>VDFB02252616.1:84844983-85186115 GCA_007258455.2 Sequoia sempervirens | reverse complement strand
GGATAAGTTCATTTATTTAGTCAGTTCCTCAATTCCAGGATACATTTACATCCACGTCTTTCTCTATTAGGGTTAGTTAGTTAGTTGTTTTCCTAATTTAGATAAGTGTTCCTCTTGCATGGGTGAATGAGAAGAAGAATAAGAAAAATAGCGAGGATATCATGTAAAAGCTAGGAGAATATATAAGACTTCGTATTATGATAAGAAATAGAGTTTTGTGTTAGTTTACATATGAGTAGAACAATGTATATCATTATGAGTTGATGAATAAAAGTTGATGAAGTTCTGAGTTCAATTCTTGCGTAATTAGTTGATGCTTGCTAAGGGGGCCCACTTAGTAAGTATCTGTAGTTAGTTAGTTAGTTGTTCATTTTATGTTGATCATAAGTTAGATTTCATTATGGAAAGTTTCAGTACAAACTCAGTCTTATACTGTTCCTGCAGCATCAGGAATCCATCCCTGTGTTTGTTCCTGCAACATAAGGCCAGTTTATTATTTGTTTCTCAGTCGTAGCTATTATAATTTCTGCTTTGGTTAAATTATTGTTGAGTTAAGAAAAATTTACATTACCTTCCTGTAATGTAGGTAGAATTATTTCCAAGTATTTACTTTCGATAGATTGTGACTGAAACTAGTTCTTAGTGCACATATAGTGCCGCTCCATTTCAAGTATACATTCCCTAGTTTCACAAGTAAATGAACGACCATGAAAATATATTAGTCACCTACTGGAATGTCCAATTCCCAGGATAGGTCTTGCCATGATTTTCATATCCTTTTGTGGGCGCGACCATTTTTGGCGCCATTTCCAGGGATGGTGTCAAGCTAAGAACCTATTAAAAGTCATTTTTAGCAGTAGTTTAGTTTGTTATTCAAACATTTTCAAAATCCTTCAATTCACCATTCATTCTATTGCATGCATAGAAGAAGAGACGCTCAGGGAAGATTCCTTCCTGACCTTCCATTCACTGATAATAATCCTGAACCAGCTTATAATCTATTTGAGGAAGAAGGAGGCCAAGATATCAATCCATTTTCTAAAAACCTATTTGTTGAATTGCCATTTGACCCAACTGACAAAGAAACCTGAGGAACATCCATTTGCTCTGATACTCCATCAAGCAAATGTGGCATGAAATCCACCTAATCGGCCTCTTACTTTTGAGTTTCCCATCATTGATCAGCAAGACAGTGATAACCTTAAAAATATTCCTTCTTCATTACTCCCCAAGTTCTATGGATTAGTTACAGAGGACCCAGACACTTTCTTGTTCGAGTTTGACATCCTCTGTCGTGGCTATGATTATACTTCAGATGCTCATAAGCTAAAGTTGTTTCCTTCTACTTTGAAGGAAGGAGCTCTTAGATGGTTCATGAGTTTGGGAAGGAATTTTGTTGATAGTTGGGCAGCCATGCAAACAAAATTTCTTGATAAATACAAGGAATATTGTAAAATTGGTAGTAAGGGAGATGATATATTTAGAATTCAACAAAAGGGGGACAAAAGCTTGGAAGACTATATCTCAAGATTCTTGTTTTCCCTAAAAAAGAATTTAGACCATACTCTCAATGAAGAATCTCATAAACTACTTTTTCTAAGGGGAATCAGTGATACCTGTATAGATACCCTAGACTTGATGGGAGGAGGTGATATAACCCAACTACATTGGGATGATATCAAGAAGATATGTCTCAACTACTCTCAAGCAATTGTTAAGAAGGGTAGAGGTCATCAAGCCATAGTGGGAAAATATTGTATTAGTGGAGTTTCAAAGATGGAGATAACAAATTTGTTGTTTGATTTCAATTAGGATATCATAAACAACATGGCTACATAGTTGGATACTATGCAAGCTCAGAAGAAACATAAGGAAGCTGAGGCAATCTTGGCTGAGTTTTTTCCACATTGCAAACAAAAGAAACGTGACTACAGATGCAAGATGGTGGCTAACCTGGAGGCTAAGCAGCTACCTACTGACTTTAAGGTGGTAGAAAGTGATGATGACCAAGTATTTTTTGTCGCACAAAGGCGACCATGGGCTCAAAGATAAGGTATGCCTCAAGATCCTTTGACTTTTGGTAATCCTTATTCTAATTACAATAGCCAGTGCCAACCTACAGATGGCCCATCACAACCTTGGAATACTTCTCAACCTCACTGGCCTAGCTATCAGAATCCTCAATGGAAATCTCCTCAAGGAGGTTGGTAGCATCCACAAGGACAATGGACTCCAGCCCCAGGTAACTGGCAGCAGAACCAATCCCTTGCCTTCCTGCCACCTGAGCAGCCACAACCATAGGCCCTCATGCCACCTCCTGCAATACCTGCAGCAAATATTGGCCCACCAAAACAAATGCCTATGCCTGCTCAACCATTGCCAAATAATAATAATAAGCAGTAGCAACAACAACAGCCTATGTATTTTGCAGAAGTCAATCAGTAGCCAGCTTATGCCCTGAATATTCATGATATCCATCTCTGATCTGGAACCACACTTCTTGCTCCACAGCCGCCTGTAATTATAGAGATTCCAGACTCTTCCTTTGAACAACCAACTAATCCTACGAAACATATACCTGTATCAAATACTATCTCTAAGGAGCTTGTCCTGCAACATCAGGCCAAACCGCCTTTTTCTCAGAGATTGCAAATTACTACATGAAATTCTATGGAAGATCCTACCTTTGATATTTTGGATCAGTTGAAGAATGTACACATTCAAATACCCCTTTTCAAGCCATTAAGGATGTCCCAATTTATGGGAAAGCCATTAAGGAGGCCTGTTTAAAGAAATCAGGGAGAAAGAAGAAGGATCCCCAAACTATCCATGTTCTAGGACAGTTAGCAGATATTACATGTTAGGGAAGGTAGTCATTCTAAAATATATTGACCCTGGGAGTCCTGTGGAACAAATAATTATTAATGGCCAAATAATAAAGAATATTTTGATTGACCTTGGTGCAGCCATCAATGTAATGACCAAGAATACAATGGAGTATTTGAATATTCTAAACATTTGGTCTACACCTACTATCTTGCAGCTTGTTGATAGCTCCACAATAAAACCTGATGGAATGCTAGAAGATGTTATTGTCATCTTTGAGTCTTGGAAATACCCAAAAAAATTTACCATATTGTCCACTAAGGCCACTTTGGGAGGATATCATATCAACCTAGGAATACCATGGTTAGCTACAGCTGATGCTTTTATAGGATGTCATTTTGGAGACATGACAATTTCTGATGGTCAGTCAAGAAAGAAATTGGCTTTATACCCTCCTGCTCAACCTCAGCCAGATTTATCTCAACCAATTTGGCCAGATTTAGGAGAGGAAACTGAAGAAGTCAATTCATTGGCTTAGCTAATGATGCTACAAAATAATCCATTTTCCCAGCTTCAGAGTGAAGATGACCTACTTTTCAATATTTTGCAGTCCAATCCTGGTCCGAGTAGCCCATCTACTGTAGATGGTTGTCTTCAGCAGTGTTTCCTGTAGCAACTAACTTCTAAGAACCTGACACCTGAATCTCCTGTTGTTTATCATAATTTCCTTCCATATGAAAAATAGACACCACCATTATCAGCATCCTCCATGAATGATCTTATCAAGCAAATAGAAGTGTCTCCAGGTCGTTATCTGAATATCAATAATAAGATGCCTCAATCTCAACAAGTTGCCCTAATCAGAATGTTGCAAGAACAACACAGAGCTTTTGCATGGGGCTATGGGGATATGAAGGGAATAGATCCTCAACTTTGTACTCATAGGATTTATATTAAGGAAGATTTTTCACCTGTCAGGCAGCCTCAAAGAAGGATAAATCTAGCACTTAGGGAAATCGTCAAAATAGAGCTTCAAAAATTGCTTGATGCCAGTTTTATCTACCCCATTTCAGACAGTCAATGGGTATCTCCATTGGTGATTGTCCCTAAAAACGGTGGAAAATAGAGAGTTTGTGTAGACTTCAGGGAGCTGAATACAACAACTAAAAAGGATCATTTTCCACTGCCATTTGTTGACCAAGTATTAGACTCATTGTCTGGGAAAAAGTATTTCTCCTTTTTGGATGGATCTATAATCAAATAAAAATCACCCCTGAAGATCAAGACAAAACAAGATTTACCAATCTATGGGGCACTTTTGCCTACTCTGTTTTACCTTTTGAACTATGTAATGCACCTGCAACATTTCAAAGGGCAGTCATCAGTATTTTTACTGACATTTCTCATGATTCTATGGAAATCTACATGGATGACTTCACTACCTATGGAGTTACTTATGAAGAAGCATTAGCCAATCTGGAGAAAGTGCTAAAAAGATGTAAAGAGAAAAATCTATTTTTAAATAGTGAGAAATGTTTCATGATGATACAAAAGGGAATTGTTCTGGGCCATCATATTTCTCAGGCAGGAATTGAGGTAGATCCTGCAAAAGTAGAAGTCATTTTGAATTTGCAAACACCTACAAAATAAAAGGATGTTAGAAGCTTCCTAGTCCATGTTGGATATTATAGAAGATTTATTAAAGATTTCAGCAAAATAGCTAGCCCATTATATGCCTTGTTGATAAAGGATTCTAAATTTAGTTGGACTGAAGCCTGTGACAAGTCTTTCCTACAGCTTAAACACTTGCTTACTCAGGCACCTGTTCTTCAAGGACTGAAGTGAATTTTTCCTTTCCATATACACATAGACACTTCTGATTATGCAATAGGGGCAGTTTTAGGACAAAAAGAGAATTCTATTGAGCATGCTATATATTTTATTAGAAAAAACTTGCAAGGTCCTAAATTAAATTATACTGTCACAGAAAAAGAATTGTTAGCAGTTGTGTATGCTTTAAACAAGTTCTGACACTATGTCACTGGTTACCAAGTATTTGTTCATACAGACCATGTAGCAATAAGGTACCTCATGAATAAGCCTGCCATATCTGACATATTAGCAAGATGGCTGCTATTGTTGCAGGAATTTAATATCACAATCATTGATAAACCAGGATGGGCTAATGTAGTGGCTGATTTCTTATCAAGGCTTCAAACAACTACACCTGGCACACCAAAGGTAATTGATGATAGATTTACTAATGAACATCTATTTTTCATTGCTTCTCGCACCCCATGGTATGCAGATATTGCAAATTACTTGGCAGTCAACTAGATTCTAGGCCATTTTTCCCCAAAGGAAAAATAATTGTTTGTAGAGAAAAGTTTTAACTTTTCATGGATTGCAGATTGTTTATTCTACATAGGACCTGACCAAGTCATGAGAAGATGTGTAAGGGAAGATGAAACCTATGACATAATGCATGCTTTTCATGATGATCCATGTGGTGGGCACTTTGAAGCCAAAAGAACATCTATGAAGGTGCTTGCTACTAGATACTATTGGCCTACACTACACAGAGATGTTGCAGCCTATACCAGGAAATGTGACAAATGTCAATGCATGGGAAGACCAACAAGGTTTAATGAAATTCCCCTATATCCTTAGGTGGTGGTCAGTCCTTTTGATAAGTGGGGCATGGATTTTGTTGGCCCTATATATCCTCCATCCAATGGGAAATCGTATATTTTAGTTTGTACTGATTATGTAACCAAATGGGTGGAAGTGAAAGTAATGACTCATACCCATGATAACAAGGTTGTTGAATTCCTGTATGAGCATATATTTACTTGGTTTAGAGTCCCAAGGGAACTTGTCACAGATCAAGAAGCTCAATTTACATCCAATTTAATCAATGCACTAATGAATGATTACAAGATCTGACACAGGAAGTCTAGCCCCTATCACCCTCAAGCCAATGGTCAGGCAGAAGTTACCAACAGAGAAATTGAGGCGATACTTATAAAGATAGTTCAGCTACACAAGAAATATTGGAGCAGTCAACTTCCTGAAGCCGTCTGGGCCTATAGGACAATGTGGAAGACAACTACATGGTTTACTCCTTTTGAATTACTCTATGGAAAGATTGCCATGTTCCCAATAGAATTTGAGCACAAGACCTTGAGGACTGCTTTAGAGCTTAATATTGACATTTCTGAACCCCAAAAAGAATGACTCCTACAGCTGAATGCACTAGATGAAATCAAAAAGGTAGCCTTGCAGCATACTGAAATCATACAGCAGCAAAGGAAAAAGTGGCATGACCGACATATCAAAACTAAGCAATTCTTTGTCAGTGATTGGGTGCTGCTCTATGACTCGAGGTATAAAGAAAATCAAGGGAAACTCACCACCCGATGGCTTGGCCCATATGAAATTGAGAATGTATTTGATAATGGTTCAACTCAATTAGTCACAATTGATCCTGTTCGATTCAAGCTACTGGTTAATGGACACCATCTTCGGTTGCATCGTAAGCCAGTCTCAAAAGAAGAATTTATGCAACAATTTGTTCAGGATCCTGCCACTAATCTTCCTGCAGCAAAATGCTTTAGCCTTTCTCCTGTAGCTTCACCATAATTTTATGATGCATGCTCATAATAAAGGTTTCCTTTTTAAGGAAACCCTTTTTCTTCGTTGCCACTCATCGCCACATCTCACTTCCTTATCTTCCATCCCATCCATCCATCCCATCCATACATCTCATTCGTCCATGTCACCCATCTACCTCATTCATCCACACCGCCCTCAATTATGATTTCATTCCCAACTGTCATCTCATGCTGAAGCCGTAATCTTTCTCAGCACGTATGCACATTTGTTGAAAGGTATGCGATATCTTTTGTTGTTGCATCATTGATTTATTTCATTTTATTCATTCACTAGTATGTATATATCAGTCATTATTACATGATCTCCACCTATTCTTTAGTACATGTGTGGACACATGTCATATTTTAAGTAGGGGCAGGATAATCCATTTCACTTACACTGCTGTCACAACTATTCAGATAGTTTTCTTTATTATTTTCTTGTACTCTCCAAATATGACTGCATGTTTCCATCCTAAATCACAATTAAAACTACTTGTTTAAGTAGTTGTAACAATCATTACATGCAAATATCTTTTGAGTTCATTCTTGGAAAAGAAGAGAAAGTGACAGCAGGATAGAAAAAGCAGAGTAGGAAAGTAAAAAGTTTTCTTTGGATTTTCATAAAAGAGTTTAAGTTTCAGCTGAGACAATTCTGATTATTGGTGGTCAACTAGTAAGACATGAGCCTATAGCTCATGAGATATTGACACAAAATCCTCAAACAGTTCAAGCATTCAAAACTGTTTAGATAGTTTTCTTTATTATTTTTTTGTACTCTCCAAGTATGAATGCATGATTATGTCCTAAATCACAATTAAAAATACTTGTTTAAGTAGCTGTAACAATCATTACATGCAAATATCTTTTGAGTTCATTCTTGGAAAAGAAGAGAAAGTGACGGCAGGAAAGAAAAAGTAGAGCAAGAAAGTAAAAAGTTTTCTTTAGATTTTCAGAAAAGAGTTTAATTTTTAGCTGAGACAATTGTGATTATGGGTGGTCAACTAGTAAGACATGAGCCTATAGTTCATGATATATTGACACAGAATCCTCAAACAGTTCAAGCATTCAGCCTCTGTGGTTGGTTGAACTACTTTTTCAGGTTAGATACTTTCAATGAGGGAGTCGCAGGCGAACTTTTAAGAACCCTTTCTAAAGGAGAAGCTACAATATGGGGTTTAACATTAGCTATAACTGAGGAACAAATTGCAAAGGTAACCGGGCTTCCAGCTGTAGGAGAGAATTTTTTTCAGATGTTGTTTCTGCTAGGGCAGAATTTATAGTACCAACTGATGGACCCTTGGAGGTCTCTAAGCAAGGTTGCAAGCGAGTGTCATTGCCTCCCCCATATCCAGAATATGTTGTTTTTATAATCAGGTACTTAACATGTGAAAGCCATTTTTCTTACCTACATTCCTACCATTTTAAATTGCTGAGTCATACGAGGCATGGGTTAGTTGTTAATGTCCCAAACTTTTTGTTAAAATTTCTGGAACAAAGTGCCCATGAAACCTAGAAGGGGAAGAATAACTCTATTGCCCACCATGTCCTTATAAAATAGTTGATTGAACGTTCTTTGAGGGATGTGTCACCTCTTTCCTGGCAAGAATTTGTTTCCCAAAAGAGCTTGCAACTTTTAGAACCCCTAGGGAACTTGCTCCACGGCCTAAGAAAAAGAAATAGAAAAAAGCATCTACTAGTAGGAAAGCAAGGCAAGGGTCATCTGCTCCTGCAACACCTAGTCCTGCAGCCTTCACACCAAAGTCCTCTACCCAGATGCAAACTAGGTCTGCCAGTAGGAGAGAAAAAGGAAAAAAAAAAGGCAGGAGAGTCATCTGGGGTGGAACAAACCACAAAATCCGACCCTCATCCTCAGAAAAGGCAACGCTCTACTCCTGTAGCATCTTCTCCTACAACAATTTCTTCTACAACAACGCCTATTGCCACCATAAGTTCACCATCATCTTGTGATAAGGCAAAGCCCTCTAGGCAATTCAGAAAGAGGAAAGCTATGGGAACACCTCTGGTAGCTGTAAAATTGCCAATAAGAGTTTCAACAAGAAAACAATGTAAAGTCTCCCCTGCTTCACCTCAACCTGAAGTTATCATAATTTCAGAGGAATCTGTAGGTTCTGAACATAATGTCTCTTAGGATGTATCTAAGAATGCTGCACAAAGTCTATTTGTTATTCCTGAAGAAGAACAAATTGAGACAAGGGAAGTTGAGCATAATGAAAGGAGGTTACCAAGTCTCGATGACTTGGCTATTGTGGCTATCCAGATTTTAGAGGAAGCATAGTCTTCTCCACTACAACAATAGGAATTCATCATGTGACAAGAGGAAAAATAGCCTGAACAATTGGAAGTGGCCAATGAAGCTTCATTACCCCATGAAACTTGTCAAGCCATAGTTGTCTAAAAAAAGACATTTTTGATTGAATTCTTGGAATATCTTAGAAACACATGGAGGCCGGTCACATTGCAGACCTTGAGTTTCTGCTACCTAGCCAAGACTGAAATGCAACAAAGTCTTTGGGAGGAAGTAAAGAAGAAACTGAAAAGAGACATTGAAAGGCAGAAACATGAAATTCAGGAGTTAAAGGAGAAAATGGAAGAAATGATGAAGGTAACTGGTCAAATCATGGAATGTAGACCACCACCCAGATTTTATGCTTTGTGTCTCAAGGAATAATTTTTGTGGTTCCAGTTAATAAGAATTTCCAGGATTCTAGATCATATTATTCATACTGCTAAAGAATTCTATGATGCATATCAGGCAGCTCCTAATTGGCTAAGGAATTCTTTGTGCGAATTTTATTTACATGGCTTTATAATTCCCTCTGAAATAGAGTGGAATCCACTTCTGTACATTGGCAACATTCATTTAAGATCACTCATGTCTTGGGCGGCAAACAAAGATAATTATGGCAGACAATTGGAAGCATATGAAGAAGCCGAAAGGGATGAGCCTATTCCATTGCGCCCTGAGAGTTCAGACCCCTATACAATGTTCAAAACTTGGCTTACTGTGGCATATGGCCTCAATAATGATATAGTCAAGATGAAAATATTTGATCTCAGAAAATAGGTGTATGATGAGTTTCAAGAACAAACATACTCATTTTGGAAGTTGTCATACTCTAGGATTGAGAAGAGATGGGAGAGATTGACTGTTGGGTTAAGAAGGTTTGAGCCTCATAGTCCCCTAAATTTTATGATAGCTCTTAGAAGATAAAACAAATATATACAGTTGGGCCTCCAAAAGAGGTTTGAATTGTGGTTGCCCTTGACATTTTGACCTCCTATGCTGATGTGGCTTCTTTATCCCTATCAAGCTACAAATATTAATGAAGATATAGAAGCTCGTAGGTATGAAAGGTGGCAAGATTTCAGAGGTTTTTATTACAAATTCAGAACTTCATTTCAAGGTCATGCCTCAACCACTGATTTCAGAGAGACCACCAAAAAGTTTAATGTTGGAGGACCAGCATTAGGTTAAGTAGGGGGAAAATGATGAGCCCAAAATATGCTCATAATTTCGGTATCATGGTGTACTTTTAATACCCTTACTTTTGTTGTTCATGGTTATTTAACTCTTTAGAAACCTTTTATTGGGGAATATCCTATAGTAATACACTTTTATATTCCTGCAGCCTATCATGTTGATATGTTTATATTTATTGCCCTGTTTAACTTCCCAAATGACTGGTATAGCACATATATTTTTTGAGTAATAAAATAGATTTAATATGTGATTAATGAATGAATATCATGCTATTGCCATGCATATTTCCTTTTGCTTTTGTTGCCTTGTGTTTCGTAGGTTGTTGAAGAAAAGTATGAATGAGTCAAGCGCAGCTGATCTCGGCCTTCCAGTAAAGTCCATTTCCTACATGACTTCGAGGAAGTTATTCTAGTGAAGACTCCTTGACCGAAATTGTTGGGAAGAAATTTAAATGTCAATTAATTTAGAAAGAGTGGAATGCTAAAATCTCTCTGAATCGTGTTGAGCAGATAAGTTCATTTATTTAGTTTGTTCCTCGATTTCAGGATACATTTACATCCACGTCTTTCTCTTTTAGGGTTAGTTAGTTAGTTGTTTTCGTTATTTAAATAAGTGTTCCTCCTACGCAGGTGAACGAGAAGAAGAATAGGAAAAATAGAGAGGATAGCATGTAAAAGCTAGGAGATTATATAAGAGTTGGTATTATGATAAGAAATAGATTTTTTTATTAGTTTGCATATGAGCAGAACGATGTATATCATTCCAAGTTGATGAATAAAAGCTGATGAAGTTCTGAGTTCAATTCTTGCGTAATTAGTTGATGCTTGCTAAGGGGGCCCACTTAGTAAGTATCTGTAGTTAGTTAGTTAGTTGTTCATTTTTTGTTGATCATAAGTTAGATTTCATTCTAGAAAGTTCTAGTACAAACTTAGTCTTATACTATTCCTGCTGCATCGGGAATCCATCCCTATGTTTGTTCCTACTGCATAAGGCCAGTTTATGGTTTGTTTCTTAGTCGTAGCTGTTATAATTTTTGCTTTGGTTAAATTATGGTTGAGTTAAGAGAACTTTGCATTACCTTCTTGTAACGTAGGTAGAATTCTTTCCAAGTATTTACTTTCGATAGATTGTGATTGAAACTGGTTCTTAGTAGTGCACATATAGTGCCGCTCTATTTCAAGTATACGTTCCCTGGTTTGACAAGTAAATGAACGACCGTGAAAAGATATTAGTCGCCTATTAAAATGTCCAATTCCCAGGATAAGTTTTGTTGTGATTTTCATATAATTTTGTGGGCGCAACCATTCACCTATTCTGAATTATTACAATCTGAAACTCAAATCATACTTTCCCCTATCAAATACCTAGTTTTTTTTGAGTTCATCAGATTCTTCTTGAAGATACTCATGCAATCTTTCCTGTCACTGTTATTGCAAGTTCTTAAAGTATCATCATGCTCGGTTTGGCCCAAAATCCCTACACCATCCTGTAGGTCAAATTCTTCAACATCTTAGGACAAACCCCTATTATTTTCAACATTCAAAATGCATGCATATTCAATACAATATTTCTCACTATCTTTCTCATTGTTATGTATTATAAAACATTCTCCCAGCTATATAAAAATTTCACAATCAAAGTGCTTTTCTTGAAAAACAAAAAACTCTATCATATCCTTGTTGTGCAAATCTGAAACCTTTTGTACCTCTTCAATATCACCATTTGGAAACAACATTGGATCATTACACATGTCTTCAATATCATGCATATGTGAACCAATAAAATATGGACTTCTATCATCCTTGGTATGCAAAAGAATGTCCTCTTCACATGGATTAGAAATGTCAAAAACACATACCTCATCCTGAATGGACATAGACATTTGGCCAACTTCAAAGGTTTCACAATCAACTTGAGAAAGGCACAGAGAATCATATGAATCTTTGCACAAAAAATTTTCACTGTCAAAACAAATGCAAGCTGGACAAAGAACTTCAGGATCACCTTCATGTGTATATCTTTGATATCAAGAGTTAGCAAATATGAAATTTGCTCACTGCTAAGCAAGCAAGTTTCCACATTTTCATTATTACAGTCATACTCATCACTTTTTTCACCATCAAAAAGAGGCCCAAGATCATCATAGAATGAAAAATCAAAAAGATTACCAACATAGTCACTTGTTCCATAATTTGACACATCACCTTGTTTGTCTGAAAATATCTTCTCCTCAACATCAAGTGCATCTTCATAGCTTTCAACTGCAGTAGGAGATATTATATACTCATTATAAAATGAACATAAATTTTCCATTGCATCTTCCTCTTAATCATCACAAGAACTACAAGGATCACATTGCTGCAAATTAAAATCCACAAATTCATCTTCACAATCTGTATATTCACTGGATCCTTCATAACATATACTACCTTCTATGTCATAATTTGTTATGCAGGAAAGAAATTCATCATCCTCATCTTGCTCATGCAAGCTATCATATGAACCATATGGACTTTCACCCATCTCATCTTCTATTGGCTACAGTGTATAATTGATATCCTGATGCTCATCCATGATATCATCATTGTCTTCATACCTTTTCCCCTGTAAGGTATCAATAAATTTATTTACTGGATAAGAGGTATATTGTTTTGATGACTCTGGCCAATACAATGATTCAGGCTCCCATTCTCCATCAGAGTACATCCTCCACATGCCATTGCAGTCAGGCACAACATATTTGTTATTTGGATCAGTACTGACTAACTCATGTTGGGCTGATTCTATCTTAAAATTTCCAAGGTTTACATCACATAAATAATTGATCTGATCCTGAGGCACAAAGTCAACAAGCTGGTTCATTCTTGGTTCTCTATACAACTAGACTTCCTGACCATTCACTAGAATAGTTGCATAAGACAAATCAAATTGAATATTTCCCCCAACTTCAGCTATCCACTTTCTTGATAAAAGCATCCCAAATTGAGGAGGGGTATCTGTCACTGTTATATCTATATTATATGCCACTTGTGGATAAGTAGCTAGTTTGACTTCAACAATTCTCATAATTCCTACCACAGGAATAGGTTTGTTATCTATTGCATAACATTTACCCTCATATGTATCAACCCACATGCCCAGCTACTTCATAACTCCCACTGGCATAATATTTATAGCTGCACCAGAGTCTATCATGCAATTCCTCAACAATTTGTTATTTATGAGTAATGTGGTGAAAAAGGGATCAACTTGTGGGGAAGTTGCTAATACATCATTCAAGCAAAAATCTGGGATATCTATTTTCTCCTACCTATTGACTGCTTGAATAGCTAGTTTCTTTTCAGAATTCATTATCATTTGAACAACACTATCTCTATATTCTTTTATTTTCATCATTTCAAGCAGAGGAACAAATATTTTTACCTAGGATAATGCCTGTGTGAAGTCAAAAGAAGAGCCATCCACCTTAACAATTTATTTTGTTTTGGCATTTTTTCTTTGTCTTCTTCCTTCTCTTTCTTACTAGGTTGGCCAGGTATCTGTATCTCTTTATTTAATTCCTTCACTTCCTCTTTTTGGACTGGCTTCTATTCAATTTTATCATGCTTCTTTTTTTCTGGCTTTTTTACAGTTTCCTGTGTTGCCTTTTGATCTTTTATAAAAATTCCCCCAGGAACTCCATCTAGCTCATTTACTTTTTTGTTTCTCAACCAGTACTTACTATTGGCTTCCTCAACTACATCAACATTTATTCTTTCTATTTCATCTTCAGTAAGTCTCCTTACATTACACTAAACAGGCGTCATAACGGAATGTGGCTCTGTGTAATCTTCATCAGACTCATAAAAGACTTGTTGTTCAGCCATATGGACATTATATTTATGATTTGAAACATCATATTCATAACCTTCATCCTCTGAAGATGAGTACCCCTCTTCCATATGGTAAAAAGTGTTTGAAGTTAGATATACTTTGTGATCTTCTCCAATGTTTTCCATCAACATTCCTTCCTCTTGCATTCTTTTGGATACAACACAATAATCTTGGGAATGTGGCTGATTACAAACCTCACAGAAGTAATTATTACTCACCATATAAGTTCCCTTTTTTCTCAATGGATCAGTAGTCTCTTTGTTTCTTTGCCTAGCTGTTATAGGTTTTCCATCCTTCCAGTTTGTATTATAAGGCATATCATGAAACCTCGGCCTTTCATGCCTATATGTAATCTCCTGTCTGTTCTGATAATTATTGCTTTGCTGAGGAGGCCTTGAGTTCTCTCTTTTACTGATTATACCAGCAACCTTCCTATTGTTTTCAATTGTCAATGCTATCTTCTGTGCCTCAATCAGATCTCTTGGGGATCTACTTCTCAGTTCATACCCTATCTTAGGATCAAATGCATTTAAATAAACACTCATTGCAATAGAATTTGACAATCTTGATCCAAGAGTTATTTTAGTATGCAACTTGTTGAATTTTTGATTGAAGTCATAAATAGAATCATTCTAATTTTTCTGAATTCACATCAATTCATGAAGAACTACATCTAGAGAATTTTGATTCCCATATTTCTCTAAGAATCTGTCTTGAAATACTTGGAGAGAATTAATTGAGAATGCTGGCAGGCTGTTGAATCAATCTTTGGCATCTTCAAGAAGTGACATCATGAACAACTTCATGTGTAAATATTCATAAGGCGCATCTTTGTCTTGAACGAAAACATTAAAAATCCTTAGATGCTCTTTAGCTATGATTTCATTACTCCCCGTAAATTTGGGCACCATATTCCTCCAACTGCCATCCATAGAATAAGGATATAACTAAAAACCAGCTAAATCAAACTGTCTGATCATGGTTGTATGTTGGTGCTCGGGGGAGGAATAGGTGGATGTTGATACTGATGCATGTGATTATTGTACTGTGCATTATGTTGTGGGATAAAATGTTGACCAGGAGGTGGATACATAATTGTATGATGTGTGGGAATATGAGGTGAATGACCTAGCTATATATATTGATTCCCTGTCTGATGGTTCTGAGAATTCGATTTATTAGATGGCCCTGCACCATGATTACCCTGCTTATGAGGTGGTATATACTTTGGGGGGCAATCACCTGTCTGAGAAGTAATCTATAATTTCTCTAGTTCAGCCTTTAATGCTTTTATCTCCTTCCTTTGTAATTCAAACTGTGCTCTTAGTTCATCAGGAATTAAAAGCTCATCCTCCATATTCCTGTCATATTCATGTTGACTTCTGAGTTGTTCAGTCTCAAATGCAGCTCTAAACTCAGCCTATTTCTTAGCTTCAAACTCAGCCTGTTTCTAAGAATCGTGAAAAGGAAAAGGATTTATTTGATCTTCAAGAGTACGAGGTTCTGCACTTGAATTATTTCTCCATGTATCATAATGATCATATGTTTAAAAATGTGCTCTTGATGTTTTATCTTTATCTGTTATGCACATGTCCTCACTTATTCCTTTTCCCTTGTCAATCTTGTCATCTTTGTGTGTCCATCTGCTGCTGCCAGTAGGAGCTCTAGTATGACCTCCCCTGTATTGAGATCTTCTTCCATTCATGTTGAATAGCTGCAAAATTTATGTCAGAGTCACCACTCACTTTTATCAAAAATGAGAAAATACTTGATGTTTCTTATTCCCAGCGGATTCTGTATATAGTTCCCGACTCTATGAAAGGAATTGATTCTGAATGTGTTCCCCAACAGAGTTTCACCAATTTGCTAGCTCTCAAAAACAAAGGATGAATGCCTCAAGAGGCTGCCAATCTCTTGATACGCTTTAGGGTAATAGACAAGGTCAAAAGAATTCAACCTTCTACTCTTTAGGTGCTGCTAAACCTAGGCAGGTGTACCTTTTGAATTGAGCAGACTTATCTTATGATTATCCTTCTGAAATGCTTTGTCCACAATGGCAGATGACAATGAACACATGAAATCAAACTTGATAGCAATCTTCTGATCTAAATCCTAAAATGCTTAATTAACAGATATAAAGAAACTAAATTAATTCAAATGATGAAATTGTAGAGACTAGTGCCTTATTGGGTATGTAGAGTCAAATAAAACAGAAGTGGGCAACTTATTCTGGCAAAAAATCAAATTGATGGCATATAATTTATTTATAACTTGTATAAACATGCAATATTATGACCACAAAGCTCTGCTTTAATAATCTAGATGAATCTCCCTAACTACTGTGATCAACAAAAAGGATTTAATCTCTACTTGAGAGAACTAGTTAATTAATCACACAGATACAACAAATGTGCACTGATAAACTAAAAATAAGCCTGTTAATTCAATTTAAACAACCAGAAAGAATCAACATGGAGATAGCTTAGCAATGCTTTTCAATAAACTCAACATATAATTGACACCAGAAATAACTTGCCACACCAGCTGATTTTCATTGAATTCGCCATTTTAAAACATGCACATAGTCTCTGATAAGAGAAAATTATTCTACTATAGCCATTCCTAATCTACTGTATGTGATCAAAAATCTGATGATGTCTCAATTACAATCGGGGTGCATATTTATACACCAGCATTCAAAAAACATATTGCTTCAAAATCATGTCGGCCACCATAGAAATCGGGCTCAAAGTAACCTGTTGACCACAAGATTTGTATTTCAGTTATTTACCAGTGAAACAGTTGGTGAGACACAACATATAGTCATGCCAAAGGAAATTCAATCATTATCATCTCGTGTGCTCCTTTGTTTTATTTGAATTCGATGTAGCTCATCTAGGTCAGTGAGATGTCACTTAGACCATTTTGTTTCTTAGTGATATGCTTCTTACCACCTATTTATCATTATTATGTTCGTTACACCGAAGCCATGGAGTACCCTTATGTTCCGTCATTGTAACATTGCAATATCAGGGAGACAATACATCGAGATCATTATGTCAAGCTGAAAGACATTCATCATTTCCAAGTTGCCAACACTCACCGAAATATAGTCATCATTCGCTTTTGCCAAGACCTTACTCAATCGGGAAGACACTATACAAATTGCTCAATGTTACACCAAAGATCTTCATTCATATCGAGTTGTTGTGACACTCCAGTTGTTATGCCAACAAAGTGACCTCTGCTTCCATTCGGCGAGACCCCGGGCACATTGCCAAGGCCACATATTGAAATCAAAAAGTCACACCAAGCATTATATTTTTTGATATTCATCTTCGCGAAGAGAAAACAAATATTACACTAAAAGCCACTCGAAAGAACCCCTATGCTTCATCAGTGAGACAAATACATATTGCCGAAGACACCCTAGTCTCATCAAAATATTTATCAAAGGAATTCCATGTGTAAGGTTAGCGAGACTGAAGGTCACTCGCTAAGACCTTACAATGCTAGCTATATCTCTTACCGAGCTTGATCCTTTAGGTGTCGGTTGGTGAGACAATTAGAAGTCGCTAAGACCTCAGCTCGAAAGTAATGTGTTAGGCCGAAGAAAATCCTCAATCCGCTTTCCGATAAGACTCCTCCAAATACAATCCTTTTGCACACTGTCGGTGAAACTTACTGAGTTCGCTAGACTTTTACCAAAGCTGTTAACTCCTGCCGATAAGAATCCTCCAAACGCGGGTCAGCAAGACAAGAAGATATCGTTATGACATTTCACCAAGAAAAAAAGCCTTTGCCGATATGTGTAATATCCTTTGTTGTCGAGACAACATGAATGTCATGCTGATAGCTATGCACAGGAAAATGCTAGTCACTATGACAAAGAACATGTCTTGTCGATACACCTGAAACAAAAAATATTAGGAGAAAAACATAATGGGTCGGGGAGACCCAAACAGGCTTATGTCGATAGGTTCAATAAGATTGAAAATGCACAACCCAACGGATTCTATAGGGAAATATGGGAAGAATGTGGGTAAAGCACATGAACATGAGGGAAATGTGCCAAAGGTAGACTTCACATGGAGACTCTGGGGGTATGAAAATATGTAAAAATCATCAAATTTTGATAGTTCCAACACACTCCCTCAAAACTCTTCCTATATAGTAATCCTCCTTTGAGCATATAATGAGAGCTTTTCATTCTCAGTGCTCTCCTCTGAGTTGTACTCATTCTGTCTGGGAAACGACTATTAAGCATCACGTGGATGATATCATCATACCAAGGGCCGTTGGAGAAGGACTGAGTGGTGTATTGCTAACAAATGATGTTGTCACCAGCATCCGCCATGGATTTAGATAGGCCTGTACCTCTGACAAGTGTCATAGGGCATATCCCCAGATTGAACTTTTGCAAAATGGCCATCCATTTCCCTTTTCTTTCCACAGCTCGTTCTGCATAAGCAAAGATTTCATAGCTGCATCGGGAACTACAACAACAATCTGACTTCAGAGAATGTAGTGCCTAAACTTTTTGACAGCTCTGACCAGGGCAAAAGCTTTTTTTTCAAGAGTAGATATTTAATTTCAACATTCTTGAATGGAGAACTCATGAAAGCGATTGGAATCTTCTCTTCCTCTTCTCTTCATTGAGTTAGGACAGCTACACAGAAATGTTCAGAAGAAAAGGAATAAATATAGAATGATTTTAAATAGTTAGGGCTGGTGAGGACTTGCACTTCCGAAATGGATCGCTTGACTTGTGAAAATGAAGCCTTTGCCTCATCAGTCCACTCTATCTTGGCATCTTTCTTCATCATTTCATTCAGAGGTTTTATGATTTCTGCAAATCTTGTGATAAATTTTCTCTCAAAGTTGATCTTTCCAAAGAAAGATCTCATTTCTTTCTTGCTTCCTAGCATAGCTATCTTCAGAATGGACTCAACTCGATCTGGGTTGATTAATATTCCTCTTTATGAGATTATGTGTCCCAAAAGTTTCTCTTCAGAAACTCTGAATACACACTTTTTGGGATTCAGGGAGATGCCATACTGGATACATCTTTCAAGGACGTTAGCCAAGTCAGCAGCATGGTTCAGTCAATCTTTGGAGAATACTGTTAGGTCATCCATGTAAACAATAATGCATTTACCAATTAAATCCTTGAATGCTATGTCCATGGCACGCTAAAAAGTTGCTCCAGCATTTATCAGACCGAATGGCATCCTTCTGTATGCAAATGTTCTCCACTTTGTATTGAAGGTTGTCTTCATTCTGTCTTCATAGTTAACCATTACTTGATTGTATCCAGAATAACCATCCAAGAATGATATCATCTGAGATCCATTGAAAGTCTACAATACTTCGTCTAGAGAAGGAAGTGGGTATTTATCCTTTTCTGAAGCTCTATTCAGGTTTCTGAAGTCGACACATAGCCTGATCTCTACATTTTTCTTATGGACTAGAACTAGGTTAGCCACCCATGTTGAATGGTGTACATGGAATATTATCCTTGCAGAAAGCAATTTCTAAACTTCTTTAAAAATCAATGGTTCAATCAAGGCGTTGACAGGGTGTTGCTTTTGTCGAAATGGTTTAACTTCACGCTTCAAAGGAATAGTATGAGTCATTATAGAAGCATCAAATGTCTTTAAATATTCATATCCCCAAGCTATCACAACAATATCTCACTTCAATGCCCTCAGTATGTCTTTTCTTATTACTCCAGGGCAGGCTTTCCCTATGTAGACATTTCTTTTGGGGCTAGAATCAACTAGGCTAACAATTTCATATTCACCCCCTTTATCTTCAGCTAATATCTTTTCTCGAGCCCTAGGGTCTGAATCAAAAATTCTTTCCAAGGCCACCATTCCCTTGGGAATGTTATTGCCTTTTAAATTGAGGACCCCTTATGTATCAGAATCTTCATGGTTCCAATCCCCTTGGTCCCTGTTGGACTCATCAATGATCTATCTTTCAAAAACATCTGAGCTTGCTAGGAAAGAAAGAATATGTCGATCATCATCAAATACTTTAAAGTTTTTGACATTGTCAGGAATAGCTGGGGTAGGAATCAATTCTATTGAGAATCTTCTAAGCTTGGAGTCTTGCATGGGTTCTAGGCTACTTGCCGCAACAGCTAACGAATCAGCTATTTGATTTTCTTCTCTAGAGATTAAGCTAATGCCAAAAGCATCAAAGTCCTCAATCAATCTCCATACCTGATTTCTATAAGTTGTCAGCCTTCTATTGTGACATGTGTATTGGCTACGTACTTTCTTGATAACAACTTCTGAATCTCCTTTGACCACCAAGATAGTGACCTTCTCCTTATGTCTGAACATCAGCCCCCGAGCTACTGCCTCATATTTTGCTACGTTGTTAGTGCACCCAAACAACAACCTATAAGAAGAAAAGAAAGTTTTTCCTTTCGGGTTGGTTAATTGAATCCCAAACCCACATCCTATTTTGGACTTGGATCCATCAAACGTGAGGGTCCAAAGCTGGTCATGAGTTGGGGTTGATCCTTTTGAAGTTGTTGTGGGTGCTTGGATTAAATGAGCCATAGGTGGGGCTACTTGATATTTTGCATCAAATATAGGGAATGGGTGTTCAATCGATTCCTCAGGTGTAATTTATAATTCGCACACAGATATATTGTATAACCTATGGTTGTCTTTTTGACATTCACTTGTGCCTTCGATTAGCCCCTTAGGTTTTGGTATACTGGTGAGTGCAAGGGTGCCGAGAAGACCTTGGGGTTGCTCCTCATCAATATGTTGATTTGGAAATGGGTCTAGAGTAGGTTCAATTTGAGAAGGAGCTTCCTTTGAAGGTATCTTATCCCTGATTAACATTATTGCTTTCTTGGCTTCAAAATAGAAGTGACTTGCAATGGCCTCAGGGTGACTTAAGCTAGCTTCCCCAGCTTGGGAAACATAATTTAAAATATCAATGCAGGGTTGGCAAGTTAATTCAGAATGATTTTGGTAATGCATCCTACACCAATTAGGGAGTAGAAGAGTTTGCAGATCTACATCTTCCCCTAAGACCAGCTGATCCTATTGCAACTTCTTGATCAATGCTTGTTGATTTTCATTAATCATAGAATCAAGGAACTCTTGTATTGGCAGTTCCTTGAGATCAAGAATAGAAAGGGTTAGAATTTCCTCGCTTTTATAAACCCCTATCCCAGCTTCAAAATAGGCTACCTCATTGGGGAAATCATATTCAATGATGACATGCTTGAGGTGAGGCTCACTTTCAATCCTAATCTGTGTAGGAATTCCTCTCCATGGTAGCAACATATGTGAAAAGTCAAGGTAGAGATATCCCCCTATACCTTTCATCAATTCTCTACTCAATAGCATACCATAAGTCTCGAGAATGTCTGCCACTTGAACTTCTATATTGGTTTGAATCCTAGGGTTTGACCCTACTTGCACATGTATGTTTCTCAACTCTCCTACTACATTAACCTCTATCTTTTCAAGTTGGATGACTTTCTTTTTTGTATATAGAAAATGGCATAACATTTCCAAAAGCCCCTAAATCTAACAAAAAATTATGTAGATTCTTCCCACAGATTCTCAAACTTAAAAGAAATGGTGGGGTACCTACCTTGCTTCTGTACAAGGCTGTGTTCATGTTTGTAGTAGGTGCCACCTTGTTTTTCCCTTTTGATTTATCAACTTAATCCAGAGCTTTCAACACTATTTCTCGTTGAGCAGAGCACCACTTCAAGATATCAAAATAAGAAAAAAGAGGTTTTTTGTTTCTGCATCTCAGAAACAATATCAAATTTTGTGTTATAACTTGCATTATTTTTGAAAACAACAAATGCATTACCTTTGTTGTGGAAGTCAGGCGGACCTTTTGGTGAAAGAGGGTTTTTATCAACACTTTTATTTGGAGGCACCATGTGATTAGGTGGCGCTGATGTGGTGAATGGACCCTTATTTTGATTTCTTAGGAAGTGTCCTCCCTTTGTCTGAAAAGCTTGGGCGTCATACATATCTTCCTCTAGTTCATTCTCATCATACCTTGGGAATGAAAGTTCTTCCTTGAAAAGATCATAATTCATTGTTGTATCTACTGAGTCACCTCCTTTGTTTGAATTCCCTTGGAATGTTTGGGCATCTACCTGTGCCATCTTGACAACCTTCTCCATTTCAGGGTAGTTTACCTCAGAATGAGTTGCAGTATCATGCAACCTACACCAATTAGTCATAAAATTAAGGTGAGCCACATTTGAAGTATGTGACTTGTCTTCACTAGCTTGATAATCATGGGAAACTCCACCATTATTTGGTCTTGTATTCCATTGTCGGTTGTTATTTGGCCTCTGGTTGTATCCTCTATTTTGATTTTGATAGCCTTGGTTGGAGGAATTTTGGCCTTGGTAACCCATTTGGTTATAATTGTTATGACTCTGGTAATTACCCTAGTTTTTATTGCCCTGATTGGGATAACTACCTTGGTTTTGAGAGGGGTTCAATCTAAGTTGAGCCATGTCATTCATGACTTGACACATCATCTTCTTTAAGGTCTCTACCTAATTTGTGAGTTGAACTATGTTTTCATTTTCAACAACCTTAGTAATAGGTGGCTGACCACCATGATTTGGTGTTCCAGTTTGGTTATGATGACCATGGGGACCTTGAGGGACCTGTGGTTGTTGAAAAAAGTTAGGAGTCCCACTAGCAAATAATGGAACAAGAGGTTGGGTTTGGAATTTAGACATAGGTCTATAATGGGAAGGAGACATTCCTGGAACAGTATTGAACAACGAAGATGGGCTAGGCATCTGATATCCCATTAAAGGGAAACCTCCTCCCAAGCTTCCTTGTTGAGAGCTAATTTTTTGTTGCAGCTTGATAGCCAAATGATAAACTTTAGATAGAGAATCAATATCAGCTGGTTGATAAGTCCTTTGTAGGAACAAGCCAAGTGGGGTCTATAACTCTAAAGTAAGCTTGAATGGCACTATTCTGAGTGACTAGGTAGGGGTCTTGCAGTTTTCTATACATTCGTTGGAACTTAGTATTAAACACAGGAAAAGGTTCTCCTGGCTCCTTCCTAATAGTAGCAAACTGGTGGAACAAAATAGCAGGGTCCACATAAATTCTCAACTGATTGATGAACGCATTCTCCAAGTCTATCCAGCTCATAATAGAATGCTGAGGAAGATTTAGGTACCAGTTGTATGCCATATCCCCTAAGGAATAGGGAAACAACCTAAAAACTACATCATGGTGAGATATCTGAGCTCTGGTACAAGCTTCCTTAAAAGCTTGTATGTGCTCTTCAACACTCCTTGATTCGCCATGAATGTACTTGGGACATAATTTCTCAAGATTCTTAGGCATATCGTGAAAACCTCCAGGAATAGTCCCCAATGGCGAGGGATTATTCTGAAAAATAGCCATTGGTAGTGGTGGTGGTGGTTGAGCCAACTGTTGTATGGGTAGAACTAGTTGTAGTGACAATTGGGATGGATTTGGTGATGGGTTGATGGGAACCCACTGGGGTATTGGTGAAAAACCTAGTGGGGTGAGTGGAGCTGACAAGGGTGGTATGATGGTTGCCCTAGTCTTGTGACTCTTGTGCCTTATTGGGGTCTTGAGTTCTATCAAGGGTGGTGGATTTTCGGTTGATCGAATAACTTTGTGGAACCTTTCTAGGGAGGATAACCCAGCTTTATCCAGCTTGTTGTCCTAGGCCCTCCTTCTAGTGCCAGATCTATTGGCATGTCTGTTGCCACATCAACGTGTAAATAGAATATTGTTATTTTGTTTCTCTTGAAAGAGAAAGACAACACATGGATATCTTAGCTCCCAAGGTCTTTGTAGTTGGTTCTCAACTGTGCTAATGTTTCTCAATGGTCAATGTAATAGTAATATTCAAGGGGTCTACTGGTGTTGATCTTCTGGATTGTTCTAAGATCAAACATAAACTTAAACCTACTTTAACTAGGGTTTTTACAGAAATAACAAAAGATAAATTAGAGGTTTGGAACCAAAAAGAATGATAATTCATCTAACTTAAGCAAAATTGTTACCTTTAAAGGAATTTTTTAACTAAAACTACAGAACAAAATCACTTTTGGTTGACACATAGTTTCATTCATCAGTAGTGTTGATTTCAACAAATTGCAAGTTACTATTTAACAAAACACAAAATAAGATCCCATTCCTTGAAAACTTCTCAAATCAAATGATTAAGTCAAGATAAACACCATTCTAGAACACAACATGAAGTATATTTTAATATGGTTGCTTCTACTGTTAGTGAGATAGATAAGCAACATTTACAAATCTGGCACAATCACTAGTGTACAGAAAATCCATTACTCTAGATTGTTTCCATCTATCCTAAGGAAACTGGAGAGATACATTACTATCTATGCTAAATCTAACTCTTACTCCAAGAAGACAAAAGAAGATCTCATTACCAAGAATCAAGATGCAACATTGTCTCTTCTATCCTTCAGAACATTCCTACTCTCTTTTAAAACTTATCTCTAAACCTCTCTACTCTATTATCTCCTCTAACTGTCTCTATTTTTTTTTTTAAATTCCTAGTCCCTAACTTTGCTACCCCCTTTACAAAGAGGCAAGAATGCCATTTATACAAGGCGTACCAAAAAGAGTGCATTGGCTCCTGCTTTATGGTTTGCAAAAATATCTCGTTCCAGGAGGGTCGGCCCTCTGATCCTCTTGGATAAAGTTAATGCTACATTCAATGGGAAGCCCTGTTGTCAAGGTCAATGATGGCTTGACCTAAGGAGAGGCCTCCAGATATTTTTGTAGCTACAACATTTACTCCATACCCTCATTTATATCTTCCAACTCCTTCAAAAGGCTGCCTTGAATGCTCCAAAGTATCACCATTAATATCGATCTGCCTCTTTCTGCCAGTAGACTACAGTTGTTCCTGAGACTTGTAGCTTCTTCCTCTTTTCTACCTTCCTCCCCACTCCAGATCCTTCTGCCCATTGAATATATTTTGGAGGAAGCATCAGACCTCTTGTTAGATCATTGAACCATTGTTCATCAAGGGGTTCCATCGGCTCATTCATGGAGCAGACCCAGATCAGTTGCATTCTGTTAGTCTTCTTCAAGGAGGTAGTCAATCAATCAAACTGCTACTGGTCTTCCCCCTTTAGCCTCTCCTGATTGGTTATGCATATGCCACGCAACATTCTCAAGCAGTCAAAGGCCATTCGAATGGAATCACATGTCAGTGAGACACTCGTTGTGTCTCCCTGATGTGATTATGTCTCTCCTAGCAGTTATCAGCATGACATGTGACAGTCGGTGAGACCTTTTAGCGAGCTATAGAAGTCATATCAATACCACAAAAACTAATCGGTGAGACAATTGCTATCACTCAAAAGTCATAGCGAGCTCCATTGGTCACACTGACATATCCTTTTACTACTTGCAAATCTATTGTTATTGTGAACCCCAATCCAAATACCTACAAAACAACATGAACAAACACATTAAAAGGTGAAATGCAAGCAAGAATAAGGATTCCTCAAGAAATTAATTTGAATAGCAAAAGAGATAGAAAATGAAAGAAAGAACACAATGAAACTTGAAAGCATATCAAAATCTATTCTAAAGCAAGCAAACTCCTAATCTCTTGAGGGAATTGGTGCCAATTTGATGTGAAAATTGGCCCTTTCCCAACTCCAATGATACAAGATTGATATGTGATGAAGAGTGATCCACTTTGTTGATGTTTGATGTATGCTCCAAGATGAAAATCTGCATATAACCTAACTATGCTTGGATGAAATTGATGATAAGTTGCTATGGATTTGAGTATACTAACTTTACTCAAATTGTGGGTGCCAAAATGAAGAGAGGAGATCTTCATTTATAGAATGATAAGATGGATGAATGCCAAAAATGAAGCAATGTGGGACTAACGTTCAACCAATGGCAAGGTGCCACTTGTCAACATTTGATAGGATGAAGGTTGAGGACATTTTGATCCATGTGCAAGTTTGAAATTTGAATTTGATGAGATGACATGTTTAGGGGGGATGAAATATGAGTTAAGTGCCAAGTGGGAAACATGTAAGAGACAATGTAATAGCTTTAAATGCCTTGTTGGATGGACAAGTCCTTTTGGGGGGAGATTTCAAATTTGAAGAATATTCCATCTTTGATGCCTTTTTGAATGGAAATAGATGATTTATAAATCAATTAAATTGATTTTCATGTGAAAGTTGCAAAATCTAGAGGATTTGAGTGATTAGGATTAGCATTGATCATGGTTTGATTAATTTAAATGATGTTAGTTGATTTGACCATTTTGACTTAGATTTTAGGATTTAAATAACTCAAAATGAGAAAAAGAATGATTTAGACTTAGTTAAATAAATATTTTTGATTTATTTAACCAAAGGGGGTGATGTTAGATTAAATTAGATAAATGCTTGATTTATTTAATTTAATTAGATTAACTTTAGAGATTTAATCAAATAATATAGATTATTTAATTAAATAAAGATAGGATGATGAAATGACCTAGCTAATTACACAGAGATAATGATTTAATTAAATCGAGGGATTTATTTAATTAAAAGGAGAATTATGATGACTTTAATCAAATAAGGCTATTTGATTAAATGGTTAGATAGAGGGATAATTCAGAATGAAGTGATGTTAGTAGATCAGGATCGAGTGTGCGATATCAATATGTATATTTTTTATGTCTACATTTTTCCCCTCTTTGAAGCGATGCACTTGTTGCGTTGGTTCAAAGACTAACCTTGCCATGATCAAAAGTCAAAATTTATCTAATTTTTTCAGATGCCCCACTACTGCCCCAGCGAATGAAGAATTACGCCGATATACTGGCCCTTCGAGAGATCAGGCGAAGAGGTTTGATTTGAGGGTCGATCTCTCGACAAAGAGGTTCAAGATCAGTTCAACTCAAATATTTGATGTAGACAAATTTAATGATGTAGACAAATTTAGCCATGGCTAGCCTCATGCCTATTTTGATATATTACACCCACTTGATCCTGATTTGTACCATGACAGTGACATTATTGATGATGAGATGATTATGATGTTTATATGTAATGGATGATATGATGATGTATGGATGATATGGATGCAAATGATTTGATATGATGATGCTTTTATGATTATGCAAATAGATGATAAATGTATGGTTTATGAGACATTTAGAATAACCAGTCTATATTATGTAATGATGGGGATGAATGCATGTGGTATGATTAATGCTTTCTATATGATATGATATTCATTATGTAGTATGGTTTTTGGATGTAGGATGGATGCATTAATGATGATTTATGATTAACTATCATGGTACCATGTTAGCGCGAAAAGCAAGAGATAGAAGAAAATAATAGATTCCAACAAGACATGAGATGATGATGATGATGATTTCTTGCCAAGGAGTTGGGATTTTCAAAGGGCCAATTACCTTATGTTTGATAACACACGTAGGCACGATGCATTAGGGTATAAGGAACCAAGATGGTGTTGCACCTAGTGTGATGGACTTTGACTCAACAAATAGATAGGAGTATTCTTGTTCACACTTGACATACGGAAACCTTGCTAGGACGTACCTAACAAAGCAAGTATTCTCCAAGTTATATTACAAGAACATCCAACAAGCACAACAGACAAAAGATAATGATCGTTGCCCCATTCCTATCTCTCTAAATCCTTTTTTCAGATATCATCGAGAGGTCCTTGGAATGAGCGCAATAAGATAAATCAAAAGAAAAGATCAAGTATGCAAACAAGCCAATGTTCTTCATACCTTCAACCAAAGGGATGTGTTTTGATAGGATAAGAATCCAAGGTGATATCCAAAATGATGCCCATTGTCGGAATGATATATCCTAGCACATGCATTGTATAGGATTATGATGGTTTGATAAGTTGATTGATAGGCTATTGATATAAAGGACTGACATGTTTGAAAATGATCAAGAATTTGATTTTGTTATAAATATTTGTTGTTTGATTTTGATTTTACAATTCAAGCTTTCTTTTGTTGATTATTGTGATTGTTTCTATTTGTGTTGCCAAAGGATGAAGGTGACGATCAATTTATTATGGATGATTGATTATTTTGAGTGAAATTGAGATGAGATGGATGGATTTTTTTCAAATATTTGGATGTTTTTGATGTCTTTGGAATGTTTTGAGGTTGTTTTTGGGTTTTTCAAGATTTTACAAATGTTTTGATTTTTTGATTTTCTGAATGTTTTTGGATTTTGATGTCTTGGGGGCTGATCAAAGATTAGCCTTGCCTACGTTTAAGCTCAGAGACAATGTAGTTCGGATTCTAATGTTTTTGATATTTTTCTAACCTTTTAAGTGTTTTTGGATTTTTTGATGTTTTGGATGTTTTTGGATTTTTGCATGATTTTGACAATTTGGATATGGACATGTGTGATGATATCAATGCTTTATTTGGGATTTTGTTGAGAACCAAGCTAAAGTTGATTGATCAAATCGATGGATTGATGATGATGATAACATTGTTGAGGATACACAACAATGCAAGGATTTGATTGATCAGGATTGATGACGATAACATTGTTGAGGATGCACAACAATGCAAGGATTGATTGATGATGGATTGATGATGATAACATTGTTGAAGATGGACAACAATGCAAGGATAGTGTTAAGCAGCACAATGATTGGGAATGATATCCCGAAATGATGATTTTTTAATTGGATTTGATTGATCATGACTTGATGAAGCTTGACTTGGAACAAAAGTTGTTTGAATGATTTGACGTGACATTTGACAGGTTTGTTAGATGCGACTGATATCGATTGATGTTCGATGAAAGATGACAGTTGATAAGGAACAACTTCTTGTCAAAATATGCCATGGGCTAGTGATTTGGATTTTGGATCACAAATGCTTTGACCAATTTGGTTTCACGTTTGCCAATTTTTGAATTGCCACATAAGTTGGAGGATATAGATCAAGATTTATTCTCAAAGAAAGATGCAAATATCTGCCCCTAGTGTCTACCAATGTATGGAATGTCATGGATGGATGCTCAGATAGGTGTATGGATGGAGGGATATGGTAAGCATGCAAAGGATGCCAAGGATTATCTTCCGATAAGATAAGGTGTTCAGATAAAGAATGCTCATTTGTATAGTGTTTCATGGCTCAGATAATGTTGGATAGGATAGGACCAATGAAAATGACCCATGTCAAGATGTTTTACCATAAGCAAGTGTAAAGTATGCCCCAAAATTTCATCAAGATCAAGATAACTTGGACTATGTATGCAGATGGATGAAAATGGATTGGATAAATGGTTCATGGATGCATGAATTTATTATGGATGGAATGCTCGATTTATTACGGATGGGATGAGATGCTTTCACCCGAACTGGCGCGCGTAGATGCTCGATTCCACACATGACGCCTGTTTGCCAGGTTTTTGTCATGGTCTTGCCCAAAGTGCCACCCATGCAGTTTTCACTAGAGGATGATTTTTTTTTCTTTATTTTTTTCAATCCTTTTTCTGATTTTTTTAGATTTTCATATTTTTTGATTTTTTTGATTTTTCTAAAAAAATTTAAGCTAATGCTAAATCACAAGGTGTTGTTGATGTAGATGCTTATGTCATAATGTGCCATCAGTATCCTGCCTGAAGAAGTTACTTTGCTAAGATACGTGCACTTGAATGCAACTTTTGAGATTCCTGATCTACTTTATTGATACTGGAGTTTACTTTGTCTTGGTACGCACATTGTGATAGAGTGTCTTCTGAATCCTTATGATAAAGGGTCATTGCCAATACATGGTCAATGTGAGAATTGGATATCATGCGTGGAGGCGTGGATGGAGTGTGTTTAGGGATAAGAGATGGATTGGTTGTCAGTTTGGAACCTTTGACTCTCCAAACTTGGGAAGATGAGCAATGATGGGTGGATACGGAAGTGTGCATGAAATTAGGACCAACTACTTGATATACTTTGTACGTCATTTGAAAAGCCTGCTTTTTCTTTTGTAGACATCCTTGATGGATACTTTTCCCTCTTTTATTTTTCCCCATAGTTTCTTTGACTGATGGAGTTTGATAGGGTTAATCTTTCTTTATATTCTTTGGTATCCATTTGTATTTGATTTGTCCATTATGCTTCTTAGCTTCTTTTGATTCGATAATGTTCTTCATACTTTGATTCAATTCTTTCTTTTGACGTTGGTCCCAATTCATGGATGGGGTGATGGGTGGATGAAGATTCGTGACGTGGCTGGTTGTAGTATTGACATTAATTTCATCATAAGGACTCTTCATGTTCCCTATATTGATGTTTTCTTGGGACAAAGTTGCCCCCAGTATGGTAGAAGTAGTATCTTCATGCTTTGATTCTGCCTTTTCTGAGATGTCTTGTTCGATAAGCATTCTTTGATAGATAGCCATTATAGATGACGTTAGTTCAATTTGTTCCTCTACTAACTCTGGAATATCTCATTTTATCTTACCAATTTCCTTGAGTGGATAATACTAAATATCTTTATTCATGATGTCCTCAGTCTGTATTTGGGATATATATGATACTGTTGTTGACAACTCTATTTGATTGTAGGAATCAATAACCTACTCTTTTTGTGTAACAATGTCAGGAATAAAGGGATCCTGTTCTGAATAACGATCATCTATGTTTCCATCCAAAGAAAGCATCTCATGGGTAGATGGAGGAGTATGGATATGATCATCTTGCATAGATAGGAGAGTGTCCATTAGATTATTGTAGTATCTTGAAGATACAAATTATTGATCTTGAATAATTTTGAAGTTGCCTTTGACATGCTTTGGATCAAGTTCTTGACATGGGTTAGTTTCAAAGGATGCACTACTTACAAAGGGTTCTTGGATATCTTCCTTAGGCATGGTAAATGGTTCGATATCCTCTTGATCTTTGAGTGGAATTAGATCAAGTGTCAAGTTGAGGATTCTTTAGTATTTGTAACAATGAGGTCAAAGGGGGTCCACATGTCTTGGAAAGGACCATTGCTAGACCCTAGTGGAAGGTTTTGATCTTGCTTTGGAATAAATTCTTGATACATGTCCTCTAACTCATAAGGCGATGTAGAGACATTTTCAACATGATCATAGGTCAACGGATCATGCATTATGTCAATAGGATCAAATAATCCTAACACTCCTTGAAATAGATCACTAAAGAGTGGCTCTTGATGTATGGTGAGTTGATCATCGAATGGGGCAGTAACATCTTCAAGGTGCTTATGGATGGAGAGATCGTGATCATTGTTTTCAACAATTGTAGTGAAGGGGTTATGAATGTCTTCAACCATACAGTCACGTGATGTTGACATTTTTTGAATTGGATCATTGTTGGGTATCGTTGGTGGATTTTGATCACGCTTGAAAAGTGACTCTTGACCTATGTTGATTTGATTTTTGGATGAAGTAGACATAGTTTTAGGGTGCTCAGTGATGGATTGACCTTGATCTTTGTTCTCAATAGTTGTCATTTTTTGTGTTTGTGCATGTGTTTGTTGGGTAGCTTGAGAGGCTTTTTGTACTTGTTGAGCTCGTGTTGCTTGTTGCATGGCTAGATATTGTTGGAATCCCCTTTGAAAAGCAGCTTGTAATGTAGCATTATATTGTTTTGATGTGGTGGAAGTTGGTGGTGGTGGGGGTGGTGGTGAATTCAGAATCATGTTGGATGTAGTGACAAGTGTTTGAGATATGCTCGGAGCGATCATGGTAGTGAGGGGTTGAGATGTGATGGGTGTGATAGTGGTGGTTGGAATGATTGAAGGGATAGGTCCTTGGGAGACCACATTTTGATTTGTTGGGATCAATGTTGTTGCTTGATTAGATACCATCTGTTGGTGTGATTTTGATGGTATATTTGATGTGATGGCTTGATTGGTGTTATGTGGATTGATTTGGATGGAGTGATTGGTGCTAGGTAAAGGGGGAAGCCCTAAACCAAGGAATGATGTTGATATGGGTAATGATGGTGGAGATGTCTCTTGGCACAATGACTCAACTATTTTGGAAAGTGTAGCAATTTGATCTCACAAAATTTGTTCTTGATTTCGATCTTGACTCCCTTGATATAGTTGATTTGGCTCTTGTTTAAGCAGATTTGGAGTGTGTAGTTGTGTTTGAGTTTGGACAATATTTTGATATGCGATGACACTCAGATTTGGCATGATAGGTTGAAATTGACCATTGTTCATGTTTGGAATATTTGTATGATTTTCAAATGTATCTATCCCAAATTTTGCTGGATTCATGTTTCAAAAACTTGTACTTGGTACATTCTCCTTTGGAATGTAGGGCTTTGGTGGGATGACGTTGTTCGTTTGAAGGCTCATGCATTGATTGTTTAGTTGGTGGATTTGTAGGTTTGGATTTAGATCTATGATCGGGAAATGTGTTCCAATCTTTGATTTGGGAAAACTCACACTTGTTCCATTGACATTTGTCAAATGTATTGATCCTATGTACGGTTTGTATAGATGTGAGTGTTGATAATCAATCGGCGTTGTAAGGCTTTGAAAGTTTGTTTGACTTGGATTACTCATGATGTATGGATCGAATTTGTATTCCATATTCTCCTTGTGTTTTGACCTTGTTGACCTCTACGGTATTTAGGACCAATGATGATATGAAGGATGAATGGGGTGAATGATGAGAGTGGTTAATGTTTAGGAACTTTGGATCAATGCTAGACTTAGGATTTTCTTTTGATTGTTTTGATTGGATAATAAACTTGTAAACCCTAGGATGTTGGATGTGATCTTAGGATGAACTTGTTCAAAGGATTGTTGATTTAATTAGAGGTATGAGAAAGGATGCATTCCCATACTCCTAACTAAACAAGGTGATTTTGATTTTGATGATCTACCAAAGTCTAGAATGATGTTTCCAAAGCTCTAAAGTTGTTTTTGGGATGAAGATGATAAATGTTTGGGATGGGTGAAGTGTTTCATTTGATCCTAAGTGAACCTAGGAAGGACTTGTTTACTAGACCAAGATAGTGAAGAACATACCTTTCTCTAAGATTAACTCAAAATCAAAAGACCAATATTCGCATGAACACTATACGACCAAAAGATGTCAAACACATGTGTGGGGTCCAATTGATTTAATCTTTGCTTAATGGATTCTTTTTACCACAAACACACTCTTGATTAGGTTTTCAACTGAGTGTCCAATGTCTCAACTTCGTCTCATTTCACAAGGTACATTATGTGAAACTTTGATGAATTTAAGGCTAGGGTTACCTATTGTTTAACTTTAGTGGCAAATTGAGATGTAAATTCAAGTGCTTAGAAACCTCTAAGGATGTAATCCCAAGGGAAAGCAATAACATGATAATTTGGTCAATGATATTTTCCTCCTAAAGGGTTTGAAATTTGATGAAGATGTTAAGTGTTTGTTTCCCAATGTTTTCGAACAAGCAAAATGTTTGATTCATAAGCAATATCACACCCTAGCTTAATTGGTATGTTTTTCTTAGTGGGCTTGCCTCATGCCCTCCATAGAAGAATAGATGATTTTACATGCAACCAAGGAAAAATATAAAGGTATGTTAAGAATGAAGTCTTAACCTCTATATTTCAACCAAGATTGGACATGGCAAGTAACTTCTTGGAATCTAAGTTCCAATGCACCACTTTGATAAACTCACTCAATGGACCAATTGGTCACTACAAAACAAGGGTTCTATTTCAGACTTTCCGTTCGTAGGAGTTGACCCAACGTGGCAAGAGTCCCCTTTCAAATCCATCTTGTCGGAGTCAACCGCGTGATATTGGCGTTTCTTCCAATATCCACATTTATATCCCGGCTGGAAATACTCTCAGGTTCAGAGTGTTACCGGTTGAGTCATTCCCTTGGGTGAGTACGTTTTCCCCAAGGTAGGCCCTTTAAGATAAACAAAAGTGAATAAACCTATTCATAGTTCGATCAACCCTTGTTTAGAAACAAAGGGAAAACACATGCAATAAATTTATCCACACTCGCAAAAGATTTTGCTCAATTTTAAACCCAAAGATGAAGTGTGGAGGTGATTGCTTTGTCTCAACCTAAAATCATGAGAAAGGCCTTTTGATTCTCAAGATCGCTATAAGAACGAGAGAAGTGCATACATCCTTTTTCAATGAAGTTAGTTCAAGTAAGCTCTCACAAAATAATGTAGCACATGCTCATTTTAGATCCCATAAAGCAATAATGAATTCATTTTAAAGCACCAAAGGACAAATGGTAGTTGTCTTGTTCAATTGTTAACCAAAAAAACAAACTCTAGTAAGTTGTAGTTCTAATTTTCATTTTAAACCCTTTTCAACAAGAATTCAAAAAGTTATTTTTAAAGCCCAAATGAATTTAGTAGATCCTAAGCATAAAAAGGATGACAAATTTTCCTTAAGAAGAATAATGAATCCTCAAAAAGTGTTAAACAAACACTATAGTGTTTAAAAAACACTTGTTACAATGATGTGATAATGATTTTTCTTTGACTTCCATGCTCCCTTATCCTTTAAAACCTGCAATACAAGCTCCAAATTTCAAATTAAATCAAGAAACAAGAAGATATAAGGGTTATATAGATGATTGAGCATAAAAACCCTAAAAATTAGATCAAGTTTCATTATGATTTAACATTAAATGAAAATTTGAGAATTTTAACTCTATAAAAGTTTCTAATAACCTACATCATTGGATAGATTATGAAATTATACCCCATTTCAAAAAGAAAAGCTTCGAAAAAGACCAAAAAATGACCAAGATATGGCCATTTTAAGTTTGCATGAAAAAGCAAAAAATCCTAGCGGCTCTGTTTATGATGGCAGCACTGTTTGAGTTTCTAGTGGCGCTATATGGCAACGCTGGAGCTCTCAGCAGCACAGTTTGAGTTTTGACCGGTACAGTTTGATCCCAGTGGTGCAGTTTTATTTTTTTAGTGATTCTCTATGGCGACGCTGGACTGAGCGGTTTTGTTTGCTATAAACACCAAAAACATCAAAAACCACAATTTTTTCTCAAAAAACGTGATTTGATCTTCTGGTAGGCCCTCCCTCTAGCGCCATAATGTGAAACCCAATCCAAATACCTACAAAACAACATGAACAAACACATTAAAAGGTGAAATGCAAGCAAGAATAAGGATTCCTCAAGAAATTAATTTGAATAGCAAAAGAGATAGAAAATGAAAGAAAGAACACAATGAAACTTGAAAGCATATCAAAATCTATTCTAAAGTAAGAAAACTCCTAATCTCTTGAGGGAATTGGTGCCAATTTGATGTGAAAATTGGCCCTTTCCCAACTCCAATGATACAAGATTGATATGTGATGAAGAGTGATCCACTTTGTTGATGTTTGATGTATGCTCCAAGATGAAAATTTGCATATAACCTAACTATGCTTGGATGAAATTGATGATAAGTTTCTATGGATTTGAGTATAGTAACTTTACTCAAATTGTGGGTGCCAAAATGAAGAGATGAACTCTTCATTTATAGAATGATAAGATGGATGAATGCCAAAAATGAAGCAATGTGAGACTAACGTTCAACCAATGGCAAGGTGCCACTTGTCAACATTTGATAGGATGAAGGTTGAGCACATTTTGATCCATGTGCAAGTTTGAAATTTGAATTTGATGAGATGAAATGTTTAGGGGGGATGAAATATGAGTTAAGTGCCAAGTGGGAGACATGTAAGAGATAATGTAAGAGCTTTAAATGCCTTGTTGGATGGACAAGTCCTTTTGGGGGGAGATTTCAAATTTAAAGAATACTCCATCTTTGATGCCTTTTTGAATGGAAATAGATGATTTATAAATCAATTAAATTGATTTTCATGTGCAAGTTGCAAAATCTAGAGGATTTGAGTCATTAGGATTAGCATTGATCATGGTTTGATTAATTTAAATGATGTTAATTGATTTGACCATTTTGACTTAGATTTTAGGATTTAAATAACTAAAAATGAGAAAAGAATGATTTAGACTTAGTTAAACAAATATTTTTGATTTATTTAACCAAAGGGGGTGATGTTAGATTAAATTATATAAATGCTTGATTTATTTAATTTAATTAGATTAACTTTAGAGATTTAATCAAATAATATAGATTATTTAATTAAATAAAGATAGGAAGATGAAATGACCTAGCTAATTACACAGAGATAATGATTTAATTAAATTGAGGGATTTATTTAATTAAAAGGAGAATTATGATGACTTTAATCAAATAAGGCTATTTGATTAAATGGTTAGATAGAGGGATAATTCAGAATGAAGCGATGTTAGTAGATCAGGATCGAGTGTGGGATATCAATATATATTTTTTTTATGTCTACAGTTATCGGCAAGACTGCATTCCCTCAGTGAGACCTCTCAATGAGCCTTTCTTTCTTTGGAAAGCACACCATGTCGGGGAGAGTTTTCGTGTCGGGAAGACCTTACCTTGAACTTACACCCCTTCACCAAGACATCCCTGGTTCAGCGAGACCTTTCATCGAGCGTATCCTATTACACCGAAGGGAGAAAACATGAGAGCGAGACCATTTCTATTCGGCCAGACTTCATGGTGAAGGGATAAACCTTTCACTGAGACTTCACTGTATCGACAGGACATCACCCCGAAAGCCTACCATTCACTCGGAGTCTCCCTGAGCTCATTCTATATCGGCAAGACCCTACTGAGTCGGCAGGACCTCATAGCGAAGCCAACCTATTTCGGTAATGAACTCATTTCAGTTGGGAAGACCTTGATTGGTTGGCGAGACCTTTTTCCAAGACCACAAATCTTTTAGCGAGCTCATCTTTTGTCGGGGAGATCTCCATTTATCGACAGGACCTTATGCCGAATTCATTTGTTCTCCCCGAGCTCATTTCATTTCGGTGAGACCCCATCAGATTGGTGAGACTTCGAGGCAACATTATCTCCCTTGGCAGGATCTTATGCCAAACATCAATCTTTTTCTTAGGGCTCTTATCGGCAAGAGTCCACCCTATCAGTGAGACCTCATGTCGATCTCTTCTTTTCTCCTTGAGCTCACCCTATTTTAGTGAGACTTTCCATAGTCACCCAGACCTCACAGCGAAACCCAAATCCTTCACCAACATTGCTTAACTTTGACAAGACCCTACCAGGTCGATAAGACATCACGACGAACACCCTAGTCACGCCGAGGGTGTTGAAACCATTGACAAGACCATCGCTTGTCGGTGGGACATCCTAGAAGAATCAAATCTTTCACTAAAACCTCTTTTCTTGTCGAGGAGACCACCACCTATCGGTGAGAAATTTTAGCGAAGACACCCTGTTTCACTGATGCCACTTTACTTTGGCAAGAGTTCATCCTATCGGTGAGACATCTTGTCGAAGCCACTTTTCTCTCGACGAGATTCTTCTGACGACATCTCCATTTCACTGAGACTCTAAGGGATTGGCGAGACATTACGTGCCTCATGTCGGTGAGATTTCCTTCGTTCGCAGAGACATTACACCAAAGTCTCCCCTTTTCGCCGACAGCTGACTTTACTTCGGCGAGACCTTACTCATTCGACAGGAGATCATAGCGAGTAGGACCTTGTTTCCCTAATGACATCCCTTTTCGGCGGGACTTCCTCCATGTCGGTGAGACCTTATGGTGAAGGCATTATCTTTCGGCGATCTTATTTCATTTTGGGGAGACAAGACCCCTTCGCCGAGACCTTACATCGAGTGCCAAATTTCTCTGAGCTCATACCTTATTTTGACAAGACTCCGCCTTATCGGTGAGACCTTACGATGAGCTCCAAACACTACAGCAAAGGGAGAATCCCCTTTCGGCGAGACTTTTCTCTTTCAACTAGACCTCATGCCGAACACAAATCCTCCGCCGATGCCACTCCATTTCAGTAAGAGTTATAACGATGTCCTCCTTGTCAGTGAGACAATCCCATATCGACAAGACATCCCCCCAAGCCCACTATGTTACATCGAAGGAACACCCTTCGGCGAGACACATGCTAATCAGCCAGACATCATGCCCAAAGTGAACCACTCTCCTCGAGCTTGAACTCTTTCGATGGGACCAATGACCATTGAGGAGACATCTCCCCGATGGCGCCTCCTTTCGCTGAGACTTCTTCATGTCGGCAAGAGATTATGCCAAATTATTTACCCTTTGGTGATGCTGGTCTTGTGTACAACTCTTGAGGAGACGTCCCTTGGTCAGCGAGACGTTACGTCGATCTCATGCCATATCAGTAAGACTTTCCTTGGTTGGAAAGATCTTCTGTCAAACTTCAAAATTTACACCGAAGGGAGAGGACATTTCAGTGAGACTTTACCTCTTCACCGAGACCTTACGCCAAATGTAAAACCTTCTGAGAGCCCCTGTGAACAATTATCAGGAAGACCCTCTCCTTTTCGTCCAGACCTTATGCCAAAGGCATAACCCTTTCGCCGAGACACCTTTTCTGAGCAGAGAGACATATGAAACCTTACGGCGACTGAGATATCATGGCGACCGATGGATCCCAAATGAATAATACACCCTGCCAGTCAGCAAGACACCTGAAAGGTCTCAATGATTTTCTTCCTGAGGAGTTTCATGCTGAATGGGATTGAGACATGCTTCCTAGTTGACTTCCTTGAGAAACATCATCATGTGCACAGTTTATTCCTATGAAACAAGGTCTCCATTAGCCCTCAGAAGCACGTAAAATATATTATAATAGACCATTATGTTGCTTATGATTATTTTATTGAATTTTTTAGCAAGAATAAAACCAACTCAAGATGGGACAAAACCAAGATTAAATAGAAAAAAAGAAAAAGTCAGGAGGAAAACAAAAGGATTCCAAAGGTCAAAGCAAATAACAGAGGAAAAGAAACCAAAAAAGAGAAGGGGGGACCCATTTTTTTCCAGAATAAAATGGGGTGGTTATGTAGGGCATAACAAAATCCAAAAGGATAGTTTATTTTAAAAAATATAACCTTGAAGTCAAAACTAGAGAATATCAAAAACTTGAAAGTGAAATAGTCACTTTGAGGAATGATGTTGAAAAATTCAAGTTTCAAAAATTTTAGGAAGGTGTTGATGCATTAAATAACATGTTGATTAGTCAAAAGAATCACAAAAACTATTTTGGTTTGGGATATGAAAAAGGAAAATGCTCTGAAGTTAGAAGAAGGCCCCTAAGAAGAAAATAGATCTATATGATTAATTTAGAAGATCAAATGAAGAGAAAGATGGTAATAAGAATAATAGTCAAGGAAAACATGCTCCAAAAAGTGAATACAGTAAGAAATCAAAAGATATATTTTTTTATGTTCGAAGTAGAAGAACCAATAAATACTCACAACCTCCATCTATCAGGTAGAACCATTCAATAAGGTACATTTATTCCCAATTTCATAGTTATTTTTATTCGTGTCATAAATATTGTCATAAAGTAAGAGATTGTAAATTTCATAAAAGATTTTTTTTTGGATGGACTAATCATAATTCTTATAGCTTGTCAAATCAAGGTTATAAATTTTTTTTCTATAACTATAATAAAATTGGTCATCTAGCAATAAATTTCTGGATGCATCGAAGATATGATTATAGAAACTTAATAAACAAATATCATTATTCTTCTAGCAATATCATATGGTATAAGTGAAATAGTGTTAGACATAAATCATAGTATTGTTGGAGTAATTCTATAAGGTTAGTTAGATATAACAAAATGGTAAGGACTTTGGACAAGAAAAAGAAAGAACCTAGGAAGGTTTGGAAAAGAAAATCTGAATAAAAACAAAAAGAACCTAATCTTGTGCATATTGTACAAGAAACTTAAGTAAAAGCATGAGATTGATATGCAATTAGGAAGAGTATAATGTATCTATTTGATATCCCTAGTTTCATTTATATATTTGAAAAGTTCATAGGTTGGTAGAAACATTCAATGTTTTGGAAGTATATAGTGTTATCATGCAAGGTTTTCAAACAACATATATGAGGCAATGGTTCCTTAGTCATTTGGTGATTTGTTGATCACAGGCTTTGATATAAGTTGTTTTGTTGTGTTCAGTTTTTATACACATGCTAAACAATTATTTATTTTTATTGTATGAAGATGATACTAATTCATCTTCTCATATTGAATTCTACTATAGTGATAGTTGACAATGTTATTCTGTAGTTTCTATATTAAATTGGCTCATCTTATTGATAGTGTATAATATTGGATGTGATAGTTTGGTTTCACTATTACAGTGGCACTTGATATGGTACTTTGACATTAGTAGGTTAATTTCATTGGGTATGTGCAGGATCATCATGGAAAAAATAGGCCCTTAAGTGGCAAAAAATTCACAAAAAATCAGTGTTAGGAAACTTGACATAATTTTTTTAATAAGTTATCTATATTATTTAAAAAATATGTAAGAATAGAATCTTCAGAAAATTTAATTTAGTTTCTAAACTACTAGGTTTATTTTAAAATAAATAAAATCTATTTGGTGAAAATTTGAAATTTCAATGCAGTAGTACTTAAATTTCAAGGAAAAAATAAGTAGGTGTCTGCACCACCCTAACCATAATAAAATGATAATATTTTTTTATAAGATTTTATATATAAGTAGAGGACTCATGTCCGGATGCGGTGCATATTTTTTTGTAATTTTTTTCTGAGTAAATAATTAATTATGAATTTTTTATTACAACTTTTAAAAAATATAAAAAATCATATGTCTGACCACCTTAACTTGGTCAAAAATTCATGAAAATTTAATTTTTCTTTTTCTAATCCTATATTATGTGAAGCATAGAATGTGACACATGTTTTGGATTCAAAAAATGTGATACCGTTTGAAAGTTATAGATGTTTTTCAATTAGCCTATCGATTAGGACTTTAGCTGTAATTCTAATAGAAAATGAATAATAATTATTTATTAAATTCAAATTAAAGCATAATTTATATTTTTGGAAAGTTGAGAATCCCCTCTAAAAACCCTTTTCATTTCATCAATTTTGGGTAAAAAAAAGTCGTCAGCCACATACCCTACAAATACCCATAATATTGCCACTTTTTGGCCCATCATGATCCTGCACATACCCCATTTTGACAGTATAGTGATACTTATTTGGTATAACAGTGGCATCTACTTGTTTGGTACATAAAAATCTTGGATAGGTATTTTTTTTGTTATAACTCTTTGGTAGGTATATATTTGGTGATTGGGTAAGTGCAAGAAGTTGGGTCCACATTAAAGGGAAGTGTCATTTTTCAGCTTTAGAATAAATACCCATTCATTTTTTAGAGTAGGTACCCATTTCGAAGTGGGTACTTGTTCCAAAAGTTTTGAAACTCATAATACATGTTTTTCATTTGGATTGAGGCTCAAAAATGCCATGGTAACCCAACACTAGAGGCTTAGACAAAAATTCTAAAAATATATCCCCATCAATCTTCATTATAATATACATCTTTCCCCCAAAGGAATTATAAAAATTCTTTTATTTATGTCAAATCATGGTTTCTGTACATGTGCATGGTATGGAACTAAAAAGTGACTTTTAAAAAGTGGTTTTTATACATGTGTATTAAAAATTATTTTGTATCATCTGGGTATTAGAATAAATTACATATTTGAAAACTAGACTAAGAATACTAAAGTTTGTATTATTGAACCCTTTTAAGAATCAATGTGTAAGTTCTTTGAATTTTAAGTCCAATAGTGAAAGATTCTGAAAATTAGGAGAAACACTTCCACTTTTGGAACATTTTGTGGACCCAACTTCTCGCACCTAGCTAATTCACAATGCATGTTTTTGTTGATTGGTATATTTATATCCTAGTGATCTCACATATATGATTGATATTCAGATTGAATTGGTTCATTGTGATTCTCTTTAACAAGTGATATATCTTTTACAGTGTATGTTGATCTCATGTTATGGGTACACAATTGTATGACAAGCTAATATACTCAGTCCAGAATAGTGCTCCTTATTATGGGTTAATGTTTATAACAGTATAATTGTATTATTACTTTATAACAACACTATAATTCTAGTTGATGGACTATTGATTGACATAAGACTTCTTCGTAACATGAAGTTGCAACTTGCATAACAGGTGCTTGAACAAGTTTGAAGTCTTTGATGCATCTTATGTATTTAATCAGGTGGAGCTTCTTTGTTCATATTTCATCCCTAGTTTATGAAATGATTATACTTTACGCTATTACTATCTTGTTCAATGATCATACATATAGTTTATGGCATTTATATCTCATTAGAGATAGTAGGGACATCTCTTCATGCTCATTATTTTTGTTATTCTCTTGACACTTACTTTGTGTTGATCATATTTTAATGAGGTGGCATGTAGTTGTTCCCCTTCATGATGAATATCAAGATTGCTCTTGTATTTTATTTTCTGCTATATATCATGGGTATATTCTTAGAATGTTTTTGTTCCATGTTTTTTGTTCAATTGCAAGGATTTGATGACTCTACATTTGTGATTACATATTTTTAGTAACCATATATATCCACTACATTTGAGTTCTAGCATTTCTTGTTCACTGCTCTATATATTCTATCTATTGGACATGTATCTTTATAAGAATTTTGCACAATTTGGTGCACATGCAGTGACTATTACATGATCTATTGTTTCATTTCTTTATATTTTACATTTGATTCATCTATTCTTGTGCAACCCTTTGTATCTTGATGCAAAAATTGGGAGAGAGCTTTGGTGTTTTTCCATTAAGGCCAAAGGGGGAGTTTGTTGGATCTCATAGTTGTTTCCCTTGACGTTAAAGAAACACGTAGGAACTTGATGAGTAGGTTACTTGATGACAATTGATGATAGATTTTTGGTTTTAGTATGACAATGATAAAGGTTTTTTTTAGTATGACAATACGTTATAAAGGTTTCAAGGCACATGGTTTATCATCACAATAATGCATTAGTTGACTTGAAATGGTTTGGTATTGGAATGTATGCAAGAGCACCTTAATGAGAAGGTTATGGCTAATGCTTCCTTATGTGGTAAATGGTCACAAGGCACCTTATTTTCTTTACATTTCATCTTGAAGCTTAATGGTTTCATTTTTTTATCTGTCATGGGTAATACAAGGTTGGTTATCATTGATTTGTGTCTAAGGCAGAAATAATTGTTAAAGTCTTAAGCTTTGGGCTTGAAATTGCATTTATCAATTATTTGTTATGGATCAACATGTCTTGGATATTTGGAAATATTAGAATGACACACCTAAATGGATTGCAATGGGCATCTTATGTCATATACTCCTTTACGGTTGATTCTCATTTTGTAAGGTAATAATTGACAAGACTGACACAATAGTTTGCAAGGTAAATATTATTGGGTATCAACAACATAATACATTTGCAAGACATTAAGGAAACATACACAATGATACTTCATTATTTTATTTTGGCACATGGTTGAAACACTTGTCTCAACCAACTTAGGGCTCAGTGACATTTGTGAAGAAGGTTTTTTTGTCACATGTTTGAAGCTTCTTGAACACATTTTTGACAAAGAGAACAAGGAAGGGTAGGGTTTCCAGGTATTTGAGGAATGATGATGTCGATGGAGCTTGAATAGACAATTCTTAGCAGTGGTTTTCGAGTGGAAGAAAAATGAGTTTTGGGCAGGCTACTTTTCAACCTGGGTAATATCTTTTACTTTTGTTTTTGTAATAGAGCAACAGTTGATATGCTCTTGAGTTTGTACAAATAGTTTCATTTCAACCTGCATTGACAAGTTGTTTTTGGTATTGGTCATATCTAAAAGTATTTGACTAAACTAGTAAACATTGAAGATACCCTTGCTAGGGCATAAAGGTTGCTTGTCTAAATATCATGAGTCTATCTCGACTTTGGTCTTTATTTTCACAAGGGTTCTATACTGCATACATGGGTTTATTTTACATCCTTCAAAAAGGGGTTGCATCGTTTATTGAACGAAGGGGTTTTGTGTATTAGGGTCCATTTACTAGGGCATATCATGAAGGAGTTTTGTTGTGTTGTATTTGTAAGGTTTATAGAGCACATTCTTGTAGTATACATTGTTGTTTCCTAGGTGTATACAAAAGGTTATGGTGCATATGTATGGGTCATCTAAAGTCCTCATACTTTTTTCTTATTAATGTCGACCTTGCATTAAGTTCTTTTTCAATGAATATTTTTTTTCATTAATAGACATTCTAAATGATAATTGGTAGTTTAAATGGTTGGAAACACAAGTTTATGATGTATTCAAAAGGGTATGTTGTTACATGTTTAGTAGTTGTTAAGCATTTATCAAAGTTTCTCCACATTGATACACTTCGACAGTTATCAAACCACATTTTTAAGTGATGATTTACCAGTTATGAGAATAGATTAATTTTGAAAAAGGAAGATTAAGAGGAAGTTTAAAAGAAATTAAAAGAAATCACAATGACTCGATAGGTAAAGGCAGTTATGAGGTCAATTTGAAAGGTTTCTTTGATGATTGTAATGTATGGTAGTTGGTAGTATCTTGAACACCATGGAATGTTTATATAAACAATGATTTATCACTATTTGAAGTTCAGTGCTTTTAACAGAGTTATCATGTTGAATGTGTAAACAAGATTTTGTAATTGAATTTTTCAAACATGATGCAAAAAAAAGTGTATAATTGATATATTTGATATTTTAGAGATTCTAGTGAATGAATCTTTAAGATATTAAGTGTATTAGATTAGAGGTGGATTATGAATTGTAGAGAAACAAAGTGGTCCTCTATAGTTGAATTTTTTATTGAGAAATGTATGATGAAGTTAAAATGATCAAGTCAGTGAGACATATTGATCATTTCCAGTGATGCAGATGTTTGTATGCCTATGAGGAAAATGTGTGTATGCACGTGAGGCATTCTTGAAAAGCCAGTGAGGCATTGTTTTATTGGCAGTGAGGCATTTGAAATCTATCAGTGAGATTATTTTTAGTGAGGCATTGTAAACAAAAAATTTGAAGATTATGTTAGCGAGGCATCATTTATGGAGTGATTTTTTATCCCTAGAGGGTTTTCCACTCGTCAAACTCTTTGTCTTATGGTCTGATTTTTTTGATGTGATAATGATTCATGATTGTGACGATATTTGGTTTTCTTTAATATTTATTATTTTAGTTCTTTAATGATTGCATTCAATCCATGAATGTATTTATCAATGAAATATTAAGAGCATAAATTATTCAAATCTATTTCAAGGGAAAAGTTAAATTTTTTCCAAGAAACTAATTCACCCCCCCTCTCAGTGTATTCTTCACTCCAACAACCCAAAGTGAATAATAACCCTCATTAAACTATAAACATAACCATAATTGAACCAAAACCCTAACCCTAAGACTACTTGAATCTTAACCCTAATTATAATGATAAATTATTCATAACCCTAATTGAACCATAACCCTAACCCTAGTTCAATTATGTTTAAGTTCAATTAGGATTATGACATATTTAGGGTTAAGATATAATTAAAGTTAGACACATTGTTGAATTAGGGTTAGGGTTGTAATTTAATTAAGGTATAATTAGGGATAGGATTAGGGTTGAGCTAAGGGTTATGGTTCTATGATAAATATTGGGGTTAGTGTTAGGGTTCAATTAGGGTAAGAGTTAGTATTAGGGTCACAATTATGGTTCAATTATAGTTTGTATTAATGTTAGTTTTAAACAATGTCTAGAAAAGCATAATAAGGTCCTATTATTAATGAAAAGCTTAGAAAAGAGTGACATTTTTTGTTGTACATGCAAACCCAGTGGTGGATTGTTTTTTTCATTAATAATTGGAACTTCTTATGTTTTAAATAGAAACACGAATATTAATGTAAAACCTAAAAATAATCCTAACCATAGAACAAAATTCTAACCCTAACCATAAAACTAATGCTAACACTTACCTTAACACTAAACCCTAACTATAACTATAACCCTAACCATAAGCCTAAACCATAACCCTAACCATAATCATAAACCTAAATGTTAAGCCCTAATCCTAAATTGTTAACCGTAAATCTAATGCTAATCCTAACCATGATATAAACTTTAACCCTAACTGTGATATAAATCATAACCCTAAATTTTAACCCTAATCATAACCCTAATTATATTAATTTATTCAATGTATAACACTAAACCTTTACACTAAACCCTAATGCTAATCTTAACCTTAATCCTAACCTTTACCCTAACCCTAACCCAAACCATAACCCTAACCAAATATAAATCCTTACGGGTATGTGCAGGATCATGATGGACCAAAAAGTGGCAATATGATGGGTATGTGTAGGGTATGTGGCTGATGACTTTTTTTTACCCAAAATTAATGAAACGAAAAGGGTTTTTAAAGGAGATTCTCATCTTTCCACCAATATAAATTATGCTTTACTTTGAATTTAATAAATAATTATTATTCATTTTCTATTTGAATTACGACTAAAGTCTTGGTGAGAGGTTGATTAAAAACATCTATAGCTTTCAAACGGTATCATATTTTTTTAATCTGAAACATGCATCACATTCTATGCTTCACATACTATATGATTAAAAAAAAAAAAAAATTCATCAAGTTTTGAACAGGTTAAGGTGGTTAGACATACAAGTTTTTATATATTTGAAAAGTTGTAATAAAAAATTCATAATTAATTAATTACTTGGAAAAAAAATATAAAAAATATGCATCACATCTAGACATTTGTCCTCTACTTACATATTAAATCTTGTATATTTGAAAATTTGTAATAAAAAATTCATAATTAATTAATTACTTGGAAAAAAAATATAAAAAATATGCATCACATCTAGACATTAGTCGTCTAGTTACATATTAAATCTTATAAAAGAATATTATCATTTTATTGTGGTTAGGGTGGTCAGCCAGACACCTACTTCTTATTTTTTCCCTGAAATTTAAGTACTACTCCATTGAAATTTCAAATTTTCACCAAATAGATTTTTTTTAAAAATAAACCTAGTAGTTTAGAAACTACATTCAATTTTCCACAAAATCTATTCTTACATATTTTTTAAATAATATAGATATAACTTATTAAAAAATTTAAGTCAAGTTTCCTAACTCTGATTTTTCTGAATTTTTTGCCATTTAAAGGCCTATATTTTCCATGATGATTTTGCACATACCCTTACCCTACCCCTAATTATAATTTCAATCCAAACCTTAATAGTAATTCCAACCCTACCCTTAACACTAACCAAAGCCTTATTCCTAACCTGAAACTTATTATAATTATAATCCAAACCCTAACCTTAACCATAATTCTACCCCTAACCCTAACATAATTCTCACACTAACTATGACCATAAACCCAACCTTAACACTAAAACCTAACCCTAATCATAAAAATAAATATAAACCAAACCATAACCTTAATGCTAACCCTAACCATGATATAAACCCTAATCCTAAATTCTAACTCTAATCATAACCCTAAATATATTAATTCATTCAATGTGTTATGCATGGCACCTACTACTAGCATATATATTATTTTAGTAATATATATATTAAATAAACAAAATTCAACGCCTGGAGACATTTGGGTATATTATATATATATGATATCTATCAGTGTATTCTATATATATTATTAAAATAATATATATGTATATATATGTGTGTGTGTGTGTGTGTGTGTGTTTGTGTGTGTTTTATAACATTCACATCTTAATCTTGAATACTTATTTTAATATTATTCTAATTTTTGGTAGTATTTTTTTCTTACTATTTTTCCCTTAAGTCACCTCCCACATTAGTTTTTATTTATTTGTTTACTTATTTTCTTCTATTATTCTTTTGTTGTATTATGTTTTAGACATTATATTTACTATTTTTTGTCTCATTTTTCTCTTAATACTCCGTTATGTATCTTATCTTTTCACATCTTTTTTGAAGGAGTGCGTTGTGCAAAGTGGGTCTTACAATTGTGTGATGTGGAACATAGATTTTTAATCCATTACATAAACTATGGAAATACCATATCTTTTAATGTTAAAAATAATTTCTAAAAATGAATTTATTTAGAAAATAACTTATAATTTATTAATAAGGTATAATAATTTATAAAAAAATATTAAGAATTTAATTTTTGATAAATTTTAAAAAATTAAAAAATCAATAAATTTTTGAATCTTATTTATATAACTAATAGTAATTTTTATATTATAACATGTTAAATGTAATATTGAAAAATAACATAATAATATATTTTATTTGAAAAAAAATTATATATTCAAAATAGGAGCTAGCTAACTCCTAGACAAAAAGAACCTATGTACATACAAAAATGCATGAAAGCATACATAATGACATACATGGTAACATACATAACATGAAGAGATGACACTACACACAGCCCGCCAGATAGAGGATAGAAGTGACAGAACTGGAAAAAGAAGGAAACGACACGAGAAGCGAGGACATGTCTTGCCGCCGATAATACACCAACATTTTTTTCCTTGTGTGAGAAGGTAACCATTAGTGCGGGAAGGGTGGTGCTGTGGTTTAAATTATAATGGGTACTGTTCACTTGGAAAGGTCATTGTGGTTTGGGTATTCTCATTTTGTAGGTTGAAATCGAAACGTTGGAGAGTGAAGACTACAAAAAGTGAGTTAAGGGGTTTCTAATCATTTGGGTTGTTATTTGTAAAGGGGTTTAAAATGTTATGATGGTTTTTATTTGTAAATTGTTTTCAAACTTTAAGTGGGTTTAGAATTTTGTAAAACCCAGTGTTTTTCATCTTAGAATTTTAGAAAAAAAAATGAATGTCTTTACAAGATTTTGTTATTTAGACCCGAGGAATGTAATGAAAGGCACTATTTTATAAACACCCACAAGGTTTTGGGTATGTTGTGATGTGGGTTGCATTTTTATAAACACCGTGTGTTTTCCATTTGATTCATATTGGAGTGATAATTGCTACTGAAATTTTTATTTAATTTTCATGGCATTCCAAGAGGCCACATTTTTTTGAAGTATTTTTTCAAACAGTTCACTGCCTTTTCTATGAAAGATTATTAGTAAGCAATAACAGAGACAATGTAGTGAACAGTTTGAAAATTTCCTCAAAGAAATGTGGTGACAAGCCATAGACAATGAAATGAACTGTTTGTAAGTATAATTAATTATGTATGGCTTGCCATGTTTGGTAGACATATACTCACCTCACACTATGTTTTCCAACTTGCAATCACTCTATTCATGTATATGGTTCTCGGAAAACATCGTGTGTTTACTATGAAAGCATAATAGTAGATTTAGATTGTCATAGCATTGTAACACCATGGTGATTGGGATAACATGATAGGCCATAGACAAGGAAATGAATTGTTTTTATGTATGATTTCTTATCTATGGCATGCCATTGTGTTTTGGGAGACATTTACTCACCTCACAATGTGTTTTCCAACTTCCAATCACTATGCATGTAAATGGTTGTTGGAAAACATTATGTGTTTTCTATCAAAGCATATTAGTAGATCTAGATTTTCATGGCATTCAAGCACCATGGTGATTTGAATGAGATTTCTTGTGAATTGTTTCTATGTATGATTCATTATATAGGGAATTCCATTTTGTTTTGGCAGACATATACTCAACTCACACTATGTTTTCCAACTTGAAATCACATTATCCATTATCTTATATGTATTTTACCATTTACTTTAGAGTTTTGTAGATATTTTATGGCCTATGGTTTCATTAAAGCTAACAACAAGAATCCATTGCACATTGTGTTTTGTAAGCTTCCATGAATCATACCATAATTATTGTTAGGAGTGTATTCTTTGTTGTGCAATTGAATGGTTTTTTCTATTGCATTTTTATTCTTTTTTGGGGGTTGTAGACTACAAGGTAACCCATAGTGATCAAGTAAGATTGAGAGACCATTTTCATTGTTTGTTTTATTGCTTGCATTAGAATGGAAATATTAGTATTGGTATTAATTTTTTGTGATAACTCTTCAACTTTATGGGTTGAGGATTGGGAAGCAACCCATATCATCCTAAGTAAGATTCAAAGGTTATCTTCAGTATTCTAATTCATTTCTTGCAAGAGAAATTAAATGATTAGCATTTTGAAATGAATCTACCATTTTATGGGGTTAGTTTACTTTTTTTTTTTGATATTATTATTTCCTCTTTGTGTCATGTATGGAAAATGATCGTAGGAACTAGTATCAAGTACATTTATAAACTAATTTAAATAATTTTCCTCCCTCTCTTTTCCAAACAACACACCACTTTTTTCATATTTCATGTTTCAACTACTAGAAGAAATTTGTAAATTAGGGATACAAATATGCAAGTTTGACACCAAAGCTTATAATATACTTGCTTTGTTGTGTCAATATGGAGTTTAATTTTAAAGGAATGATAAGCTCAAACTAGGCTAATCTACAGGTATTTATAATCTTCAACTTAATACACATATCCAATATTTCCATGCACGAGGTATACACTAGAATAAATATTGACTATTTTATACTGCTCCATGCTATTAATCCCAAATTATGGGCCTATTTTACATGCTAGGAAAAGTAGCTTTCCATAGCCTAACAAAAGAAATCCCTGAAATATAATTTCCATTTGTCTTTGTCATATATGGTAACCTTGTTTTATCTTTTGGCATAGAAATGAGTTTCTTGTGATATGGATGGTACAACAATGTTCTAGAGTATAAATGTGGTTATGATTGAGGACATAACTTCTTACAAAAAAATTTGATGGAAGGTCAACTTGATTTCAGGTTTGGGCTACTGTAGTACCGACTTAATGGATTTATGTTGTAGAATTATCATAATACATATTACTATGTTTTTTTAATTTTGTATGTTTGATTCTAAAGTTACATAATTTTCATTGGAAAAAGTTGTCTATTTGAACAAGTGATAGTGTAGTTTTTTCTTTTTTTATTGAATTAAAGTTGTTGAGAAAAATATAGAGAACCATGGCTATTCTCAAATAATAGCCATAACTAGTACAACTAAATAGCAGCCATCTAATGAAGATACATATTAGCCCTCCAAAGAAAGGAAAAATGAAAATATAAAGAACAATAAATTTGTGGCATACCAAATGGGACTAAAGAAAGAGAAAACAATAAACTAAAACACTCCCAATTGAATAGTAACCAATTTAAGCATTCAATTGCATAGGTTCTCATATTGGCTTTGATATCCAATTGATCAGTCACGTGGCTCATAGTATGATGTATGTCCTTGAACCATTGATAATAGTATTTTTTCAAACATCCCTCAATACAATGAAGAATTATCCAAGCAAGTTCAGTCTATGCCGACTTACAGTTTTGAACAAGAATTATGGAGGCTTAGTGTATGACATCTCCAACCTAAGACATAAGACAAAGTTAATGGATTTTTCTTGTGACTAGTATCATAAGGGTATTATTTCTGGTCTTAGGAGATTAAATTTTCTACTTTGTACACTGTAACTTTTTCAATTTACAATGGATCTGCATTACATTAGGACAATGATAGATGCCATGAACAAATCTTAGTCAACTTGATTGGTTGATTGCATTATTTTCAATATAAGCTGGACAATACTATATAAAGGTCAATTTATGTAGACAACACAATGAACTGCTTTTGTGTATGATTACTTATATATGGGTTTCCACTATTTTTTGGCTGAGATAAACTCACCACACATTGTGTTTTTCCAACTTCCAATTGTATTGTGCATGTATATGCTTGATGGAAAACATCGGTTGTTTACTATGAAAGCATGATAGTAAATATGGATTGTTAAGGCATTGAAACACCATGCTGATTGGAATGCCATGACAAGTTATAGACAAGGAAATTGACTATTTATGTGTATGATTTCTTATCTATGGTTCCCACTATGTTTTCATAGACATATAGTCACCTCACACTATGTTTTCCAACTTGGAATCCTATTGGACCTGTATATGCTTGTTGGAAAACTTCAGGTGTTTAGTACGAAAGAATAATAGTATATATGGATTGTCATGGCATTGAAACACCATGGTGATTGGAACTCCATCGCAAGCCATAGAGTAGGAAATGAACTATTTCTATTGTCTATCTATGGATTGTCATGGAATTCCAAAATGATGGTGGTGGAATGCAATGACAATCCATATTTTCAATTATCCTTGGATACATTTTTATAGCAATCAATATTTAATATTTAGCCATGGTGTTTGAAGTCATCAGAATCCATATTTACTATTATGCTTTAATATATTTTTTGTAAGCATGCATACCTTGTTCAAAAGAACCCATTTTAGACTTTTAGCCATAGAAGCAAAGGAGTGAACTATTTGCTATATTTCTTTCTTAGACATGAATGAAAATTGTGGTAGCATTGTGAATTGTTTCATAAAATTCCTCAAAGAAATCTGGCCTCATAGTGATGGAATGCCATGAAAATTGATATTGCAGTTGTTGCCATATGGATTGTCATTGTAACACCTACTCATTAAAATATCACTAAAATGATTAAATTAGACAAAAATAATGAAAAAAATATGATAAGAGGAGGAAATTCATTTAAAACCAACTGAACAAACTTCATAAATATGAAAGTAGTATTTTAGTTAGTGTCTTAGATAATTTTTTTCCTTTAATGAATCTAAACGATATATGCTCTTTATATTTCAATGGTTAACATTTTCATGAATTCAATGCAATCATTAGACTGAGATAAGTAATATTAAAGCAATTCAAAAGCCTTCACCACCATAAAACATGAATGAGACTATAACACCCTATTTGTCTTGAGTGGAAAACCCTCTTTCGGTTGAAAAACCACTCAAAAATTTCCTCACAAGCTTAATCTCAGAACTTTTTGTTTACAATTCTTCATTGGATATATTGATCAACATTTTCAATCACTATTTTAATGATACACAAAGTATCACTTCTATTTCTTTTACAACATCTTCTAATCTCACATCACTCAACATTCAAATGTAGAAGTTTAAGTACAACATAATTGATTAATTTCACAAAGCATTGAATGTGCTATCCAAAAAACTTTCAAATATGAATTAATGAAATGTTATTTCTAAACTGAGAATAATACTTCTTTTATGCTCACCATCTTTTTGAAAGAATACATGGAACGATATATATATATATATATATATATATATATATATATATATATATATATATATATATATATATATATATATATATATATATATATATATATATATATATATATATATATATATATATATATATATATATATATATATATATATATATAATGTTATGGATTACTGAACTGGAGTATCTTTTCAAACTAAAAAGTAACTTTATTCTCTAAATGTCCCTTAATAGGAAATAGTTACAAAACTGAAATGTTTTTAACAAATTTTAATCAATGCTTCGTTGAAAAAATGCTTGTTGTCCTGACCTAATAGTATATCATAAAGATATTTGAAATTATAACTTGTGTTCCCAAATGATAAATAAAACTAAACCATGACAGGAACAACTAAAACTTGACATAATGCAAACCTACAATTGTAATCATATGAATGGAGATGACAATAACTAAACACAATGCCAACATGGATTAAGTTAGAGATCCTAGATAATAAAAGCTTTACCCAAAAAAAATGAAAAGAACTTATCTTTCAATGGATACCTAGCATTGTATGTAGGGTTTGAAGGCAATAACAGACTTTATACATTTTAACCCTATTGAAAATACAGTGGGTTGTAGGTTGTATATCACATAGTGTTTTCCAACTTTCCATTATACATACACAGTATGGTTGCAATGAAAATATTGTGTTTTTTAGACATTGAGAATTTCATGAAAATAACCTAAAAAAATAATTACAACTCTTCGGTGGACTAAAATTTGGGTTTCAAAATTGTGATATGATGGTAAATCAAAATACACTGAATATTTGCAGGTTGGAAAACACAATGTTGGATGTCAGTACATGCTTTTATGAATCTCCCACTTGAAATAGGACATGCACATACATGGGTAATGAGAGTAAAAATTATCCCTTTAAATGAAATCCAAGCACATACCTTTCACCTCCTCACCATTCACTTCGGCCAATAGGAAGAGCAGTTCACTGAAAAACGTCCCCTTTCTAGCATCTGAATTGTTGCAAACTCATGCACTAGGAAATACAAACGAAATAGGAGGAAATGGTATGGGATTGTATTTTTTGAAAGGGATAATCATTACTCCCATTACTTATGTATGTACATGTCATATTTCAAGTGGGAGATTCATTAAAGCATGTAATGACATCCCACACTGTGTTTTCCAACCTGCAAATATTTAGTGCATTTTGATTTGTTTTCTAATTGTTTTTAGAGAAGATTCCTTTATTTTATTACACACTTTTCAATATGTCCTCATATTTGTTTTATTACTACCATGTCATACAATTCTCACAACAAATATTTTTTAGATTTTGTTTGATTTCTTGCACACTAAGGGATAGAGTTTTGAGTGTATTGAATACTTTGAAATGATAAAGGGAAAAACATATGGTAATGAAGTTTTAATTTTTTGGATGAGTTTCAAAAGTATATCATAGTCCACAAAGGAATACATTTTAAGAGTTAGTGGGTTGCAGTTTTTTATAAAACCTTGTGTTTTCCAATATGTAGTTTTACAAACAATATTCATCTAACTAAGAACTTTTCTTTTAATAAATGATTTGCAATGTTTATTTATGTTGTGAATTAGTCGATGAATCAATAGTTGGAAGTAAATATCAGCTTTTTTCTAGATGCTTGCAGCACTATTTGTTATTGAATTTTTTCCCTTATTTTTTGACAGCACAACCAAAAATGTTGAACTCAAGAATTCACATTGGGCAGCTTCCTCATGATAATGAGGAAGACAATGGAAGTCCCTTCAATATAGAGAGGCTTCATCACGCCTTCAAATTCAATTGTCGTATGGTGAAGGATCCCATTGACAATATCAACAAATTTCCTGAGCCCACTGAACCTGTACTCTCATATTCTGAGACTAATGTGGCATGCGGTTTCCTATCAAACTGCATGGACCTACTGACAAACCATATTCAAGTTCAAATTTTGTGTGCAAAATATGTTTAGATACATGTGGTCAATCACATTCAGCATGAGGAAGCATTGGAAAGATATGATGTTGATTTGGGTGTCTACCTCATTGGTGGCATCTTCCCACATCCATTGCCTCAATCATCCTTAGATATGATTTGTCTAGAAAAAAAATTTAGCAACACCATACAACATTAGGCTAATCATTTTTTCAAACAAACAATGTGATTAAATAGTCATGTTGTTGAGCCACACACAAAAGAGGACATATGGGAGATACATATCTTTCCCTATGCACACTGCTTGACCACCCAGCACCAGTTCCATAAAATGATGAAAGGGTTATTCAATGGCTTAGCATAGGATTCCTCTGCCATTCCAATGAAGGCACAAAAGTAAAGAGTAAATCTGATTAGGATGTGGAAAGACTTGTTAAATGAAGGAAGAGTGAATTTGAGTGGTTTAATGAAGGAAGAGTCAAAGAATCTTTAGGGAAACATATTAGAGTGGTTTAATGAAGGAAGAGTGAAAATATGAAGGTGAACTTGAAAAAATTGTTTTTCTATAGTCTGCATAAAAGAAAGTGATCATTCAAGAAGAATTGACAAGTCAATCACAACCCAATGTGTTTTCCATCATGAAAATATTATGTGCATTTTGGGTTTGAAACGTATGAATATATATTATTACCATTCTTGCTGAAAGTAAGGGTTGTTAAAAACATGAAGATCAAGTTAAAAACATTGTTTTTTTATAGTGTGCATAACATAAAGTGGTCAGTGAACAAAAATTGAGAAGTTAGTCACAACCTAGTGTGTTTTACAGCCTGCGACTATTATGTGCATTTTTTTGTGTTCGAAACATATGAACAGATATTGGAATGGAGTGTTCTATTGAAAGTAAGGGTTCTCATAAAAAAAAAATGTTGAATTCAAAACATTCTTTTATTATAGTCTGCAAAAAAAAAATTAGACACAACCCACTGTGTTTTCCATGATGCAACTGTTATGTAAATTTTATGTTCAAAACATATGAACAGATATTGAAATGGAGTATTTTTCTAAAACAAAGGGTTGTCATAAAACAAGAAGGTGAACTTAAAATTATTTTTTTCTTATAGTCTGCAAAAAAAGAAATGATCGACAACCCACTATGTTTTCCATGATTCAACTATTATGTAATTTTTATGTTTGAAACATATAAACATATATTGAAATGGAGTTTTTTTCTAAAAGAAAGGGTTCTCATAAAATAGGAAGGTGAACTTCAAATCATTCTTTTCTTACAGTCTACAAAAAAAAAAGTGATCGACAACCCACTGTGTTTTCCTTGATGCAACTGTTATGTAAATTTTGTGTTTGAAACATATGAACAGATATTGAAATGGAGCATTTTACTACAAGAAATGGTTCTCATAAAACAATAAGGTGAAGTTAAAATCATTATTTTCTTACAGCCTACAAAAAAATAAGTGATCGACAACCCACTATGTTTTCCATGATGCAACTGTTATGTAAATTGTATGTTCGAACCATATATATAGATATTGAAATGGAGTGTTTTTCTAAAAGAAATGGTTATCATAAAACAAGAAGGTGAACTTCAAATCGTTCTTTTCTTACAATTTGCAACAAAAAAAGAAGTGATTGACAACCCACTATGTTTTCCATGATGCAACTATTATATAAATTTTGTGTTTGAAACATATTAACAAATACTGAAATGGAGTGTTTTGCTGAAAGAAAGGGTTCTCATGAAACAATAAAATAAACTTTAAATCATTCTTTTCTTACAGTTTGCCAAAAAAATAAGAAGTGAGCCACAACCCACTATATTTTCCATGATGTAAATCCTATGTAAATTAAAAATTTCAAATGGATTGTTTTGCTAAAACTAAGGGTTGTCATAAAACAAGAATGTCAACTTCAAAACATTATTTTCTTACAGTCTGCAAAAAAAAAAAGTGAGCCCCAACCCACTCTGTTTTCCATGATGCAACTAATATGTAAATTTGGTGCTTGAAACATATGAATAAAAATTCAAATGGAGTGTTTTGCTAAAACTAAGGGTTTTCATAAAACAAGATTGTCAACTTCAAAAAATTCTTTTCTTATAATCTGTAAAAAAAATAAGTGAGCCACAACCCACTACGTTTTCCATGATGCAACTGATATGTACATTTTGTGTTTGAAGCATATGAACATAAACTCAAATGGAGTGTTTTTCTGAAACTAAGGTTTTTCATAAAACAAGAACGTCAACTTCAAAACACTCTTTTCTTACATTCTACAAAGAAAATAAGAAGTGAGCCACAACTCACAGTGTTTTCCATGATGCAACTGATATGTACATTTTGTGTTTGAAATGTTTGAACAAAAGTTCAAATGGAGTGTTTTGTTGAAACTAAGGGTTGTCATAAAACAAGAACGTCAACTTCAAAACATTATTTTCTTATAGTCTACAAAAAAATAAGAAGTGAGCCACAACCCACTATGTTTTCCATGATGCAAATGTTATGTAAATTTTGTGTTTGAAACATATGAACATATATTGAAATGGAGTATTTTGTTGAAACTAAGGGTTCTCATAAAATAAGGTGAAATTCAAAACATTCTTTTCTTATAGTCTGCAAAAAATAAGAAATGAGCCACAACCCACTATTTTTTCCATGATGCAACAATTATGTAAAACTTTAAGCTATATCATTACTTGTTTAAAGAGCTCCATTAGAAGAAACTAATCACAGCTAAGTCAAGTACTCACAAGAAGATCCCAAAGAGGTTTTCACAGATTTATATCCAAGAATAACAAATATTATGAAAGATAACAACAAGATTTATTTTCTTCTCAAGAACTGACAACCAAAATGAAAGGAAACTCAGAAACTTAAGAATGGAAAAATATTCCTTTAGACTAAGAGAGAGGAACTGATGACACCTGTGGATCTCCATAAAATAGGTCTTACAAAATACTTTTTTCAAAAATCCATTGAATACAACTTTATGTTATGATATTTATCTTCTAAGCCCTCAATCTTTGATTGCATAACCTTGATATTTCCTTCATATTGTTCTTCATATGGTATGGAGTGAATGTTATTACAAATATGAATGACCTAGGTGGGTGCAACAAAGAAAGGAATATGACACATTGATTAGATACAAGAAAGGCATATAAATGGCTTATGAAAAGCATTCGATATGGGAAGAAAGGATATGAAAAGATGGATATGCTGCAAATGAATGGAATGGAAATGCTATCAATTCATCATTTTTGAGTTGTACGCGGAAATGAAATGAAAGATATAGAAATATGAATGATCAAGGTGGATCCAAAGAAGAAAGGAATGCAATGAATTTATGTGATGCAAGGAAAGTATATAAATGGTTTATGAAATGTTTTTGATATGGGAGGAAAGGATATGGAAGGTTGGATATGGAAATGAATGCAATGGAAAGGCTATGAAGTGATCATTTGTTTCATCATAGAATGGAATGATTCCCCCTTTGTTATTGGTTATGCTTTTTGTAATCATCATAGGGTGGAATGACTCGATACATACACCTAAGAAAAACTCATGCCCCATTCCTCACTCTCCTTCATACACAAAAAGGTGTAGATATCCTCAAGCTTCCTCAGAATGTGAAAACAAAAGAAAATATATAAAAAGAAAATGATATTGATGGAGACAAGAGACAAGAGTTAAGATAAAGCACAAGTTGTCATGCATGCAATATGAAAATGATAAATATGCAATATCATGATAATGAAAAAATGCAAATGCTAATGCATATGATAAGGACCACTGCACAAAACAATTATAGGATGGAAAACATAGTGGGTTGTGACTCAGTAAATCCCAATGTTTTAGTATGTTAAAGTTTTTATGGTTTTCTTAAAAAATTTAGTCATAACAATAATAATGCAATGATAAGTAAGATTTTAAATGATAATGATAAACAAGATATTATTCCTTAGTCAAGCTGAAAACCAAAAGACATATGGATGGATAGGGATTAATGATATGGGTAAATGATAGGACATGTAAGGATACACATTATATGGAGGATGAAGATAGATGGATCAAAGTATGTAATGCTATGGGTAGATAGATCGAATGACAAGGGAACTCAAAATGTTTACTCTTATACAAAGGAAAAATAGAGGACCTATGGAGGACTCCAAAAATGGCATGTCAAAGTAATAACATGCCCCTATGATAAGAGGTATGACAAGTTATAATAGCATGACATGGCTATGGAAGATAAATGGACATGAAAGGAAACAAGACATGGATGGCATGTGATATGGAGGATGGAAGACACACATGGTATAAAGCAAGCATTAGATTCAATTTCTTGGTATTTTTCTCAATACTTTATGCAAGATCAAAGGAAGGTGGATGGATAAAGTAGATATCATAGAATATAAAGGAAGGAATATGATGCCTAAGTGGAAATAGGGTAATCAATAATGTACATGTAGATATCCTATTTCAAGTGATATCTTTCCTATTTGTTCTATATCCACTATCGCATTACACAAATTCCCTCCTCCACCAACCTCCAATGCAACTATTGTTGTGGAATCTTAAACTTTTATCAATTGTGCAACAAGACCTTTCAATTTTGACCTATCAGTTGTACAACAACACCTTCCATTATTGTCTTTGTTTTATAAAATTCTTGTCTTTTAGATTGCATCTCCCCCTGAACAACATTAAGGTCCTCTTCTTTTCACCATGATAGCTTCTTCTTGTGTTCTAATTCCTCTTCTAAGTGGTCAATTTCATTGTTCACGTGTTCTTCTCCACTTTTAGCATTTGTAACTATTTTTTTTGCAATATGTTAATGATTAGAGTATGCAGATGTTTCTTTTTGCAAGCTCATTAGGGAACTTGTCTTCCTTTTCGAATAAGAATTGCATGCCTCCACCCAACTAATTCTCTTTTTTTGTACTAAGATTTGATATTGCCTTTTCCTTATCATCCATTTCCAATTGTACTTTTCCATGTAATTTCTAACTTCAAGAATGCTTTCCTTCATTTTTTCAATCCCACTTATATCAACATCTCTATCTCTCTCTCTCTTTATCTTCTTGCACAAATTCGTATGCAATAGAAAACCTTTACAGGTAATCCCCTTATGCATTTCCATTTTCCCCTTGCACATACTACACATGCTCTTTCCTCCAATTGTCAAGAGTAGGAACAACCTCTTCAGTCAATACATTATCTATCTTGTTTACTTTGGTCTACTTCTTTCTAGTTTTTTTTAGAGTAGATTGTTTTTTTTCATTGCATATGAATTTGTGCAAGTAGAGAAAGAGAGAGATGATGTTATAAGTGGGGTTGAACAAATGAAGGAAGGAAAGCATTTTTTAAGTTAGAAATTCCATGGAACAAATACAATTGGAAATAGATGATAAGGAAAAGGAAATATCATATCTAAGTGCAGACAAAGAGAATCAATTAGGTGGAGGCATGAAAGTCTTATCCAAAAAGGAATACAACTTCCCTAACAAGCTTGCAAAAAGAAACATCTGCATACTCTAATCATTAACACACTACAAAAACAATAGCTGCAAATGCTCATAGTGGAGAAAAACATGGTGAACACTAAAATTAACCACTTAGAAAAGGAATTAAAACAAAAGAATAAGTTGCCACATTGAAAAGAAGAGGAGCTTAATGTTGTTCGGAGAGAGCTACAATCTAAAAGATAGGAATTTCATAAAACAAAGAAAACAATGAAAGGTGTTGTTGCACAAATTATAGGTCAAAACTGAAAGATCTTATTGCAAAACTGATAAAAGTTTAAGATTCCACAATAATAGTTACATTGGAGGTTGGTGGAGGAGGGAATTTGTGTAATGTGGTAGTGGATACAAAATGAATAGGAAAGCTCCCACTTGAAATAGGATATCTACATAGAGGAGTAACAATTATCCCTTTGAACAAGACACGAGAAATGAGTCACAAGCCACTGCGTTTTCCATCCTACAACTACTTCTCACAACCTAGTGTGTTTTCCATCATGCAACTAATATGTGCATTTTGTGTTTCAAGCATATGAAAATATATTTGAATGGAGTGTTTTTTTGAAAGTAAGGTTTTTTTTTTAAATAAAAAGGCGAAGTTGAAAATAGTGTTTCATTACAGTCTGCATAAAAGAAAGTGTTCATTTCACAAGACATGAGAAATGAGTCACAAGCTATTGTGTTTTCCATCCTGCAACTACTTCTCAAAATCTAGTGTGTTTCCCATCATGCAACTAATATGTTCATTTTGTGTGAAACATATGAAGAGATATTTGAATGGAGTGTTTTGCTAAAAGTAAGGGTTTTTAAAAAAATAAGAAGGTGAAGTTGAAAATAGTGTTTCATTATAGTCTGCATAAAAGAAAGCGCTCATTGAACAAGACAAAAGAAGTGAGCCACAAGCCACTGTGTTTTCCATCTTGCAAGTACTTCTCAAAACCCAATGTGTTTCCCATCGTGTAACTAATATGTGCATTTTGTGTTCAAAACATATGAATAGATATTTGAATGGAGTGTTTTGCTGAAAGTAAGGGTTTTTTAAAAAATACAAAGGTGAAGTTGAAAATAGTATTTTGTTATAGTCTACATAAAAGAAAACACTCATTGAACAAGACGCGAGAAGTGAGTCAGAAGCCATTATGTTTTCCATCCTACAACTAATTCTCAAAACCCAATGTGTTTCCCATCATGCAACTAATATGTGCATTTTGTGTTCAAAACATATGAAGAGATTTTCAAATGGAGTGTTTTGCTGAAAGTAAGGGTTTCTAACAAAATATGAAGGTGAAGTTGAAAATGGTGTTTCGTTACAGTCTGCATAAAAGAAAGCCCTCATTGAACAAGACATGAGAACTGAGTCACAAGCCACTATGTTTTCCATTCTGCAACTACTTCTCAAAACCTAGTGTGTTTCCCATCATGCAATTAATATGTGCATTTTGTGTTTGAAACATATGAATAGATATTTGAATGGAGTGTTTTTTTTAAAGTAAGGGTTTATAAAAAAATATGAAGATGAATTTGAAAACAATGTTTTATTACATTTTGTTTAAAATAAAGTGCTCATTGAATAAGACAAGAGAAATGAGTCACAAGCCACTGTGTTTTCCATCCTGCAACTACTTCTCAAAACCTAGTGTCTTTCCCATCGTGCAACTAATATGTGCATTTTGTGTTCAAAACATATGAATAGATATTCTAATGGAGTGTTTTGTAGAAAATAGGGTTTTCAAAAAAATAAGAAGATGAAGTTGAAAACAATGTTTCGTTATAGTTTACATAAAAAAAAGCGCCCATTGAACAAGACATGAGAAGTGAGTCACAACCACTATTTTTGCCATACTACAAGTACTTCTTAGAACCCAGTGTGTTTCCCATTGTGCAACTAATATGTGCATTTTGTCTTTGAAACATATGAATAGATATTTGAATGGATTGTTTTGCTGAAAGTAAGGGTTTTTAAAGAAATATGAAGGTGAAGTTGAAAATAATATTTCATTATAGTCTGCATAGAAAAAAGTTCTCATTGAACAAGACATGAGAAGTGAGTCACAAGCCACTGTGTTTCCCATCCTGCAACTACTTCTCAAAACCCAGTGTGTTTCCCACTGTGAAACTAATATGTGCATTTTTTGTTTGAAACATATGAAGAGATATTTGAATGGAGTGTTTTGCTGAAAGAAAGGGTTTTTAAAAAAATACAAAGGTGAAGTTGAAAACAGTGTTTCATTATAGTCTACATAAAAGAAAGTGTTCATTGAATAAGACACAAGAAGTGAGTCACAAGCCATTGTGTTTTCCATCCTGCAAGTACTTTTCATAACCTAGTGTGTTTCCCATCATGCAACTAATATGTGTATTTTGTGTTAGAAACATATGAACACATATTCGAATGGAGTGTTTTTCTAAAAGTAAGGGTTTTTAAAAGAATACGAAGGTGAAGCTGAAAATAGTGTTTTATTATAGTATACATAAAACATACAAAGCTCAACTTGAATACATTGTTTTGTTACATTATGTATATCAGAAAGTGCTAGTTGTATGTGCTTACATGGATTTGTAAGTTTGACGTATATAATAAGACTTGAGGTGGCATTTCCTACCATTATTTGATGGCATTTGATATTGTTTATATAATGAAATTTTACATGAAATCTGCAAGAACGTTGTCTTACATTTTTTTAAATTAAGAGGAGTAAACACTTTTGACCTAAAGCTATGAGCTGATGAGGTCACAAACAAGCAACCTCATCCCCTAAACCCGAAATGGATTGGAGCCTTCATGGAAATATTAACAATACAACTTAACAATCACACAATGTCACTATTGGCAGAAGATTGTAGTCTTAAAACATACCAAAGTACTGTAATTCCATAGAATAATTGATCAATAATTACATAATCAAAGATAATGTAATTCCACACCATAATTTTTCAATAATTACATGATCAAAGATAATGTAATTCCACACCATAATTGTTCAATAATTACATGATCAAAGACTGAATGGAAAATGAATATTTTCAGCGTTTGTCATCCTCTCCTATAGTGCCTTTTATGTGCAATTGAGGAGATGGTAAGATAAAATCTTGTAGGCTTCTTTAAGGCCTTGGCACTGATAGTGGGGCGATTCCACTTGTACGAGGGTTTGGGGAAGCCTCTACTTCGACCATTGCACTTTCAACACCTTCAACCTATAAGAAACCAATGAATATAAATTACTACGTTCAACAATTAACATATGGATATAATGAAAATGCAACATCAGATCTAAATGTAGAGAAAGAGAATCAGTAGGGGGAGAGATGAAAGTCATATATGAAAAAATAGACAACTTTCGTAACACATTTATATGAGCTTGTGGAGGAGAAATACAATTCAAAATAGATAGACCAAGAAACGTCATTGATAATCGAGGCCCAATTTTTTCACTTCTTTCACAAAAGTTGAAGGAAATTGATAAATTGAGTAGGATAGTGTCAAGAATCAATAAAATCAGGCCTCAATTTTATTATCAATGTTTTTCACACCTGCCACTTCCTTGTTCACCCTTGCCTTGCAACGTGAAGAATTTTAAAGTCACATCAAATTCAAATGCATGCAATGAATTCATTCAAATTATGAAAACACACGTTCAAAAGCATATTTAAAAATTACCCTTTCTTCCAATTTATTCCTCTGAAAGAACTAGGGATGGTGCGGTTTCCAATATACTGTCAAAATCAACATATTTGTAATAGAAATGAAACTTTCTAAATGAAATCACAAAGACATTCTAAAATCATAGCAAAAAGTGACTGTAATGACACATATTACAACCAACCACAAATGCATACTTTAAAAGAGAAAGTGCATGAGCTCCTCCGCATGCACCCTTTCTTCTAGCTGGCCTGTCGAGGCACATTTTCATATCCCAAAGGGAGACTAAATTGCTTGTACCCACCACTTCCTTGTCCATTCTTTGCCTCTAATGCCAGGAATGTAAACGTCACATCAAATTCAAATACATGCAACCAATTGATTCAAAAATTCAAAATACACATTAAAAAGTAGATTTCAATATTACCCTTTCTCCCACTTTCTTTGACTTTCCCCTTCAAAGTATGTATCCGTGGTTGCTTGTAATATGTAAAAAAGTTGCAAGTGTTACGTGAAAGTTAAAGTTCCAAAATTTATTGCATTGTCTGTTGTAAGCAAGCATATAATTTTTGAATCATAAGAAAAAATTTTTTAAGGTGGTCTTCCTTACATTCTTGGTGGGTAGGGAACAATAACTTTTGACAAGAAAATAACTCATAGGAGACAGCGTGTTTTCAAACACTGCAAATAATGTGAGCATTTTTTTTCTTGCAATCAAATGAGGATAGTGAAATGTGATTTTTACTATTACAAATAGCATTTAATACGAATATTCATTTGAAAGTATCCATGATGAGAAAAATATTCAACCTCAAACGATTTAAATGTCAACCTTTTTCTTTCATTTATAAGTAAGCTACCATAAATAATAAGACTTCAAGTGGCATTGCCTTCTAATATATTTCATAATAACATAAATAGAATGCACATTATAAACATAGCCAAATTATTATTGTCACTATCTACATAACAAAAAGTGGTCATTGAACAAGAATTGAGAAGTGAGTCACAACCCTATGTGTTTTCCATCCTACAACTGTTATGTGCGTTTTGTGTTCCAAACATATGAATAGATATTGAAATGGAATGATCACTAAAATTAAGGTTTGTCATAAAATATGAAGGTGAACCTCAAAAAATTATTTTGTTACAGTCTGCATAACAAAAAGTGCTCATTGATCAAGAATTTAGAAGTGAGTCACAACCCTATGTATTTTCCATCCTGCAACTCTTATGTGCATTTTCTGTTCCAAACATATGACAATATTGAAATGGAATGTCTGTTGAAAGTAAGGGTTGCTGAAAACATTCAAATTTTCAATATAATTTCTAGTGGGGGATACATAAAAGTATCCAAATAAATTGAGGTATCACCAACCAATTGGGTTCTCACAGTGTATGTAACTAAAATGTTTTCATTACATTCATATTGTCTATGTGTAATTGTAGGTTGAAAAACATTGGGTATTATGAAGTCTGCAACCCAAATACTATTTTCAAACCCTTTATAAGTGACAACCCAATTGGTTACTCACCCCTCAAGTGAATTTGGATAGTCTTATATATCCTTGACCTGTAGCTCCCTTCAAAATGAGAAAACCTAGAACATAGAGTGTTTTCCAAAAATAGTACTCTTTACAATCTAAAACACATGTCTTTATCACATCAATTCCCTTCCCTCCCATAGTGAATGGATAGCTTCTTGCACAAGGAAAAAAAACGTCAGTGCAATTTGATGAGAGAGGACACCTACTTGCTTTCCTCGCCATAACATTTCCTCCCATTTGTCGATTTCATCACTTTTATCATCCGCCTTGGCAGGCCCTACACAATGCCATCTCCTCATGTTATGTATATTTTTATGCATTTTTGTATGTAAATAGGTGTGTTTTTTCAAGAGATTAGATGTGTCCATATATAATTTTACAACATTGTGTGGGTTGAAAGTTTCATAAATCATGTTCTCGCATCCCACTATGTTTTCCAACCTGCAATCATATAGATTTTTAATTGTTGTTGGAAAACACTAGGTTTTAAAAAATGGTACATTTCATTGCATTCCTACGGTATAGATAACAAAAAAAAATTGAGACTAATATTCATACTATTTTGTAAAACATCAAGTTGCAAAACACTAGTTTTTTGAAATCTACAACCCACAAAATGTTTTAAAACCCTTTACAAGTGACAACCCAATTGGTTAAAAACCCCTCACCTCAATTCCATTGGTTTCTCATATCCCCCAACTACTCTCGAACCTTTCTCTTTCAACCTACTGAATGAGAAAACCCACAACAGTCTGTTTTCCAATAACAATACTTCTTACATATTAACTGTGATATTTCCTTCCATTGTTAGTTTAGTCACTTCTATCATCCATCTGGTGGGCCCCACACTATGCCATCTCTTCATGTTATGTATGTTATTATGTATGTCGTTATGTATTTTTTCTTTTTTTTTTTGTGTACATACTTGCTTTTTGTCTATCAGTTGGAGAAGGAGAAAGTTAAGTCCTAGGAAAAACACACCTTATGATATATATGTATATAACATAATATTGTATGCCCACATCCCCCATCCCACGTGGTGGAAAAAAACACATCGATGGAAAGACTTGATGGATCAGTAGCCTAGTCCCATCACGTGTCGAATACTGGAAAAGGACGTGTATCCCCAGCGGGAAAGTAAAGAAACCCTAACCATTTTCAACATTTTCTTTTCTTTTCATCTGCCATTTTCTTTATTTTGTTTTGTAGTTTTTTGGGGAGGGAGGCGTGAGTGTTGAAATGGAGTTATAGGAATCCATGGGGAGGAATGCGTGAGCATTGAAATGAAGTTACAAGTGGCCAAAACAATGTGGGCATTGAACTGGAGTTACAGGCGGGAGGTTGTCGAACCAATGTGAGCTTTGAAATGGAGTTGTAGGTGTGTTTATATTGTTTTTTTACGTAGATAGCTCTATTTTTTCTATGTTTTCTAAAAATTATTGAATGGTTAATGGTTAAAGAAAAAGAGTTTTCATTTATGGAAAAATAAAATGATTTGTTTGCATGTATGGTTTTCATATCAAAATCATAGTTGTTTCTTTTTATGCATTTGCTACAGTAAGCATCTCATCTATAAAAATATCGTAACTTTTTAATGCAAAATAAATTTTGGAAGTTTAATTGAGCTGTACACTTGTAATTCAGGCTATGACAACTAGAATCACATGTATTTAGTGTAAAAGCTTCACGTCTCCAAAACCATCCTTCTCAATCCACCTGCCCTTTTTTTCTTCAATTTTGTTTCCTCAAATATATCAACCACCTAGAATGAAAACAAGTCTTAGCAAGAGATTAAATTGGAAAATTCAAGAAATTTGGTGCTACAAAGAATTCTTTTTATTCTAAATTTCACCAATATACAATTTATATGTTGTGGTGAGTGCAAAATGCCAACTTGTAAAGAAAATTAAAAACATATTAAACTATGCATAGGGAATTTAATTTCCAATTTAACCTATCGCTAAAACTAGTAGTATATATCTGCCATTTTGGCATTCTGCAGGAACTGTGAAGCATTGAACATTCATTTCGGATACATAAAAAACTTATCTCTCCTAACATATGGAAAATTCCACAACTTACAATAATCAATAAGCACATAGAAGACAAAACAAGAAGGATACCACGTACCACCATCATACTTCTATTTATATCCACTATATCTCAATGAACACCTAAATGACATATCATTCTCATAACCATTATTCAATGGTATTGTAAAATGAACCATTACTTGGTACAAATGACTAAAAAAATACAGATCATTGCAAGAAAAAAGGTTAACAAGTCAACAAAATCCTTGTGGATCACCTTGATTGAACAAAAAATAGCAGCTACTTTGTCAACAAAACACAGTTATATACATACAAAAATGAATAAAATTGTACACAAAAAAATACATAGAAACATACATAACATAAAAAGAAGGTAGAATAGGATGTTAGTGCACAAGAGAGAATCAGTTGGACAGAGACATGAGAGTCCTATGTTAAAAGGTAGACAAATTTTGCAAACAACTTATTAGAAATAAAACATTAGCATTCTCTAATAAGAAAGACACTCTCAAAGCTTAGACCACTATTTGGGTTGCAAGTTTCATAACACATACTATTTTCTAACATGCAAGTATGTATAGACAACATTCTTTGAATGGAAACCTTAAAGTTTGTAGATAGTAACAATGTACTCAAGTTCATTCACCTTCACAATTTATAGCAACTCTTACATATAGAAAAAAATTGAAATTCAATTTCGTCATATCATTTAAAAATAAATGCACAATATAATTTGTAGGTTCGAAAACACAATGTGGTTTTCCATTTATTTCATTCTCTACATTCAAAGTTACATGGTTGAGAGCATGGACAAGAATGTCTTGAAAAGCTTTTGTTAATTAGGCAGTAAGAATGCAATGAAAGGAAACGTTTTATAAACACCCACTTTCCAACAGCCATTAAAACTTTGAATGATTGCATGTTGGAAAACACCATGGGAAGTGAGTGCATGATTAATGAAACCTCCAACCCACACAATGTTGTAAAACCCTCTATGGACACAACTAATCTCCCAAAAAAAATGCACCTATGTACATACAAAAATGCATGAAAACATACATAACGACATACATGGTATCATATATAACATGAACAGACGACGTAGTGTAGTGCTCATCAAATAGATGATAGAAGTGATGGAACTGACAAACCAAAGGAAACATCACAACAAGGAAAGTGAGGTGGTGTCTTGTCGCATCTAATTACACCACCATTTTTCTTCCTTGTGTGAGAAGCTATTCATTCACTGCACATGGGAAGGGCATTGATATGAATAAAACATGTGTTTTAGATTTTAACAAGTATTATTCCTAGAAAACACTTTGTGTTCTGGGTTTTCTCCTTCTGCAGGTTGAAAGCAAATTGTTTGAGAGAAAAGGGGCGTTGCAGGAAGGGGAGATGACCAAGCGGGTTGAGGTGAGGGGTTTCTAACCAAATGTATGTACATAGGTTTTTCAACTCAGATTTCCTAGCTTACCAATTGGTCTGTTACACCTAGGGGGTTTTAGAACACTATGTGGGTTGCAGATTTCTTAAAACTCATAGTTTTCCAATCCCATTAAATTATTACTATCTAATTCACAAAAGGCTCTCAAGAAAATCACAAAATATACCAAATTGATATGAACGGTGAGTAACCAATTGATTTTTTACTTGTAAATGGTTTTAAAACATTATGTGGGTTGTAGATTTTGAAAAACCAATGTTTTCAAACCTAGAATTTTATAGAACAATATGAATGCAATTTAGACAGAGGCCACAATTGGAGTATGAGTTGTCATTTTCAAATTTTTTTTTTTGGTATTGGAATTCGAGGAAGAATGACATGTATGTTTTTAGTTTGGAGAAAGAAAGGGGAAAACACTCTTTGTTTCATGTCTGCACATTCAAAGCTAACGGTTGGAGTGCACATGTAGGAGTTGGAGGAAAAAACCAATGTTTTGAAACCTGGAATTTAACAAAATGGTATAAATGTAATTTAGTCAGTACAAATGTAATAAAAAGGCACCTTATAACAAGTCTTACGTAGAATAAAAAATTTTGTTTCTATTTGTTAATATGATCTAAACATACATGCACAGTATGATTGCAAGTTGGAAAACATAGTGGAAGGTGATCTGACAACATGATTTACAAAACCTCCAACACACAAAATGTTGTCAAACCATCTACGCACTAAAGCCAAATACCTTACTGGTTGTCTATAAAATAGTGTGTATCGCCACACTCCTATGGTCTAAATAACACCAAGCTTTTCAATACATACATCTTGTTTTCAAAAATTCTAGGATGCAAAACAATGTTTTTTACAAAACCTGCAACTCGCCTAATTTTTCAAAACCATTTAGACACTTCTATGGGGGTATGATATCATGTTACATACATAGGCACTTTTTGTCTAAATATTGGTTATTATATGAATCAGCCTCTAATACTGGTATAGTATATTGTTAGGGGAGAAGCTAACTACTACACAAAAAGTAACAGTATACTATACCAGTATTAAAGGCTGATTAATATAATATACCAGTATTAAAGGGAACAAGTAATAGGAGACAATGTGTTTTCCAACATGACAACTTTATTTTTATGCCTACATTGGTTTAGCCGCCTGTAACTCCATTTCAATGCTCATGTGTCCCTCCCCAACAAAGTGCAAAATGAAATGAAGGAAATGGTAGAGAAAAACAAAAGAAAATGTGGAAAATGTTTAGGGTTTTTTACTTTCCCACTAGGGCCACACATACTTTTCTAGCATTCTACAAGTGATGGCACATGGCTACCAATCCATCAAGTCTTTTTTTTAGTTTCTTTTGTCCACCACATGGGATGGAGGATGGGGGGTATGATATCTTGTTACATACATTGGTGCTTTTTGTCTAGGAGTTAGCTTCTCCAATATGGGTGTATTATATGAATCAGTGTTTAATATTAGCATATTATACCATTAGGGGAGAAGCTAACTCCTACACAAAAAGCAATGGTATACTATACCAGTATTAAAGGCTGATTCATATAATATACTAGTATTAGAGGGAATAACTGATAGGAGACAGTGTGTTTCCCAACACTGCAAATAATGTGAGCATTTTATTTAAACATAACAATGGAAGGTGTGATTTGAAGACATTCATACTATTTTGTAACATTCCATGTTGCAAAACCATATATGTTAAGAAGCAAGATAGTGTGTTTTCCAACACTGCAAATAATGCAAGCATTTTATTTACACACAACAATGCAATATGATTTTGGGAGAAGACATTCATACTATTTTGTAACATTCAATGATACAAAACTGTACGTGTTAAGAAGCAAGCAACCCACCTTGAGACAACTCTTTACATTTAAACAAGGAGATTCAAAAAACTAAAACCCAACATTGTGTTTTCCACATTGCATTTATTTTGTGCACTTTTTCTTTTCAATCATGCAAAATTTAAACACAAAAATGGAAGGAAGGCATTATTTTGAAGACATTCATATTGTTTTGTAACATTCCATGTTGCAAAACCATAGGTTACAAGAAGTAAGATAGTGTGTTTTCCAACTATGTAAATAATGGGAGCAATTTATTTGTTCCAATAAGCAGAAATCTAACTCAAACAAAAAGCACCAATGTATGTAACATGAGATTGAAATGGAATTTCAATTTCCTCATCTAATTCAACCAAATAACTGCTCACATTATTTATAGTGTAGGAAAACACATTGTCTCCATATAAGGTGTTAAGCAACAAGCAACCCATATAGTGCTGTAAAACCCTATACAACTAAGAGGAGATAGTGTGTTTTCCAACTCTACAAATATTCAACCAATTTATTTGTTCCAATCAGATAAAGAAAGCGAAATGACATTTGTTCTTGGAGCATAATGAAATAAAACTCTTCATATCGAACTAACTAAAATGGGACAGTGTGTTTCCCAACCCTCCAAAATAATCTATAACACTGTGCCTTGCAGGTTTCATAATACCTATTGTTTTCCAATTTCATTACATTCTTGGCACCTCATTTTGCTATTTGAAAATAATAGTTTTTAATGCCACATTTTTTGGGGTTCTTTCCCATTCAAAAATTTGGTTTTTGGTTTCTAAGACCATGCTTTTTGGGGTTTTTGTCCATTCCAAAATTTGGCAAAATGGGAAAACTAGAATACGATAGGAAAGGAGACAAAAATTAAAAAACCCTCGACACAAAAAACACATTAACATCCTTGCATTTTAAATAAATACCCCTTCTCCCAATGAAAACCCCGTAAGAGAACTTTTTATTTCTATTTTAGAAAAAACCCATTTCATAGTTTTTTTTTTTTGTATTCAACAAAACCTATTTCATAGTTCAATTAGCTGCTTCACAATCCCTAAAAAATAGCGAAATGGTACAAATAATGGTGGATATACCTACCTCCTCTTGCTCTCGTTCATTTGATTGTCATCACCTATTGCTCACGTGTGTTCGGTCGATTGTTGCTCGCCTTTGTTCGGTTGTCGTCACCTCTTGCTCGCCTACATTCTTTTCGCAACATGTAACTCCATCTCAATACTCACAAGTCCCTCCTCATGGCCACATGTAACTCATTCACTGCTAGCGCCTCCCTCCCCAAAAAACTACTTGCGTCGGATGGCCCTCTGTAACTCATTAAGAAAAAGGTGGACCAAAAGAAAATAAAATGTGGAAAATTGTTAGGGCTTCTTGAATTTCCTGCTGGTGTCGCATGTCCTTTTCCGGCGTTTGACATGTGATGGCATGGGGCTACCGATCCGTCAATTCTTTTCGTCTTTCAGTTAGTGTGTTTTTTTCCACTGTGTGGGGGTACAATACTATGTTATATACATATATAACATAAGGTGTGTTTTGTCTAGGAGTTAGCTTTCTCCTTCAAAATATGGTTTATTTCATTGCTTCATAAGTTTAAAAGTTCTATTAGATTATAATTTGTTATTTGCTTAACAAGAAAAAATTATGAGAGTTTAAAAAAAAAAATCAAACATTTGTAGAGAATAAAAGAAAAAAGAAAAACAGTACATTGCTCATTAGCTATGATTTTGCAAAGTTTTGTGAGACAATAGAGAATGACTAAAATGGGAATTTGGAAGTTCAAGTTCTAATATTTTTAATTTATTATAATTTTCTCATTTCTAAGACATATGAGTTGGATGAGGGCTAAAGTTTGATTGCTGAAACTTTATTATTTTTAGAAACATTACTTAAAAATCACTATAATCTAATTAAATCAGATCATACAATCTTGTAATATGTATATGTATTTTTTAATCCAAATCATCTCTATTTTTCGTCTGAGTTACAAATTGCTCTTTCATTGATTATTTCTTTTAAATTTTTTGACCACAATAGTAAAAAAAAAAAAAAAGAACATTGTGATTTCAACACTAATGATAATTCACAATACAAATGCAATAAATCATTATAAACATTTCAGAGTTACATTTAATGTGGCTTACCCACCATTACACATTTTCTATACATTTCGTTGAGGGTTTTTCTTAAGCAATTCAATTCCTTTATGAATCTATATTCTAACAATGCAATTATAATCTGATAATCTGAAAATTTTCTTTAACTGTGCTTTGAAATGTGTGGATATCCTACAATTATAACTGTCAAATGAGTTTGTTTATAACATATTTTAGAAATTATACAACCTAGACTTTATTCTCATCTTATAATCGTAACAATATTCTATGAACATTTTACCAAACAGCTTTATGTGCCTGCAAAACCTCCCAACTAAACATTTCCAATATTTTACCACCACTGCCTGTAAATGAAGCGATATATATATACTTTTTATAAAAACAATTGCAAAACACCAAACGAAAGAGGCGGAAATAAAAAGGGGTACAGAAATAACAGGCTACAACCCTAAATGAGGGCACAACTCCACCTTGGAGTCGTGTCGTCTCTAAGGAGTCGGAACCTTAGATTTTGTAAGAAAGTTACTGGTGGGAATATTGCTGAAAATTTCTGGTAATTCTGAAGTTAATGCAGTGCAGGGGGACATCAGAAGTTCATAAAAGAGGTCCTCGATGTCTGAATGTGTTAGGCCCTTGGGATGCTGGAAATGAATGAAGCAAAGAAATTGAATAGTTGGATAACAGTTAAAAAATATCACAGAAAATAATGAAGGTTATGATTACTGAAGTATTATCAATGTAATAGACGCACACTCATCATGCTAATGGATTATAGAGTGTAATCCAAAGGGAAAAAAAATTGAAAATTTTTGCTAGCTAGATGCACACTCAATTAAAACAAAATTTTCTTTTACTTTTACAGAATTAAACCGTGGGTTCTATAGAGATAAACGCATACATAAAGACACAGTTGTAAAGACTTTTACATATCCTGCAGGAAGCCCAAGAACGCCACTAACATATTCAAGCTGAGGGAAATCAACCACAAAACAGCAAAACTAAACACCATACATACTACATTCGGTTCAGAAAAGCGTAAACCCTATCTACTTGATTAACGACCTGATGCCACTAGCAGCTAACCTCGAAATGGTGCTACTGGGGAGAGCCAAACACCGACCTCTCAGCACAACCCGTATATTTGCAAACGTAAAGCGCCACATCATGATAACAAATTGCTAAATCCTCTTGACGAACAGTTTCCAGACCGCTTAGGTAATTCATACGGAGCTTTAAGAGCAATAACACTATCTGCCATTGCCCCTGAATCCATTAAAACCTCCTGCGGAAAACGCCCAACACCCATCCAAGAATCTGATGCACTCTTTATGCCCAACTCCACCTTGGAGTCGTATCGTCTCTTCTAAAGTGGCTGGGAGAACTGTTTCACACTCAGAAAAGCTTATATAGTCAAGATCTAATGCTCCTTTACCACCGATGTTATCCCGAGACTATTACTCCATTACCATAAATCTGCTCCTTCCCCACCTTTAATAGTCTCTACCTCCTCTACATAATGCCACCATTACGCCTCATAATGCCTCCATCACCCCTGTAGCAGTTTTCTTGAAAGTTAATGGATGTGTTCAGCCATTGCGCGAGGCGTCACCCCACTCCCTACAAAATTTCAGAAAATATTCTTTCCAAGTCAGTTACAAGGAGATGCTCCATGTATGGCTTTTCCTCGACCCTCCACTTTTTTTCCATTATTACAAACAAAAGCTGCATGGCTTTTCCACTACCATCCGCTAGCCAACTCACCTCCCTCATGCGAACGGGCGTCAATTTCATGGTTTTTTTCTTAACACAGATGATTGCTTCCACTGTAGATCGCCACTCGGTGAAATAATTTTCTATAAATTTATTCATTTTGTTTTGAAATTATATAATTTAAAATATTTTCAAATTTATCTATGTTGATCAATGAGAGATATAACAAATCTAAATTCCATATCATTTATAGTTAAATTTAAATTATATTTTATTAAAGTGTTAAAAAATTTAAGTTATTTATAAATAACTTTATATTTTTTTATAAAATGAACTTGACATTATGTATAAAAGGTTTAAGTTATAAATTTATCATATAAAAAAAAAGTTTTCAATGTTTATTTGTTAGTTTAAAAGATGTGCCAATAATGTTCCAAACATTAATGATTGATAATATTGTGCAATTATTGTATGTTAATTTAATGTTATGAATGCTATAATATAAAAAAGAATATTTCTAATATATTTTTAATGCATCTTTATATTTTATAAACAAACACCGAAAGTAAAAAGTGTGTTTGTTAGAAAAAAAAAGCTTAATTAGTAAAAATACATTTAAAGTTAAATGCGAAATTATAAAACAAACTCTATTTATTTTATTTTTCTTTTGATAATATAATTATTTATTTATTTTTAATTGAAAATTATCTTTTAATATTATAAATGATAATCTAATAATCTTAAATAAAATTTATAACTATTAAAAATGATTACACACAATAAATTATAAATTCTCAAATAAAATTGAATTATATTAAAAAAAAATCATAATTGAATACTTTGAACTAATATTTTAGTCATAAATGTTTTATTTTTATTTTTGAACTTTTTAAATTTTATAACTATGATATAGATGGTAATAAAAATAATGATGTTCATTAATAAATTATAAACTCTCACATCAAATTGAACTATATTTTACTCATAAAATTGTTTTATTTTTAAAATATTAAATTTTATAATTATAATATGGATGAAAAAAAAAATCATTAACAATGTAAATCAATCAAAAATGAAAGTAAGAATGACTCAATTGAAATAAGCAAATTTCCATGTTAATTACATAAGTACGTGATCATATCTTCTTAAAAAAGTCTCCATCATTGTCAGCCGTTTTTGGGAATATGAGCCCTTTTTAATTTTATCTTTATTCACTGCAGCCCTACAACAGATCTCTACAGTCCATGACTGTAAATCGGGTATGGCAATCTGCATTATTTTATTTTACAGGTAAATAAGAGGTGCAATTTCTAGACATTCCAGAAAACGATGTGCATTGATTTATTATATATTTTAATAATGCCATTTTTGTACCAGATTGAGAAATTCCAGTAAAGATGTGCACTTTTTTAATTAGTGGGAAAATAATGCCCTGTTTCTATAGAACTGATATATTTAAGAAAATAGAATGCAACGGCTTATTTTATGGATGAATAATGACATTTCTATCAGACGTTTCAGAAAAAAGCAGAGAATGCTATGCCTACCAAATTCTTGGGATTCAATAAAAATGACTATACATTAAATGAAATGTAAATAACTATAAGATATTATGAAGAAAAGGAAATTATCTTAAAAATCATAAAAATGCAATGCAGAAGATTAAGATATAAAGAAAGCAATTTATCTTAAAAATCATACATATGCAATGTAAAGAAGATTAATATGTTCTCTGTAGAGGAAATTATTTTTAATCAAAAATAACAATTTACCTCCGTCTAAGACATTTAGAACTGGTAACTGATATCGAACCAAAATAGAAAGAACTTCTTTCTGCTTTCAAATAAAAGCACCAAAATTAAAGATGAATTTCATTATAATCATTCGACATATTACATCTAATATGTTGGCTTTTTAAAACCATTCTTTATCCGGGAATAATTTTTCACTCAACTATCTAACTTAGTAACTAAACCTTAATTTTCTAACATTATATTTATTCGTCATCATCACTGCAAAAATTTAAAATATAAATCAGTCTAGCTGCTCCACGAAGCCCAGTAGTCATCATCAACCTTAGGAGGAGTTATAGTTTCTCCATCGATTACCTGCAATAATTTAAAAGTTGTTTTAAAAGTTAAACAAAATAAATATAAATTGAACTAATCAACTAAATTCAATACCTTTGATTCCTCTTTCATGGATGCGCATTCGTTTTTTTGTTTTTAACCTCCGTGTTGTTGAACTCTGGCATCTGTTGTGCTCTTCCAATATAATTTAAGGAGGCCACATATGGTTTTAAAGACACTCATAGACCTTCCTCTCATTTTTTCCCAGGTGAAAGCAGCTGCATATATGAAAACACAAACACAAACACAGAACCAATGCCTTCATTTAACAGATAAAAACAAAACTGTTTAAGAATGAAATAGGTAGAAAAAGCTCATTGAAATAATGCGAAACGACTTACCTCAGAATTCCGCACAAACAAAGCTAAAATCGAATAACTTCGATGAGAAAATTTTTGTAGTGTTTTGGGGGATAAATATAGGGAAGGAAATGGTCAATGGTCATCATTAGATTTCACGCCAGCCAGCAGCCATGATTAGATTTCACTGAGCCAGCAGCCATCAAATTACATTGCTAAAAATACATTCGTAACGCCATTAAATACATTAGTAACGCCATTAAATTACATTGCTAAAAATACAATAAACCTACCGCCCTCAACCTGCACTACCTCCTGTCATATTTCTAGCGAAATAAAGTATACTTCGAAAATATTAGACCCGATGGTTTCGCGTGGGTTTCATGTCCTTTATTATCTTTGATTTTTAGTGCGTAAGGGAATTATAGGCAACTTCCATTTTAACAAAATGAGAATTCAATTTTTTTTTTCTATTTGACAAATATTTGTATATAATTAAAGTAAATATGTAAGATTTTTTAACTTTTCAAATTTTAAAAATTAATTTTCCTCAAAAAAATCACTAACAATTTTTGTTATATTTTCCATTCTATTCATTTATTTACTTGTATATGACCATCATTCAATAAAGTACAATATTTTAATGGAGTGTATTTTGAAATTAATTTTAAAATTTTCAACATAACAATTATTAAAATATTCATAAAGTATACAACTAAACATTTAAAAAAAAAATAGATATAAGCCAAAAGATTCATAGATGTTCAAATAAAATTTCATGCAACTTTCATGATTAGTATTGATCAGTATTATTCTCAAATTATAATTAGTTATTGTTGAATTATTTTGAAACTAATATTAAGTTTTATTTAATTATGAATTAAATATACCACTTCGTCTTTTACATTGTATGCATTGCAAATAATCCCTTCATACACCAAATTAGACCTTAACAGATGTAGTTTTATTTAATTTATTTGTATTGAATAATTAATATAATTTAATCGATTATTTTTAATAATAGATAATTAATTTACTCTATGATTGCTTATTCAAGTTTAAATACCTAATTAAACTCAAAAATACAAAAGTAGGCATGCAAAATGATTTCTTATTTGATAAGTATTGATCAGTATTATTCTCAAATTATAATTAGTTATTGTTGAATTATTTTGAAACTATTATTAAGTTTTATTTAATTATGAATTAAATATACCACTTCGCCTTTTACATTGTATGCATTGCAAATAATCCCTTCATACACCAAATTAGACCTTAACAGATGTAGTTTTATTTAATTTATTTGTATTGAATAATTAATATAATTTAATAGATTATTTTTAATAATAGATAATTAATTTACTTTATGATTGCTTATTCAAGTTTAAATACCTAATTAAACTCAAAAATACAAAAGTAGGCATGCAAAATGATTTCTTATTTGATTAGTATTGATCAGTATTATTCTCAAATTATAATTAGTTATTGTTGAATTATTTTGAAACTAATATTAAGTTTTATTTAATTATGAATTAAATATACCACTTCGCCTTTTACATTGTATGCATTGCAAATAATCCCTTCATACACCAAATTAGACCTTAATAGATGTAGTTTTATTTAATTTATTTGTATTGAATAATTAATATAATTTAATCGATTATTTTTAATAATAGATAATTAATTTACTCTATGATTGCTTATTCAAGTTTAAATACCTAATTGAACTCAAAAATACAAAAGTAGGCATGCAAAATGATTTCTTATTTTTTTGAAGTTAGAATTTAATGAAATTTTAGAAAATAAAATAATTTGGATGCAAAGAAAAAATAATAGAAAATTTAGTTATATATATATTCTTAATTTATTCTAAAATTATAATTAATAATTGTTTAATTATTTTAAAAATAAAATTTATTTTTAATTTAATTTATTTGTAGTAGATAATTAGTATAATTTAAATGATTATTTTCAAAAGTAGATAATAAATTCTATATAAATTTTAGAAATTATAATTTAGTTTAATTTTATAATTAATTCTAAGCTTTGATGAGCTTGAAATATGCTCATAATTTAAATATTATGATTTATTTTTAATACCCTTACTCTTATTGTTGATGGTTGTTTTAACTCTTTGATTAAATAATTTTTATCTAAAATTGGGTAGTACCCTGTAGCAACACATTCCTATATTCCTGCATATTCCTGCAGCTTAACATCTCTATGTGTCTGTATTAATTGCCCTATCTGACCTCTGGAATGATTGATATAATGCATGTTGGTTTGTGGATAATGAAATGGATTTAATATGTGATTAATGAATGTGTATTGTGTTATTTGCTATGCATGCTTTCTTTTGCTTATGTCACCATGTGCATCGTAGGTTGTTGAAGGAAGCATGGACGAGTCAAAGCATAGCAGATCTCACCCTACAGTAAATTCCATTTCCAGCACAATATCGAGGAAGTTGTTCCAGCAAAGACTCTCTAACCAAGTCATTGGGAGGAAATCTAAATGATCATTAATCTAGGAAGAGTGGAATACTAAATTCTCTCTGAATCTTATTGAACAAATATGCCTTCATTTATGAGAAGTTTGTTCCTCGGTTTCAGGATGCATTTATGTCCGCGTCTTTCTATGTTAGAGTTAGGTAGTTAGTTTCTTTTCTAATATAAATAAGTGTTCCTCCTATGTGAGTGAGCAATAGAGTGTGCTAAAGTTAGTATTATAATGAGAAATGGTGTTTTGTGTTAGTTTTCTTACAAGCAGAACAATTAATGTATATGATTCCAAGTTTATGAATAAAAGTTGATGAAGTTTTGAGTTCAATTCTTGCATAAACTGGTTGGTGCTTGCTAAGGGGGGTCACTTAGTGAGTATCTATAGTTAGTTATTTATCTCATATCGATCATAAGTTAGATTTCATTCTTGAAGGTTTCAGCGCAAACTTAGTCTTATACTATTCCTGTAGCATCGAGAATCCATCCATGTGTTTGTTCTTGTAGCATAAGGCCAGTTCATGGTTTGTTTCTTAGTAATAGTTGTCATGATTTCTACTTTGAATAAGTTATGCTTAAGTTAATAAGACTTTACATTACATTCCTACAGCATAAGTAGAATTCCTTCCAAGCATTTATTTCTAGTAAATTATGACTGAAACTGGTTCTTAGTGCACATACAATGTCACTCCATTTCAAGTATATGTTCTTTGGTTTGACAATGTAAATGAACGACCATAAGAAGATGTTAGTCACCTGCTGGAATGTCCAATTCTCAGTTTAATATTTTCCATGACTTTTATATCCTTTTGTGGAATCGACCATTTTTGGTGCTGTTTCTGGGGATGGTGTCAAGCTAAGAACCTATCATAGTCATTGTAAGTAGTATTTTAGTGTATTTATTCAAGCATTTTTAAATTCCTTCAATTTACGGTTGATTATATTGCATGCATAGAAGAAGAGACGCTCTCGAAAGATTCCTCCCTAACCTTCCATTCATTGATAACAATTCTGAACCAGCTTATAATCTATTTGAGGAAGGAGGAGACCAAGATATCAGTCCATTTGCTGAAAACTTGCTTGTTGAATTGCCATTTTCCCCAGTTGATGAAAAACCTCAAGAAAATCCATTTCCTTTGATACTCCATCAAGAAAATATGGCACATAATCCACCTAATCAACCTCCTGCTTTTAAATTCCCCATCATTGCTCAGCAAGATAATGATAACCTTAAATATATTTCTTCTTCATTACTTCACAAGTTCTATGGACTAGTTATAGAGGACCCAGACACTTTCTTGTTTGAGTTTGACATCCTCTATCACAGCTATGATTACACTTCAGATGCTCATAGGTTGAAGTTGTTTCCTGCTACTTTGAAGGAGGGAGCTCTTAGATGGTTTATGAGTTTGAGAAGGGATGTTGTTGATAGTTGGGCAGCTATGCAAATAATTTTTTTTGAGAAATACAAGGAATATTGTAAGAGTGGTAGTAAGGGTGATGATATATTCAAAATTCAACAAAAGGAGGATGAAAGCCTAGAAGACTATATTTCAAGATTCTTGTTTTCCCTGAAAAAGAATTCAGACCATACTCTCAATCAAAAATCTTATAAACTATTTTTTCTAAGGGGAATTAGTGACACCTGTATAGATTCCCTGGATCTGATGGGAGGAGGAGATATAACCCAAGTGCCTTGGATTGATATCAAGAAAATATGTCACAACTACTATCGAGTAATTGTTAAGAAGGGTAGAGGTCATCAAGCCATAGTGGGAAAGTCTTCTACTAATAGAGTTTCACGAATGGAGATTACACATTTGCTGTCTGATTTCAAGAAGGATATCATAAACAACATGGCTACACATTTGGATACTATTCAAGCTCGAAAGAAACATGAGGAAGCTAAAGCAATCTTGGTTGATTTTTTTCCACATTGCAAACAGAAGAAACATGACTACAGATGTAAGATGGTGGCTAACCTAGAGGCTAAGCAATTACCTATTGATTTTAAGATAGTGGAGGGTGATGATGACCAAGTATTCTTCATTGCACAAAGGCGAGCATGGGCTCAAAGATAAGGTATGCCTCAATACACTTTGACTTTTAGTAATCCCTATTCTAATTACAATAACCAATGGCAACCTACATATGGCCCATCACCACCTTGGAATACTTCTCAACCACACTAGCATAACTATGAGAGTCTTTAATGGCAATCTCCTCAAGGAGGTTGGCAGCAACCACAAGGATAATGGACTCCACCCCAAAGTAATTGGCAGCAGAATCCTCAATGGAGAGGTTCTCAGCAATGACAGAACCAATCCCTTGGATCCCTACAGCTTCAGTAGCCACAACCTCCGACCCTCATGCCACCTCCTGTAGCACTTGCAGCAAATACTGGCCCCCCAAAACAAACACCTATGCCTACTCAACCATTACCAAATCATAATAATAAGCAACAACAACAACAATAGCCTATGTATTTTGTAGAAGCCAATCAGTATCCAGCTTATGCCCTGAATATTAATGATATCCATCTCAAGTCTGGAACCACTCTCCTTGCTCCACAGCCACCTGTAATTACAGAGATTCCAAACTCTTCCTCTGAACAACCTTCTGATCCTACAGAACATATACTTGTATCAGATACTGTCTCTAAGGAGCCTATCCTATAGCATCAGGCCAAACCAACTTTTCCTTAGAGATTGCAAATTACTACATCCAAGTCTATAGAAGAGCCTACCTTTGATATTTTGGATTAGATAAAGAATTTATATATTCAAATTCCCCCTTTTCAAGCCATTAAAGATGTCCTAATTTATGGAAAATCCATTAAGGAGGCTTGTTTAAAGAAACTAGGAAGAAAGAAAAAGGATCTCCAAACTATCCATGTTCTAGGACAGTTGGCAGATAATATGTTAGGGAAGGTAGTCATTCTAAAATATACTGACCTTGGGAGTCCTGTGGTAAAAACAAATATTAATGGCTAGATAGTAAAGAATGTTTTGATTGACCTTGGTGTAGCCATTAATGTAATGACCAAACATACTATGGATTTTTTGAATATCTTAACTAGTCGATCTACACCTACTATCCTACAGCTTGCTGATAGTTCCACAGTAACACTTGATGGAGTGGTAGAAGATGTCATTGTCATCCTTGAGTCTTTGGAATACCTAGCAGATTTCACCATATTGTCCACTAAGACAACTTTGGGAGGATATCCTATCATCCTAGGTAGACCATGGTTAGCCACAGTTGATAATTTTATAGGATGTTGTTCAGGAGACATGACAATTTTTGATGGTCAGTCAAGAAAGAAATTGGCTTTATACCCACCTGCCCAGCCTTAACCAGACTTGTCTAAACCAATTTGGCTAGATTTAGGAGAGGAAACTAAAGAAGTCAATTCATTGGATCAGCTAATGATGCTGCAAACTAATCTGTTTTCCCAGATTCAGAGTGAGGATGGCCTACTTTTACACATTTTATAGTCCAACTCTTATATGAGTTGCCCATTTGTTCCAGATAGCTGTCTTCAGCAGGGTTTCTTGCAGCAACTAAATCCTGAGAGCCTACCACCTAAATTTTTTGTAGTTTATCACAATTTTCTTCTACATGAAATACAAACACCACCTTTATCAGCAGCCTTCATGAATGATCTTACCAAGCAAGTAGAAGTGTCTCTAGGCCGTTGTCTAAACATCAATAATAAGCTACCTCAATCTCAACAAATTTCCCTAGTCACAATGCTGCAAGATCATCACAAAACTTTTGCATGGGACTATGGGGATATGAAGGGAATAGATCTTCAACTCTGTACTCATAGGATCTACATTAAGAAAGACTGTTCACCTGTTACGTAGCCTCAAAGAAGGATAAACCAAGCACTTAGGGAAATAGTTAAAAGAAAGCTCCAAAAATTGCTTGATGCTGGTTTTATCTATCCTATTTCAGACAGTCAATGGGTATCTCCATTGGTGATTGTTCCTAAAAAAGGTAGAAAATGGAGAGTTTGTGTAGACTATAGGGAGCTGAACAAAACAACTAAAAAGGATCACTTTCCACTACCATTTGTTGACAAGTGCTAGATTCATTGTCTGGTAAAAAGTATGTCTCATTTTTGGATGGATATAGTGGGTATAATCAAATTAGAATTGCCCCTGAGGATCAAGACAAAACAAATTTTACCAGTCCATGGGGCACTTTTTCCTACTCTGTCTTACCTTTTGGCTTGTGTAATTCATCTACAACATTTGAAAGGGAAGTGGCTAGTATTTTTGCTGACATTTCTCATGATTCTATGGAGATATACATGGATGACTTCACCACTTATGGAGTTACTTATGAAGAAGCATTAGAAAATTTAGGGAAAGTGTTGAAAAGATGTAAGGAGAAAAAGTTGTCTTTAAATAGTGAGAAGTGCTTTATGATGATGCAAGAGGGAATTGTTTTAGGCCATCATATCTCTCAAGCAGGAATTCAAGTTGATCCTACAAAAATAGAAGTCATTCTAACTTTGCAAACACCTATGAAATAAAAGGATGTTAGAAGCTTTTTAGGATATGCTAGATATTATAGAAGATTTATCAAAGATTTCAGCAAAATAGCCAGTCCATTATATGCCTTATTGACTAAGGATTCTGAATTTAACTGGACTAATGCCTCTGACAAATCTTTCCTATAGCTTAAGAACTTACTTACTCAGGCACCTATTCTTCAAGGACTGAAGTGGAGTTTTCTCTTTCATATACACATAGATGCTTCTGATTATGCCATAGGGGTAGTTTTAGGATAGAAAGAGAATTCCATAGAGCATGCCATATATTTCATTAGCAAAATCCTTCAAGGCCCTGAATTAAACTATACTGTCACAGAGAAAAAATTGCTAGGATTTTTGTATGCCATGAACAAGTTTTCAACATTATGTCACTAGTTATGAAATATTTGTCCATATAGATCATGCAACAATAAGGTACCTCATGAATAAGCCTACCATAACTGGCAGATTAGCAGGATGGCTCCTATTGTTGCAGGAGTTTGATATCATAGTTATTGATAAGCTAGGTTGGGCTAATGTGGTGGCTGATTTCTTGTTAAGACTTTAAACAACTACACCTGCCACCCCTGAGGTAATTGATGATAGCTTTCTTGATGAACATCTATTTTCTACTGCTGCTCAAACTCCATGGTATGTAGATATTGCAAATTATTTAGCAACCAACAACATCCCAGCCCACTTCTCACCAAATGAAAGACAATTGTTGGTAGAGAAAAGTTTCAACTTTTCAAGGATTATAGACTGTTTATTTTACACAGGACCTGGCCAAGTCATGAGAAGGTGTGTTAGGGAAGATTAGACCTATGACATTTTGCATGCCTATCATGATGAGCCATGTGGTGGGCACTTTGCAGCCAAGATAACATATATGAAAGTGCTTGCTACAGGATTCTATTGGCCCACACTATACAAAGATGCTACAACCTACACCAGAAAATGTGAAAAATGTCAACACATGGGGAGACCAACAAGGTTTGATGAAATGCCCCTGTATCCTCAAGTGGTAGTCAGTCCCTTTGACAAGTGGGGCATGGATTTTTCTGGGGTTATTGATCCTCCATCCAATGGGAAATCATACATTTTGGTTTGCATTGGTTATGTAATCAACTGGGTAGAAGTGAAAGCAATGACACATGCCTGTGACAATAAAGTTGTTGAGTTCCTGTATAAGCAAATTTTTACTCAGTTTGGAGTTCCAAGGGAACTTGTTACTAATCAAGGAGCTCAGTTTACATCAAACTTAATCACTGCATTGATGAATGATTAAAAAATTAGGCACAAAAAGTCTAGCCCCTATCACCCTCAAGCCAAAGGTCAGGCAGAGGTTACCAATAGAGAAATTGAGGTAATCCTTACTAAGACAGTACAATTACACAAGAAGGATTGGAGCAGTCACCTTCCTAAAGCAGTTTGGGCCTATAGGACAATATGGAAAACAACTACAAGGTTCACTCCTTTTGAGTTACTCTATGGAAAAACTGCCATGTTGCCAATAGAGTTTGAGCATAAGACCTTAAGGATTGCTCTCCAACTTAACATTGATATTTCAAAAGCCCAAAAGTAATGCCTCCTGTAGCTGAATGCATTGGATGAGATAAGGAAAGCTGCCCTTCAACATACTGAAGCTATCCAACAACAAAGAAAAAAATGGCATGACCACCATATCAGAACTAAACAATTCTTTGTCGGTGACTGGGTGCTGCTCTATGACTCCAGGTACAAAGAAAATCAAGGTAAACTCACCACAAAATGGCTTGGTCCTTATGAAATAGAAAATGTGTTTGATAATGGTTCAGTTCAGTTAGCTACAATAGATCTTGTCTGATTCAAGCTATTGGTTAATGGACACCGTCTTAGGTTGTATCATAAGCCAGCATCCAAAGAAGAATTTATGAAGTAGTTTGTTTCAGATGTGGCCATTTATCTTCCTGCAACAACAGGCTTCAGCCTTTCTCCTGCAACATCTCTTTAAAATTCTATGTTGTATGCCCATAATAAAGGTTTCTTTTTGAAGGAAGCCACTTTCTCCATTTTTCATCCATCACCACCATTCATTTCTTCTTCCATGTCGCCCATCCATGTCATCCATCCTGTCGTACTACCCTCATTTATGGTTTCAATTCTAGCCATCATTTCTTGCTGAGTTGTGATCTTTCCCAGCATGTATGAGCACTTATTACAAGGTACATGATATCTTTTATTGTCACATCATTCATTTATTTTATTTATTCATCAATTTCTATGTACATATCAGTCATCATTTCCTATTATTCACCTATCCTTTCGCACATGTGTGGACACAAGCCAAATTTTTAGTAAGGGGCGGGGATATTCCATTTCAAATTTTTCTTATGCCACTATCACAATTGTTAAGAAATTTTTATTTTCTTGTACTTACCAGGTATGACTGTGCACTTCCATCCTAAACAACAATTAACTGCTTGATTTGAGTAGTTTTTAACAATCATTTCATGCAATTATCCTTTGTGTCATTCTTGGAAAAGTAAATAAAAGTGACAACAAGGCAGAAAGAAGCAGGGCATAAGAAGTTTGAGTTTCAGGAATCTCAACAAGGATAATTGGTGAATATGGGTGGCCAGTTAGTAAGACATGAGCCTATAGCTCATGAACCCTTGACACAAAATCGTCAAGCGGTTTAGGTATTCAGTAATTGCGGTTGGCTGAATTATTTTATGAGGATAGATTCCTATAATGAGGAAGTTGTTGGTGAGTTTTTGAGAAATCTTTCAGAGGGAGAAGCTATAGTGTGGGGTTTGATAGTAGTCGTTATAGATGAGAAGATTACAGAAGTAACTGAGCTTCCAATGGTAGGAGAAAATTTTTCTTTAGGGAGAGATGTTGTCTCTGCTAGGGCAGAACTCATAATAACAATAGATGGACCCTTGAGGTTTCCAAATAAGGATGCAAACGGGTGTCACTACCTCCTCCATACTCAAAATTTGCCACCTTCATAATCAGGTACTTGACTTGTGAGGGATGTTTTTCCTATTTGCATTCCTATCATTTTAAACTATTGAGTCATATGAGGCATGATTTAGCTATCAATGTTCCAATTTTTTTGTTAAAACTTTTGAAACATTGTGCCCATGAAACCCAAAGGGGTAGGGACAACTCTATCGCCCATCATGCCCTCATTAAATTCTTGATCAAGCGTTCCCTAAGGGATGTATCACCCTTTTCTTGGCAAGAAATTGTTGCCCAAAAGGGTTTGCAACCTCCAGAGCCTCCTAGAGCACTCCCTGCACAACACAAGAAAAATAAAAAGAGAATAGAATCTACAAGTAGGGAAGCATAGCAAGAATCATCTACTCCTGCAGCACTTAGTCCTCCAGTCTCCACACCAGAGCCCTCTACCCAAGTACAAACTAGGTCTGGTGGTAGAAAATAAAAAGGGGAAACGAAGGTAGGAGAATCATCTAGGGTAGAACAAACCCCCTAAATCTGACCCTCATGTTCAAAAGAGAAAATGTTCTACTCCACTCTTTCCTGTAGCATCTTCCCCTGTAGCAATTTCTCCTACAGCAACGCATGTTGCCACTACAGTTTCACTATCATCTTCTCCTACTGATTCTAAATCCTCTAGGCAGGCTAGAAAGAGGAAAGCCATGAAAGTGTCTCCTACTATTATTACTTTAGAAACATTTCCAAAAAGAGTTTCATCAAGGAAACAATGTAAAGTTACCTCAACCTCCATTCAACCTGAAATTATAGTAATTCCTGAGGAATCTAAAGAATTCAGTCATGATTTTTCTCATATTGTATCTAAGAATGTTCCACAAAGTCCATCTGTTATTCCTGGGGAAGTGCAAACTGAGATAGTGGAAGTTGAGGAAGCACAACATGGTAGTGGTAATGAAAGGGGGATGCCAAGTCTTAATGACTTGGCTGAATCAGTTAGGCAAGTTTTAGAAGAAACACAATCTTCTCCTGAGTAGTAATAGGAGTCCATCCTGCAGCAAGAGGAAGAATAGCTTGAACAATCTAAAGTGTCCAATGAAACCCCATTACCCCCTGAAACTTGTCGAGCATTGGTTGTTTATAAAAGGATATTGTTGATTGAATATTTGGAATATATTAGGACTACATGGAGGCCTGTTACATTTCAAACTTTGAGTTTCTTCCATTTAGATAGAACTGAAATTAAACAAAGTCTTTGGGAAGAAAAGAAGAAATTGAAAAGGGAAATTGAAAGAAAAAACAAGAAATGAAAGAAATAAAAGAGAAAATAGATGAAATGGTGAAGATAACTAGTAAAATTATGGAATGTAGACCACTACCGAGGGTATATGCTATGTGCCTTAAAGAGAAATTTATTTGGTTCCAATTGATGAGAATTTCAAGAAATTTAGACCCTATCATTCACACAGCTAAGCAATTTTATGATGCATATCCAGTAGCACCTAGTTGGTTGAAAAATTATTTATATGAGTTTTATTTGCATGGTTTGCTAATTCCCTCTAAAACAAAGTGGAATCCACTTCTCTTCATTGGTGACATTCATCTAAGGTCACTCATGTCTTGGGTGGCGTGTGAAACTAACTATGTAAGACAATTAGAAGCTTATGAAGAGGCTAAAAGGAATGAACCTATTCCACTGTGACCTAAAAGCTCAGCACCCAACACAATTCTGAGAACTTGGCTTATTGTTGTGTATGGATTCAATGATCAGATAGAAAGAATGAAAATATTTGATATCAGGAAGCAAGTGTATGATGAGTTCAAAGACCAAACATATCTGTTTTGGAAGCTTTCATCTTCTAGAATTGAAACAAGATGGGAAAAACTAACTGTTGGTCTAAGGAAATCTAAGCCTCATAGCCCTTTGAACTTTAAGGCAGCCATTAGAAGGATAGAGAAGTATATGCAGCTTGGTCTCCAAAGAAGGTTTGAGTTATGGTTACCATTAACATTTCGACCTCCAATTTTGATGTGGCCACTTTACCCTTATTGGGCTACAAATGTTAATAAGGATGCAGAAACCTGTAGGTATGAGAGATGGAAAAGTTTCAGAGGTTTCTAATACAAATTCAGAACATCATTACATGGCCATACTACTACTAATTTTGGATAAACAACTAGAAAGCTTAATGTTGGAGGACCATCATTAGGATAAGTAAGGGGAAAATGATGAGCTCGATAATTTGAATATTATGATGTATTTTTAATACCCTTACTCTCATTGCTGATGGTGGTTTTAACTCTTTGATTAAAGACTTTTTATCTAAAATTGGGTAGTATCCTATAGCAACACATTCCTATATTCCTGCAGCTTAACATCTCTATGTGTCTATATTAATTGCCCTGTTTGACCTCCCGAATGACGGATATAATGCATGTGGTTTTTGCATAATGAAATTGATTTAATATGTGATTAATGAATATGTATTGTGTTATTTTCCATGCGTGCTTTCTTTCACTTATGTTGCATTGTGCATCGCAGGTTGTTGAAGGAAGCATGAACGAGTCAAAGCGCATCAGATCTCGGCCCTATAGTAAAGTCGATTTCCAGCATGGCATCGAAGAAGTTGTTCTAGCAAAGACTCTCTGATCGGGTCATTTAGAGGAAATCTAAATGATCATTAATCTAGGAAGAGTTGAATACTAAATTCTCTCTGAATCATGTTGAACAGATATGCCTTCATTTATGAGAAGTTTGTTCCTCAGTTTTAGGATGCATTTATGTCCATGTCTTTCTCTGTTAGAGTTAGGTAGTTAGTTTCTTTTCTAATATAAATAAGTGTTCCTCCTGTGTGAGTGAGCAACATAGTGTGTTAAAGTTAGTATTATAATGAGAAACAGTGTTTTGTGTTAGTTTTCTTACAAGCAGAACACTAAATGTATATGATTCCAAGTTTATGAATAAAAGATGATGAAGTTTTGAGTTCAATTCTTGCATAAACTAGTTGATGCTTGCTAAGGGGGCCCACTTAGTGAGTATCTATACAGTTAATTATTTATCTCATGTTGATTATAAGGTAGATTTCATTCTTGAAGGTTTTAGTGCAAACTCAGTCTTATACTGTTCCTGCAGCACCGGGAATCCATCCCTATGTTTGCTCCTGCAGCATAAGGTCAGTTCATAGTTTGTTTCTTAGTAATAGTTGTCATGATTTCTACTTTGAATAATTTATGCTTAAGTTAAGAAGACTTTACATTACATTCCTGCAGCATAAGTAAAATTCCTTCCAAGCATTTATTTATGGTAAATTGTGACTGAAATTGGTTCTTAGTGCACATACAATTCCACTCCATTTCAAGTATACATTCCCTGGTTTGACAATGTAAATGAACGACCATAAGAAGATGTTAGTCACCTGTTGGAATGTCCAATTCCCAGGTTAGGATTTTCCATGACTTTTATATCCTTTTGTGGAATCGACCAAGCTTTACAAATATTGTTGTGATTTGATTAATTATTTTTTATGATTAATAATTCTAACTCTAATAATACTTCATTTCAGATACAAAATAAAATTCTAGGTTAAAATAATTATTTTGTTTGTAATATTTTTCATTAATGCCAAATTTATAAATGAATTTATTAATACATTAATAATTCTAACCCTAATATTACTTAATTTCACATATGAATAAAAATATATACTAACTTTTCTTTGTTTAATATATTTATCATTAATGCCAAATTTATAAGCTAATATCAAGAAATAAATAACCTTAACCTTAAGATTTATACCAAAACTCTAATTGAACCCTAAACCTAACCCTAATTCAATCCTAACAATAGGATTTAATTACGGTTAGGGTTAGAGCGAGAATTTAATTATGGTTAGTGTTATAGTTAGAATTAGGGTTTAATTAGGGTTAGGGTTAGGATTCAATTATCATTATAGTTAGGGAAAAAATTATAAGCTAATATTAAGATATTCACAACTCTAACGCTAACCTAACCTTAATTTCCATCCTATAATGCTAATTGAACCCTAATTGAACCATAACAATAAGGTTCAATAAGAGTTAGGGTTAGGGTTCAAGTAGGTTTATGGTTGGAATTAGCGTTCAGTTACCTAGTTAGGGATAACATTCAATTAGTGTTATGATTAGGGTCAAGTTCAAGTTATAGTTAGGGTTTAGTTAGGCTTACTTTGGTTAATCTTACAATTGGGGTTTAACTAGAATTCTAATTGAACCCTAATTTAACCCCAACAATAAGGTCCAATTAGACTCAAGGTTTAGGTTCAATTAGGCTTAGGGAACTACCACTCATTTAGTGTTACGATTAGGATCAAGTTCAAGTTACAATTAGGGTTCAAATAGGCTTATTTTAGTTAATTTTATAATTAAGGTTTAATTAGAGTTAGGTATATGGTTCAATTAAGGTTAGCGTTAGGGTTCATTTAGATTAAGGTTCAAATAAGGTTCATTTAGGATTTAATTAGGGTTATTATTATTGTTTAATTATGGTTAGGGTTAATTTTAAGTTAGGATTCAAATTATTAATCTAGAATAAAACTTGGAGCTAAGGTTAGGGCTATGGTAAGTGGTAGGGTTAGGATTAAATTAGGGTTCAATAAAGGGTAGGGTACAATAAGGGTATAATAATATTGGTTACTTTTTAAGTCATGACCATGCTAGATGCCAATTTGGTTTAAAAGACCCCTTGTAGAAGCCCACAAGGAATTTATTTCTATATACCATATATATTGTTTAATTTTTTTATCATTTTGTTTGACCTCATGATAATGATTCAGAGTAAAGTACACCTTACAAATCCACCTACACCTGGAGAACCATTCAATCTCTTAAACTTTGACTATTATTCTAGAATGATTATCAAGTTGGATATGTCCAAAGCCTTTGATAAGTTAACTTGGAAACTTCTATCCTACATATACCTATTGTCAACTTCAACCAAGGGAGTACTAATTGCATAATGAATTATCTTCTTTTTCAATTCAATTAATCATACTCCATAGGGTCTTCTTCACCAAGTAGGGGGTTAAGTTAAAGAAACCCATTATCATGTATTTTTTCCATCAAAATGGCAGAGGCCCTTAGTACGGAACATATACTAGCTAGTATGTTACAAAAATTTACATGACTGCCAATTCTAGCAGCACAAGCCAATACATGTAGTTTGCAAATGTTACCTAACTGACAAGATAGAAACATAGTTGGAAATCTTTACTTAAGTATTAATTTAAAGTTTTAAACCATGTTTCCACCAAAAAAATATGTAGACCATAGCTACTCAAAATAAAAATAATTTCCTATAGATTTTACTCATGAAGCAGATATTCTTATTACTACAGCAGGTGTGCCAAATTTTGTTTGTGGTGATTGGCTAAAACTTGGTGTAGTACTAATTGATCTTGGCTTAAATGCAATAGAGGTGTGGCACCTTCTAACTGCCTTTTTCAAAAAAAGTTTGTAAGTAAAAGATGGTTAATATATAACAAATTAAAACTATTGCTTCCACTTTTGCAAGATTCTAGTGCTAAAAGAGAATACCAATTATTTGGTCATGTTTCCTATGAAGAGGCTTCAATAATAGCTTCATCAAATAATCCTCTACCTTATGGTCTTGGTCCAATGACTATTGCAATGCTTCTATCCACTACTCTACAATCAACAAAACATGCATATGGGTTCAATTGAGATTTCTGATGTTTGATCCAGGCCTTTTGTAATATACTTCACATTATAAGTTTTATGAGGCTTATAGATGAGTTATCTATTACTGAATGGGATAAAAATATCATTTTCTAATGTAATACATTTTTTGGAGACATTAGGAACCTATAAGATGACTTAGGACTATATGCTTTCATTCTCATTTGTGCAGAAAACTATAATATTTAAGTAGGTTGGTTATACATAACTCTACATACAATGCAAGTTCTTCATGGTCTAAAGATACAACCAGAGCAAAAAAATTATTTTGTTAGAAGGGTCATTTTCTAATTAAATACAAAGTTGACTCTATCAATGATCAAATTCCTAAATTTAGGTGACAACTGCTTTATCCTAACCAATTGTTCCTAAAACACAACAAAAATAACAAACACAAACAAAACTATTCTAAAATTTTTATGTAGGAACTTTGCTGCTCTAAATCTCTTGTTCAAAGTGGGCAACATATTTTTTTTATATCTTGTTTTAAAAACTATGTAACCCATAATTTCTTTTATGTTGTATTTTCACCAAACCCATAATTGTAATTGCAGGGAATAAAAAATATGTTAGATACATAGTGTATAGAAAGAGGGATGATGGTTATTACACTATCAAGTCAATTTTGATATTTTTAATTATAAAATTTGTATGATCATATTAGATTTTAAGTAGTACTTGCAATTATGATATTTATTATAGGATTTTAAAAGTAAGTTTGTTTAATTAATTTTCTAGTATTAGTTAATCATGTTTTAGAATTTTTTCATCGATTATAGTGTTAAAGATTTGTCATGGATTTATTAATGAATATATTAAAATAGTGATCACACATACAAATATAATTGATTAAATCATTATTGTATATCAATATATTAATGGACTTTATAAAAGTCATCATATAGTTCAACCACCCAAATTTTGTGGCAACTACCTTTTGTTTTATTTACTAACAATAAACATATCTATTTATTTACTAATATAAAAAAAAGTATAACTTAACATTTATTTGTTATTTATTCAATCTATATATATCTAAAGATGTAATACTCCAATATGTCCCCCATTATTACATCAATTTGCATAAAGGATGAAACACTGCAAGGAATTTTCACAACATCTCTTTTGCAGGCTTTGATAAACATCTCCACCAATTTTCTTCACTCACCAAAGAAACACCAAACTCAATTTATTAGTGGATCTCCTGACTATCAAACTAATAGATCACGTATGAATCTAGATATACTTAATTATTCACAAGTTCACCACTCCTCTTTTGAATTGAGAAAAATTGCATTCTCCACAAGAAAAACACCATCCAACTATGAATAGAGACTTACTCAATTATCCACAATAACATGTAAACTCCAACCAACTATAAATCAAGACATACTCAACTATTAGAGTAGACGGAGACATACTCCCACACCTCCAAGAATCACCTACAATGATAAACCTATCACACTATGAAGAAATAAGCAAGATATTATTGCTCAACAACTCATATATGATAAACACATCAAATATGCATTATGTGAACAACTACCAAATTGAATATGTTGCCATAGAGAATTAGGGTATGTGCAAGATCATGAAGGGCCAAAAAGTGGTGATATTATGGGTATGTGTAGGTGATGTGGCTGACGGATTTTTTATTACCCAAAATTGATGAAATGAAAAGGGTTTTTAAAGGAGATTCCAAGATTTCCACCAGTATAAGTTATTCTTTACTTTGAATTTAATAAATTATTATTATTCATTTTCTATTTGAATTATGACTAAAGTCTTGATCAATAGGCTAATTGAAAAACATCTATAGCTTTCAAACAATATCACATTTTTTGAATCTGAAACATGCATCACATTCTATACTTCGCATACTATAGGATTAAAAAAAGAAAAATTAAATTTCATGAATTTTTGATGAAGTTAAGGTGGTCAGACATACGAATTTTTATATTTTTAAAAATGTAATAAAAATTCGTAATTAATTATTTACTTGGAAAAAATTACAAAAAATATGCATCACATCCAAACATGAGTCCTCTACTTATATCTAAAATATTATAAAAAATATTGTCATTTTATTGTGGTTAGGGGTGGTAGACCTACTTCTTATTTTTCCCTAAAATTTAAGTACTACTACATTGAAATTTCAAATTTTCACAAAATAGATTTTTTAAAAATAAATAAACATAGTAGTTTAGAAACTACATTCAATTTTCTACATAATCTATTCTTACATATTTTTAAAATAATATAGATAACTTATTCAAATTTTAATGTCAAGTTGCCTAACTTTGATTTTTCTAAAAATTTTGCCACTTAAGGGCCTATTTTTTCCATGATGATCCTGCACATACCCATTAGCAATACATTTACGATGAATCAATCCTTATGAAAATGATGAAAGCTAACCCTATATGAGGGTTAGATTAGAACATGACAAGTGTCCTCATAGGAATGAATGAGACAACATGTTCTAATATTAGAGCCTTTAATCATGCAAAAAGCAACTAATTAATTAAAGAAAATAATTAAATAAAATCACTTCTAATTTTAGCTTAAGTGTAAGAAAGCATAAAGTCACCCAATTAATTAATTAGGTGATGAATTTATTAATCTAACACCCCCCCTTAAGATGAAATAGGGAGAAAATAAACTATGATAAATAAATACATGAATGGATTCATGAATAGGTCCTGCCCTAACGGATGATGAGGTACCCATGTACATAAATGAAACTCTCATAATTGGAGAAAGGAAGAAAACCACATAGGAATAAAATTCCCCTCCAAAAGAGAGAAAAGAAAAGAATGTAATGCACTAATAGAAGCATAGAAGGTGGATTACATGATACCCCCAAAAGACAACTTCTATCACATCAATACATATACAATTGTCTCCATAGGAAAGATAGAAAGAGACTAGAAGGCCCCTCCACAATGAATAAGCTCCTGTCTCAATGGTGGATTCTTGATGTAGAATCTAGAAAGAGATCCTGAAGCAAAAAATAACATTCCTCCCCTTGGGAAGAAACAAATCAAAAGGACGATGTCGAAGAAACCCTATGAAGAGTGATGAACCAATATGTCTGAAGATGTGTTCCATGATAGGATGCTATAGAATCTTTGTGTCTGAAATAAAAAAAATGATACCAAATCCAAACTGATGTGAAGAATCTTGAAATACAACATCTGAATGCACTTATAATGGTGGGCATACAGTGATAATCTAAATTTTAAACTAGAGGAGATGTATTTCCTCAATATAATGCTCAAGATTTGGAGTGTGAGACTCAACAAAAAATGATGTGTCTGCAAGATAAGAATCCCTTGATGTAGCAAAAAATGAATGACCAATATGGTCATGATGTTGAACTAAATCCATAGGGGCCAATGTGGTGATACTGATGTCAATAGGAACAATGGATGATGCATGTGTAATCTCAACTTGAAGAGTAGGAACTAGGAAACAACCCTTTGATCCATTGAAATGTGCAAGACCTGCTAGATACTCTAGGTCCTCTAATGTAGCATCATCAATGGGTATACAATATATAGTAGCAATGGGTAAGAGAAAATATGAAGTAGGATCCTCTAGGTATGGAGAGAGATTGGGATCTCCAAGGATCTCCCATAGATGAGTCCAAAGTGTAAGGTGACAATTAGTGTCTAATACAACACACAGTGTCAAAATTGATACTAGAACATATAAGTCCTACTGAATGATCTCTAATGATATCCCAAGATATTTTTCTCCTTGGTGTGTTTAGTTCAGGTATTAGGTCATATAAATGAGGTAAAATATTAAGCCACTTGGAATATGTAAGTATGCCCTTTTCCCATGACTCATAATTATCCTTTTCAGGGATTACAACTAAAGGGTGAGTAGAAAAACCCATGATTACTCTTCAAAAGAAAAAATATGAGAAAACTAACTTTACTGGATGAAAATCATGTGAAATAGAGCCAAATGATGCAAATAGAGCATTCCCAAGTGCCAAAGTGTTCAAGTAATTAAGAAAATTGTGAAAACACCAAAAGATGAATAAAATGTACATGGGGCATAATCTAGGAAAATAAGTCCAATCATTATGTAGAGTGATGAACCATCTTTCCAATGCCACAATAATCGTGAGAAACCAATAACCAAGTCAAAATATATACCACTAAAAGTGAAAACTGATGAGCTGACTTCAAGGGCTTATAACTTGGTTAAAACATAAAAACCATAAAACAATACCTATACCACTAGATCAAGCTCATAACCATCTTTCTGACGATATCTCATTTGTGAAAAATGGACTTCGTATGCTCAAGATATCACTATTTTACTAAAAAGTGCTCATTTAGGCTTTAAACCAAATATTTTATTAATTTAAAGATTAAAAAATTAATAAAATATTCAGCTGTACCTTCATGGCACAAAAATTGAGGTAGCATGGAAATCGAGAGGGTGTGAAAATCAAGGAAAAATGGAAGAAAATTTGAGGTAGCTCAAAAATGTTCTAGGCACTAAAACATGACACATAAATCGAGGCATCCATATGGATCCGTAGAGTCAGATGGATTTTTCTAGAATCATTTTTTGAAAATCCCCAAAAAACACAAAAAAATCAATTTTCAGTAAACCTTATCATATTTTATAAGAAAATAGGGGTTTTTGGGCCTTCTGAGTGCACCTGTGAGGTCTGCTTTTCAAGCATGCACCATTTGAGAGATCAAGGTCAAAATTTCTAAAAAAATGATGGAAAACCCCTCTGATCTAGCAAAAACTTTTCATAGCCTCAAACCCTCACAGATCTAAAAAATGAAGGCCTTTTTTGATGAAACAGAAGGAAAACCTAACTACTCCAGTGACTTTGGACTCAATGATAATGCTAGATTTACTCCATGATTCATGGATCCTAATGCATGAGTTCGTTTCTTAAAAAAATGCAGACAAGGTGGCTATAGATCTGGAGCTCTAATACCATCTTAGAGTAGATGGATATACTCCTACAACTCCAAGAATCACGTACAATGATAAACCTATCACACTGTGAAGAAATAAGCAAGATATTATTGCTCAACAATTGAGATCTAATAAAAAATCAAATATGTATTATGTGAACAACTTCCGCATTGTATATGTTGTAGAGAATTAATAATACAATTACAACGAATCAATCCTTATGAAATGGATGAAATCTATCCCTAGATTAGAGTTAGATTAGAACATGACAAGTGTCCTCATAGGAATGAATGAGACATGTTCTAATATTAGAGGCTTTAATCATGCAAAAAGAAACTAATTAATATAAGCAAATAATGAAATAAAAGCAAACATGACAAGTGTCCTCATAGGAATAAATGAGACAACATGTTCTAATATTAGAGGCATTAATCATGCAAAAAGTAACTAATTAGTTAAAGAAAATAATGAAATAAAAGCACTCCTAAGTTTAGCATAAGTGTAATAAAGCATAAAGTAAGCCAAATAATTAATGATTAATTAATTAATTAGGTGATGACTTTATTACTCTAACATTAAATATCCATAGTAACTTTCCTCCTTTAATGGATTGAGACTAACTAAATTATTTGAAAATAAAAACCTAGAACGCTATGGATTGAGACAAGTCAATTATCCATAGGTACCATTCACCAAGCCTATGGATCAAGACAAACTTAATTATACAAAAACCAAAAATAATTGTCATGGCCTACATTTGATAATAAAGTCATTGTGTTGCCACATGTCTAGACATATGACTCAATGTATCTTCTTGTGCCACTTAGAAAGAATTACACAATCAACGGTCCTTTACAAATGACATCTTCATAAGACCTCTTCTTCAACTATGGGGATGGAACACCATGAAGGAATTCAATTACAAGTTAGCAGATCAAGCAGTTTGGTATATGAACCAATTCATTTTTTCAACATGTATTGTAACCATTTGTAGATATAGATATTTTATTCTTTAGTAGGAAGGTCAAAATGTATAGTTGAAGTCAAATCAATTTGATATTTTCACTCCATCACTATAGAGAATTATGTGTTATCTTCCACAAACTAATAAAATGCACTTCACTTGAAACCGTTGAAATATTCTAAATTTTCCAAGGAAGTGTGAAAAATTAGTCACAAATACCAATACTATTTTTGAAGCAAGATTGTAACACTAAGGATGGTAATTGATTTCATATCCAAATTAATAATTTAATAATTTGATACACATTAAATCTAGCAAGTTAATAAATCTTAGAATTGAATAATGCATGGATCAATAATTACTTGCTTGATTGAACTGAATTTGAAGTAACAATGAAAAAAGTAAATGTTTCCTACATTAAAGATTGCATAATATCTCCTTGATTCTTAATTAATGAAAATAGATACATTAATGATGAATTAATTACAAAGTTCTTGTTGGTATAGACTCCAAAATGTAAAAAAAATAAAATTCACCAGAACACACACCCAACCAAATAATATTGTGTAAGATGTGCTATGACTATGATTAGTTTTTTATCAATGTTAATATACTTATAATCACTAGCATTGCAAGGACCTTTGTCATCCATTTTGATTTGATTAAACATGTCATATTGACTGAGTTCACCTTCTCAACTTCTACTAATTACACTCCAACATGTATTGAATTAAACTAATCTTCCAAATAACATACCATGATAATAACCATTCTATCCAATAAATTCCTCATCAATTCACTATTTTAGACCAATTTTCTAGGAAATTTTATATAACACTAAAGCTATATGCAACTTTATCCTAGCAATACTAATCAGGACAAAAGGAACCATTGCAAAACTCTACCCTTCAACTACCCTACTTAACGTAGATATTGCTTCCTACAAAAATTAAAAAATAATAATTACAAGGCATGGAAGCATTCACCAACCCTTGTGAATATGATGAATATACTAATCTCACCACCATCATCCAGCACAAAAACTTCTAAATTCTCAAATGGAAACATGGTACCAACATTTGTATTCAATTATGGATATGCAAGAAAGATAACCAAAGCTAAATTCCTTCTTAAACTTCAAATCTACATTTATCAATGCTCACATTGAGACTACGAATTGCAAAGAAAAAATTGATGGTTCTATCAAATTTAAAGTAGCAAATCACAAAGAGCCTATAAAATTTCCAAAAAAAGTTAATGGGTCTATCTAATTTGTTGTAGGTAATCACAATGAGGTAATGAGTTGCAGGAAAAAAATTGATGGGTGTACCTATTTTAATTGAGGTAACAAAAATTATGCATTCCTTTAGTGTTACTCTAATGTTGGAAATTGTAGCTCCTTTTCACAATGTACTCACCACACCAACAATAACCAATACATACTTCATATTTAGTCTTACACTTGTTTTCCAACAATTTGTACTATATTTGCAACACCTATTTTCAAGAAAATTTCAAAGTCTATTTGGACTAGCTAATCAATTTAAACATTGGGCATGGATGTTTCTTGACTTAGGAAAAAATCCCCATTCGTAATTTTATTGAAGAGAACAGTATCCTTGATTTTAAATTTGATTCGGTCTAGCATTTTTTCCAATCAATGTGGAAGTGTAATTATTTGCATAATTCACAACTATCTATGCATTTCTTCATTCAAGGTCTCACTTTGTTTCCCCCTCTCGAAGTTAATGTTAATCAATGTTTTTCGTATTATATTATAACTACCAAATGTAGTATATGGGTCTCCAAAGACCTTGAAAATCTTTCTAGTATAGCACAAATGACGTTGAGAATACAAACAATCAATGACATGATAAAATTGAGCATTGAAAAGGTGTCAAATTGAACCAAAAAATGCTCCTCACATCAAATGGTTTCCATACAAAAATATATGGAGACTTATGAATTCAAACCATACATCAATATATTCCAAATAACTACTTTCCAACCATTGAGCAAATTGTCACCCTATCAAACACATATTTTAACATTCCATTATTTTGACATAATAATAAAACTTTGCAATATAAATTTTTGTTCACCAATCATACACAATCACCATAAACAATGAATATATGAAGAGTCATACCCAAGTAGAGATACTTCAATGTCTTCTTAAGTTTTTCTTGAATGTAGTGGTGTATATGCATCAAACACCTCAAATTATTTATCTTCCAAATAAGAACTCCATATGTTATACATTATTTCCTCTTTGAAAATAGTGGATGTAGATTTGCAAGATCCATAATTACCATGAGTATATTACTCATGGTTGTTTGAAGGGTGCAACAAAACAATAATAAATCAATAATTTGTTGCTAGGAATTCATCTTCCAAATAGGTTAGATAACCATTATATTCAAACACTTGGGAAAACCTTCAAGAAGCAAGGAATAAATCTACACCTTTGTGCAATTCAACTTAAAACACTAATTTCTCTTGGTAAATCTGCATACCATTGTGGTTGTTTGCATAGGAAAACAAGAGAAACAATGGAAATGTTATTCAATAGTGGTTACCAAAAAAATCCTTTTAGTATTTGCAATGCCTCTAGGCACTCAAAAAAATTTGTACCCTTCAAACTGATTAAAATAACTTAACACCCTTCTCTTGTTAATTGAATGCCTCTTCGAACTATAGATTTCAGCAGTCAATGATTACAAAAGCTCAAAAATGTAGTGGCAACCAACAAATATTCAACAATCAACAATCAAATTTTATCAATTCCTCTTTGTATTTTTATTTCAATTTCAACACTTAAAATAGATACACAACAACAAATAATTCAACATAATTTTTAACAACAAACTCAATATCATTACCAAAATTTTATTGCCATTCCAATTTCTATGCCTATTGTGCAACCTCTTACATAGCTCATTGTCTTTTTTTCTTTGATACCAATGTAGAGAAACTAGCACATATATATATAAAATACACCAAGAGATATTATTCTTGAGGTTCCTATTACATATTCATGTGAGAAATTGGTAAAAAAATAGGTGCCTCAAGAAGGATATCTCTCAACGCATCTTGTATATATATATATATATATATATATATATATATACTAGTAGCATTCACAGTGCAATGTTGAAAGACATTAAATTATTAGGTTTATGGTTAAGGTTAGGTTGTAATTAGGGTTACAATTAGAGATATAATAAGGGTTAGTATTAGGGCCTAGATTAGGGTGAGGTTTAGGATTAGATTTAAAATAAATGCTAGAGGTACATATGGGTTTAGGTTTAGGTTTATGGTTAGAATTAGAGTTTCGATTAGGGTTAAAATTAGAATTAAACTATTAGTCATAGGCCCAAAATTGGGAGCTACCCCCAAAATGGTAGCGCTTACCTTTATAATATATATATATCTATATCTATATATATATACGTATATATATGTATATATGTATATATGTATATATGTATATATATATATATGTATATATATGTATATATATATGTATATATATTTGTATGTATATATGTATATATATGTATATATATGTATGTATATATATATGTATGTATATGTATATATCTATATATATATATATATATATGTATATGTGTATATGTATATATATACATATGTGTGTGTGTTTATACATATATGTTTTCACATACATTTATAATGTTTTATTTAAAATAAATAGCCTATCCAAGTTAGAGAAAAGGAAATTCATCAAGTTCTTTTATTCAAATTACCCCCTTAGGATTATTTTTTTAAAACTTAAAATATTACATTTTATAATTTTGTAAGTCTAGCTCAACATAAAAATTTCTATCTGTATATACATTTATATACATCCTTTCTTTTTGAATTTCAAAATAAAAGATTATCAAATATACAAGGTAAAACTAAAGTACAATTTTTTTTTTTCATTAGTTTACCTATTTAATTGTCAACACATCTTTTGTTTTCTTTTAAGCAAACTAATGACATTCACATCAAATTCATATTTCAAAGGTAGATACGTGATTTTTTAATGGTGTTTGTGATCCAAATTCCAAGAAGCTTACCAATCGTCATCAAACTAAATACTCCTACCTCAACCATGCTCTCATTCTTCAACCTATTCTTACATTCACACACACTTGCACTTGAAAATTTTCTTTAGTAACATTTAACCAATGCTCAAAATTATTTTCATCATTAAATTGTAGTAGTCATTAGTAAAGCTGATAGGTAATGCCTCATTTTAGTACATAATGAAATAACATGTTTCTTAATGGTAGGAGAGTACACTACATAGGAAGTGGTAGAATGAAAAACTCCTTCCCATACTCCTTCCTATAAAATTGCATATAGGAAAACAAACATAGGTGAAACCACATAACCAATGCATTGTAGAATGAAATAAAAATCATGGAAACTATCACAAATGACTTACCTCAAGACTCTACAAAAATTGTGTTTGTTGTCAAAATGCTGATAAGAAAAATATGGTAGTGTTTGAGGGATACATATTACAAAAATGTAACACAAGGAAATGATCATCATTAGATTTCATCAAAGTAGCAACTTAGAAAATTTGATGCATAGGAAATGGCCATCATTAAATTTCACTATGAGCACTGCTAGCCAACAACCATTAGTAATGCTACAATTGGAATTTTCCCTCCCAATTGGAATATGTATTTTTCTATATTAAGGTTGTTTTTATTAATTCCCACTTTCTTCTCCTCTACGAGCCATCCTCGTCTTGCACTCTTAAATATTTCTTTTTGAATTTGAATATTTGGGCATCAATGATTTTCCCTTCATGGTTGATTTTATCATATATATATATATATATATATATATATATATATTATATTTCACAATTACATACATATATATAAATATATAAACATATATATATGTTTATATATTCATATGTATATCTATATGTTCTCATATATATTTGAAGTTCAGTTATGCACACCATCCTGCATAGACTAATGGAAAACAGAGGCATTGAATAGGAGTTTGGGTAACCTATTGAGATACTTAGTATGAGATAAACCAAAGGGATGTTATTTGATTTTACCAAATGTAGAATTTAATTATAACAATTTTTTCAACAGGAATACTAGTAAATCTCCATTCCAAATTGTATATGGGAGTAGTTTGAGGAAATTTTCTAAGGAAGATGGACAAAGGAGAGAAAAGTAGTGCTGAGGCAAAATATTCTACTGAGCACCTGAGGAATTTGCATGAAGAGGTGAAGAAACATATCAATAAGATGAACTCTCAATATAAGGCTAAGGGAGATTAGAAAAGGAGGAATAAGGAGTTTCAAGTAGGAGATGTTTACAGTTGGTACATACAACAGTTTAAAGATGAAGAAGTTTGGACCATGCAAGATCTTGAAGAAGAATGATTTAGGAAATGCAAATGAGGTAGAGTTGCCTAATTAAATTCATGTTTCACCTGTGTTTAAAATTGTTGATTTGACATAATATAATGGAGTTAAGGAGAATGAATTGACAAAGGCACAGTGGAAAATTCTGGAACCTACATTAGGAAAGGAAGAGATAGAATAAATTCTAGATAACCATCTAGGTAGAAGCACACAAAACAAGAAATATATAGAGTACTTAGTGAAATGGAGAGGAAGGCCTATTGAAGATTCGTCATGGTTATCTAAATCTGAGGTTAACTATCTTGGTTTCAAATGAACACCTAAGAAGTGACATAGTCACTTTTCAAATTAACCTAGGTGTCTGATGCAGGAGCATCCACTGGTGTAAGGGAAATCTTGCATCACACAAAATGTTATATTTTCACCTTTTTATAGTTTCCTTATTTGTCTTAGGGCCCATGGTGACTCATGTAATCTTTGGGTTTGTTAGAAGTTTGAAAAAAAAAAAAAATAGTCACCTGCTCTTTTTAGTAACTTGACCTATTCAGGTCATATGGACACAAAATTGACCTCAAGGAGTGAAATTAGAAAATAATATTTTTGGTAAAAGAATCATCTCAAAATTATATAGTGTATGGAAGACATTAAATTTTCATCTCATGGAATTTCTCTAATGAAGTTTAAAACTCAAAAATGAGGCCCTTCGAAGCCCCAGAAAAAGGGTGCAAAATCTCTAATCTTTTAGATCTAGCAAACTATGGCTGTAGATATCTTTGCAAGCTTTCCAACGATATATTACAATTAAAAATATGATATTCAAATCAAAATTTATGGCCTCAAGAAGCTACCCCACTAAAAAGTGAATTTCATTAAAATATCTTCCTAGGTAAGAAATCAAATAGTGCGACCTTTCATGCCAAAACAAAAAGGAAAGTTACACTTTAGAAAAAATTCTAGGGGAGTTATTAAGTAAAATAAAATGGTCAAGTAGGGGTTGTAGAAGGTGGCTCCATTAGTGTAGATTGTGGTTGTGAATAATAGATTATCTTTTAGAGTTGATTTTGTTGTAATGAATCAAGCCCATGAGGCTATAGCATTGTAATTTTTGAATTTGTAATGTCATTTTCTAAAAATAATTGAAAGTGGGTTTTTTTTTCTCGCATCTTCTATGTTAGTATCTATTGTTGTGTTTTGTGTGGGTTTCAGGTAGTGTAGTCCTCATCAAATGGTATCAGAGTAGGTTTTCCTGAGTGTGTAAATAGATTTCTGAACATGATGCAATTTACACTAGGACTTGTGGTTGTGGGTTTCTTACAAAACTATTTAAAATGCCTATATGAAGAAATTGTGGTGGTGGAAGAAATTTTATTGTAGTAGAAGAGGGTTATAGAGCCCTACACAAACAAGTTCAAGCACTCCAAGAGGATCTGCGTCAAGGGCTTGAGCCTAGACGAGGAGATGAAAGTGAAGATAAAGCTTAAAATGAGGAATAGTTCAAAGAAGAATAAGATGCAATAGATCCAGAGCAAGTCATATTATTTAAGGCCATCTCTAAGATTGGGAAAAGGCCAAATATCAATGTTACTACAATTTTTGGGAATCTTAATCCAAAAGACTTGATTTATTGGATAAACAATATGGAGGAGTGATTTCAATATGAGGACGTGGATGATAGGAAAAGAGGAATGAAATTGAAGAGGAAAAGAGAAAATGACAAGATAGGACTAGATGGTGGAAAAATTAAAAATACAATTCATTCCTGTGGACTATGAGCTAGATTTCTCGAAGAAGATGCAAGGGCTAAAACAAGCAGGAGAATTTGTCGAGTATACAAAAGAATTATACAATGTCCTAATAAAAATAGGTCATTCTGAGACCAACAAGGAGAAATTTTCCCATCATAAAAATATGTTAAATGTGAGTATTCAAGAGGAGTTGAGTTTGGTAAGAATGTCAACCATTGAAGATGCATATCAGTTTTCTTTGAAGGTAGAAGAAAAGTTGAAGAAAAGGTTTGAAAGCAAGAAAAGAGGTGGAGGTCATGGAGGAAAGACTAGTGGATGGTCATATGGAGCCCAAGGTGAAGATTAAAAGAAGACTAGAGGGTCTAGTAGTAGCCAAAACTAGAAAGGAGATAACACCTACCATCCTTGTGATCAAAATAATGGAGACCAAATAGGATGAGAAAGATCTAGATGAAAATTGGGAAGAGGAGGCTTTCGTCGAACCTGTTTCCAATGTGGAGAAGGATATAGAGTCTTTGAGTTTCCTCAACATCAAGGAAGGACAAATAGAAGACATGAGGTTAATTCATGAGTTTCACATGTAGATGAACATGTTGAGTCTTTACATTTTGAGGATGCAGAAAGAGAAGAGGTTTTTGTTACTAAAAGAGCCTTGCCAAATGAGGAGAAAGAACCAAATCAAAGGAAGAATTAGTTACACACCAGATGTAAGTGTGAAGGTAAAGTTTGTAATGTTATTATTGATGGAGTTAGTACTATGTAGTGTAGAAAAAAATATCTTTTTTTAACACTTAATTTAGAAATGAGTAATATTAAAGTGAGTGTAATGTTGCCTTGATTTACCATTGTAATGTGTTTGACACATTCACATTAATTCTAGAGAACTTTTAAACTAAATGGACCTAATTATGCCCTATTTAGGGAGTTGTAAAGTGTATGTTTACACCTTCACACATTGCCATGATTAAATATCTAGTAAAATATAAATTATCACATGAATAAAATTCTACCAAATCTTATAATAAGGTTTTCTATATTTGAACTAGAGGATTTAGGTTCATTAGATTAATCTTTTTAGACTATCGATCCAAGAGAGATTACCCTTCTCTTGGATTTAATTAACATGATGTCCCTTATTTATCCTCGATGATTTAAAAGGTTGATGCCACATATCCCATTGTTGTAGATTTGTTAGGATATAGATGCAATAGCTCAAGTGTGATGATTTTACCTGTAAATGTTAGCCAGAGGCATCATTGATACTGAACACTACTGGTTGATTAAATTTTTCTATCTAAAATAAAATAAGAAACATACTAATTACATGAAAGTAAATTTAGCTAATAAAATAAACACTAAATACATTGCATAGATAAACTTATCTAACTCTAATTTCCTTTTAAAATTATTTACTTTTGGAAGAAGTAATTATAACTAATTAGCATAATAAAACATACACTAATAAACTTATCCAATACTAATTGGTTGAAAATCAATTATACTAAATAATTGAAAATTACCTTTCCATACTTATTTCCTTATTTAACCATGCTAAATATAATATTTATTTTGCAAATAAATTAAACTAAAAGACTTCAAGAATCACTTTTGCAAATATCTCTTAAATAAATACTTATTTATCCTCAAATTAAACCTAAACTATTTAAAATTCTTCAAGAATTACTTATTAGTCGATAGGCTATTTTGTTTGAAGTTTTAGCCAAGAATTTCATCAGCCTAGCCATGAATTGGATTTGCCAGCATCAAAGATGTCCCGGTCGATGATGATTAGGCTGGGTTTTTTTGTGGCGATGTGGAGTTTAGTTTTTTATGTGGGCTGGCAGTGGTGGAATTGGTGTCCTTGATACATGAAAGTTGAACTGTAAATATTTTCTCACAGGAATGCTTAATCATTTTGTCATTGTTGTATGATGGGGGCAGACAGAGTAAATGTGTATGGATGAAGTAAATGCAATATTGAGTGTTGTAGTGTGGGATAGTATACTTTGTTTAAGTTGTATTATTGATATAACCATTGCAGTGTTGGTTTCATAGCAGACTATTGTCATGGTCAGTTTCATAGTAGATTGGAGGGTTTTGAAGCTGTTGTTCTCCCCAATCTGTAAGTCATTTTACATGGGTGTGTTGCATAGATGATGTAGTGATTGTTTATGTTAAAAGTTTTGTTCTCCAAAATATATAATTCATTTTACATGGGTGCTGTAGTGTGGGAAAGTAAATTTTGAAATGTGGGAGAAAATACATTGATTAAGTTGCATTGTTGAAATATCCATTGTGGTGTTGGTTTGATAGTAGACTATTCTAAAAATCATCAGCTTCGGTTCTGTGGTTCATTTGATAGGAGACTTGTAAAAATTGATAGCTTCAGCTCCATTTTATAGGAGATTGGATGGTCATAAAACTATTGTTCTACACAATTTGTAAGTCATTTTACATGGGTTTTTTGCATAAATTATTTATTTATTGTTTATGTTAATATTGTTGTTGTCAGGAATCTGTAAGTCATTTTACATGGGTGTTTGGCGTTATGGTTTTTTACATATAAATCTTCTTTCTTTCATCAAAAAATATGGTTAGCGTTAGTAATTATTTCATCCCTTGTTTATTGTTTGTTGTTATCTATGTGCATCTTTGGCCTTTCTTTGGTAAAAAAATATGGTTAGGGTTAGTAATTTTATCTCCTTGCATTTGTTGTTTTGGTTATCTCTATGCATCTTTTCCATTACATCCATTAAGATAGCACCAATTGTAGATTAGCATATGAGTGATTGCATAAATATATGGCCTTATACCCATTACCATAGGAGAAATTGTAGTTAATTCTTGTTTCTTTGGTAAAAAATATGGTTAGGGTTAGTGATTTTATCACCCTCCATTTATTGTTTTAGTTATCTTTGTGCATCTTTTCCATTACACCCATTAAGCTAGGACCAATTCCTGATTAAGATAGGAGTGATTGCATATGTATATATATGTAGAGGGCTAGTATGAAAGCAAAAACATATTGGAGATAAAATTCATTTGGTGGGTGTTAAGTGTTATTCTTTGTAATATCTCTTTTATCTATTAAATTTATTTGTTTGAAGTTTCTGATGGGATTTTCTATCAACCATGTCATGAATACGATTTGTCCTATAATAGCTCTTTTACAATTTCTTCATTTGTCTAGAATATTTAGTGCCAAGCAATGTAGCTCAAATTTTTGATTGGGTGTGTGGCATTATAGGATTTTTGTAGAGCTTATTACTACTTGTTGAACTACAATTTCTCCTATGGTAATGGCTGCAATGCCAAAGATACACATAGATAACCACAAACAATAAACGAAAGATTAATAGAGATAACTAAAAAATTAAACAAAGGGCAAAAAAATAATTGCTCCTATGTTAATATGCAATTGCTCTTGCATGAATATGTTTGGTGTGGTTTTTCAATCATTTGTTATTTATGTATTATTCTTAAGTGTTTTTCTAATAGTTTTTTTACAATTTTCCTATTTTCTATATAATATTTAGTGGGAAATTATGTAGCTTGAATTTTGAATTGAGAAGCCAACTGTTACATAGAATTTTTTGTTACACTTTGTCTAAATAGTGATAGAATTTAAGCTAAGTAGGAAAAAAGAATATGATGAAGAAGATTTTGTTGTGGGGAAGTTGAAACAAATGAGGAACAAAGAATATAATGAAACATATTGATATACGACATTGTTAGCCCACGTAATTACCAAGCTCCACCCTTTGTACATAAACATACTTGGGTAGTTTTTTAGGAAACTTCAAGTAGATCAAGAAAAAAATAATAATATGAAACATATTGATACACGATTCAAGCTATGTTCTTTGTTAATAAATATTGAAGAGAAATAGAGAAATTGTATAAGAGGTGTTATAATGACAATTATTTTCTGCAAGTCATTTTACGTGGTTATGTTGCATGAATGATTTCTCTACAATATTTAATGGAAAGCAATGTAGCTCAAATTTATAGTTAAGCATTGTCATTATATGCATTTTTCAAAGGCTTTTGCAAATCATATAATTGTTGTCATGGCCTAGAAAAAATAGGTATGGTGATAAAGAATAGGGTTTAAATAATTGATTTGGAAAGTTGAAAAGGTATATGTATAAGCATGGAGAAAAAAATAGTTTTGTGGCTTTTAAGTGATATTCTAATAGCTATTTTATCTATTTAGCTTTATATATTTAGCTAATAGGCTATTTTTTAAAAGTTTCCACTAGGATTTTCATTAGCTCAACCATGAATAGGATTTTTTGTCTCATAGCTCTTTTAAAATTTCTTTGCTTGTTTATAATATTTACTGGCAGTAATGTTTCTCAAATTTATGGCTATATATATGTATTGAATTCCCTGTTTGATATTTTTAAAAACACATATAGGCAGAAATATATATCGATATATACAGACCAAGACCACTGTGTCTCATTTTAGAATGCAACAATAATTTATATATGCATATGTATATCTAAAAAACTGTGTATGCTATCTTTATTTGTATTTAGGTTGACTTTGATTTGAAAAGAGTTAAAAATAGCATATGTAAGTATTATTTGGCTTTTGAGAAAATTCCTACAATACAACCATAACATTAAATGATATAGCATTGATATTTTGTTAATAAAAGAGAATTTAATGGTACAGTATGTGTAAGATGTTGATAAAAAATTTGTAAAATTGATTCCACCTTGGCAGCGAATGTCCCTATTTAAACTGAATACATTCAAAAAGTACCAAAAATAGTGTAGTTTGCATTGGCTTGTTGTTTCCATCTTGATTACCATTTTCCACCAGTGCAAGCAATCATTTCCCATTCCACTTTAGTGTTCGAAGGTGGCCAGGAGTCCCCATATGGCTTATACATTTTAATAAGCTCTAAAGTTAAAAACATGTTGTTGGTTTGCATAACTTTTTCCCTTTGCTTTCCCTTTTCTCTGCACGCTATGTAGATCCTGCATGGAGTCTATACTATGCATATTTTGTGTTGTAACCATTAACATAGGATAAATTGTAGATTTATAACTCCTCCCCTTGAAATTTATGAAGGCAGCAAACATCCAGACTAGATTTTCCCTCAATTGGCTGAGAAGGCTACGAATTCAAACCTTTTGTTCCCTATAGTAATTCCTTACTTTGGAGTGGACAATATCCTATAGGCAACAAAAGGTTTGAATTCATACCCTTCTTAACTATAAAATTGATGGAAAATTCAATCTCGATGTTTTCTCTCTTCATAAATTTCAAGGTGATGAGTTACATAGTGAGGAAAAAGTATGGTATACACATCTATTTAGATATAGCATTATGTATATAAATAGGTGTATACATGTGTACATATGGATATATATATATGTGTGTGTGTGTGTGTTTTTAAATGTGGAGACAAAGGGGAGATTCAATGCATATATGTACTTAATCATTTCTAGTCTTATTGTTGTATTGCCTATTGTTTTGTTACCAAAGGGTGAAAGGACCAGCTAGAAACATATACAAATATCTATGTATGGCTATATGTAGAAATATAGTAAAGTAATAATAAATTGTGTGGATACATATATAAGCAACCTCAAAGATAAACAGATACATATAGGGGTATATCGATATCATTTTACATTTTTATACTTGTTGATGTATCCCTTGGTGTTTTGGTAGTATTAAAAGTGTATTTATATTCTTGTTCTTCTATCACGTGTTGTTTGTTAAGTTTTAAAACTGGAATGGTTATAGATCAATATTTCTAAGTTATCTACCAATTTCCATTGGGATGTTACAATACATCAATCTTTTATTTTTATTGTGAAATAGAGTTGTCAATTAGTCATCTCAAATTGTAGCATTTTTTTCTCTAAAAAAAGTTCCTAGAACTATGTCTATGGAATTAGGTTTTGTGGATGGGTTTCTAGAGCCCCCAAATATTGAATAGTCTAGATCTGCCATAGTTTCCACTATGGAGTTTAGCTTTGAGGGTGTGAACCACTAGCCCTTTAGATCTTGATTCCATAAGTAAAAATTCCTTTTTTGTTAAACCTATTGCAAATTGGGTGTAATTGTTTCCAATTTTGTTTACTTTAAGGTGTATACACACATGGGTGGACCTAACAAAGCATATATATGCGCAAGGAGATACAGATTGATATTTTCAAACATATTTAAAACATCCCCTTCTTGTATATGTATATGTATATGTGTACATGTATATGTGTATGTATATGTATGTGTATATGTATATATGTATATGTATATGTATATGTATGTGTATGTGTATGTATATGTATATATATATGTATATGTACATATTTATATGTATATGTATATTTATATGTATATATATATATATGTATGTGTATGTATATGCATATGTATATGTGCAAGCTAAATGGTAAGTGTTTGCTCACGTGAGTGTTAATGCATCTTGTCACTGCTGTGCGGTGCTGAAAATTAGTGAATGTAATATTGAATGTTCTAGTGTGGGAAAGTATACTTTGATCAAGTTGTATTGTCAAAAGAGTAGAATATGATAGATCACATATGAAGATAGTAGATTATCATGTACTTTGTTATTGTGTGATGTGTGATAGAATTCCATGAAATTTTGCATGGGCATTCCATAATGTCCTTCGTCATTGTATTCTTTGAAACGAGGAATATAAAAATAGTGAAATAGTGGAAATGATTGACACAAAAACCTATAAAATCCTTTTGTATATATCTTTTATATATTGCAATATTCAAACTATGTTATTCATTTTGTGATCATGCATACGTATACATTTATATACACATGGATACCAATGTTTATGTGTAATTACTACTTTAAATATATCTATGGTTATAAATGTATATTCATATATGCTAATATGGTTGAGCTTTTATGTATACTCCTAGGTTGTGCAACTACATTCAAGTTCCATAGCCCAATCACTTGTTGAATTTAGAAAGGGTAAAAAATAGCAATGGAATCATTTGTACTATAACAAACATAGAGAGGAAATTTATGTAGAATGTCATACAAAATACATGGAGAAAAGGTTAGTTTCACCATGCACAAGTGTGGATATGCTTTCTACCAATTATCCCTCATAGTACCCATTAGCAATTGTAGATGCCACCACTGATAGACAATCTCAAAGCAATCCCCCTTCTACACTAGGCAAACAACAACGCTTGAAAGAAATATTCAATGATTGCTACATTTCTACGGTGAAATGATTTCAGCATTGCATAGATGTACTCATATGTTGGGGTCAACAACAACATGTGTAAGATGCTATTCTAAAAAATGCACCCATCGCTTTAGCTCTACAAATGGCCTGGACTCAGGCCCATAGCCATTGTTTCCAAAAATGCTAACATATGTTGAAGAAATGCTTATTTCTAGGGTGGCTCTGGTTTTGCAAGTGTCCCATGCTAGAGGAGGTTAATTTAAATACAATGGTCACACAATAATATTTCCTCAAGATATCTTGAGCATAACAAAACTTTTACCATGCTGCTTGCAAGACCTTGAGGTTTTCATAGTACGTCGAACCACTATTGAAGGTGGTAATTACGATTGCTATGTTAATAAACATCATGTCATGGATGCATTGAAATACAAAATTCAATATTAAAAATATTAAAATGATGTTGAGATTGATGTTGATGCTCTTAATATGCTGCCTAATGTTGTTGTTGATGTGTCTAATTTCTTGCATACAATAGACCAAGCTTCTGATGAAGGCCTAATGCCATAAACTAGCTCAAAAAATGTTGCTCACGATAAAAATGCCTCTTCAAAATTTTCATCATTTATTCCTTCCTTTCCAAATGCTAAACAAGAGCTCCAACCAATCAAACAGGTATTGCAAATTGAAAAAAGGCATAATTTTTTTTGTTGGCCTAAAATTAGCCCGTCTCTTGTTAATGAATACAACACTAAAGGTTTGTTTACAATGACCTCTCCAACATTGTTTCCCACTGGAGCAACACTTCCCCTCCAATCGAGGAATGTTCAAATCCACTTGCATGAATATTCCCTCCATGTAATGAGATATTTTGACCACAGATTTGGAAAACATGTCAAGTTTAGGTATTTACTCTACAATTTGATAATGATACATCACAACCAGCAAACTATTTTTTTCTTTGTTCGAGTGGACCTGGAAGAAAAAATCCCCAGGTCGTTGTCCACATTGCATGAATTCCTTCAAGTTGCCACTGATGGCTAGATAGTTGAGTAGCTAATGTGTTTCAGTGCATCATTGTATGGGACATGCTCTTTTTGGAACTCTTGTCGTGTCCAACTCTCTACAATGATTGAACAACTTGGCACACCTGCCCTTTTTTTCAGTTTAAGTTGTGCAGACATAAAATGGGTTGACCTAAAAAAAAAATTCTTATGTCGCTTGATTGGTGATGGATCCCTCAACAAAGACACAAACAAATATAGTTGTTCAAAATCCACATATCATGTCTTTATATCTCCATCATAGATTCTCAATTTTTCATGAAGAGGTGATTGAAAAGCTTTTGCATGAAAAATATTATTGGTATAGATATGAATGGCAACATTGTGGCTTTGCACATGTCCATGGCTTTTTATGACTTCCAGAATCCCCTAACATGGACACTCTTGATTGGTCCAATGACCATGATGTTACCATGTGCACCATAGAAAAAGGGTCTCTTGCTTGAAATGGGAATAATTCATGATAAATTGGACTTAATGAGGTCTGGATTTAGATGTTGTGAGGCATTTTATGCATCCACACTAAGTCTTGTACCCTTTCCAATTCAATAGCATGCTTTTATTGATGTCTTGTAAAGGTATTGTAAAGTCTTGTAATGGACTTTCCTGCTTTTCTAGACTTAATGAACCCATTTTTCCCTAATTCAACATTATAAAATATGTTTAATAACATTATTACATCAATCTAGATGGTTTTTTGAATTAAACTTAATGTTAAACTAGTGTTGTAATGTGTCTTGCACATTCACATTGGTTCTTGTGCCTTCCTAGGCTATGTGGACCTCATTTTAGTGTTGTAAAGTGTATTTAGTCATACTTCCACATTGAATTCTATGTGGCGAGCCTTGATTAACCTTTACATCATCACTAATAGGCCCCTATTACCCATTATTGCGCATCTTGAGGCATAATTTGATCAAATACCTAACAAAGTTGCAATTTAAACCTTATTTCCTTATCTCCTAGCATCTTAGCTGTCAAAATGGCCCCTTTGGGACCCATTTTCCATGCATGGAAAATAAATCATATCTAGGTGGGACCTATTCGCCATGTGTGGCGAATGAGTCCCATGTGGCCTATTTTTGACCTTTGAGCGGGAAATTTAGAATTTAAGTTTATTATTTTCACATCTCGGCCTTAGGGATCCAATTTTTTGGCTTGATAAGGATAATTTCCTATAAAATAACCTCTCTAAACCCTAAATCACATTCATTCTTCATTATTTATCCATCATTCTTCCATCTCAAGATAAGCAAGCTAGGTTTTTGTCCTTTCAAGTCACCAAGATATCAATTTTCATACCTTCAAGGGTAGATCCTTCATGTTTTGTTACAAAATTTCAAGATCAATCTTCATGGAAAGGTAATAAACTCCATTATTGCATGTTTCATTACATTCTTTCATTATTTTGGTTTAATTACCTAAAAGGGGTTTGACCAAGGCAAACCCCCATGCCCTAACATTCACCATTTCTCTTTCTTGAATTGTGTGTTTATAGATTTAGCCATCTTAGAAGCTTGGAAGTCATTAAGAATGAAGTTGCAAATTTTTTTAGGTCTTCTCTTCATTGATGAAGCCAAAATATCAACAAAAACTCACTTGAAGGTTCAGAAATTAGAGTTTCAGAAGCGTACACCTATAGAGAATCAAAGTGTAAACTAAAAGCTCTAAATCCCACCTTTGAATATTTAGAAATTCAAAAGTGGAATCATTTTCCATCAGTGGCGAATTAGTCCCACTACTAGGTCTGATTTTGGTCTTTTTTAGTTTTGGATACCCTTTTGTCCGAAATAGGCTTCGGTTCAATTTTACATAATAGGGACTAATTCACCCAAAATGGTGAATGAGTCCCATCAAGCATGAAAATCAACATTAGCAGCATTCAAAAATCTATTTCTAGTCTCCATTTACATTCCAGGTGCACACTTTCAGTTTCATCAAGTTTTGTTACAATTTGCATTCTTTTCTAGGTGTGTTTGCATTACACAAAGTGTTTTCAAAAAAGTTGTTTTTCTTTAGTTTCCATTCATTAATTAATCAATTTCAATACTTAATTGCATCCACATCATTGCATTTAGTCTTAACATCATATATATCTTAATTTGAGTCAACCACCAAGGTTTTTGACCAATCTCTCTCCTTTTAGGTGAAAAACCCTAAGAGTGTAAAAGAAGTACATAGACCCAAAAATCTACAGTTCACCATGGCAAGAAAATTTTTTGATAGATATGTTTCAGGTTGGAATCTTTGTTTCCCTACATAGAGATTTCTTAGAATGTATCATTGTTTTGAAGAAAAATTGTGCTTGCTTTCCACAAGCCAGATTCTTTCCAATGATCCAATAATAGATTATGAAGAGTTGCTAAATAAAGTTCAAAGAAACACAAAATTCTCTAAATATACTTATTTAAGGAAAAAAGGAGAGAAATTACAATGTTGGTATAAAGCACCTTGGAAACAATAACTTACCTCTACATTAACATCTGATGTTGAGACTGAGAAATCCTACAAGCCAACAAGAAATGATGATTGCCTAAATATTCATAGCCCACCCATGCTTGCAATCTAGCATGCCAATATTGACTGCCAACCAGTTGTTTCTAGGAAAATTGTTTTAAATTATATTTCTAAATATATAGCTAAATTTGAGAAGAAATTAGAAAATTATCTTGATATGTTGAAAATACTTGCAAGTAAAAATATAGTTGACGATAGAGCACTGCTTGCACATAAAAAAATCATGATGAATATTCTTGTGGAGCATGAAATCTCCACATCGGAGACATGCCATATGTTGTAGAAATTGCCTCTTCTCACTTCAAGCCAACAATATGTTCATTTGAATGTTGGTAAAAAAGCATTGTTCCGTATAAATAAAGATGATGTTGATGAAGGCCTACCAACAAATTATATTCATTTCTTTATTCAAAGGCCTCCAGAGCTAGCTAGTGTATCCCTAATTGACTCAGTCCACTTATATACACATTCAGAGGAGTGCAAAAAGGCTAAATAGAAACTAAGACACCAGCCTGCAATTGTACTTGTGTACCAATTGTTCAAGACTGTTCTTGTTGAAGATGTAGAAATATTTGAGACATTTTGTTGGACTGAACTTATGTTATACAAAGCTTTCCAATACATACAAATAGATATAGGTCTTGCCAAACAAGAGATCACACAAAATTGGAAAGTTTTATAAATAATTGGTTATCATCTTGGGCATGTTAATAGACTTCTAGTTGCATCCATGATTGAAGAATAATATGGTAGTGATATTGATTATTTGAACCATTGACATTCTATGGATGAATATCAATGGGAAGTTTTCTCTCGACTCGGTGCAACTACTAACTTCAATATAAATCAACTCTAGTTGTTGGGTAGGTGGGACTTTGATATGAATCATTCATGGAATACAAACCATGTGCCTGAACAACTTCATAATATTTCTTTACAGTTGATCCCATCATCCAGAGCACAACGTGAGAAAAATATGATACAATTTTTTCCTTTAAATACATCATCCCATTAGCTTTCACCAAAACATCAATTTTCTCTTGAAATCATCTAGTCCCATCGCATGCAACTTTCCCCAAAGACCCTCTCAGCATGATCATTCAAGGAAAAACTGGCAATGGAAAATTATTTTTGATAAATTGTATTAGAGAACAAATAAACACATATACTACTAGATCCAATATCTCATTACTCACATTGGCCCCCATAGGTGTTGCTGCATACAACATATGTGCCTCCACAATGCATACAACCCTCTGAATCCCCATAAAGGATATGAATCCTTTGCAAGGTCAGGCATTGACAATATTCCAAGAACAATTTAAATATATTTACTAGATTTTGATAGATGAAATGAGTTTTCTAGGCCTAAAGTTGCTGCTAAAAATAGATAGCCAGTTGCGCCAAGCATTCCTTGATAACCAAAGCGAGCCATTCGGTGGTGTTTCCATCATCCTTTTTGGTGATCTTGCCTAGTTCCCACCTGTCATAGATACCCCTATTTATTCTTCATGGTCATCGGCGATAGCCTTATGGCATACTTTCACAGTCTCTGTCACATTAGACACTATTTTCTACCAAAAAGGAGATAGCCCTTCCCAACAAAATTTTTGGGAAATTCTTCTCCATATAAGAAAAGGCGAGGCTCTCCACGATGATTAGGAAGAACTTAAGAAACAAAAAAATAAAATTCTTTCATCCATAGAAAGAAAAAATTTTGATGTTTCCACACATTTATTTTCCACAAATGACTTAGTCATGTTCCACAACAAAAAAATGATCAAATAGTTAAACCTTCCCATATCCATTAGTATTGCTCGAGTGGCACAACAACAAACATTTGATGATGGAGATGATGACCAAATTCTCCTTGAACTGTTACTTTGTGTTGGTGAATAGGTGATGCTAACAACAAATTTATGGATTCAAGTTGGCCTCGTCAATGGATCCCTTGGTCTTGTTATAGCTATTGTGTATAATGCACATTGTAAACTTCTAGGTCCACCTAACTATGTTTCTATTCATTTCCAAAATTACATTGGCCCACTATGGGACCCAAAAAACCAAGAGACATCCTGATCCCAACTATAAATTGAGGTAGTCGAACACAAATCCCACTCACCATGGCATGGGAAATCACAATACATAAAGCACAAGGCTTAACATTAGACAAAGTAACAATAAACATAGGCAACAAAGAGAGGTAAGGGTTGAATTTTATAACTATCTCTTGTGTTAAATCAATTGAAAGACTCAGCATTGATCTGACATTCTCATTTGAAAGATACTCTAGGCTTAGCAACAACAAATACACTATTAGACATCGCATTGAAGAGGTGTGGTTTGAATAACTCCAACCCTTGCTAATTGCTTCTACCACCAGCTCATGCACTGAATTATAGAAAAGGATCTAGAACAATTACTTTTGCATTTGGTCCAAACTATATATACTCCTCTTTTCAAGGATTTGTAAGCTAAATTTTACATAACCATACTATGTAATAATCTATACAAAATGGGTATAATGCCAAACATGGATAGAGATAGTAGGCAAGAATAAGCAGAGCACAAGAATTTATTCAATTCTTTGCATCCTATTTAGCTTTACACATTGAAGGTAATTTTGTTCTTGTTTACTATCTTATCTACCTTTAGCAATACAATTTTTGTGAAATTCAATATGCAAATATGCACCCATAAATATTAATCTACTAACTTCGTGTTTCAATATTTTCTTGAGTCATACTTTTTGTAAATGGAATTCAAAAGAATACACTCTTATGTATATTCCATCTATCCATGTTTGTCCTTGAATGTTTTAAAATGGCTTGATTTCAATTCTTTATCAACATACCTACAATTCTCTTTCAACTGATTTTAACATGCAGTACTCTACACATACAGTTGTGTTGATGGGTGTTTTTGCACACTTTCTCAACACAGGTAGTGTGTATGTGCACTACCTCTCTTGAAAGGAAATCTCCAACAATAAGTTACTGAAAATATCCCCAAGGTCTCTCAGGCGTCAGTTTATGACTTTCATGGAATTCCTCAGTTGATGTTTGATGTGATCTTGCTTGTAATCACAAGGTAGACTTACGTAGCTAGATACAGAGTGGATCTTAAAATCTAAAGTTTCTGAGATGGGAGTCAAGGTAAATTTTGCTGTAGGTTCAGACAATAATCTAAAACTTCAATGTTTTCCTTAAGTTTTGTCTTTACAATGTGCAATGAACCTTAGCACGGGTTGTTTCTAAAAAAGGAAAAAGAGCAGGGAAGAGGGGAGGTTCCTAGATCTACAACTACTTGTGAACAGTAATCATGGAGTTACTGCCATGGATAGCTTCCTTCAAACTTAATTTTGCTTATCCAGAAAATTCACAATATCGTGACATTTGTGATATCTTCTAAGGTCTGCAAATATTTCACCATTAGTTCACCATATACATGCATGAACAAAGATAAAGTGTGGAGAAACTTCATGTTTCAGCCCATTCTAACTTTACAAGACCATTTACTAGTAGCAAACAACAAAAAGTATGGACTCGAAGGCATCAACATAGAAGAAATTTCTACAATCATAGAACAACATTACTAAAATATGTCTAAGTAATTCAAAGGTAACTAGAATAGAAATGTGAATCTAAATAAACATCCAACAATGGAGAGTGAATCGTGAAACATGTGAAGAGCTCATAAAATGCACCAAGTCAATGTATTTTCATCATAAATTTCTGCAGCATGTCTTTACAACAACTCAACTCTCTTTGAAAATGAGAGGAGACCCCCTATTTATAGTGTCTAAAAAGTAGAATGAATGGGAAATATTTAATCTCATTCTGTGGCCAAGATTCACTACAAACTAGGGTTCTACCTACCCAAAATATATTACAATTTAAAATACAATCTTGTCCATATCCCTATTTTGTCCTCTAGTGACACCACTGTAGAATTTTGTCTTTTACTGATTGCTATTTCTGCTATAGCTATTCCTTCAGAAGCTCTTCACTAACAATAGGGTTACCTTCTTGCCTCTTCAAAGCTACATACTCCATGAACTTTAAGATTACTGACTAGAGTTTGTCGACCTCCATGATCTCGGATCTTAGCACTTGATAGCTCCATTCCTTGGAGTTTCCCTCAAGCCTTTTCCAATCTTCGCAATATTTGGTAGTGTGGTCTTTGAACAACTCTGACTACATGAAGCTGTGGGCTACAAAACTCATGAAATCTATGGTTATCTCTATTGACATCCCATCTTCCATTCCCTTTTGAAAGTGGGGCTTTACTTTCTCTAGATCAATTTGCATGATGGGTATGTCATATCCTATCATCAATTTCAAATATCGGGCACAATCTGCCCTAATATCCTTGATCCATTCAATATTAGGATCTACTTTATAAATTACCTATTCCAACCTTTCTCTTATGTTGTCAGAGTCCTACTTCCATAAATCCATGAGCCAATGATTGTCCCTTTTGAACACGAGTTCCTTTTCCCATGTTGCGCTTCGCAGTTGGAGGATAGCCTTGATCTTTGGATAGGTGGACTTATATGTTACCAAGAAGTCAGTGCAAAAGTTTCTTTGTGCCTTCCAGAGACTGCTATAAGTCCAGAAAATTTTTGGCTATTCGTACAGCCCAATTGATGCCCATATTTCTGATGTATAGTACCTGTTGGAATGAGCTTTCTGTAGTTTTTTCCATAATCTTTCTTTTTTCCAGCTTGTCAATTTGTTCCTTGGATAGCAATTGGGGTGGAGCCATAGATGTGGTAAGAATTTCCTTACCTAAAGATCATTGTTGGATGTAAGTTGTCAAGTCGGCTACCTATGCTTTAATTTCATCTTTCAAGAATTTATCCTATTTTATTAGATGCACCACTATAGCCACAGACTCCTCGAGGTGCTCTACCTTTTTCTCTCTAGTAGTAGTTCCCAAATAAATTGTGGAGATATTATAGCTTACTCTGCCTTGGCCTACCACTGGCATTGCTACTTGTATAGTTCAGGACCCAGATGCATCCATCGTTACCTTGGATCTGATTTTGGTCTTCTTCTCCTTCCTGGTTGAGATCTGTGCTTGGGCTAGGATAGCCTCTAGTCTTGCTCTTAGATCCTTTGGGGTAGGAGTTTTCTTTTCAAGCTACCTCTCCAGCCATTTGGGCATAGCATATTTTTCTTTAGGTGATTCACAATCACCCTTGCCCTCCTTTGTTAGGATTTTTGTTTGTTTACCTTAGGGAGCCCTTTCATCCATTTTGGTGTTGTCTCCTTCTTCCTCATCGGAGGCTTGGATGAACATGAGGCATTTGATGGGAGGCTTAGTAGGAAATTTCTCCCTTGGACTTTCTTCTTTCTCAATTTATTTCCCTTTCCTTTGTTCATTTTGTTCATCCTTGTGCACATGCTCCTCGGGCTGTCCAATTTTGATGCTTTTGCGAGCTTGAGCCTCACCCTCAAGCTTGTCTTCTTCTACATTTTTTGCTTCTTTATGAGGAGATGACACATCCTCCTACTATTCCCCTATAGGCATTTCCACATTTTATGTTGCCCTATCACACTCTTGCCCTTATTCTTTATCATTTCTTACTTGTTGGGCCATTTCTTCCTTGAAATCATCATCAAACATAATAACCTTGCCACCGATGTCTTCTTCTTCATCTCCAATTTTAGAAGACCTTGTTTCTTCTTCTTCATAGACCACCCTATCAATTTGTTGGTGTTCATACTCTGGGTGTTTGTGGTAATCATCGGCTTCTTTCTCCATCGATTTCGAAGCTTCTTTCTCCCTAATCTCCCATTCTTTTGAGATTAGCATCATGGCCTCCATTGTTGGTGGTCTTGTTTGGGTTCTGAAGGTGTATCACTGGCAAGGGCCTGTGCTATAAAGCTTGGATGGTGGATATTTGAGAAATCTCAGAGGGGACATTCTATATATGCCTTGAGAAAGCTTTTGGAAAAGTGAGTGCGGGCATTAGTATTGTTTTTGTTGTCAGTGGAAGAGATGTAGTAGGTGACATGTTGGTGGATGAAAGTAGAGAAGTTATAGCAGAGGAGGAGTCAACCATTATTATGGGCCTAGCTAGGAGAGAGGAGGTGAGATGGACTGAGATGTCCACCATAGGCAGGGACATGGTGACCATGGCAAGGGAAACAAATGGAAGGGGAACGGAGATAGGGAGAGATGGAGGAGGTTCTGGCTAACCATTTTTTCCTACCTCACCCTCTTCAAGGTGATTTTCTTGAATTGGTGGCTGCTCCGTGATGCTTCCTGTCCATTTGGGCCTCTTAGAGGGTGAGCCTTTCAAATATTTTCTTGAATAAAATTTTGGATCTCGTGAATACTTCACCTCAATACATTTCCTCTTCTTTGATATTGTGAGTGGAGGAGATTTAGATGTTTGACCCCTATTGAAGTTGTGGCAGTAACATCCTCCATAGCACTAGGCTCACTCTCAAGCTGTTCATATGTCATGACAACCCCTTGTTGCTTTAATCGGGCTACCTTCCCATCAACCCATTCTTTGGTATGAGCCTGAATTGGCTTGGTGATAATATCGACCTCATACTCATCACAATCTATTGTTGGCAATGAAAAATTAGCAATTGTGGTGTACCTAGGGTCTATTACGGTTCTCTCATCTTGTTTAACCTGATCCAGTATGGGAAATAGTTGCACCCTCTTGATGAAGTACACAGTCATCCGCATGTAATGCCTTGCGTGTACCTCCTTGTCATCCTGGCAATTTTCCTAGAAATTTTAAACGTGATGCAAATGGGCATATCATAGTCTTAGTTCCTTTCTTACATGCCCATATGGGTCCATCCATGGGTGTGCAGTGTGAAAGTGAAAGTGTTACTTCACCAATTCCTTCTCAGAATTCCCAGCGCACTGGGAAGTTTGAATTTTGTACATTCCTTGGTCGAAGGCTATAGGTATAAGGGATCCCTACCAAGTGTTTTCCACTAAGGACTCAATGTATATGCTATAGCTGCCAAGAAAGCTCTAACAATATGATCCGGTCATTGGGGTACCGGGGTAGCGTATTTAACCTTTCTGTGAAACCCTAGGCATGAATATATGTAAACATGGGGCATTGTATGAATAGGAAGGCATATTGCTTCAAGAATGCTCGAGCACTGTGAGATACCCTCCTCTCAAAATCCCCTCTGAGCAATCTAGTGATGTGGTCAATGAAGGCGTTGTTCACCCTACAATATTGCTTCTTGAAGTTTTTCAACTGGAGTTGGGGGTATCTTTCATAGACCTTTAATGCTCGACATGGTTCCTCATCAGGTGCCATTAAAAATCCACTGTATTGCCTCCACTCTGAGTGAGTATACTAGATAGGAGGTCATGTAGAATGTAAAGGTCTTTTTTACATTAATGAATTTCTCATGAAAGAAGTTGCTTATGATGCCTCCCCAGTAGAACGAGGCTTTTGTAGTGACATCCTCATCCCCACAGAGGATCTACTCTATGAAATATACCATCCACTCCTGAAAAAAGGTAGCGGTGGTGAGGCCCATCACTCTGCTCAACATAGTTACCAAGTCATGGTAGTCTTCGTGGAAGTTGCTGCAGAAGAGTTCTTGAGGAACCTTTGTAGCACTGCCCATTTTCTCTTTAAGCTAGTACTGATTTATTAGCTTCTTGCAGCCCATCGGGTCCTCATACCATGTCACTTTAAACTCTTCAATGGTAGGCATCTCCATCTCCTCAAAGGTGGGGATGTGAAATGTCTTCATAATTGCCTCACCTGACATGTCAACATGAATATTTTTGTCCCTATCAACAATGGTTCGTGTATGTGGTTGATAGGCCTACTGGCAAGCCATGACCAATTCAGGGGCTATGAGGGAAGGAGGGAAGCCTCTTGCTTTTTCAATTCCACTTTTTATAATCAATCTGGCATTGTTAGTCTTTAGATGGACTCTGACCATTTGCTTAAATTCATCAATATCGACATGGCCGATATTGGTATTTGTGATTTCTTCAAGTCGGTGATGATTTTTGAATGCAGGGGCTCACCCTGGATTTAGTAATTGATTTGGTCTTTGTCCTCTCTTCCACAAGGAGTCTTGTCCACTTTCTTTCCTTTGTCTTTTTTTGCAACTACCCTCGAGTGTCCTGCACCCAATTCCATATATCATGCAAACAAAGACGTAATAAGTACAACCAATTACAAAAGCATTAATCATTAGCCGAAATCCCATGGACAAAATCCACTTAGACAATTTATCATTCATAAAATCAAACTTTTACATCCCAATGTCGTTAGTCATTTTTTGAAGGGATTTTGGACAACCCGAGCCTAAGGGGTCAGACTTCCCTGGCAAGAATGTTATTTTTGAAGGGTAAACGAGGTAGGGAAATTTAGGTGATTTCTCCCATTTTCATATTTTGATGGTTTGAAAGGATCATGTTGAAGAGGGTCAAATTTGAGCATGTGGGTTGAGATTGGTTTTCAAATTTGAGGTTATTTTGATCAATTTTGGAGCTCCAGGAGATTCAAGGTCGGAAAGCTGTCAGGGCTTCACTATTTCAAATGGCAGGAAGAAATAGAGTTCTGGGGTCTAGGACTTCAGAGCTCAAAGGATGGCTAATTTTTTCTCTTTACTTCAAGGGGTTCAAGCCTAAAGGAGTAGGACACCCTCGGTGATTTACCATTTGGAACGATGGGCATGACATGGAAGTCTAGAGGGAGTGGCTCAGTGGACCGAACCTGACATTCAACTTGGTAGCTAGATTTTCCTTGTGAAGTTTTTCTTAGCAATAGAGAGAGTGAACCCCGAAGGTCAAGAAGGTGGGAATGTTCTTCCCTTTTTTCTAGCTAGCATGGGATGAAATCCTGGTGGACGGGAATCGGCAAGGGCAAAGACGCCAATGTTCATCATTCATCGGTTTTCATAGAAAAAGGGTTGTCAGGACCCAGGAGGTGGGAAGACATTTCCAGATGGCTGCTTCGAAGGGGGAAAGTCGCAATGGAAGTCCGCAGACACAAGTCCATGGATAGGGACCTGGGGATGTGTTTGGTCTAGTATTTGGGTTTAACTCTGAATGACAGAAGGCGAGTTGGGCCATGGAGCTCAGGTGGACAGGTTCTCCTCACCGTTTGGGAGTAGCAGAAACTTCGTAGAATCTCGAACATGGAATTATGGGGGTGTGAGCATAGGAAGTTTAGGTGAAGGCTGAATTTCAAGTCATTGTTTGATAAGTTTGATGGTGATCTATCGAAGGAGATGTGGGGTCATGGGCCCAGGAGTGGATTCTGCCATTTGAAAAAGTATGTTTATTTGCTAAGTTTCGAATGGTGATGGGTTGGGGTGAGCTCGGAGGGTGTGAATGCCCTATATGAAGAACACAGCATTGAGGTCCAACTCTAAATTTGATCTTATATGGTAATTTCAAAGTTTCTTAGGATTTCAAGACATGGGTTTTTTAGGGGTCATCTAGTTTTACCTAATAAATGCATTTTTAGCCCATGTTGTTCATTGCTTTTGAGCAAAAAATAATGAAAAACCTTATGAGAGGGTGGACAATGAACCTACCTCAAAATTCTGATGAGAGAGGCTACAAAATCCACCAAGGATGAGAAAATGATGATCACAGATGCAAGGGTAGCGGGCGACAGATGCACTAAACTCCTTGAACTCACTCTAAAATCCTCTGGTAAACCTGAAAAATGAAAATGACAAGTTAGGCTAGATATGTATACCCCAATATGCATTTAATACCATAATTTAATGGTCATACAAATGATAAGGGGGGTTGGTGGATTAAAATCCTGGATGCCAGTGGGAGGTCCAGGGTCCGAGGGCTAGAAGGGCATGGTCAGACGGCTACTTGAAACTTCATTTTGCAAACCGTCAGCCAAAGGGAGCTTGGGACCCATGGGGTAGAGTGTCATTGTAGGTTGGCTGTTTGGAAACAAAGAAGTCAAAATGGAATTCCAGACACAAAATTCTGGAGGGGTGGGCCTGAAAGGAGCAAAAGCAGCTCAATTTCATTCTCAAGTTAAATGGACTACAAAGAAGGGGTCGGGTCCTGGGGTTTGGGAAGGTGGAAGGCTTTCTCCATTTTGGAACGATGAACACTTGAAGGAAACCAGACCAGGGAAACCCAACAAGGAGAGCCCACTAGGCCCCAAGGCTATTAACTGAGGCAAACTACCAAGGAAGCTCTACAAGGCACTAGGACTTAGCCAAAATGGAGGGGATGAAACATGGTCAACTTAAGATGAGACTTTAGAGGTACGCTAACCATCTAGGTTACCAAAACAGGGCACTCAAAATGAGGCAATGACAAAATGACCCAACAAGGTGAAAGAAAAGAGGATCCCTATTCTGAATGGGGAATTTGTGATGAGGGCACAACAAATGGTGACTCTGCTAGGGAACGCTCCCGAGCGTTCCAAGGATAAGCGTTCATTCTAGACCCAAAAGCTATGGTTTTGTAGACCAGGAGTAGACTTCCAAGAGTGAACTTGGAGGGCAAGATCATTAGTTGGGTCAGTCTATAGGACATCTCAAAATTGTGTCTAGTGAATTCATTCCTTTCAGTGGGAACTATGACAAGTGGTTTCTAATCCAATCAAGTAGGCTACATAAACCATCCAACACCAAAAGTAACCTAGACATTGCCCGGCTACCAGTTAGGTGACCATAGCCTCAACAGATTTGTTGTTGTGACCCCACATACATTACTCTATTTCCAGCCAGGCATCCATAGCCTCGGTAGAGTTACCCGCACACCCATACGATCACTTGATTTTAGAATTTTCTTCCTTTTCTTTGTTTTGATATTTCTTTCAATGTTCTTTTTGTTTCTTATTTATCTTTTGCTCAATTGTGTAAGCACTATAGCCTACAATGGGTTTGGGAACCATAGTGGTCATTGGAGGAAACTTATGATTTTTCATGAGTTCACTAGGGTATCATAGCAGCCATTATACAGTCCTTTAGAAATAATTAATGTGTTTTGCGCAAGATCTAAGATGTGCATAAATAAATCCAACTAAAGGTTGATTTCTAAGGTGGAGTTCAAATGAGGAAATCATTCCTAGGCATCTTTCGCGGATTGGTATTCAAGAATGAATTTTTAGCCAAAGAACACCAAGGATGAATAGAAAATCAAACCATTTGTCGAACAAGCACGACCACCACAACAAAACAAAGGACACCCTCTTGAAAACAAAATAGCTGGGGGGGAAAACAAAATAGAGCAACACCAAAACAACAAAACACAAGCAAGCCAAAAGGAAACCTCCTCTATCCTATGTACAAATATTTACAAGGAAGAGTTTGATAGAGCTCAGGCTTGGAAGTAATGTTTGAGGTGCTGCCCGTTGACTGGAAATGGGACATCTTCACCAATTAAGATCTTTAGGCAAAAATCATTGTCTCCCAAAATTTTAGCTATTTGAAAGGGGCCAAGCCAAAGCTTGTAAAAAATTTTGTGTCCCCCTTTCTTTTCATGGGCCTTGTCCCAATATAGGACTAAATCTATAATCCTAAAGGCCTTGATTTTGGCTCAGTGGTTGAAGCATCTCTTAACCGTGCTCTGATGTTTGGAAAAATTATCTATTGCATAGTCTTAAACTTCTTCTAAATGCAAGAGCTCAACTAGTTGAGCTTCTCTACGATCCCCCACTTTAGAGAAGTCATTGATAAATTGGAGAGTGGGAATCTTGAGGTGCATAGGAAATATGGGCTATAGGCCATAAAAAAGATGGAATGGGGAATAATCAATGGCAGACTTGTGGTGAGTGTAGTTGGACTAAAGGGTGAATTGGAGTTGGGTATACCAGTTCTTAGCATTCCTATTGAGTAATTTCTTGATTACTGTGATCAGGTTCTTGTTTATGGACTCAACAAGGAGATTGCCTTGAGGGTAGTAACTAGATGAAAATTTAAGAGTAATCCCATAGTTGAAGGCCCAACTAGAAAATTTTAATGAAGCAAAGGAAGGTCTATTCTCACACATCAACACATAGGGACAACGAAAGCGATTTAAAATGAAACTTTCCAAAAAAATTATAACTACCTCAGTTGTGCATTGCTTACATACAATTACTTATGTCCATCTAGTATAGTAATTGAAGTAGTGGTAAGAATGTACCTATGTCCTGTAGATGATGGAGGGCTTACCAGACCAATAAAATCGAGACCCCATCACGCAAACAGTCTCACCTCCAACACGGGCTACAGTGGGACAACAACATTCTTTTCCTTGGTGGTGGTAGTCTAACACATGTGATATGAGCAAACATGATAATAAGCATCCTTGAAGATATTTGGCTAGTAATACCCCAATCTTAATATCTAATGTGTAGTGGAAGGCTTGGATCCATGACCAGTACCAAACTTTTCATGAAACTCTTTCAAGACTCAATTTGCTTCTTCCTTGCTAAGGCATCTCAAGTAGATGCCTTCATGATTTTTCTTGTATAAAATGAACCACTATAACATGTAACTATTGCTTTTAAATATGAGAGCACATTTTTGGACTCCTTGTAAGTGGGGTGGACACTTTTCGTTTAGTAAATAATAGACAACATCCTTGTACCACTCTCTCGAGGAAACATCCTCGAGCTAGTATTACTGCATAGTGAGTTCGGGTCCTGCTTCTACTACTGTTTCAACAATTTTCTAGGTGAGTTCTTGTCCTCTCACCAACTTCATTGGTTGGATTTCAATATCATACTCCTTGAGCAATGTGGTCCATTTAGCTCTTCACTCACCTAACTCATTTTGTATGAGCAACATTTTTATTGCTGGGTCGGGGATGATGGTGAACACTTTATTGCGCAAGATATAATGCCTAAATTTCTTCACTCCCCTAACAAGGGCATATGCTTATTTTTCTACATTATGGTAGCACAATTCAACATCTTTCAAAGGAACACTCTTGAAGGTGATCAGGTGCTCATTTCCTTTATCATCTTTCTGAATCAGAATGCTAGCACACGAATGTTTTGAAGTGAATGAATAGATGTAAAACAACTTCAGATAGTTTAGGCTGATGAGCATAGGTGCCTCAACAATGGCCCTTTTATTTCTTCAAAATCCTATTTTACCTCAGAGTTCCACTTAAACTTGGCATCCTATTTCAATATGGAGTTGAGTGGTTTAACAATCTCAGCAAAACCCATGATGAATTTCCTGACAAAATTGATCTTTCTGAAGAAGGATTTCAATTCTTTCTTGCTACCTGGCAGTGAAATATTTAGCAAAGATTGAATGTGTTCAAGTTCTATGGAGATTCCCTACTCTAAAATAACATGTCCAACCAATCTACCTTCATTCACATGGAAAATGCACTTTTTTGGGTTAAGGGAAACCCCAAACTCCCTACACCTCTAAAACACCTTGCATAAATCAGAGACATGATCACTACGCCTTTTAGAGAACACAGCTAAATAATCCATGTAGATTATTATTCACTTCCCAATCAGATCTTTAAAGGAAATATCCATGGCACATTGGAAAGTGGCACCAACGTTGATGAGCCCAAAGGGAATTCTCCTGTAAGCGAAGGTCCCCCACTTAGTGGTGAACGTTTTCTTATTGTGATCTTAATATTGCACCATAAATTGGTTATATCCAGAGTACCCATCAAGGAAGGACATCATTTGTGATCCCTTGACGATCTACAGTACCTCATCCAATGAAGGCACTAGATAGTTGTCCTTCTCTGAAGCTCTATTCAAGTTGTAAAAGTCTACACAAAATCTAATTTCTCCATTCTTTTTTCTGATCGGGACCAAGTTTGCCACCCATTTCGAATGCCAGACTAGGAAGATAATTCTTGCTAGAAGTAGCTGGTGCAGGAGCACCTAGAGAGCATTGGAAAACACTAGAATTTTTTTGGAAGCCTAGGAAACAATTTTGAGTTTTTAAACTTCAAGGTCATGTTGACCATTTAATTTTGAATTAGTTGTGCTATTAGATGTTATAATATGTTAGAAGGAATGTGGTTCTATAGTTCAGGGTAGATTGGATGAATTCCTCAATTTGCTTTCACTAGGAATCACTAGAATTTGGGAAATAAAGCCAAAATGTTGCAATTATACAATTTAAGCCTAATAGGGTGGTTATCTCTGACCAAGGGAAGATGTAACCACCTATAAACCTTTAAAAGAGGAGCCTCAAACTGGATTGAGGGTGGGACAAAGCATTGTATCAGTTTGTGTTTACTGTTCATATGGAAGAGCATTGAGTTTGTTACAAATTTCTGGTTTTAGTGCTTATTTGTGTGTTAATGGAGTTTTTCAGGCTTTGACCAGTGTGTGAAATGTGTGACATCTATCTTATAAGATTTGTTTGGTCATTGGTGGTGTTTTTTCATCGTTGCATAGTATTGTTCTTAGTAGGTTTTGTTTTCTTTATTTGCTGATCAGCTTGGTAGACTGTTATTCATGGAGTCTTAGACCTTTGTTTTCCACTATACTAGGTGTATAGCTCATGTCAAATGAGGCTAACTTCCATTCTTGTATATAGGATAGTCTTAGGAGATTGTAGGAAGCATGGATACATGGTGAAAGACCTTCCCTAGGTGAGCTTGACAGTGCCCAGTTAGGGAAGACAATCAAAAACCAAGCCCTAACGTTGCAAGGGTATCAATTCATTTGCAACCCAAGGTGTGTAGTGGATGCAAGGGTCTTGGAAAAGGTTTGGTAGGAAGGCAGAGTCTTCACCAAATCACTTGGTGGTTGAAGGAGGCAGACAGATCACTGACTGTCCAAGAAAAGGCCTAAAAAGCCCTAATTCCCACAAAAATAGGGTTGGGCTTGTGTACGACCTATGAAGGCCCAAAACCCCAAAATTCCTTAAGAGGTTGGCAATTGAACCAGGGTGTCAAAAAGAAGTTTGTGATGAATGTCAGTAGGATTGGAGTTATAGCCTAATTTCTCTGGCTAAGAGGCTTAATTGGGGCTCAAGGGCTACTAGCCCTTCTTAAACCCTAGACTAGGGTTTGAGGGAAGCGATGGAGATTTGAAGGCTTGTGACTGATCAAGAACCATGGAAGGATGTTTTTGAAGCTATAGAAGACACCACATTCCCCTACAAGAAGTTGGTAAGGTTTGGAGAGTTAGTTGGCCTTTAGGAAGATTAAGGGCCAAGGAGAGAATAGAGGAGTAAGCAACAAGATTGACTTGGTTAGGTGTATGTAGATGATAGTAGGGTTGGCCAAGAGAACCAGGGTTGCCTAACAATCTTTAGGACCTATAGGTTAAGAAGGTGGAGAGTAACACAAAAGGGGTTTTCCTAGGAGTGACCTAGAGCATGGGACATTTATTGTCTCAGCCAACGCTGACCTATTAGATTGGTATTAGAGCAAGTTAAAGATTTGGGAAAGAGTAATATATGTCAGAGGTTGAGTCAAGTGATACTACAGTCATGGTGTCAAATGCATAATTGGCCAAAATGGTTGAAGAGTAGGAGGAAGATAATAGGCAATTAAGGGAAAGAATACCCCAACTTGAGCAAGCAGTGAGGACTGCGCAATTTTAAGGAAGAATACCAAAGGAAGAAGAGGTTGCAGAGGAAGACAAGACCCTTGAACTTGACCTTGTCCTGAAAGAAGAGCCTTTCTTGAAGGCATTGAAGGGCTTGAGTGGAAAAGCAGTTGAAGGAATACCACTATTTAGTGGGAAAATGGAAGCTGATCTAGTGATGGACTAGATAGAGAGAATGGAAAAGCATTTTGAGTGTGATGGAGTCACTGAAGCACATAAGGTAAAGGTAGCCAAGTCAAGACTAAGAGGATCTATCTGGACATGGTGGAAGTTCATTCAGACAAAGAGGGAAAAAGAAGGCAAGTAGCCTATTTCAACTTGGAAAGGAATGGTTGCCAAAGTAAGGGAAGCATACATGCCAGATGACTATGAGATTCAGTTACACAAGAAGAGGCAAAGCCTAAGGCAAAGAGACCAAGATGTAAACACTTACACTGAGGAGTTCCAAAAACTTTACATGAGGTCCAATGTTATAGAGGATGAAAGTATTAAGGTAGCTAGATACCTTAATGGTTTGAAGTGGAACATTCAAGAGGAGATGGCTTTTTTAAGTCCCAAGATAGTACATCAATGCTACCAATTAGCTATCAAGATTGAAGAAAGGAACAAGAGGAAGCAAGATCAGACTTCTAAGGGTAGAGGCAAAGGCAGAGATCATAGAGATCAAAGAGGACAGCGTCGTGGCTACCAAGGTAGAGGAAATGACCAAAGAAATCATGGAGAATCTAAACTCACTGAGCATGGAGGAGAAACATCTTCTAGAGGTGGATATAATAGAGGTAGAGGACCTCAAGGATGTTCAAACAAAGGAAGAGGAGCAGGTAGGAGAAATTCATACTTTTCAAACATGAAATGTTACCATTGTGGTCAAGTAGGTCATCCTGCTTATAGGTGCCCAGAGAAAGCATCTTCATCAAGAAATGAAAAGAGAGTGGCTTATGCACAAGAGGACACCATGAGTCCTAAGGCATCTGAGGTCAATCATATAGAAACTAAGGTAGGAGAGAATCTGATGTTCAACAAGGTTTTGATCAGACAACTGGTCAAGGAAGAACCAAAATAAAGGAGAGCTCTATTCAGAGTAAGGTGCAAGATACTTGGAAAAGTGTGCAAGGTCATAGTAGATTCAGGTTCAACAAACAATATCATATCAAAGGAGGTAGTAATGAAACTAAAATTGGAGAAGGTACCCCATACTAACCCTTACAAGGTCACATGGCTAAACAAGGGACAAAGTGTTTTAGTAAATGAGCAAGTAACGGTGGAGTTTTCTATTGGAGCGTAAAAGGACAAGTTAGTTTGTGATGTGCTACCCATGGATGCATGCCATCTACTATTGGGCAGACCATGGCAGTATGATAGGAGTGTCATGTATGATGGAAAAGATAACACCATCTCATTCAAGAAGGATGGAAAGACTTTTAAGTTACAATCACTGTCAGAAGAAGATGAAGGACAATCAAAGACACCAAAAATCATGTTGAGTAGTGGTAAAGAGTTCCTTAACAACCTACATCAAGGGAGTGAAGGATATGTGGTCATGTTACAACCTAAAGAGGAGGATAAGGATGAAAAGATAGTCTTACCAGAACAAATGTTACTTGATAAGTGCAAGAGTATAGTTAGTGATGGTACACTTGTAACTCTACCACCAAAGAGAGCCATAAGTCATCAAATTGATTTTATACCTGGAGCTTCATTACCTAACAAAGCAGCATACAAACTTACACTAGATCAGAATTTAGAGGTAGCTAGGCAAGTGCAAGAATTATTGGATCAAGGATTGATTCAAAAGAGCATTAGCCCATGTGCAGTACCATTGGTTTTAGCAACCAAGAAAGGAGGTAAATGGAGGTTATGCACTGATTCTAGAGCAATAAATAGAATCACAATCAAATATAGATTCCCTATCCCTAGGATTGAAGACTTAATGGATTGTCTTGGAGGAGCTCAGTACTTCACAAAGTTGGATCTCAAGAGTGGATACAATCAGATCATAATTAAGGATGGTGATGAGTGGAAGATAGCTTTTAAGACAAATTATGGGTTGTATGAGTGGAGAGTTATGCCATTTGGCCTCTCTAATGACCCTAGCACATTCATGAGGCTCATGAATGAAGTACTCAAGGAATTTATAGGGATATTTGTGGTCGTATACCTTGATGACATCCTCATATACATCAAGACAACATAATAACATTTGAAACATGTGGAGCAAGTTCTTAGAAGGTTGCAAGAAGAGAAGTTGGAAATCAATCTAGATAAGTGTGAGTTCTTTAAGCAAGAGTTAGTCTACTTGGGTTTTGTAGTGTCCAAAGGATCATTGAAGATGGATCCAAGCAAGGTGGAAGCCATCCTAAACTGGCCTACACCAACCACAGGGACTGAGGTAAGAATTTTTCATGGATTGGATCAATTTTATAGGAAATTCATAAGGAATTTTAGTGGTATATAGCACCAGTCTTAGATACAATCAAGGGTGGTATAAAAACTAAGTTTGTGTGGACTCAAGAATCTGAGAAAGGGTTTGAAAGATTGAAACAAGAGGTGGCAACTCAACCAATTCTCTTATTACCTAGTTTTGAAAAGTTGTTCACTGTTGAATGTGATGCTAGTGGAGTGGCAGTAGGAGGCGTGCTTACTCAAGAGGGCAGACCTATATCCTTCTTTAGTGAGAAGTTCAATGAAGCAAAGAAGTATTCAACCTATGACTTAGAATTTTATGCTTTGGTTCAGTCACTTAGGAAATGTAGGCATTACCTTCTACCCAAGGAGTTTGTAGTCTTTACTGACAATCAGGCACTTAGTTTTATCAACAATCAAGAGAAGTTAAGTAATAGGCATTTGAAATGGATGGAATACATCCAAGCTTTGTACCTTCACCATCAAGCACAAGAAGGGACAACTAAAAAAAATAGTTGATGCACTAAGCAAGAGATTGTTGACAGTCCAAGAGATACAGATCAAGAGCATTGGAATAGAGAGTTTCAAGGATTTATATGGAGAAGGCGAAGACTTTTCAAAGGTCTATAAGGTATGTTCTAACTTTGAGAACCATTTCCATTGCCAATACTTAGAGTATACATTGCAAAGTGGGTTATTGTTTAAGGGAAATTGGTTATGTGTTCCAAAAGGGTCAATGAGGGAAAATGTAATTCAGGAAAAGCATAATGGCAGTCTTAGTGGGCATTTTGGCATCCATAAGACTTTAGAGCTAGTGCAAAGGTTCTATTACTAGCCTAAGTTGGCAAGATATGTTAGAAAGTATGTGGAACAATGTGTTGTGTGTATGAAAGCTAAGGGAGGAGCTAGTAATGTTGGTTTGTACCAACCCCTACCCATTCCAAACAAACCATGGGAGTGTGTGAGCATGGATTTTGTGGTAGGCCTTCCTAAGACCAAGATTGGTTTTGACAGTGTCTACGTAGTGGTAGATAGATTTAGTAAGATGAGTCATTTCATTCCTTGCAAAACTACTCATGATGCTAGCTACATAGCTCATCTTTTCTTCAAGGAGGTTGTGAGGATCCATGGCTTGCAATTAAGCATTGTTTTAGACAGGGATGTGAGGTTGATGAGTCATTTTTGGAAGACTCTATGGAGTAGATTGGGTACCAACCTATCTTTTGGATCAGCTTACCATCCTCAGAACAATGGTCAAACAAAGGTGTTTAAAAGGGTGCCAGGTAATCTTCTAAGGTGCTTAACTAAAGAATATGGATAGACATGGGATATGGTTATCTCCCAAGCAGAGTATGCTTATAATGACAGTGTAAGCAGGACAACAGGGAAGAGTCCATTTGAGGTTGTGTATGGGATGCACCCAAGAGGGATATGTGAGCTCAAAGATCTTGGAGATATGGAACAAAGGAGTGGACATGAAGAAAAATTTAGTCAGACCATGAAGGAGATTCAGGAGCAGGTGAAGAAGACAGTCACAGAGGCTACACAAAAATTGAAAGAGAAGGCATATATGTCAAGGAAATATGTACAATTTCAAGTAGGGTACTATGTTATGGTCCACCTTAACAAATCAAGGTTGAAAAATGGAATTCAACCAAGCTACAAATGAAGAGAGTGGGTCCATGCAAGATATTGGACAAGTATGGCAAGAATGCATATAAGGTGGAGTTACCTACTGATCTAGGAATCTCACCAATTGTCAACATAACTGATTTGATCAAGTATAAGGGAACATTCAGTGATGAGGTTTAGAACAGTCAGGAGATATTCAAGGACATCAGTAATGTACCCCTACCTAATCAAGACAAACCTCAGGCAGAGAATATTTTGGAGTCAAGAGTGAAGAAGGCTACAAGACACAAGGTGTACATGGAGCATCTTATCAAGTGCAAGAACAAGCATGAATCAGAAGCTACATGGGTACAAGAAGATTAGTTCAAGTAGTTTGGAATTGACCTGTCATTGGTCTCTCCTTCCATTCCTTAGTGTTTGGGATGAGAGGGGGAGAATGGTGCAGGAGCACCTAGAGAGCATTCGAAAATAGTAGGCAATTTTGGAAGCCTAGGAAGCAATTTTGATTTTTTAAACTTCAAGGTCATGTTAACACTTTAATTTTGAATGAGTTGTGTTAGTATATGTTAGAATATGTTAGAAGGAATGTGGTTCTGTAGTTCAGGGTAGATTGGATGAATTCCTCATTTTGCTTTCACTAGGAATCACTAGAATTTGGGAAATAAATCCAAAATGTTGCAATTATGCAATTTTGGCCTAATAGGGTGGTTATGTCCGACCAAGGGAAGATGTAACCACCTAGGAACCTTTAAAATAGGAGCCTCAAACTATATTTAGGGTGGGACAAAGCATTGTATCAGTTTGTGTTTCCTGTTCATATGGAAGAGCATTGACTTTGTTGCAAATTTCTAGTTTTAGTGCTTATTTGTGTGTTATTGGAGTTTTTTAGGCTTTGACCAGTGTGTGAAATGTGTTGCATCTATCTTACAAGATTTGTGTGGTCATTGGTGGTGTCATTTCATCATTGCATAGTATTTTTCTTAGTAGGTTTTTTTTTCTTTATTTGTTGATCAGCTTGGTAGACTGTTATTCATGGAGTCTTAGACCTTTGTTTTCTACTATACCAGGTGTATAGCTCATGGGAAATGAGGCTAAGCTCCATGCTTGTATATAGGATAGTATTAGGATATTGTAGGAAGAATGGATACATGGTGAAAGACCTTCCCTAGGTGAGCTTGACAATGCCCGGTTAGGGAAGACAGTCAAAAACCAAGCCCTAACATTGTAGGGGTATCAATTCATTTTCAACCCAAGGTGTGTAGTGGATGCAAGGGTCTTGGAAAAGGTCTGGCAGGAAGGCAGAGTCTTTGCTAAATCACTTGGTGGTTGAAGGAGGCAGACAAATCACTGACTGTCCAAGAAAAGGCCTAAAAAGCCCTAATTCCCACAAAAATAGGGTTGAGCCTGTGTACGGCCTGTGAAGGCCCAAAACCCCAAAATTCCTTGAGAGGTTGGCAATTGAACTAGGGTCTCAAAAAGAAGTTTGTGATGAACCTTAGTAGGATTGGAGTTATAGCCTAATTTCTTGGGCTAAGAGGCCTAATTGGGGCTCAAGGGCTACTAGCCCTTCTTAAACCCTAGACTAGGGTTTGAGGGAAGCGATGGAGATTTGAAGGCTTGTGACTGATCAAGAACCATGGAGGGATGGTTTTGAAGCTATAGAAGACACCACATTCCCCTGCAACAAGTTGGTAAGGTTTGGAGAGTTAGTTGGCCTTTAGGAAGATTAAGGGCCAAGGAGAGAATAGAGGAGTAAGCACTAGGATTGACTTGGTTAGGTGTATGCAAATGATAGTAGGGTTGGCTAGGAGAACTAGGGGTGCCTAACAAGATTTAGAACCTATAGTTTAAGAAGGTGGAGAGTAACACCAAAGGGGTTTGCCTAGGAGTGACCCAGAGCATGGGACAGTGATTATGGGCAGGTGTATGAAGTTGGGTACCAATTTTCTGGCTACTTATGATTTTTTTTTTAAAACGTGCTTGCGTTATTTCACGTTAAAAACAAAGAAAAAAGTGAAATTATTTTCCTTGGAATACCAACCCAAAGGATTGGAGGGCATTCCCAATAAGGCCAGAGACATGTTTTTTGAAATTCTATAATTTTTCACATAATCGGGTCCATGCTCACCATCAAGATTGCATCTAGTTCAATATTGACAAAATTAAAAACATGGGTAATGTTAGGTTCTCTCTTAGCTATCCAACAATATAATTTTTTTCACTTTTCGACAATGGTAAGCCTTTCATCCATAATTTCTTTTGTTTGTATGTCTATTTTTTTCCAAAAAATAGTGTTTAGTGTTTTTTTGTTATAAATTAACCATTCATCAAAATTTCAAATAAATTACATTTTTAGAAACTAGACTCCATTCTACAAATTTTTTAAAAAAAATGGAAAAAAAATCAATTATTTTTAAAAATTTGTCAGTGGAGCACGGCCAAAATTCTGCTTTTGAAGCCCAGTTAGAAAATTAGTAAAAATATTCATTAAAAAATTATCAAAATTTTTTTGCACCAACTAGATGTTATTAGCTAACTTCTGACCATAGCAATTTTAAAAATACTACAAAAAAGTTCACCATGCTCAAGTCATACAAGAGTTGCTATGTTATGTTTTTATGACAAAAACAACACCAATTTTGTACATCCCTCTTTTGAACCCCTTAATCTCAACCATTTTCAAAATAAATTAGTAGTTTAGAAAGTAGACTCAGAGCACTTTGATCCTTGTTTTTGTTCCATCTCAAAATTTTGAGTGTAACTATCCTCAATTTCACGTCCAAGGTCAGCATTTCCTGATTTCAGAAAAAAAGTGGCCACTTAAGCACCCTTTTTGGGAACCATCTTGGTGCACTTACCCTTGTCTCAACCAACCCTATCCTATCAGTAGCTTTTGTACCTCTTTGTAAATGATGGGCTCTAACAAGGCATTAATAGGATGTTTCCATTGGTGGAAGGGCCTAACTTATGTCTTAAGAGGGGTGGTGTGTGTGATGATGGAGGTGCCGTATTTCTTTAGATCCTTGTAGCTCCATGCCAGCACATCATGATACCTCCACAAAGCATCGATGATTCCCTTCTTTTCCTCAGGTGTGCATAATTTTCCAATAAAAACATTTTTGGTCTCCTTGGTTGTCCTGAGGTTGTGAGAATCACTGGTTGCTTATGATTTCCCCCTTATTTTTCTGATCATGGTCTCTAATATGGTCCAAATCAAATATGTGTTCAAGCTGACCCATACCTCTAGGAATCATGTTGGTTTTGAGGTTGATCACCCCCTCTAGGTCCAATTCCGCCTCTTCCGGATTAGCTCATCAATTATTTGGGTGTCAAAGACATTAAACTCATGATGAATTCAAGGATGTGTTTATCATCATTAAAGACTTGAAAGTGAGTGACATTATCTGGGACAGATGGCGTGGGTGTTAACTCAACCGTAAATTTCTTTAGCCCAGACAAGGAGAGGGGTTGCAAAGAACTGGCTACCTGAGCCAATGCATCACCATTATGGTTCCAAGCATGAGGGATCGGTTGTATAATAAATGCATCTAAACCTTCTAAGAGATCCCAAACCCTATGCCTATAGTTTTCAAGTCTCCTATCATGGCAAGAATATAGTTTTCTAACTTGTTTGAATGTGAGTTCGGAATCCCTAAACACTTGCAACATTTTAACATTTTTCTTTAAGGCCATAAGGAGACCATTGACTAATGCCTCATATTTTGCTACATTATTGGCACAATAAAACTACAAACTATGGGTAGCAAGAAAGGTCTTACCCATTGGGCTGATGAGTTCGAATCCAACACCAGCTCCTTGTTTTGATTTGGATCCGTCAAATTGAAGCATCCAAAACTTGGAAATATTTCTGACTCCAAGACCAACTAGACTCTTATTTCCTTTTGGCTAGGTGGCTGCCTCTGTGGCCTTTGAGTAATCTTGTAGCTCAGTGTGTTTAACAATAGGTGGTTCTGCTAGCACCTCATTTGGTATTTTCTTCTAAGGGACAACTGATCTTTTGACATGCTCTACTGCTATTTGGTATAACCAACAATGAAACTTGGAGTGGGAAGCATTGTGGATTCTGCACCAATTTGGTAACAAGAAATTGTGGAATTCCATTCGAGCACCCAAGCTAAGTTGATCCTTTGTGCACTTTTCCATGAATTCTTGGAAACCATTGAGTAATCGCAAGTTTTCGTCATCGGATTCATCATATGACTCTAACAGCATCTATGTACTTAGAGGAATTTGTGTGAAGTTGGTTGCAGGGCTACAATACACCAAGAGGACTTTGGCAACACACTCTTCTTGGGGTTCAAATTCATCATGGTAGGCAAAGGGATAGTAGTTTCCCAATTCTGTCTCAACAAACAACACCTCGTTTAGGTTGTTTTACTCCATGATCATGTACTTCATACAGGGCTCACGGTCTATATAGATTTGATTTGGTAGCCCTTTCTATGGTAGCCACATGTGAGAATGGTCTATGGCAGGATATCCATTCAATTTTCTAGTGAAATATCTACTCAAGATGATCCCATATGCATTGGGAATGTCAGCCAGTTGAATATCAATGACTTATTGTATCCTTGGATCTACAATAATTTTCATCGACATTGAATTCATTTCTCCCACAATGTTGATCTCTGTTTTGTCTAACTGAGTCACTTTCCTTCTTGAGGGTGTGGGGGTAATCCCAAGAGCCTTACACACCACCAAGGGCATAACATTAGCAAAGGCTCCTGAATCGAGCAAGAAGTTGTGCAAGTTTTTCCCGAATATCCAAATGGTGGTGAGGAAAGGGGGAGTTTCAAAATTTCCTTGGAAGAGGCCCATAAACATGTCTACCTAAGCCACTTGAGCCTTGTCCTTATCACCAGTCTTATCCTTGGTCTACCCAAACAAATAATCCTTGGAAATATGCCTATTGTTCTGATCTAGTTCCTTTTCTGGCTACTTACTTGTACATTGATTTGAGAGAACATCCTTCCTTTTCCCTGTGGTGTCCTGAACCATAGGTTCTTTCCTAGGTTCCTCAAAGGTGACTCTTTTAGCTAATGCCTCCTATGTCATTTTAGAGGATAGAGTCCCATTAAGTACCCTAAAGAAGGCATGCCTTGTAGTAGGGACTTTGAGCAGTTCAAAGGAAGATAAACTAATTTTCACCTTCTTAAACTCCTCTGCCACATATTCACCCATTTGTTCAATTTCAAAGTCAAAGGCTAGACCTATGGCAGAGTTGGAAAGTTGGGCTTTCATTTGATTTGAATGGTTTTGGGGTTGGCCTTGAGGTGAATTTTTTGATTGATTTTGAAGCCTATCCTTTTTAAGATACTGAGTGCGTGCATGGGGTAGCCTAGGATTGTTGTTGTCATTAGGGTCAGGCGGAGTAGTAAAATTTTTTAGTGTAGTAGAAGTTGTAAAGGGCCCACTCACTTGCCTGTTTCTGAGGAAGTAGGGATTTTTTCTCTAGTGGAACATGTGAACTTCATCTACATATGGGTCTTCCTCATCTAGTGGACCATTATCTACTGAATCAAAAAGCTGAGCCAAGTTTTTCTCGTTACTTACCTCTTGCACTTCTTCGCTCTTAATGGGGTGGGGGGGGCTCAACCTCTGGCTGATTGGGGTCACTTTGTAGAAATAGTACTTGGTTTACCATGAGAAGGGAAGAGTCATAGGGCAGCGACCATCTAGAATTCAACCAGAACTATCAATAGTATTTTGGACCTCTGCTTGGAAGATTTCAGCAGCCGTCTAGAATTCAAGACAATCAAACTTAGAGTGTCTACTAGTTTTGTGGATCCAGAACCATCTGGATAAAGCTAGCTCAATGAGGTATACCCCACTAGTTATTTTCTCATTGTTTCCTAACTGATCTAGAGGAGTAGGGACACCTCCATTATTGGGCCTTGTATTCCATGTGTGATTATGCCTCTGAGAAGGTCTCCTTTTGAAATTTTGATTTGAATTTTTTCCTCTATCATAGTTCTTCCCGAAAGAAGTGCTTGCTTCCTAGTTGTCCCTACCATCCTTGTTGTCTCAACTTTCTTGATTAAAATTAGCCTAGATGCTATGCTAGGAGGCCTACAGCTAACTATTCCGATTTTTTAAGTGTGTCATTTCCATAAATATTTTCCTCATCATTTGAGTTAGCTCTTCAAATTTGTCCTTCTTAGCACTACTGCTTAGATACGGTACTAGATTTTGGAGAAAGAAAGGCGAGGCCATTGGCTGATTTTGATGTGCTGGAGGGAATTTTGGTCACAAAAAGTACAATGGAATTTGGGTCTACTAAGAGTATACCTACTATTGTTGGGGAGCCTAAGGATAGCTCTATTGTTGCTGAGGTTGTAAATAAGAAGGCATGAGAGGTGCATAATTCATTGGCTATCCAGGGTGTGGAATGATGGCCAGCTGAGGCACCTAATTCATAAGAGGAGTCTGATGAGCGAATGCTTGATTAATCCCTTGAACCTGCATTGGGTGAGCTAATGGTCCCAAAGAAGGTAGCAGACCAGAGATTTTTTGTCCCAAATCTGCACTGGTGACAATAGCCTCAACATAAGCAATTACTAGCATGGTGAGTGGTAGACACATCCTTTTTACCAATGCTAACATGATATTATCTAATGCTGCATAGTAGACAAGGAGGGAAACAACATCATTATGTATGTATGGATCCTAAAGTCTCATAAAAGCATGATGGCAATGATAATTAAAGGATCCAATAGGTTCATTAACTTCCCTCTGGATTGATATAAACTATCAATATAGCTCTGAGGGGCTAATTGGAATTTTATACTTCTGTAGGTAAGCATTCTTCATCAGGTCCCATGAGGTAATGGACCCTCTTGGAAAATTGATGTACCAATAAAAATCCTCTTCACCTAACAAGTATGGAAAGAGGTGGCATGTGACATCTTCATGACTAATTTGCATATTCATAATTGTTGTTTCAAATATCTTGATGTGTTCTTTTTCCATCCTTTGTGGGTCACGAGGATTGAATTTTGAACAGAAGCCCTCTGGATTCTTGGGCATATCGTGGTAAGCATCAAAGTGAAATGGCGAGGGGTTTTGTGCCAACCAATCCATGGAACGAGGTGGGGGTGGTATCTACTATTGAGGGAAAACAATCTAGAGTTGTACCTACAATAAAACAACAGCCTGGGACTACACCTGGGTTGTGGCTATTTGGATTGTACCTAGGGCTTGAAGGGCTGGGAGAGAGGCAACTCCCTGGCTATAGGAAATAAGAGGTGAAAAAGAAGTTTGGTGTGGTTGGGTGGAGGATAGACAAGAGATGAATGGAGGTGAAGGTGGAAGGGAAGTGGGTGGGGCAGAGGAAGAGGAAGAAGCATTGTTTCTTCCCTTAGTTTATTTTTCCCTTGTGGGGGGTTGCAACTCTCAAAATTCTCCCTTGTTTGGTGTTGACTGTAGAATTCTCTGAAATCTTTTAGAGGAGAATGATCCAATTTGATCTAGCTTCATAAGGCCCTCCTTCTATCACTAATTCTATTGATGGATATTTTTTCTCACTTTCTCAACACAGGTAGTGCTTATGTGCACTACCTCTCTTGAAAGTAAATCTCCAACAACAAGTTGCTAAAAATATCCCCAAGGTCTCCCAGGTGTCATGTCACGACTTGCATGAAACTCGTCAGTTGATGTTTGATGTGAGCTTGTTGGTAATCACAGGGAAGACTTATCTAGTTAGATGCAGAGTGGATCTTGAAATATGAAGTTTTTGAGATAGAAGTCAAGGTGCATTTTTCTATAGGTTCAAGTAGCAATCTAAAAATTCAATGTTTTCCTTAAGTTTTGGCTTTACAATGTACAATGAACCTTAGCACATGTTGTTTCTAAAAAAAAAGGAAAAAGAGTAGGGAAGAGGGGAGGTTCCTAGATCTGCAACTACTTGTGAACAATAATCATGGAGTTCATGTCGTGAAAAACTTCCTTCAAACAAAATTTTACTTAACTAGAAAATTCATAGTCTCATGAATTTTGTGCTATCTTCTAAGGTCTGCAAATATTTCTCCATTAATTCACCATATACATGCATGAAAAAAGATAAGGTGTGGAGAAACTTCATGTTTCAGCCCAGACTAACTTTACAAGACCATTTACGAGCATAAAATAACAAAAAGTATGGACTAGAAGGCATCAACACAGTAGAAATTTCCACAATCACAGAACAACATTACTAAAATTTGTCTAAGTAACTCAAAGCTAACTACAACAACAATTTGAATCTAAATAAACATCTAACAATGGAGATTGAATCATGAAACATACGAAGAACTCAGAAAATGCACCAAGTCAATGTATTTTCATCATAAATTTCTGCAGCATGTCTTTACAACAACTCAACTCTCTTTGAAAATGAGAGGAGACCCCCTATTTATATTGTCTAAAATGTAGAATGAATGGCCAAGATTTAATCTCATTGTGTGACCAAGATTCACTACAAACTAGGGTTCTACCTACCCCAAATAGATTACAATTTAAAATACAATCTTGTCCATATCCCTATTTTGTACTCTAGTGACAACATTGTAGCATTTTGTCTTTTACTAATTTCGCTCTCTACTGTAGCTATTCCTTTAGAAGCTCTTCCTTAACAATAGGGTTTCCTTCCTACCTCTTCAAAGCCGCATACTCCATGAACTTCAACATTACTGACTGGAGTTTGTCAACCTCCATGATCTCGAACCTCAGTACTTGATAGTTCCATTCCTTGGAGTTGCCCTCAAGCCTTTTCCAATCTTCATCATATTTGATGGCGTGGTCTCTGAACAACTTTGAGTGGGTGAAGGGGCAAGCTGCAAAACTCATGAAATTTGTGGTTATCTTTGTTGACATCCCATCCTCCATTCCCTTTTGAAAGTGGGGCTTTAATTTCTCTAGATCAATTTGCACTGTGGGTATGTCATATCCCATCATCAACTTCAAATATTGGGAATAATCTACCCTGATCTCCTTGAGCCATTCAATATTAGGATCCACTTTATCAATTACCTATTCCAACCTTTCTTTTTTGTTATGTAAGTCCCTCTTCCACACATCCATGAGCCAATGATTGTCCCTTTTGAACACGAGTTCCTTTTTCCATGTGTCGCTTGGTAGTTGGAGGATAGCTCTGATCTTTGGATAGGTGGACTTATACGGTATAGGGAAGTCAATGCAAATTTTCTTTGTGCCTTCCAGAGACTGCTATAAGTCCAAGAACTTGTTGGCTATTCACATAGCCTGACTAATGCCCTTATTTCTGATGTATAGAACTTGTCAGAACTAACTTTCTATAGTTTTGTCCAGGCTCTTTCTTTTTTCCAGCTTGTCAATTTGTTCCTTGGACAATAGCTGGGGTGGAGCTGTTGATGTGGTAGGAATTTCCTTAGCTAAAGACCATTGTTGGATGTAAGCTGTCAAGTCAGCTACCTATGTTTAAAGCTCATCTTTTGAGACTTTATGATGTTGTATTAGATGCACTACTATAGCCACAGACTCCTCAAGGTGCTTTACCTTTCGTTGTCTAGTAGTAGTTCCCAAATCAATGGTGGAGATATTGTAGCTTACTCCACTTTGGCCTACCACCGGCATTGGTACTTGTACAGTTCGAGACCTAGATGCATCCATCGTTACCTTGGATTTTATTTTGGGCTTCTTCTCCTTCCTAGTTGAGATTTGTGCCTAGGCTAGGATAGCCTCTACTCTCGCTCTTTGATCCTTTGGGGTAGGAGTCTTCCTTTCCAACTGCCTCTCTAGCCATTTGAGCATAGTAGATTTTTCTTTAGGTGATTCAGGATCACCCTCGCCCTCCTTTGTTAGGATTTATGTTTGTTTACCTGAGGGAGCCCTTTCTTCCTATTTGGTGTTGTCTCCTTCTTCCTCATTAGATTCTTGGACAAAAATGAGGCATTTGATGGGAGGCTTAGTGGGCAACTAGTCCTTGGGACTTTCTTCTTTCTTAATTTCTTTCCCTTTCCTTTCTTCAATTTTTTCATGCTTGTGCACATGCTCCTCCGGTTGTCCAATTTCAAAGCTTTTTACAACTTGAGCCTCTCCCTCGGGCTTCTCTTCTTCTACATTTTCTTCTTCTTTATGGGGAGATGACACATCCTCCTACTGTTCCCCTATAGGGAGTTCCACATTTCCTGTTGCCTTATCACCCTCTTGTCCTTATTATTTATCATCTCTTCCTTGTTAGGCCATTTCTTCCTTGAAATCGTCATCAAATGTAATAACCTTGCCACCGACATCTTCTTTTTTCATCTCCATTTTTAGAAGACTCTATTTTTTCTTCTTCATCGACCACCCTATCAATTTTCTAGTGTTCATACTCTGGATGTTCGTGGTAATCATCGGTTTCCTCCTCCATCACTTTCGAAGTTTCTTTCTCCTGAATCTCCCATTCTTCTAAGATTGGCATTGTGGCCACCATTTTTGGTGGTCCTATTGGAGGTTGCGAAGGTGTAGCACTGGCGAGGACCTATGCTACGGTAGCTTGGATGGTGCAATCCAAAAATATTTGAGAAATCTCATAGGGGACATTCTGCATATGCCTTGAGAAAGCTTCTAGCAAAATGAGTGTAGGCATTGGTATTGTTGTTGTTGTTAGTGGAAGTGATGTAGTACGTGACATGGTGGTGGAGGAAAGCAGAGAAGTTGCAGCAGAGGAGGAGTCAACCATTATTATGGGCCCAACCAGGGGAGAGGAGGCAAGATGGACTAAGATGTCCACCGTAGGTGGGGATGAGGCGACCATGGCTAGGGAAACGGATGGAAGGGGAACAAAGATAGGGAGTGCTAGAGGAGGTTCTAGCTGATCAATTTTTCCTACCTTACCCTCTTGAAGGGGATCTTCTTGAATTCGTGGATGCACCATGATGCTTCATGTCCATTTGGGCCTCTTAGAGGGTGAGCCTCCTGAATCTTTTCTTGAATAAACCTTAGGATCTAGTGACTGATCTATCTCAATCCCTTTCCTCTACTTCAATCTTGTGAGTGGAGGAGATTTAGATGTTCCTCCTATTGATGTTTTCACAGTAATATCCTCCATAGCACTAGGCTCACTCTTAATCCCTTCATATGTCAGGACAACCCCTTGTTGCTTTAATCGGGCTACCTGCCCATCAACCCATTCTTTGGTATGAGCCTTAATTGGCTTGGTGATAATATCAAGGTCATCGACCTCCTGCTCATCCCAATTTATTGTTGGCAATGACAAATTATTCACTTGTGGTGTACTTGGAGTCTATTTTGGTGCTCTCATCTTCTTCGACCTGATCTAGTATGGGAAATAGTTGCACCCTCTTGATGAAGTACACATTCATCCACATGTAATGCCTTGCACGTACCTCCTTGTCATCCTAGAAATTTACCTAGAAATCTTCAACATGATGCAAATGGGCATATCCTGGTCTTAGTGCCTTTCTTACATGCCCATATGGGTCCATCCATGGGCGAGCAATGTGTAGGCAGAATTGGTACTCCACCAATTCCTTCTCAGAATTCCCAGTGCACTAGGAAGTTTGTAGTTTGTACATTCCTTGGCCAAAGGCTAAGGGATAAGAGATCCCTGCCAAGTGTTTTCCACTAAGGACTGAATGCATATGCTACAACTTCTAGGAAAGCTTTAACAATATGATCCAGTCATTGAGGTACCGGGGAAGCTTATTCGACCTTTCTGTGAAAACCTGGGCATGAATATATGTAAACTTGGGGTATTGTATGAATAGGAAGGCATATTGCTTCGAGAATGCTCGAGCATTGTGAGAGATCCTCCTCTCAAAATCCCCTCTGAGCAATTTGGTGATGTGGCCAATGAAGGTGTCATTCACCCTGCAATATTCCTTCTTGAAATTTCTAAATTGGAGTTGGGGTATCTTTCATAGACCTTCAATGCTCAACTTGGTTCCTCATTGGGTGCCACAAATAATCCACTATATTTCCTCCACTCTACTAGTGAGTATACTAGATAGGAGGTCATGTAGAACCTGGAGGTCTTTTTTACATTCATGAATTGCTCATGAAAGCAGTCACTTATGATGCCTCCCCAGTAGAACGAGGCTTTTGTAGTGACATGATCATCCCCATGGAGGATCTGTTCTATGAAATATACCATCCAATCCTAAAAAAAGGCAGCGGTGGCGAGACCCATCACTCTGCTCAACATAGTTACCAAGTCATGGTAGTCTTCATGGAATTCACTGCAAAAGAGTTCCTAAGGAACCTTTGTAGCACTGCCCCTTTTCTCTTTAAGCTAGTACTAACTTATTAGCTCCTTGCAGCCCATCGGGTCCTCGTCCCATGTCACTTTACACTCTTCAATGGTAGGCATCTCCATCTCCTTAAAGGTGGGGATGTGAAAGGTCTTTGTAATTGCCTCATTCGATATGTCAGCAAGAATATTTTCGTCCCTATCAATAATGGGTCGCGTCTATGGCTGATAGGCCTGCCGAAAATCCATGACCAATTCAAGGGCTATGAGGGATGGAGGGAAGCCTGCAACTTCTTCAATTCCACTTTGTCTAATCAATCTCACATTGTCAGTCTTCGGGTGGACTCTGATGCTTTTCTTAAATTCATCAATATCGACATGGCTGATATTGGTATCTGTGATTTCTTTCCAGTCGGTGATGATTTTTGAATGTAGGGGCTCACCGTAGAACTGGTACTTCATTTTTTCTTTGTCCTCTCTTCCACGAGGATGCTTTCTTGCTTTCTTTTATTTTTATTTTTCTGTAGTTGCCCCCAAGGGTCCTACATCGGATTCCATATATCCTGCAAAACAGAGATGTAATAAGTACAACCAATTATGAAAGTAATAATCATTAGCTGAAATCCCATGGACAAAATCCAATTAGACAACTTATCATTCATAAAATAAAAAAATTATTTCCAAATATCATTAGTCATTCTCTAGAGGGATTTTAGACAACCTAGGCCTAGGGGCAGGACTTCCTTAGCAGGAATGTTGTTTTAAAGGGAAAACGAGGAAGGGAAATTCGGGTGATTTCTCTCATCTTCATATTTTGACGTTTTTAAAGGCTTGTGTCAAAGAGGGTCAAATTTGAGCACGTGGGTCAAAATTGGTTTTCAAAATTGAGGTTATTTTAATCAATTTTGGAGTTCCTAGAGATTCAGGGCCAAAAAGTTGTCAAGGCTTTGCTGTTTGAAATGGCCAAGAAGAAACAGAGTTCCGAGGTCAAAAATTTGGGGTCCTAGACCCAAGAGCTCAAAGGACAACTAATTTTTTCTCTTTACTTTGAGGGGTTCAGGCCTAAAGGGGCAGGAAGCCATCAGTGAATTATCATTTGGAATGGCAGGCATAGCACGAAAGTCTGCATGGAGCAGCCCGATGGACCAGACCTAGCATTCAACTTGGCTACTAGATTTTCATTGTGAATTTTTTCTCAGCAATTGGGAGAGCAGACCCCGAAGACCAGGAAGGCAGGCATGTTCTTCCCTTTTCACTGGTTGACACAGGATAGAATCCCAGTGGACGGGACCCGGTGAGGGAAAAGGCATCAATGTTCATCATTCATTAGTTTTCATGGAAAAAGGGTGGTTGCGACCTGGGAGGTAGGAAGACGTCGCTAGATGCCTGCTTTGAAGGGCCGAAGTCACCATAGAAGTCCACGGACTAGGACCTAGGGACATGTTTGGTCTGGGATTTGGGTTTAACTCCAAACAGTGGAAGGCGACCTAGGCCATGGAGCTTAGGTGGACGGGTTCTCCCCACCATTTCAAAGTGGTGGAAACTTCACAGAATCCCAGACATGGAAGTTTGGGGGTGCGGGCCTAGGAATTTTAGGCAGAGGCTAAATTTCAAGTTGTTGTTTGATAAGTTTGACAGCAATCTACCGATGGAGATATGGGGTTGTAGGCCAGGGAGTGCATTCTGCCATTTGAAAAAGTATGTTTATTTTCTAAGCTTCCAATGGTGACGGGTTGACACAATATTTATTTTCTAAGTTTCCAATGGAAATGGGTTGGCACAGGCCTAGAGGGCACGAATGCCCTATATTAAGAATGACAACAATGAGTTCTGAGTCTGGATTTGATCTTAGATGGTAATTTGGAAGTTTCTTGGGATTTCAAGACATGGGATTTTAAGGGGTCATCTAGTTTTACCTAATAAATGCATATTTAGCCCATGTTCATTATTTTTAGCACAAAATCATGGAAAACCTTATGGGAGGGCAGATGGTGAACCTACCTCGGAAGTCCAATAAGAGAGGTTGGGAAATCCACCAAGGATGGGAAAATGATGATCACAGATGTGAGGGTGGCGGGCGACGAATGTACTAAACTCCTTGAATGCACTCTGAACTCCTCTGGAAAACCTGACAAATGAAAATGATGGGTCCGTCCAGATATTTATACCTCAATATGCATTTAATATTGTTATTTAATGGTCGTATAGACAACAAAGGGGGGTTGGTGGATTCAAATCCCAGATGGTGACGGGAGGTCCGAGGTTTGAGGGCTAGAAGGGTGCAGTCAAACGACCACTTGAAACTTCATTTTGCAAATCGTTGGCCAAAGGGAGATCAGGACCCAAGGGGTGGAGTGCCATCATAGGTTGGCCGTTTGGAAATGGTGAAGTTGAAATGGAATTTCGGACGTCGAAGTCTGGGGGCGGGCCTAGAAGGAGCAAAAGTAGCTCAATTTCATTCTCAAGTTAAACAAACGACGAAGAAGGGGCTGGGTCCCAGGGTTTGTGAAGGTGGAAGGCTTCCACCATTTTGGAATGACAAACACCTGGAGGAAACCTAGCTAGGTAAACATGGTGAGGCGAGCCCACCAGGCCCCAAGGTCACTAGCTGAGGCAAACTACCAAGGAAGCTCTACAAGGCACTAGGACTTAGCCAAAATGGAGAGGATGAAACAAAGTCAACTTAAGATGAGACTTTGGAGGTACGCTGACCATTTAGGACACCAAAATGTGGCACACAAAATTAGGCAGTGACAAAATGACCTAGAAAGGCAAAAGAAAAGAGGGTCCCCATTCCAAACCAGGCATGTGTGCTGAGGGAACAACAAGTTACAGCTCTTACAAATTAATAAATATGCAGATACAAACAACTTCAAGTGTCAACAATGCATAGAGATTCTAACAAGTAATAAGTAGAGCCCTAAATTTTTATAAGTCAATAGCATTTTTTGAACATTCCAGTATATTAAACTATATATACACATACTCTACATAACATTCTAAAAAAAATTATGTTCTATTTGACTAATTATAAGTTTAAAATTCTGCAACCATGTTGTGTTTTCTATTATCTCTACCTATATACCTTGAGTTTTGACATTTTTGCTTCATGCTTTGCTTCCATGGATTCTTATCTCTTCTTGTTAGCTTTTCTATTAGCTTTATTTCATTCAACTAGCTGCAAATTTTTTATGTAAAATTCTCATTTTCCATCATTTCACTCTTTCACTCTTCCTATATATTGCATTCGAAAATATATTGTTTTGTCTAGATTAGTTTTTGTTTTCCTCAATTATGATAAAATTCCATGGTATTTGCAATGGGTTGCTTGGCCATGTTTACAATGATAGCCAAGGTTGTTTGCCACTTGGTTTTCCGACCATTTAACTAGCCACCTTGTCCAATGGAATCGCAATGGCAGGTTTTCGGCATTACCATGGTTGGTCCACCCTGGTAGTGTTGCTTGATGCCATGCAAGGGAGTACATGTAATTTTTTTCCCTAGTATAAGCATTTCTATTGTTTTTCTTGCATACTGAAATGATGCACCATGTTGTTGGTTTCATACCAGGGTACTCAACAAAGCTGCCATATACCCCAATTGGATACCTAAATGTAGAGCTTCCTAGTTGTTTTGTCCCGCAACCTATAGTGTTTCAGCGCCTATTTTTTGTTGTGAGCCATTTTTTTAATGCCTTCTTGCGATTCTATATGCATCTAACCAAACACATATTTTAATATGTTCAAACAAAATGTTGCTTTGCAGCAATATCATTTTGGCCTCAATGAAAATATAAATGGAGAACGAGATATCAAGCCGATGTGTTGGACAATTGGTATGTTTAAGGCAGCCAAAGCTATAAGCATAAACAAAGTTTGTTTTATAGATTTCTATTTTCTTGAGCTATACATTTAACCCTTTTCTTCCTCCATGGTTAGATAGCCAACATATATTTTTTGCTATATATATACATTCATGCATAGGTTCTTACATGCACTTGACTACAATAAACATTATCTATTCTCCATATTACATTTTTCCATGTTCATATAGTTTCCTTTTCAACTAAAGAAAAAAAGATCTAAATACGCCGAAAAATTCTAGCCATGACTGCTCTGAGGGAAACCCTTGTAGACAATTCAAATAGATAGCCAATAGGTCAATGGAAACTATTACATAGATTGCTTGTTTTCTATTAATATGTTTCATGATATTCTCTTCCTCTCATCTATTTGGTGCCACCTGTAACATGGTCTTTATTGTTGTAGCTTACCTATTATATTTTTCAACAAACATAAGATTCACCTCTAACATTTGACTAGTTTCTTTCATTTTTAGTCTTTGTGTGCTCCATGCCCTCTACCTACTATATTTTGTTATTTGTGTTCATCATTACTACTATATGCATTTTGTACAATGAAAGCTCTGTATAAGAAACTCTTCATATCTATGGTCTGCATCTTGTACTCTCCAAATGTTAAACTTCCATATAAAATCTGTTTTACATGATCTACCATTTGACACACTGTAAAACAGTTGTTACAAAAACACTTGAGAATCACAAGTAAATGAAAAGTGGTCAAAAAACCCATGTCAATATATATATATATATATATATATATATATATATATATATATATATATATATATATATATATATATATATATATATATATATATATATACATGTATATACATGTATATATGCATAAATATACGTATCTATGTTATACTAATAGATATGTTACAATTTTCCTATTTCTCTATAATATTGAATGCCATATAATGCACTGTATATATGTATATATGTATACATATATACATACATATATATATATATATACATACATACATATATATACACACATACAATGTCAACTGTATGTGAAAATCAATACACACATACAATGTCAACTGTATGTGAAAATTAATCCTTCGAAACATAGATAGATAAATATACACATATATATATTGAAGACAAACAACACCACAATGGCTCTTTCTACAATATAATGTCAACTGTATGTGAAAATCAATCATTCGAAACATAGACATATACATATACACATATATATTGAAGAAAAAAAACACCACAATGGCTCTTTGTACAATGCAACTCAATCAATATATTTTGTGGCATATTTTAGACTATACTTTCCCACACTGTAACACCCATGTAAAATGGCTTACAGATTCTATATTTTTTGGCACATTTTAGACTATACTTTCCCACACTACAACACCCATGTAAAACAACTTATAGATTCCAGAGAACAACAAGGCCAAAAAATTTGGAAAAAGGTGAATTGTTCCTGTTCATAGCCCATTTACATCTGATTCTAAAGTGTTATTTTAATACATCTTGCAACTATTACATAGGTTACTTGTCTTATACCAATATGTTTGATGATACTCTTTTTCGCTCATCTATTTCAAGCTGCTTATAACAAACTATTAATTGTCGTGGTTATTTTGTTTGGATGCAACATGTTATCTGTATTCTATCAATATGTTCCATGATATTTATTTCCCCTCATCTATTTGAATTTTTGCATGACAAACTTTTCTTCATGGTACTCTTATTTCCACATGCTCATAACACACTGTTCATTGTCATTATTTTCCTCTTATAAGCTGCATATTTTAAAATTCTAATAAATGTGGCTTTTATCTATAATATTTAGCACTAGATAAGTGTCCTAGTACCTATTATATGAATTCAAAGACACTTAATAATCACACAAAAAGAACAGATGGTTGGAAACCCACGTTAAATAGAGCTTAACACCATGGACAAGTGAACAGGTGACCTACAATAATTAATAGTTTTTTATGAGCGAGTAGATATTGATAGAACATAAGTAGTCTATGTAACAATTGGCTCCTAAATTAAAAATTTAAGCTACATTATTTGGCACTGAATATTATAGAAAAAATACAAGAATTGTAAAAGAACTATTAGAAAAACACTTAAGAATCACAGGTAGATGGCACATGATTGAAAACCCACATTAAAGATATCAACACAACATAACTAGTCTATGTAACAGTTGAGTTGTCAATTGAAAATTAAAGCTACGTTCTTATACCCATTAGCATGGGAGAAATTGCAGATTAACATAGGAGCAATTGTTTTTTTGTGCTTTTTTTATTGTTTTATATATATATATATATATATGCAATTAATCACATGTTAATATGTAATTGCTCCTATGTTAATGGGTATAACACCAAAGGTGCATAGAGATAACTATAAACAATAAATGAAGGGAAAAAAAAATACTAACCCTGACCATATTTTTTGACAAAGGAAAGAAGATTTAGGTGTAATTTCTCCATCCATATAGAGCCATAATCTCTTTGAAGTCTCCAAAATGGGTATAACGTCAAAGATACAAACATATAAAAAAGAACAATAAGTAGAGAGTGAAAGACATGAACAATAAATTACTAACTCTAACACCTCTTATAAAATTTCTCTACTTGTCTTCAATATTTATTGCCAAAGAATGGAGCTCGAATCTTGTATTAATATGTTACATGATATTGTTTTTTTCTCATTTGTTTCAACTAGAGAGCCATCCAAAAATCTTCATTCCGCACAATATAGACTATATAATGACTAAAAATGTGCATAAAGATGCACAAAGATAACTAAAACAATAAAGCAAGGGAAAAAAATTGCAACAATCTCTCGTTTTAACTACAATTTGTCCACCTAAAAGATGACGATAATTTCTTTAAAGTCTACATAATGGGTATACTGTTGAAGATAGAAACATATAACAAGAAGACATGAACAATAAATTAATCATCTATGCAAAACACCCATGTAAAATGACTTTATCTACATTCCATGCCTAAGATGTGTATGAAAAAATGTGTTTGCGAAACATGGGAACATATAACAAGCAATAGCTAGTGATGTTTTTAAAAATATTGTAATGCCCCTCCGTATTCACCTCTCTGGGCATTTAGGATAAGTTTGCTCGATAATTGTTGATTTTGGGTCTAGTTAACTATTTTAGCATTTGGTTTATCTAATTGATAAATAAATTCTTTTAATTATTTTATGCCTTAAAATGAATTATTGCGTAAACGGGGTATTTTGATTAATGAATCAATTTTGTGAGACATAGGTAAATAGTTTATTAGTTAATTAAATAAATGCCTAGATATATGTTATAATTATATAAACAAATATACATACTTGTATAAATAATTGTGTTGACATCTATTACACCTTTCTAATTAAACGTTGTGGTAAACCATTAATTTTCTGGTAAATAAATTCCTGCCACGGATTTGCAAGGTAGGGATGATTTTAATTTTTTACCAAATTTAGTGGTGCATGTGCATGAAAAGTGTAACGGATATGCATGAGAATGGGATTTTTCTTAACTTCTCCAGAAACAGGCGCAGGGAGTGAGAGTTTCCCTCCTTAATTTTTGGTTGTGGTTTCCTTGCATGGTGGGCTCAACTTGTTGTAATACACTTTTTCTTCTTGCATGTAGGTAACCATATGGGGGGTTTTCTGGTATTGATTCGTAAAAAAAAATATATTTTTTTTTTGACTTCTGCGAGTAGGGACGTCATGGAAGCCCAGTTAGATCTTCCGTAGAATTGTAAGGATATTCGACATATACACAATAGCTAGGACAAAGAAAAAATTAAAAAAAATAGAGGAGGAATCAGAGGAGAGTTCATTGGTTTTTCTTTGGGTTGCAAAAGAAAGATTGTACTCTGCAAATAATTCAGGAAGGAATAAGGGCGGAAAAGAAGAAGAACATGCTCATGCATGAAATGCAGATACCAACATTTCGGTTGTGTGAGGCATCTTGTGAAAAAAAAAGGTAAGTACATCCAGACTATGTCACAAGTGGGGAGCCAATGTCGAATGGAGATATCACATTATATTGGACGAATACGGCATGGGAGGAGCCAAAAAAAGAAGAAGAAACAGAGACATCTTAAAAGAAAGAAGAAACATCTGGTTGAGTAGTCTCACCGTGGGAGGAGGAGTTTAATAAATGAAATCCAAATCTCATCTAAACTTATGTTGAGTAGTTGATTGAAGAGAGGGAATAATCGCCCTCAATGACTATCGCGACGTTGATAAAACTTAAAAATACACTTGACCATGGTGCCAATGTTGAAGCTCTCAATGGAGAATGAAATCGTTGGACACATCAAATTTGTCATTGCCTGTATACTGAGTACAGGTATGTCTTATGATACTTCTATTCTTCTGTTTATCCCTTTAAAAATAAAATAAAAATAGATCAGTAATAGGAATTCCATCCAGGTGCATGTTGACCTGTGTTGAAGAACTTAATGTTATTTATTTATTTGACTATTTCTTAGTGATTGCGGTAGGAAGGATTATTTAATCTATCTTTTACTTGATCTGATGTTTGTCCCTGCATTACTTCTAATGTGCTCAAGTCGCCTGGGTGTGAGGGATTACCTTCTATTGAAATTTAGCCATTATCTCCCTCCAAATAAGTACCCTCTTCCTTGTCGTTAAGCCTTAGATAGTGATCTTATGATATTTCAACCCATTGGTAGACTGTTGGATATTTTGAGAAACTTTCGGCCCATACCATGTGATTAAGGCACTCCTTGATATGAACATTGTCAATCGGAGCTAGGAATGGTCAAGAGACTTTACTAAGAAATATAAGGAAAGTATTTGGGATCGCAAGCCCTTGCCTATGCTTACTATGCTGAAATATGTTGTTGTTCATACTCTTTAAAGGTAGGGGCTATTGGAAACAATCTCTCTGAATTCTCTACATTCCCTTATTTGAATGTTGTTATGTGCTAGCATGGCTCGGTGTCGAATTCATTTCTTAGGTTGCAACGTGGTCTTCAGTTATAATGCCCCCGTATCAAGTAATGAGAATTAATAATGGGAAACTTCTTTCCTTATATCGATGTAAGATAAGATAGAATCAATATTTAATTTCAAAACTACGTAGTTTGGCCTCTTGATCTCGTGAAGATAGAAATTTCACTAATAATTCTCTATCCTCTATGCTCTAGAGAATTGTAATGCATACCAAAGGATTATAGTCTTTAGTAGGAAGCAGTGTTAGAGTACACAGTATACAATATAGGTGCAGAAAACATTGCTGTCTTAAATGCTTTATTTGTGTGCTTCTGCAAAAAAATAAATAAATAAATAAAATAAAATAAAATCTCTGGTGTTTGTAACTAGGCAGGTATTCTCTGGAATAATATGGAAAATATAATATTTTCCTTCTTATCAATTCACATAAGGCGGTGCCTCCTGTACAAAAATATTGAGTTGAATTTAGCTTTGACAGGACAAAATTCGGTAAGGGAAACTAGTATTATCTACCAGAATAGAGGCAACTACAGCGACTATCAACTATCCTTTTACCCTTGGCTGGAAGTACACAGGCAAATCTAAATTGATATATGTTGTTGCTTTTGGTAAAACAGTACGATTTTTGCTCAGGAGTACCCACACCTTCGGCATGATGCAATAACTATACTCTGAAAAACATATCCTTGATCACTCATTTTATGAGTCGACATGTATAGTTATACAACCTTGAGTCTTCACTTCTATGCTTTGGGTCGCCCAATGTCCTTCCCATCGTGATTGATTTACTTGGTATGTCACAGATAATTACTTTTGTTGCTACGTTTTAGGTCTGGTATCCATTCCCTTTTTCAGTCGACAATTAGGCATGTGCTCTTACCCATTTCTGATGGGAGGGAACTCACTTAGTGTTTCAATTGCAAAACTGGAAGGTAGAGTTTTCCATTATGTTTGGTTGTACAGTTAGACCCTATACGTATATCATTAGACATTCGTTTGTACAAATATTATATATATGTTTCTTTGTAGAGGGTGTCTTATATTATAATGACGAAAGCTTAGAGTAGTATTTAGTTACAAGGATTCAAAGTGGATTTTCATTTACTAAAATGTTTAAATCGTAACTATCTAATAGAAAATTAAAGTAGTAATGTTATGTTCTTGAATGAAAATTTACGCTGATTACAACTTGTAGAATACTTGAACTAAAAAATATATATATATTTGTGTATTCTATGATTTTATTTGAAGAAAAAAGAAATTTGTTTGTGCAAAAGTGTTTGTTTTCTTGATAGTTATAAAATAAGTGTATGTAAGCTCTTTAATTATTTTAAAGGATTATATAATTATGTATAGATAAAACTTAAATGGAGTATTGAGCATGTAAGGAAATCAAGAATAAACTATTGTGAATAAATATAAATTATGATTCAAAATACAACACGATCGTGTCTTTGTATAAATAGGTGTTGAGAAGATTAGAGAATCAGAATAAATGATTCTTTATTAATTTTTAGATGACTTCTTAATAAACAAGTAAACAAAAGTTTAATTGGTTAATACCCTTCATGATTATTATTGGTTGAATGTATATGAGCAGTTCATGGTTGGGCTTGTTGTATTTTCTTTATTTTGATGCTTCTTTTGTGCATCTCTGTTTGAGGAGATTGTATTATTTGAATTTATGATAAGTTTTGTTGGAACCTTGATTCACTTTGTCATACCCTCATTCGAGGAATCTTGGGTAGTCAATTTTTAGGGGGATTCCAGAGGAAGGGAAAATGTGGCTTTATGATCGTTCCTGTGTTGACTCTTGTGGACTAAGGTTCTTATGTTTGGATTTGTTGGTGGGTGTCAGCCTTGCATGTGGATGTTGTGTTCTATGGATTCTTTGCATGGGATGATACATACCTCATTTGTTGTTATAATGTGTTGGTCTTATTATTTTGTGCTAGTGGCTTACCCTATTGAGATAGTAGTATTTTAGTTGTGAGTAGGGAGAGTGGCTTCTAATGGGGGCCGGGACCCGGAAGAGGTCCCAGGGTAACTCATTGGAGGTTTATTAATCAAGTGAAAACATTAATTATTAATGAGGGGTTTTGGGTAAAATCACACTTTAACAAGATATAAGTGAATGCCTCACTCATGATTCAAGTGCTTTTATGGGCTTGAGATGAGTTGAGAAGGCCTGTAATGGCGAAATCATTGTCTTGTCCTTATGAAAGATAATGGATGCCGTATTGGATTGCATGTGGGGCCGGGTTTCATAAGAGGTCGCCAGGGTAACCCAAGTTGGGAGCTGGGGCCTAGGAAGATTCGCCAGGGTAACCCATGCATCATTGCGATGACACTCTTCCCTAAACAATTAAGTTTGCTTTTGTTTTTGATTCCCTCTATGTTATTCTTGGGCCTCTGGAAGCACTTGTTGGCATTTGTATGTTGATGTTTATTTGGTTATTCCTTATGTTGGACACATCTTGTGTTGGTTATATTTTGTGCTGAGATTGCCTTATGTTATTGTGGATCTTGTTGTGAAGTCTTGTACCCTTGTTTTGTATGATGGTTATTGTTGGGGATCCTTCTTGTCATCTCTTAGCACGGGGGGTGGGCCTTCGGGTCCACGTGGTTGGGTGGAACGTGCTATGCACCCCATTGGGTCCCCAGACATTGATCGTGAAGTGCAAAATTGTACCTTGCAATGACTCCTGAATTGATCCAGAATTGAATCCAGTATTGCAGCTTTGTACTCTTTTATTTCAAATGTAACATTCCATTGTATTGTATCTTCCCCATTCATGTTGGGAAACGGAATTGTAATATTGTAACCACTTGATTAATATGTTAACCATGTTCATGTTATCTTATTATTACTGGTGTATAATAACCTTTCATGAGATGTAAAAAAAAGTTGTTGTGAAAAGTAATGCAGTCTTGTTAACCCGAAGGATTTGTTATATGTGGTTCTCATTTAGTATCATGTTATGTGAAATATGATTATTATGATGTATGTTAATACTTAAAAAAATAAAAATTGGTGCCATAAATACTAAATGTACATGTATCCTTTGGGTTTGCTTGGCGGGGCATTACAAATATTCTTCTCTTGAATGAAGATCAATATGGCTCTTTTAACAATACAACTTAATCAATATATTTTCTTGCACATTTTGGAGCACATCTATGTTCAAACTCCAATGAGAATTCAACCTAAAATTATATATTTACATGTATGTATATGCGTATATATGTATATGTACATGTATATGTAATTGTATATATATGTGTAGATATGTATATGTATATGTATATGTATATTGATATGTGTATGTGTATATGGATATGTGTATGTGTATATATATATGTCTAACCTATTTTATTGTAGATCGATATGATTTCCTTTATAATGTTCCACAAATACAATAGGCATCCAAAAGAAATATTGCACTCTAAATTGTCTATTTCAAATTGTTTAATGCTCCAAAAAATCAATCCAATGTTTCTCACGTTTGTTAAACATTGTCAACAATACATGTAAGTACAAAAATTTTCCATTATCAATAAATAAATTCAATCAACCAATTGTAAATATTATTGATTATTTCCAGTTTTAGATAGTTTATATTGTTTTTATGGATATACTTACTGAATTTTTTATGGTTTTCTATTGATCTTGTTTTCCTATCCACTGGCATGCGCCTCTCTTGTATTTGCAATTACTAGGCTAAAGCATACAAAAGCACTCCAAATTCATGATGCTTCTTTTTTTACAGAATCACTACAACAAAAAAACACTTTAATATGATAGATCATATATAAAAACACTAGATTTTCCTCAACTTTGATATTGTGTGATGTATAATGGAACTCCAAAAAATTTGCCATGGATTTTTCATAATTTTCTTGCTTGGGGGTTTGGATAGATTCCCTGAGGCTCCATGATTCCAATATGGCGGGGTGGATAACAGGCATGGATTTTTTGTGTTGGCTCTTAATGTCAGATATTTTTTCTTATAGAGGTACATGTGTAATCTTTCATTCATTCATTCATTCTAAGAATTAAAAAAAAAATGTATTTCATCCTCACACTCTTCTCTTACTAAGGTTTATTTATTTGTTTCTAATAAAAAATGGTCTAACTGATTCTTTAATTGCACTATGAAGTGACTCATTAAAAAATGATATTTTCATTTGAAATGTCCTTGTTATTGACTACTTTTCAATCTTTTATAGTTGTCCCCATTTTATTTTACTACTAAGAGCCCAAAAATCCATGCATACTTAAACTTTAATTCACAAAATTATGCACTAAATAGTAATTATAGAAAGTCTCCAATATCAAACATCTTTCTTTCTTCAAAAATATGTGATACCCAAAGCTATACACAACCTTTGTTAAACAATACTTTTAAATGCAATATTAGTAATTAAAGGCATGGGTAATAACTCTTTAAAAATTCTACCTTGTATTTCTATGCATATGTATCTTAACATTATTAAATAATAATTAATTAATTGATTGAATAACCTAGACAAAAAGATAAAATATACATGTACATCGAGGGCTAATAAATATAAAACTAAAATAGAGTGACAAAACTAATTATTTGAAATTTGAAATTGTATTTAATTTATCAAATGCAATTTATTAAGAGAAATTTTATTAAAACTCATTCTCCTCATATTATTAATTTACGCCGAAGGCATATCCTTATTTGAAGAAGACAAAGCTAAAAATGGCAATCAATGGTTCCTATCAATCTGGTGGCCATTAAATGAATCTCAACCATTCATCATTTTTCACAAACGTATCCTAGTAAGAGTAAAATTTCTCGAATTGAAAACGTGCATCGGGTTTGTGACAAAGACATTATTATAAAGCAGTTTGTATCTTTCCTGCCTTTTTGGCAGAATAAATGTAACCTTTTGATGCCCTCCTTTCTGCACATACAATGGTCTCATGACTCAAACTACCACCATTGATGTTTCCAATAGAGAATCATATTCCCTAAAAAGGCTTTAATAACTTCTGTACAGACAATGTACATGAAATCCAAGCTCTTTGGAATGAATCTCCACCTAAAAATCTTCATTTTTGGGAAATTATTTTTAAATTATTATATTAGAATTATGTTTTTATATTGATTTTATTTATATATTTTTAAAATTATTATATTAGAAAGAGAAGTTATATATTAAAATTTTAAAAGTGGTTATAATATCATTTAATTTTTTTTATATTGAATGAATACGTTAAGTAACTTTATGTTTGTAGGTATGTAATATTTCTAAGATTTATTATGTTGAATTCAAATTGTATGACTAATTTTGCATATGTAATTTCTTTTTGTATATACAATCATTAATAACTTTTTAAATTGTTAACTTCTAAGATATACAAAAATTAAAAAAAGACAATGCTCTTTTGTTTTTAATTGTTATTTTTTATTTTAAAAAGAAATAATATATCTGTATGAATAATTTTTGCAATTTTTTCTTTTAAAATAAAAATTAAAAAAATGTAAATTATTGTCAGATCCTAATAGTGAACGCATTTAGGTTTTAACATTACCACATCTTGTTTTATTTTTTAATTTTTAAATACTTATTTTCATTTATTTGAAAGAGTTATTTAATATATTTAAACTAGCATAAATAAAAACTTTCTTTGGTTAAAAATTTTGATTATAATTTAATTATACCTATTATTATATATTATATTTTAAAATAAAAACATTAATTACATAAAATGATTAAAATAGTTTTATATATTACAAAAATAGATCAAAATTTATCTTAATTGACTTTCCACATTTCTTCAGCATACCCATTGCACACTAAGGTGCAATTGCTAGTTTAAATCATTTTAAAAGAATTATTGTAATTAAAATTACTATGATTGATCACTTGAGATTGCAATTAATGCATACATTGCAAATAATTTACATGAAGTAGCGTAAGTCAAATTCATATCTTTTAATGCTCCTTCATACTCCTATTTCTTGCATTAGATCAAGGCAATGTGTTATAGTAGTACTCTAAGCAATAAAAGGTTACATACCATAAATGATCATTTACCTATGTACATATAAATCGATCTTAATTTGCATTAAACAAACATTCATAGTTTGGATGTTCCCAAAGAAAACATCAAAGCCATCAAAATAGCACACCAAAGTACACATATTTTCTAAATCATTTGCTTCATGTGCAGATATAGGAAATGTATGTCTCTTTTGTTAAAATTAAAGTACGTGGGGTAAATGTGGCTCCCACAAGGGTTGAGCTCAGCGTACTTTATTGTGTAGCTTAAAAGGACAATTCATTAGATGGTTTATTGCTTCTAATTTATACAAACAAGTTTACATGTTTTGTGGCAATATGTTGTTTGTCACTTCCATGAGTGACATATACTTATTACAGAGAAATGATAAAGAATAAAGTAACCTTTGGTGGAAAAAAACCTTATAGATATATGTTGATGTGTTCATTTATGAAATCATGGTTTAAGGTAATAGATACAAGAAGAGCATTGTTTCTCAGGAAATAATTTGTTCTATGCTAAGAAGGGATTGAGTCTTGAGATCTTCGAGAAATCTAATCTGAATATTGTGCATGAATGTGAATCTTTGCAAGTAAAACCTTAAGTATCAAAAGCCTTTGTTGTAGTTTATGATCTCAAAGGATAGTGATAATATTGAAAATGTAATTATGTTGCATATAAAGACTTTAATTTGACCAATGCATTAGTGAAATGACAATAGAGATAAAGACAATCAAGCATAAGGTAGACTTGTTACTATGCATGGTAAGGAGAAAAAACAATTAATCTTGCATAACTACAAAATACATGTGATAATCCTTGTGAGCAATAATGACAGAGGATAGATAGATCACCTATTTAGAGTAGACTTTTTAGGGTTGAAATTCAAGGCATAAATGTTATGCATAATGACAACCTTGAGAAATTTTGTAATTAGATTGAGCACAAGATAGTACTAAGAAAGCATTCATGTTGTTAAGGGGAAACATTACAAAATTCATGAAGAGCTTTTACTTCATCACAAAGGAACAAGAAATTCTTGCAAATGAGGAAAATGTTTTACTTTCTTATAGGCATGAGGTAGGAAATACATATATGGAACAAGCTTGAAAAAGCCTGTAGAAGAGGATGAAACTTTTAGATTTGAACTCTCTTGTGCTAGATCAAATTTGTAAGAAAATGGTAATAGTACTGAAGTCACCATCTTAATGGTAAATGTTAAAGGATGGTAGTCAAGATAAAATTTCTATAAGATTTTGACATTCATGAGATTTGTGGCAAATAATCAAGTACTCTTGTGATAAAGTATGTGCAACTATGGAGAAGGTTGATAAGATAATGAGGATTTAGACCACATTTGTAGATTCTATGCTTGGTGTTCCTTCTCAACCTCATGGGGCAGGAATGTTGCATATTCAATTGAAAAGAATAATAGAAGGATTTCAAGGTACAAACCAATGGTAAATAAATCTCAAAAACAAAACCCTATGTCCTTGGCCTAAAATGGTATCTTACATAAATATTTTCATTCATTTTAGAATATATGCAAGGTATTCATGAATTTCTATAGAACAAAGGTTGTACCCCAGTGAAACCCTCAACCATGAATCATGGAGTTAACATACACAGAGAGGTTCACAGCTTATAATCATTTAAATCTCTATTTTTTGCAAAATAGAAGTGAATAGAGCAAATATATTGTAATCATAGTGAAGATTACAAGAAAATCTGAAGATAGCTATGAGAAGAATACAAAGAAACTACAAAGGAAGAGTAAAAGAATCCATGGCATAGATTTTACTCAGAGATTCCAATTTAAAGAAAAAACTCTTAGTGGTAGCCAAGCAAGAAAATGCCAGCAGAAAGTAATCACAAAAAAGAAATGAAACAAGGGATATTAGTGAGGAAAGACATAGATAGTCGTGGCCAAATGAAGATATTATTTTTGTTTTAGCATCAAAAGGTAGCTTACCAATGTTTATCTAGAAGAATCAACATAGAATGTAAGAAAAACCCATGCACAGTCTAGAAAATACTCCTTGAATGGAGCTCCAGAGACTCTAGTCTGGCGGTGGCATAGCTTCATCAAGAAGCTTTTAAAATAATGAAATGAGTTTTTCATTTTGATGTTCATTTTGTTCTTAGGGTTTGCAATTCCCTAATATGTCGATAGAATTTTCATCAATCTTTTAACAAAATAATACAGCTAATGCCTGGTGGGCCATATAATGTGTTAGGCATTTCAATAGGAAATTTAACTTGGCATTGTACCTTTTTCACTTAGCAATTTTTTTGGGTAATGTCTTTATCTGATACATGGAGTTAGAAGTTTGGTAATTTTGTAGTTATTCTACATTGTAAATGTTTGAGTTAAAAGTGATATTTTATAAATCACTTTAAATTTAAGACATCATCTTTAAATGCAAAAAATGGAGCATGTGTCAAATGACCAAGTCATGAGAAGAATATAAATGAAAATTTATGACATGCCAAGGGTATAGGGAGGTTAAAAATTAGTTTTCCAACATGTGGAGGATATTTTGGAGGCTTTCATTGATTTTGAGAGCTTTTGGAAGGAAATTTGAAGTGTCATCATGTTGGACCAACTCAAACTTGACTTTTCCACAAGAAATTAGGATTTTTAAAGGCTTATGGGAATGGATGCTTCTAGATCCTATTTTGATGCAACTGTTTGGAGTTGTGATATTGAGTTACTTTTGTAACTCATTTTGAGGTAGTTCTATTCATGCAACTCTTGGAGATAGTGACTTTTGGCAGTCCTTTCATAGATCTTGTGCATGCTATTGTAACTCAGTTTTGGAGATAAAATTTAGTAAAGACCTTGATTATTATTGACTTGAAAGCTTTGCCTACTAATTATTTGCATTTTTGTGCTTAGTCACCTAGTTGATCAAAAAAAAATTATTGAAGAAATGTTATTTCCTTGAAGCTTTGTCTCAGGTTTAGAACCTTTATGCAGAAGGTATGTTTATGCAGGTTACAAATTGTGTCAAAAGGTGTAAATAACTTTTATATGTTAAATTAACTTTCCTTCTAGGAGTCTGAGCACTAAGACTTATTTTTGAAGCACTTTTGCAAGAATATACAGAAATGAGTTGTGTAGATTTATCTTCAGTCATTACAAGCAAGTGTATGAAATTTGGTTTAAAATTCAAGTAATGTTTAGGTGTATCACCATAGGATTTAATTTTCATTTCATGCATTCATTCTTCTCTTTTCCTCCACAATCAATAGTTTTTAAGTGATACCATAGGAATTCAGCCTTCTTCAGAGGTTGACCTTTGTTTAGAAGTGACCCACAACTTTAGAGGTCTTCCCATGTTCCTCTAAAAATGATAAGTCCTACAGCTTAAACTTGTTAAATCATGAAACTTAGCTAGGGTGCAATTTCAGTGAGTTAACAGTTTTGGCACGCTCAGTGGGACTGTCGAATCATACAGTTTAGAAAGAACACATAATATTGCTAGTTTTGATATGTAATCAACAAATTTCAGACCTTAAGAGGTTGAAATCTACATATCTAGAAACTCCATGCCCAAATTAATTGGTTTAAGTAGGCTAAGTGCTAATTTCATGGTAATATGTCTTACCATTCACCATTCCATGAAATTTTTGTTTCTACACCTTCTTATTTGCCATATCAAAGTATTCATGCTACTGATTTCATAGAATATTACTAGAAAAGCAACTTTTCTAATGAGTTTGAAAATTCTAATAACATGAGTTTGGAGAATATGTCTTTGAAAGTAGTTTGAAGAGATTGAAAGATAGTAGGAGATTGACAGGTAGCATGAAGAGATTGCTTATTAATCTTATATTCATCAGTAGGAGGTGGAGGCACAAAGAGGGTCCTATTCAGTACAAGAAAATGTAGTTTTTGAACAACTTTCTCAAATGCCCTAGTCAATTGCTACCTTTCTAAATCCTTTGTTTGAGGAAGGGATTTACTTTCCATAGTTTAGTTTCCAAGTTTTGAAGAGAATGAATTTTTAGTTGAAAAGAAAGTAGAAGAAGAGAAGTACATTGATCCAAATAGCTTACTCCTTTGGGAAAAGATTAAAGAGGTAAATCCTTTCCATCTAGCTATAAGGTGTTATCAATTGCAACAACAAAGGGTTGAACAACAAGAGGACATCAGATAGTATGGTGAGATGCTGACCAATGGTCATTAGCAAGATACTGGAGCATTAAACTTGGAGGAACAGTAGGAAGAAAAAGTGGAAGTGACTGTTGGAAAAAATTAATTTTCAATTTTGAATAGGAAGTTGCCTTCATTCATTCAACATGAGGAAGAATTTGTGGGTCCTTTCACACCAACAACACTTAAAGAGAAGGCTAATGTTGAATTTTTTGAAGATGTGTGTGCAGATATAGTTGAACATTTTTGTTCAAAATTTGATGGTAAAGAAACAGAAGAAGTTGATAGTCATGATGAACCAAAACAATAGGTTCATAAACTTGAACAAATGTTGGAACAATAGGAAAAACTTCATGAACTTTATTTACAAGGTTATAACTGGTTGGAGGAGCTTCCATTCTTTTGTGCAAAGGAGCTTGAGATTGCATCACCAATTGAAATTTTTTATTCTTTCGTTGAAGAAGAAAATAATGAATTGGAATGTTATTCTTTGAGTGATAATAAGAACTATAAGCAGCTTCCTTTCTAGTGTATAAAGGAGCCAAAAGCTGATGTTTTTATTGAAAGTGTGTTGGAGGAAGCTATTTCATTGTTCTCCATTGAAGGAATGAGTGTTCATTTAGAAAAGCATGAGCATAGTGAGGAGGTTACCATTTTTCCACCAAGTCAGCCATAGGGGTTAGGATTTCCCAACCAAAAAGGTGATAAAATGGTAGTCCATGAGTGAGAGATCAACAAAGAAAGTTTTGGCTACGCCCTTACAAGAGGTTTCCCTATTAGATACTTGGCCAACAAGGAGTCCAAACAAGTACAAATAACCAAGCATGAAAATATGACTGAAGATGGTATCAAAGATGAACTAGTGGCTAAAAGAGAGTATGTTAAATTCACTTACTCTCCTTTGAATATCATTACATATGATCTATTTAGGGAGGTGAGTGATTTTTTTTATCTTTTCCAAGAGGTATTACATCATCTTATTGAGCTTTCCTCTATATCTCATTTCTATTTGGCTCTCCTTGAGCATGCAAAATTTTGTATTTTGAGAATCAAAGGGCAATTCTTTTAGTCATCCTGTCAATCAATTTTTTTGACCAGCTTCTTTGCTGGTTAGTTTAGGTTAGCATAGGTTTAACCTTCATTTTTGTAAGTGCTTTTCAACACAGTTAGTTAGTTACTTTTTTGTTGTTTTTTTCCTTTCGTAAGTTTCAGGGTGTCATTCTTACCAATATTAATTACATAAGTTATGTGCCTAGTTTCTAAAAGACTCAATGCCCAATGGACAAGTCTAGGCTACTAGTTTATATTTTTAGTAGGAAAACATCTAGCTGATGTCACCAAAAATGTTACTGTATTTTCACCTATGGCTCAATCAGGTAGATCCCATTGATATTTAAAAGAAAATGGTACATTATTCTATCTTCCCTTCATTGCATTCATGTGTACAAATGAAATAATTTGAGAGATTACAAAAATTTAAATCATTGCATTTATATAGATGCATGAAACATAAGAAAGATTTTACAGATCTCTTCTAAAAATTTAATCTTTATTGAATGTAGAAATATTCATTTGACTCACACAAGCCATGAGTTTAAATTTTTCTTATTAAATACAAGTCAAGATGAACATATACATGAATACATAAATGAAGAAAAGAATATACATGTAGGGAAGGTAACCAATCATTGCCTGAGAATGACTAGTTCAACTTGTGTCTTCTTGTCCAAGTATCGTCTGAGTTATCTTAACCTTACTAGCTCCTTCATACTCCTATTTCTTGCATTAGGTCAAGGCAATGTGTTAGATTAGTGCTCTAAACAATGAAAGGTTACATACCATACATGATCATTTACCTATGCACATATAAATTGATCTCAATCTACATTAAACAAACATTCATATTTTGGATGTTCTCAGAGAAAACATTGAAGCCATCAAAATAGCTCACCAAAGTACACATATTTTCTAACGTGTTTTCTTCATGTGTAGATACATGAAACGTATGTTTCTCTTTTGTTAAAATTAAAGTAAGTTGGGTAAATGTGGCTCCCACAAGGGTTGAGCTCAATGTACTTTATTGTGTAGCTTAAAAGGACAATTCATTAGATGGTTTATTGCTTCTGATTTATACAAACAAGTGTACATCTCTTGTGACAATATCTTGTTTGTCACTACCATGAATGACGTATACTTATTATAGAGAAATAATAAAGAATGAAGTAACTTCTGGTGACTGGACAACTTAGAGATATATGTTGATGTGTTCATTTAAGAAATCATAGTTTAAGGTAACAAATACAAGAAGAGCATTTTTTCTTAGGAAATTTATTTTTTCTATGTTAATAAGGGATTGAGTCTTGAGATCATCAAGAAATATTTTCAATGCATCTAATGTGAAGATTGTGCATGAATGTGAATCTTTGCAAGTAAACCCTCAAGTATCAAAATCCTTTGTTGTAGTTTAAGATCTCAAAGGATAGTGATAATACTAAAAATGTAATTATGTTGTATATAAAGACTTTACTTTTACCAATGCATTAGTGAAATGACAACATAGATTAAATATTTAAAGTAGCCTTTTCAGGGTTGAACTTCAAGTCATAAATCCTATGCATAATGATAGCCTTGAGAAAGTTTGTAATTAGATTGAGCACAAGATAGTACTAAGAAAGCATTCATGTTGTTAAGGGGAAACATTACAAACTTCATGAAGAGATTTTACTTCATCACAAAGGAACAAGAAATTCTTGCAAATGAGGAAAATGTTTTACTTTCTCACAAGCATGAAATAGGAAATACATATATGGAACAAGCTTGAAAAAGCTGGTAGCAGAGGATGAAACTTTTAGCCTTGAATTATTTTGTGCTAAATCAAATTTGTAAGAAAAGGGTAGCAGTACTAAAGTCACCATCTTAATGGTAAATGTTAAAGGATGGAAATCAAGATAAAATTTCTATAAGATTTTGAAATTCATGAGATTTGTGCCAAATAAACAAGTACTCTTATGATAAAGTATGTGCAACTATGGAGTAGTTGGATAAGATAATGAGGATTTAGACCACATTTGTAGAGTTTATGGTTGGTGTTCCTTCTCAACCTCATGGGGTAGGAATGTTTCATATTCAATGGCAGAGAATAATGAAAGGATTTCAAGGTATAGAGCAATGGTAAATAAATCTCAGAAATAAAACCCTATGGCTGCGGCCTGAATGGTCTCTTATAGAATTTTTTTCATTCTTTTTAGAATATATGCAAGGTATTCATGAATTTGTAAAAAAAAAAGGCCGTACCCTAGTGAAACCGTCAACCATGAATCATGGGGTTAATATACACAGAGAGGTTCACAACTTATAATCTTTTAAATCTCTATTTTTTGCAAAATAGAAGTGAATGGAGCAAATATATGGTGATCATAGTGAAGATTACAAGAAAAGCCGAAGATAGATATGAGAAGAATATAGATAAAATACAAAGGAAGAGTAAAAGAATGGCATAGATTTTACTTAGAGATTCCAATTGAAAGAACAAACTCTTAATGGCGGCTAAGCAAGAAAATGATAGTAGAAAGTAATCACAAAAAAAAAATGAAACAAGGGATATTAGTGAGGAAAGACATAGATAGCCATGGCCAAATGGAGATATTATTTATCTTTTACAATCGAAAGGTAGCTTACCAATGTTTGTCTTGAAGAATAAATGCATAATGGAAGAAAATTTCCCTCGCAGTCTAGAAAATACACCTTGAATGGAGCTTCAGATACCCTAGTCTAGTGGCGGCATAGCTTCATCAAGAAGCTTCAGAAACAATGAAATTATTTTTTCATTTTGATGTTCTTTTTTTCTTAGGGTTTGCAATTCCCTAAACTTCCTATAGCATTTTCATTAATCTTTTAACAAAATAATTCAACTAATAATGCCCCGTAGGCCATATAATATGTGTTAGGCATTTCAATAAGAAATTTAACTTGGCATTGTACCTTTTTGACTGATCAATTTTTTTGGGTAATGTCTTTATTTGATACATGGAGGTAAAAGTCTTGTAATTTTTCACTTATTCTACATTGTAAATGTTTGAGTTTAAAGTGACATTTTATAAATCACTTTAAATTTAAGGCATCATCTTTAAATGCAAAAAATAGAGCATGTGTCAAATGACGAAGTCATGAGAAGAATATAAATGAAAATTTATGACAAGCCAAGGGTATAGGGAGGTTAAAAATCAGTTTGCCAACATGTGGAGGATATTTTGGAGGCTTTAATTTCTTTTGAGAGCTTTTGGAAGGCAATTTCAAGTGTCATCATGTTGGGCCAAGTCAAACTTGATTTTTCTAACTATTTGGAGACCCTTTGGATAAAGTTTAATGACTAGAAATAAGGATTTTTAAAGGCTTATAGGAATGGATGCTTCTAGATCCTATTTTGATACAACTGTTTGGAGTTGTGATATTTAGTTGCTTTTGAAACTCATTTCGAGGTAGTTCTATTCATGCAACTCTTGGAGATAGTGACTTTTGGCAGTCCTTGTTGACTTCTTAGTTGTCTTTGGTTCTCCTTGATGACAAAATCAGTTTGGTATCTCAGATAATCTTTCAGAGGATTTTTTTTTTGGTATTCATGTTCATGATGATTCAAGTTTTTTCATGTTGATTACTCATGTGGCTTCTGGTTCAGATTTTTGAATGCTATTCATTTGCATATGGTTATGACTATATTGGACTAACAGTGTTGATAAGGATTGGTACAGGTTATTTAGATGGTGTTCATTGTGATAGGGCATACATTAGCTTCTATGATAAATGATATTTTTATCTTGATAGGACTTAGGTTGATCATGGAACAGTTGGTTTCTTTTTGATAGGTTGACCCTTCTTTATTGCACGACAGGTATATTACTTCAATTTCTCATTATTAGGTTGATCATGGCATCATTGACAAGATTCATTTGACTATGTCTTCATGGCATATTTTCATTCTATTGATCTTCATGGTTGTCTCATAATTCTTTGGTGTCAACGGTTATTATACATTATTTGATACATGGAATATTAGGTTGGAATTATATTAATGCTTGCTTTGGCACTCGAGTTTGATATTTCATTTTCCATCATTGGTATATGAGGTTTTTGTTCACTCTTTATTTGGATTTTTCATTTCATGGCTCTCTCACATTATTTTGGTGTCACTAGTTAGGACACAGTGAGTGACATATATGGAGTCTTCATCTACTTCATATGGTTTAGATTGAGCTGATATCATAATAAACTTCTAAAAGTGATCTTGGTTATCATAGTGTTAATTGAATGTGACTTTGTAAAATTCACCTCTATGACTTGAAGGTAATATTAATGGAAATTTTATAATGTTGTTTTGGACATTGTTTTTGGCTAACTTGCTTTGGTAAATGACTTTGAATAAAGTCATATTTGAATGGGGCATCTTAATTTCACAAAGCATAAAATTAAACCCTATTGGGTTTCCCTAAGTATTTTAATGGGTGATAGTGATTCTGACTTGGAATAAAGGCCTTTGCATAAAATACTTGGCCGACAAAAGGTTAATGGAAATATTTAAAAGTCACTATGAAAGTGACATGGCATCGGCTATTTGGTAATTACTGATCTTTTGCATTAATATTCAACATTGTTTATCACATTAGATCTATATTTATTTGTGTTTGACTTAAGTAAAAAGTTACTTGGAAGCCATCATTCTTCTAAGTCAACATTTTTGGAGGATTTTTGACTTAGAATAAATTTTATTCCATGGTCATTGTGTATTGACAGCCTGTATTCAATGTATGGAGTGCAACTTGGAATTTGAGTTGGTAATAATATGGTCAACATTCTTTGAAATTGGTGTGAAAGTGAACTCAAATATCTTTTAAATTGATTATTATTATGTTTTGATTTGGACTTCAAAACTTTATTAATTTTGGCAAAGTCATTGATTGACTTGAGAAGAGACTTGCTTAGGGAAAAAGGATATTACATTTTCATTGTTGGTGGTTTGGAACCCTAGCCATGTCGCCGCCATTAAGGAATGTAACTGGGTATGTGCAAGATCATCATGGAAAAAATAGGCCCTTAAGTGGCAAAAAATTCAGAAAAATCAGAATTAGGAATCTTGACGTAAAAATTTGAATAAGTTATCTAGATTATTTCAAAAATATGTAAGAATAGAATCTGTAGGAAATTGAATGTAGTTTCTAAACTACTAGGTTTATTTTTATTTTTTTTAAATATATTTGGTGAAAATTTGAAATTTCAATGTAGTAATCCTTAAATTTTAGGGAAAAAATAAGTAGTAGGTGTCTGTCTAACGACCCTAACCACAATAAAATTATAACATTTTTTATAATATTTTAGATATAAGTAGATCATTCATGTCTCGATGTGATGCATGTTTTTTTGTAATTTTTTTCCAAGTAAATAATTAATTATGAATTTTTTATTACAAATTTTAAAAAATATAAAAACTTGTATGTCTGACCACCTTAACTTGTTAAAAACTTCATGAAATTCGAGTTTCTTTCTTTTAATCCTATAGTATGCAAAGCATATAATGTGACACATGTTTTGGATTCAAAAAATGTGATATTGTTTGAAAGCTATAGATGTTTTTCAATCAACCTATTAATCAAGACTTTAGTCGTAATTCAAATAGAAAATGAATAATAATTATTTATTAAATTCAAAGCAAAGCATAATTTATATTGGTGGAAAGCTGAGAATCTCCTTTAAAAACCCTTTTCGTTTCATCAATTTTGGGTAAGAAAAAAGTTGTCAGCCACATGGACCATCATACCACTTAAATATCACCATTTTTTGGCTCATCATGATCCTGCACATACCCAACTGTTGTTTTTCATTAAATTGTTGGCTGTAATGGCTTTGACAGGAAGCAAAATCAATACAGAAGCTATGTTTGGTGCGCTTCACTGGCTAAAAGCTTAACATTGGTGAAAGAAATTCGTGGGAGTTTCAAATCTATCAGCTATGGTTGCTAGCTTGAAATTTGACTGGTATTTATTTATTTTCCATGATGCTTGAATAGGTATCATATCCATCATTTGATATTTATGGCAGTTATTATTTTTTCTCGAATTAGGAAAAAAAATGGGCTCTCATTTATCTATGTCAGAAATGCATGCTCTGATTTCAATTATTCTTGGCTGCATTATGAGCATTTTGAAAAATTGATTTATTGATTGGTATTTGGTGGAGATATGGATTCTGACTTTGTAGTGAAGGTTTTATCGTCATTGTCTTTGATTTCAAAAATGGCTTTCTGCATAAAGTTTTCTTAATACAGATTCATATGGGTTTCTCGAAAAAGGGAAATTAAATTTCCTATACATACTTCACTACATTTAGATCTAGGTTATGAAAAATCATGCAATCTGAGTTTAAAACAACCTTCAGTATAGGAATTACACATGATTATTCTCCATCTAGTGATTATCATCATTCTACTAGCTCATTTTCTAAAAACAAGATGGAGGTTTCAGATTCTTTTGAAAATGAATTCTATGAAGACCTTTTTTTTATTGGTAGACATATATGTGAAATTGTATTTAAACATAGTGATTGATCACTATGAGGTTGATCTGAGGGGAGTCTGTGATATCATAACTTACTGTTGTATCAAAAATTAAATTGTGAAAAAGCTCTATTGTAAAAGTTTGAAAACATGATGTAGAGTAATATTATAAAAAAAAATTATTTATTTAATATTTTAAGGATTCATTGTGTTGAATCGTTAGGGTATTAGATAGCGAGGTATGAGTGAGCTTATCTGAGAAACAAAGAGATTCTCTATGTTATTGTAATTTTGAAATTTGAGTAAGGGGTCAATGCTCCTTCAGTTGGTGCTCAAAAATTACCCTATAAGGCATTGTTAATAGTGGTTTTTGAAGATTAAGCCAATAAGGTAGTTTAGGAGAGTTTTTTCTACCCTAGGAGGGTTTTCCACTCAGCAAATCTTTTGTCTTATGGTCTCTTTTTTTTTATGTCATAATGCTTCTTGATTGTGATAATTTTGTGAGTGATAGTTTTTATCAGTTTGAACATTGTTGAATGTTAGTTCCTTCATCTCTACAAATATTTATTTTAAATGTCCTGCACAAGTCATTGTTGAAGAGTCTAATTCAAAAGGAAGCATAAAAGTACTCATTTTATTCATAGCTCACGAATTGTTATAATTTTCTAAAGCTGTTTGTTGTCTCAATACTTTTCTTATGTCATTTTGTTGCACTGTTGTTGCAGTGTCTTATAAAGATTCATTCAAATCAGTTGTTTAAGAAGTGAATCAATAATGTTGACCTTCATTTGCACAGTCCTATGAGTTTTACCTACACTATCATCATGCTTTGATTGTTAATCAATGTCAGTCATAATTGTTTTGAAAAATGCAAGATATCTCACTCAAATCATATTTGCATAAGTTGTCTAATGGAATGAGTTAATTTTTTCATATCTTTATTTACCCCTTTTCATGAATACTCTCAAGGTTATCACTTTTCTCTATTGTCACTAAAAAGGAAATCATATTTAAAATTCTTTGTCGAAGTTTAGAAAAAGGTTTAGAAACTGATTCACCCCCCCTCTTAGTGTCTATCAATAAATCCAACAATTGGTATCAGAGCGTAGGGTCCTCTGATAGGTCTAAAAACCTTGGATTGATTCTAGTTTTGGAGTTTATCAATGTTGTTACAAGTCTATGAAAATACTTTTGTTTGAATGATTCAGACTATGTTTTATGAAGACATATCTTGTCTTAATTGATATTGGTGTATAGAGACATACCTGTACATAAGTCTAACCACTTAGGGTTTCCTGGTCGTGGAGTATTTTTCATGGGTAAGTACAAGAGAAACAAAGGTCAAAAGAAAGCCCCTAGTTTCAAGCAAAATTTTGATAAACCAACTTTTTTCAAATCACTGCCAATTGACACTAAAGATGCTCCTATAGTTTGTGAAGAAGAAGATCACTTAGTAAGTGACTTTGAACAAGAATTTGCTGAAAACTAATATGAAGATGATGAGGATGAGTTTAATCTAGAAAGAGAACTGCTTGCTTCCTTAGATGAACTTAAAAGGATTAAACATGAAAATTAGGAACTTAAGGTACAACTTCAAAAGAGTAATGATACTAATCAGACATTAAACCAAAACTATGATAAATCTCAAAATATTATTGAATTTTTGAAAGGTCAAATGGTTGATAGAAAAAGGAATAAAGAGGAACTGGATGCTAAGTTAAAAGACAAGGATGAAGTGTGCAACAAACTAGAATATGAGATTGCTTCTTTAAAGAGATGTTCAGATAATGATTCCTTGTTAAAAGAACTAACTCTTAGAGATAATATGATTATAAGTCAAAAAATTGAAATTGAAGAATGTAAGAGGATAGATGACGTTGTGAGTTTTGATTTGGAGATTAAAAATATTGATTATCTAAAAATTGAAGAAGAAGTAGTTGCTTTAAGAAAAGAGCTTGAAAATTTCAAGCTTCAATCTAGTAAAATTCATAAATTTGATCATAGTACTAATATATTGAATGAGTTTTTGGGCAGGAAAAAGTGTTCTAAAGATCCTACAGGAGTGGGATATGAGGTTGGAAAAATATCTACAGAAAAATCTAAACATGAAACAGTGTTTACTACTTCAAATGGAAAGAATTTTATAGCCAAGCAAACACCAAGAATGAAGGTTGATCTTGGTTACAATACTACTGCACCAAAGGAAAACATTGACATTAGAAGACAATCTAAAGATATTCATAGAGAAGGGAGAAATGTATTCAAATATTCACATCCTTGGCATGATCATTCATTCAGGTATAATCATTCTTTTCAAGGATATTGTGGGTATGTGCAGGATCATGATGGGCCAAAAAGTGGCAATATGATTGGTTTGTGGCTAACGACTTTTATTTTACACAAAATTGATGAAATGAAAAGGGTTTTTAAAGGAGATTCTCATCTTTCTACCAATATAAATCATGCCTTACTTTGAATTTAATAAGTAATTATTATTCATTTTCTATTCAAATTATGACTAAAGTTTTGATTGATAAGCTAATTGAAAAACATCTATAGCTTTCAAATGGTATCACATTTTTGGAATCCAAAACATGCGTCACATTCTATTCTTCACATACTATAGGATTAAAAAAATAAAAATTGAATTTCATAAAATTTTGACCAAGTTAATGTGGTCAAACATACAAACTTTTATATTTTTTAAAAGTTGTAATAAAAAATTCATAATTAATTATTTACTTTGAAACAAATTACAAAAAAATATGCATTAGATCAGGACATGAGTCCTCTAATTATATCTAAAATATTTTTTAAAAATATTATCATTTTATTGTGGTTAGGGTGGTTAGACAAACACCTACTTCTTATTTTTTCCCTGAAATTTAAGTACTATTGCATTGAAATTTCAATTTTTCACCAAATAATTTTATTTTTTATAAACAAACCTAGTAGTTTAGAAACTACATTCAATTTTCTACAGATTCTATTCTTACATATTTTCCAAATAATATAGATAACTTATTCAATTTTTTACATCAAGTTTCCTAACCCTAATTTTTTTGAATTTTTTGCCACTTAAGGGCCTGTTTTATCCATGATGATCCTACACATACCCTTGTTATGTTTGTAATGACTATGGTCATAATAAAATAGATTGCAGGAGATGGTCAAATAAGAATAATTCTAATGTATCTAGAAATGAAAATGTGGTGTGTTACAATTGTAACAACATTGGTCACTTTAGAAAAGATTGTAGAATGAATATAAGTGATAATTATGAAGGAAACTAAGTTGGAAATGTCTATAGGAAGTATTTTTCTCCTCATAACAGTCATAAGATCATTTTTTTCAGATGTAATAACATTGGGCATAAAGTACAACAATTCAGATTTAATAGAAAGACAAGTACTTTAAGCAAGCAAGTGAAAAATTCTACATTGATGTGGAGAAGAAAGAGAAATCAATATGACAAGAAGAGCAATAAATTTTTTTATGAGAAAACTCTGTGTGCAATCCTTGCATAGGTGTTGCCTTCCAGGTCTTTAGAAGAAGCAAAGACTCAAGGGGAGTCTATTATGGTAATGTATTTTACCCCTATGGAGTCTAGAATGAGGTATGATAGCATGCATTTTCCATTGGTGGTATAAGAAGTAAATAAATGGTTTGTAAATGCCAATATTTAATTATGCTTATTTCGATTGAATAGAGTGGTTGATTTTTGTTGACATGAAATTGATACGGGTTGTATATGTTTATTGAGGCTGCTTGAATGTTTATTATTGAAAGTTTTTATTGATGGTGTGATGCTTAAGTCTTTGAAAAGGTGTGGTCATAAGTTATGAGGATAGTGAGTCATGGGCATGAAAGATTGAGTGATTCAAATTTCTGTGCAATGTTTTTTAAAGGAGCTACTTCAAAAAGTGGTTATACAGTCAGATGACATCAAGGTTTAGTTTGAACAGAAATATGTTTAGCTTGAATGGATTTTCTGTGTATAACTTTTGAGCATGTTGTGAGGTCTTGAGAGATTTCCAGGCTGAGATGATCTTTGTGTATTCCTTTTGGAGCCAAAAAGTGTGAAGGTCCGCTATGAGTTAGAAGTTGATATTGAGGAGTAATGCAACCTTAAGAAGTTTTTTTTTTTCTCTTATTTGTATGTATGATAGAATATGAAAGATGTTCTGCAACAAATTATCTCATGCAAGAAATCCTAAATATTCTTTTATGATTGAAAGTGTGATATTGGGAATTTGAGCTGCTCATTCGTGATATTTATTTCTATACCTGTTAGAGTCATATATGAACAATATATCTTATGAAGTCTTTGAATGCAAATTATCAACCCAAGTCATGTTTCTATCAAAGGACTTGAAAATTTAAGTTGTTGGGAGGCCTGGTTATAATATTATGTGCTCTATGTAGTGCCTGAAAGCATGAAGAATTGAGTGAAGAAGATTGTTTTATTTTTGAGTTTTACTGAAATGATCTTGCAAGGAGATGTGCTATTCAAGGGACAGTTGTGAAACAATTTAGTATCTCCCTTATATTCTTTGGTATCAAAAAGATGAAGTTATTATCATGATTGAGATAGTACAAAAGAGCAAAGATATGCCTTGATGGTACCTCAGGTTTTTAATTTTCTTGAGAATGTTTTGTTTTTGTGTGTTATGGATTAGATTTGAGTCTTTTCTCATCTATAAAATGGTTTACAAATGGAGTGGTGAATTCCTATTGTGCTTGCAATGGATTAAAAGTGTTTTCAATGACCGATTTGGATTATTTGTCAATGCTCTTGTTGTTTGAGAAAAGGGGTAATGATATCATATTTGATATATCTATGTTTGGAGATTCTTTGTAGGGGGATCTTGTTTCTATATGTTCTTATTTCCAATTGTCTTATATATTTTTTAGTTTGTTGCTATATTGTTTTACTTGTAGCTAGTTCATATAATTCTTTGTTGGCTTCTCATTTGTGGTTGCATTGCATTTCTTTGTCATTGAGGCAAAAAGGGAGAGAGTAATTTGTGTTTTTCCATCATGGAAAAAGGGGGAGTTTGTCGACTTCTTATTTTTCTTTGGTTGTCCTTGATGAGAAAATCAGTTTGGTATCTCAGATAATCTTTTAGCGGATTTTTTTTTGGTATTCATGTTCATGATGATTCAAGTTTTTCCATGTTGTTTCCTCATGTGGCTTTTGGTTCAGATTTTTTAATGCTATTAATTTGTAGATGGTTATAACTATATTGGACTAGCAGTGTTGATAAGGCTTGGTACAAGTTATTTTGATGGTGTTCATTGTGATAGGGCATGCATTAGCTTTTGTGATAAATGATATTGTTATCTTGACAGGACTCAGGTTGATCATGGAACAATTGGTTTCTTTTTCATAGGTTGACCCTTCTTTATTGCATGACAGGTATATTACTTCAATTGCTCAATATCAGGTTGATCTTGGCATCATTGACAAGATTCATTTGACTATGTCTTCATGGTTGTCTCATAATTCTTTGGTGTGAACAGTTATGATACATTATTTGATACATGGAATATTGGGTTGGAATTATATTAATGCTCTCTTTGGCACTCGAGTTTGATATTTCATTTGGAATCATTGGTATATGAGGTTTCTATTCACTCTTCAGTTTGTTTTGTCATTTCATGGCTCTCTCATATTATTTTGGTGTCACTGGTTAGGACATAGTGAGTGAAATATATGGAGTCTTCATCTAGTTCATATGGTTCAGATTGAGCTAATATCATAATCAACTTCTAAATGTGATCTTGGTCATCATAGTGGACTTTGTAAAAGTCACCTCTATGGCTTGAAGGTAATATTTATGGCAATATGGCAATTTTATAATGTTGTTTAGGAAATTCTTTTTGGCTAAATTGCTTTGGTAAATGACTTTGAATGAAGTCATATTTGAATGGGGCACCTTAATTTCACAAAGCATAAAATGAAACCCTATCAAGTTTCCCTAAGTCTTTTAAGGGGTGATAGTGATTCTGACTTGGAATAAAGTCCTTTTCATAAAGTACTTGGTCGACAGAAGGTTTGTGGAAATATTTAAAAGTTGCTATGAAAGTGACATGGCATCAGCTATTTGGTAATTATTGATCATTTTTATTGATAGTCAACATTGGTTATCACATTGGCTCTATATTTATTTGTGTTTGACTTAAGTAAAAAGTTACTTGGCAACCATCATTCTTCTAAGTTGGCATTTTTAGAGGATCTTTGAATTAGAATACAGTTTATTCTGTGATCATTGTGTATCAACAACCTGTATGCAATGTATGGAGTGTGACTTGGAATTTGAGTTGGTAATAATATGGTCAGCATTCTTTGAAATTGGTGTGAAAGTCAACTCAAACATCTTTTAAGTTGATTATTATTATATTTTGATTTCAAGTTCAAAAATTTATTAATTTTGGCAAAGTCATTAATTGACTTGAGAAGAGACTTGCTTAGGGAAAAAGGATATTACATTTTCATTGTTTGTAGTTTGAACCATAGCCATGTTGCCACCATCAAGTAATGTAACTATTGTTTTTCATTAAATTGATAGCTATAATGACTTTGACAAGAAGCAAAATCAATATGGAAGCTATGTTTGGTGTGCTTCACTGGCTGAAAGCTTGACATTGGTGAAAGAAATTCGTGGGAGTTTCAAATCTATCAGCTATGGTTGTTGGCTTCAAATTTGGCTGGTATTTTTTTTTTCATGCTGCTTGAACAAGTATCACATCCATAATTTGATATTTATGGCAATAATTGTTTTTGCTAGAATTAGGGAAAAAAAATGGGCTCTCATTTATCTCTGTCATAAATGCATGTTCTGATTTCAGTTATTCTTGGCTGCATTATGGTCATTTTAAAAATTGATTTATTGATTGGTATTTGGTGGAAATATGGATTCTAACTTTGCAATGAAGGTTTTATTGTCATTGTATTTGATTTCAAACATGGATTTCTACATAAAGTTTTCTAAATACAGATTCATATGCATTTTTCAAAAAAGTGAAATTAAATTACCTGTGCATTCTTCACTACATTCAGATCTGGGTTATGAAAAATCTTGCAGTCTGAGTTTGAAATGGCCTTCAGTATAGGCGTTACACATGATTATTCTCCATCTGCTGATTATCATCCTTCTACTGGCTCATTTTCTAAAAACACGATGGAGGTTTTAGATTCTTTTGAAAACGAATTCTATGAAGACCTTTTTTTTATTGGCAGACATATATGTGAAATTGTATTTAAACACAGTGATTGATCACTGTGAGGTTGATGTGAGGGGAGTCTATGATATCATAACTTACTGTTGTATCAAAAATGAAATTGTGAAAAACTTTTTTATAAAAGTTTGAAAACATGATGCAAAGTAATATTATAAAAAAACCTTATTTATTTAATATTTTAAGGATTCATTGTGTAGAATCTTTAGGGTATTAGATAGAGAGGTATGAATGAGCTTATCTGAGAAATAGAGAGATCCTCTATGTTATTGTAATTCTGAGATTTGACTAAGGGGTTGGTGCTCCTTGAGATTGGTGTCTCTAAATGAGGGGTTGGTGCTCCTTGAGTTGGTGCTCAGAAATTAGTCTATAAGGGATTATTAACAATGGGTTTTAAGGATTAAGTGAGTAAGGAAATTTAGGAGTGGTTTTTCTACCCAGGAGGGTTTTCCCCTTAGAAAATCCTTTGTTTTATGGTCTCTTTGTTTTGATGTCATAATGCTTCTTGATTGTGATAATTTTGTGAGTGATAGTTTTTATCAGTCTGAACATTGTTGAATGTTAGTTCCTTCATCTCTACAAATATTTATTTTAAATGTCTTGCACAAGTCATTGTTGAAGAGTATAATTCAAAAGGAAACATAAAATTACTCATTTGATTCATAGCTCAAGAATTGTTATAACTTGCTAAAGGTATTTGCTGTCTCAATACTTTTCTTGTGTCATTTTGTTGCACTGTTGTTCCAGTGTCTTATAAAGATGCATTCAAATCAATTGTTTAAGAAGTGAATCAATAATGTTGACCTTCATTTGCATAGTCCTATGAGTTGCACCTACACTATCATCATGCGTTGATTGTTAATCAATGTTAGTCACAATTGTTTTGGAAAATGCAAGATATCTCACTCAAATCATATTTGTAGAAGTTGTCTAATGGAATGAGTTAATGTTGTCATATCTTTATTTACCCCTTTTCATGAATGCTATCAAGATGATCACTTTTCTCTGTTGTCATTAAAAAGTAAATCATATTTAAAAGTCTTTATCGAAGTTTAGAAAAAGGTTCAGACAGTAATTCACCCCCCGCTCTCAATGTCTATCGATAACTCCAACAGTCCTTTCATAGGTCTTGTGCATGTTATTGTAACTTAGTGTTGGAGATGAAATTCAGTAAAGACCTTGATTATTATTGGGTTGAAATATTTTCTTACTCATTATTTGCATTTATGTGTTCATACACCTGAATGATCAAGTTTTTTTTAGTGAAGTAATGTTATTTCCTTGAAGCTTTGTCTCAGTTTTAGAACCATTATGCAAAAGGTATGTTTATGTAGGTTACAAATTGTGTTAAAAGGTGTAAATGACTTTTAGATGTGAAATTAACTTTCCTTCTAGAATTCTAAGAACTAAGACCTATTTGTGAAGCACTTTTGCAAGAATGTATAGAAATGAGTTGTGCAAATTTATCATCAGTCATTACAAGCAAGTGTATGAAATATGGTTTCAAATTCAAGTAATGTTTAGGTGTATCACCATAGGATTTAATTTTCATTTCCATGCATTCCTTTTTCCCTTTTCCTTCACAATCAATAGTTTTTAGGTGTTACCATAGGAAGCCGGCCTTCTCTACAGGTTGACCTCTTCTTATAAGTGACCCATATCTTTAGAGGTCTTCCCATGTTTCTCTGAAAACACTAAGTCCTGCAACTTTAACTTATTAAATCATGCCGCTTATCTAGGGTGAAATTTCAATGAGTTAACAATAGATAGTAACATAATGTTCCTTTTATAATAAATTGAACTATTACCTATCACTTTTGAAGGTAAGAATATTAGAAAACTCTCCCATGTGCCAACTCAGTGATTACATCTATGCCACATGCACTAGATCTAGCATATGGGTGTACATGGTCTAGTGTAGATTTTCGATTACGCCTCCATTTTGGTACTACCATATGCAAGATAAAACAAGTAAATTTGAAATGATTGTAGGTAAATTTGTTCCTTTTTCTTAGCCTAGCCTAGATGAGATAATATTTGACAGAAGTGTCATTTCTGGCTTATGCCAATTGCTTACAAATACAACACTATGTACGATGGTTATTTATGGAAGTGTACTCTCATGCATCTATTGTGGTTTCATTAATCTTCACACATTCAATGAGATGTGGATCAAAATTGAAATTGTGGGAGATTTAATGGAGATGATTATTTAAGATTTTAATTGCTTAATTTGTGACTCACTGATCCAAAATGAAGATGCCAATAAGGCTACATGGTTTGAAGTGACAATCACCATTTCTAAGCTTTACCATTGACAGACACCTAAAGAAGATTTGTAAGGTGAAGAATGTGTTGTGTCTGGAGGCATAACTTATCAATATCTATAAATAGGCATCATGTAAAATTTGATATCTCATCATTCTTTTTTGCAACATTGATGGATTTGGGCATTTCGAAGGTGAAATGTTTTCAACTTTTATGGGAAGTGTTCAAATCAAACATCCTCATGGATGACTTGGATATAGTCACTTTTATTGAGCCTGGCATTGACATACCTTCATCGGACAATATTGTCTAAATTTTATAGTGTGGGATGGTTGTGGAGTGTCATCCTTTCATTATGCACATAGACACAAGATGCCTTGCCCATCATAGTTGATGTGCTTGATAGGGATTCAAATTTTTGTCACAATTCCTTGGGCTTATCGAGATTGATGGTTTGAAGTGGGCTTTGTTGAACACCCAAGATACTAAGAGGTTGGGGTGAATCAATATCTTCTTAAACTTATTGAACATACACAATCCAAATACTCCAATGCATATAACAGTAAGGATGGGAAAGAGCATTAGCAAAACATAAAAGCACACAACACATAAATACCAGGATTTTTATGTGGAAAACCCAAAATGGGAAAAATCATTGTGAGGATTAACTCACAATATAATATAACCACTTATAGGATATTACAAAGGATGGCTCACTACTAGGACTCATTGTCCAAAAATGGGAGGCTCACTGCCTACAAAGATACAATGTAGAAAAGGCTTATAGCCATAATATGAACTGATAAAGTTCTACTTGGAAATTGTCGATTCAGTTCCTTTGATGGTCAGTAAAATAACTTTACACACTTCTTCTAATAAATTCCCATACCAACACATATGTATTCACCCTGATTCATATTCACATTCTTATCTATCTCTTTCAATCTCAAAAATTGTCCAATATATATATATATATATATATATATATATATATATATATATATATATATATATATATATATATATATATATATATATATATCTGACTCATTCACAAGCATCAATTAGGTCGGCCTATTTAGATGTGACTGTCATTCACCAAAAATATTAACTATCAGCTTCAATTTTGTACAAAACTTTTCTAAAAACAATTCCAGCATGTAGTACGTTTTAGTTTGTCAGCATGGACCTAAGATAGGTCACAAATATATCCACAACACAAAATTAATTCATTATAACATCAAATATTGATTAGGTCGGTGAGGGATAGACCTAATAATAAAATACAACTAAGTGACACCAACTCACCATAGGAGCACTTGTGCACATGAAATTATGAATATACAAACTTCTAACATCCAAAGACCATTTCCCAAAACTGTAAGTTATGATATTCATTAGTGAAGGATTGTGCACCAGGATGCTGAAGGATAATGCCTATTTCTACATACCAGTTCTAAATACCAGATCAAGCTTGAACTTATGGTGATGCAATTATAACTCATATAACATGGTTAAATCAATGGAAAGAAAAAAGTTGCATATTGAGATGTTCTTCTTCATTTTTCCAACAATCTCCCCCTTTTTCATTGATGGCAACATGTGCCAAAATAAAATGTATAAACCTCCTATGTGAAACAAACTCTCCCCTCTCCCCTTTTCTCATTATGACATTCTCTCCCTTTTTGACATCAAGGACAAAGGGCAGTCAAAAAATATGAATATATATATGTATATATAAAGGTGGTCTAGAACAGTGTATGTTCAAAAGAAAAAAAATCTTAACTCCCCGTTAGGAGTATAAATTGAAAAAGGATTGCTTGGAGGAAGGTGAGCCTTGAAGTTCCTTGAGAATACCTTGCCATGTTGACTTTCCATTCTCCCAACTCTTCCTAGCAGATACCCACATTCTATTCAAAGATTCTAATTCCATCAGGCTTTCTTCTACATCATTCTGAGTGCATAGAGTTAGATTGATCTTTTGTAGTTTTTATGAATTTTCCAAAGCATTGGCCACCAAAGTATATTCCATTGTCACAAGGTCACCTAGTAGATTGAATCTTCTGATGATGTCTTCCTTCTAGCACCAAAATGTGAACCAAGATTCCAAACCTACACAAACACACGAGAAAAACACTATATTAGATCAAATGCAAGGTTAGTATCATTATTCTTGAAGAAATCCATTAAAATTGAAATAAAAAGGAATGAAATGAAGAACATAAAGAAGCATAAATGACATATACTTAATCCTATTCAAATGCAATGCAAACTCTTGATCTCTTAGGGGAGTTGGTTCAAATTTGATGTGGAAATTGGCCCTTTCCCAACTCCTATGAAAGCTTTGTTGAATAATGATGAAGAGTGATCCACTTTGATGAATATTGATGAGTACTCCAAGATAAAATCTACATAAACTAGCTATAAAACTCAATGATATGGATGAAGATTGCTATGAATTTGAGTATAGCAAGTTTACTCAAGTTGTGGATGCTAAAATGAGGGATGCAACCTCTTATTTATAGAAGACAATGATTGAGAGACATGCAAAATGGGTGAATGTGGGAAAAATATTCAACCAATATGAAGGAGCCACTTGTCACCATGTGAATGGGCCAAGGGTGTGCAAGTTTTGGTGAATGTGCCAATAAACGACATTAGGTGGCCTTTTCAAATTTCAAATTTGGCTTGTTGGAGGGAGAGGAAGGGGTCTTAAATGCCTATTGGAGGACATGTAAGAGGATAATTAATGCTATGTTGGAAGGGACAAGTCAACTTTATTTGAATTCAAATTTGAGAGAATATTATCTATTTATACCATGTTGAGAGAAAATAGAGATTTAATAAATGAATTAAATCTATTTTCATGTGCAAGTGGCAAAACCTAGAGGATGGGACATGAGATTGGATTAAACTAATCAAGGGTTGATTAGTTTAATGATAGATTAGTGGATGTGACATTTTTTACTTAAATTTGTGGATTTAAATAAATCAAAATGAGAGGAATGTGATTATAGAGATAGATAAATAAATGTTTTTTATTTATTTAACTAAAGAAGGTGAATCAAATAAATGTTAATTTATTTAATTTAATAGGATGACTTTAGAGATTTAATCAAAATGACTGAATTAATTAGATAGAGATAATTAGATGAGGTTGATTGACTTAATTAACAAAAAAAGAATGACTTAATTAAATAAATGATTTATTCAATGAAGGGAGGAAAATTGATGAATTTAATCAGATAAGGATATTCAATTAAATGGTTAGACCGATGAATAATTTTGGATGAACTAGTGTTAGTAGTTGGGATTAGTTGTGCAATGTCACTCAATACATTTTACATGTCTACATTTTTCCCCTCTTTGAAGCAATGCACTTGTTGTGTTGGTTCAAAGAATAAATTGTCTCGATTCGAAGCAAAAAAAAATTCAATTTCAAAATTTCCCTCATTGCTACCCCGATGAGGGAAAACATGCCATTATATTTCCCCCTTGAGAGATCGGATGAAAATTCTAATTTTTGGGTGATCTCGTGAAAAAGAGGACAAGGTGCCCGATAGGTCCCAAAAAGGCTCCAGGAAGTCAAAAACAAGGTAAAATGCAAAAACGGTGCAAAACAACCTCTAGTTAGGAAAAAATGGGTTTAGAGGATCAACATCCTAGCAGGACAATCAAACAAGGTCAAGAAACCCTAATTTTTAGGCTTAAATAGGCGTTAGGAGGTCACTTCCAATTCATGTTCACACTAAGCCTTTGATGATTTTGAGATTTTGAGTTCTGACACCCTGACAAGATGGCACAACAATAGTTCTTGATGCATATTTCCAACTGAGTATGGATGTACCAATGACCTCCCAGCATTGGACCGTCGATAAGTCATCTTGAGTTGAGCTTCATTTTCATTTAATGCATGCATTTTATGCTATCAAACTTAAGTTTCTAGGCGTGGTGCCATACTGCACCACTCAAACTTTCAAACAACACTGCTTAATGCTTAAACTAGACCACAATCGTAAGATGGACCACCGCAGTGGAGTTGGGAGTTTGGAAACAAACTTCAAACTTCGATGCATTCGTGAACTGCAATGGTGGATTTCAAACTCTGGTGTTGTGACGAACTTTAGAACTAGGGTTTCGGGCAAAACTATGTCACTTTGGCAAAGTGCATCGCCGCGATGTAATTTAGGACTTTCAAGGTGCTAGTGTCTTAGATTGCAAATTTCAAACTATGATGCCTTCATAGATTGTGATGTTGGGATGAATTTTTGAATGCTGAGATTAGCTTGGGATAATTTTTCCTTGATTTTAACATGATAACTTTTCCTGATGTAGGAGGTGGCGAGAGAGGTTTATTCTCACAAGCACAGGTTGCGAGAGAGATTTGGCTATTTGTTGGTTCTAACCGATAGGTAGTAGGAGCAGCTATGAGAGATGGGGCTATGGTATATCACTTACACACCACCTGTGTGGATCAATCTAGGCATGATGTAGGTGCTTTATGAGAGATGGCATAGTGAGACCTCGTCCTTCCATCTTTTGATCGGTGAGGCCACTATTACTTTGGAGGATATGTGATAGATCCTTAGGTTGTTGATACATGGGCGATGAGTTATATATGATATGGATGCCAGATGGGAGGCATCACATGCCAATATGGCCATGGATGAGATTGTGTTTTACGAGGGTCAAATAGAGCTAGAGTTTCACTAATCACTCATGTCACCCTTCTGTCTAGTGATTGCTTCTATCATCTTAGGTCTTGTCTCTCCATATCAACAAGGCCAGTATTTCAATCCTTGTTGGGGGCTCTGCTAGGAGTGGATGGTTTGCAACAGTTCAATATGTTTCACATGGCATCCAGTTCTACTAGCCTCCCTCTACAGGGATCTTCATGAGTATGTATATTTGGATGGCAGAGCACTTGGTGTAGGGGTCACACTCCTTCATGTATGGGTGTGGGAGCATATCTCCATTCTTTGGCCATGAGTTGTTCTAATGCCGATGGGGCTTGATGAGCTAGCAGTTTGGAGTTATAGAAGTAGTGTTTCATTCACACACATAGGGGACCATGGGATTCCTTACTAGAGGAGGGTCCTAGATGATATGTAGGATTTCACATGGCACCCCTACCTTAGTCAGCCTGGATAGATTGATGATGTACAACAACTATTCTTTTCCCATCAGGATCGCCTGATGCAGGGGTAAGAGCATACTATGTTAGAGATGTACCTGCTAGGAAGGGTTCAATGCCAATATTGTGAGGCACAGGATAGACTACATGATGGATATGTGGCCATCTTTTCCAAGATAGTTTCACAGAGTGCATGGGGGTGGTACATTCCTACCTCTGAGGTAGTGGACAGTTTCAGGTAGCTAGTGGCCTAGCCATAGGCATATGATCAGGGAGATGCCGATCCAAGGACCATAGAGGCCTATCGTGATTGGTTTGGATTGACATTGAGACTCACAGTCCCAGGAACACCATCCACCTGATGGAGAGCGAGGGGCAGAGGGGCAGGATGAGGGCTGGGAGATGGCCATGCTCGAATAGGTCAGCCAACATAGGATCAGCCAGTTAGGGATCAAGTTGATCATCCCCATCCAAATTTCCATATGCAAGACCAGGCTCATGGGAAAGATGGGCATCAGGATTAGTTTTCCACATGACCGTGAGGTGGGGGTGAGAATCAGCCTCACGTGCAACCCTCACCAGTACAACTAGCAAGACAATTGGATCCCAAGGATGAATAGATTTTACAACTGCAGGCCCAGATTTAGGTTTTGATAGAAGAGAAGGATTAGGCCAGGGTCGAGAGAGATCAAGCCATTTTCTAGAGGTAGGCCGTAGAGCTATAGGTGACTGTAGAGATGGGCCATAGAAAGCAGTTAGAGAGCATGGCTGCCCCGTCCTCTCCCAACACAATGTCACTTTGTTCATACATGGAGGTTATTCGAGAGGTAGATTATTATCGCATGCATTATCACCAGGTCATATCAAGAGCAGCCTGGGCTCCAAATTTTTCATAGAGGACCAGTCACAAACTTGTAGAGGGCCATGGTGATGGAGGCAGTGGTGAGGGTAGTAGCCAGGAGGGTTAGGCTGCCTCTGATTGAGATATTATTCTTCTGTGCCCTATGGGCTTGTTTTTTATAGCCCCATGGTCCTTTGCACTTATTGACATACACATGTACAATGATCCGATTATTATTTTGTACTATGACAATATATTGATGATATATGAGATGATGATATTGATGTGATATGTCATGTTCTAACTTTAATTTATGCATTATGGATGTTCCTATTTCTTCACATGTCATGCAATCATGTTATGGTATTATGATGTATGTGATGGATATACTATGTATGGATGCATTTTTTTTTTATATCTTTCTAATGATGTATGCGTTATGTAATGATTATGTGACTAACAAATCTATAGTATGCCTTTAATGTATGATGCCATATGATATTAATTTGTGATGATCATGTGTATATAATATATTTTTTTATGAGATTTTCTATATGATACATGATATGGATGGATGATGGATGATATGCTTGTTTATGATGATGTATTTCTTGTATGATTTATGAAATGGATGGATGATTATGTAAATGCTTCTAGTTTATAATGTCCTATTTATGTGATGCGATGGTGGTTATATGATTATGCAATGGATGATGTGATGGATTATTTATGTTTCATGTGATTGTATAAGAGATTTTTATATGCAATGTGCATGTAATGTTATGATTATGAGATGCTTTAGAATGAAAAATCTATATTATATGCTTTTGAGATGATCAATGTTTTCTATATGATATGCATCATGTTGATGATTTGTGGATGCAGGATGAATGCATTATTAGTGATAAATGATTAACTATCATAGTACCTTGTTAGCGTGAAATGGAAGAAAGAAGAGATTCCAACAAGACATGAGATGATGATGATGATGAATACCTACTATGGAGTTCGGATTTTCAAAGTGCCTATTACCTTATGTTTGATAACACACATAAATATGATGCATCAAGGTATTAAGAACCAAGATGGAGTTGTATTTAGTGTGATGGACTTTGAATCGACAATCAAATAGGAGTATCCTTGTTCTCACCTAACATATGAAAATATTACTAGGATACACTTTAGGTATTTCACACATCTCAGACCAAGACATAGAAAGGAAAGCCTTCCTATGTGGTCAACAAGATATCTAAAACACCCTTTGTACATACGTAATAAATAAAGTATTTTCCAAGTTATATTACAAGAAAGTCCAATAAGCATAATAGACAAAAAGATAATGATCATTGCCCCATTCTATCTCTCTAAATCCCCTTGTTTGGGACATCATCGAGAGGTCATTGAAATGAGTACAAATAAGATAAGTCAAAAGACAAAGATAAAGTAAACAAACAAGCTAATGTTCTTCATTACTGCTAGCCAAGACTAAACTACGATGACTCCTAATGTTGATGTCCATTGTAGGAAGGATGCATCCTAGGACATTATCATATCGGTTAATTTTTGATATGGGATTGATTGGATGATAGGTTATTGATACAAAGATTTGACTAACTTGTTTACGTATCGACCTAGACTTGAGACTTTGACGTTTTGAATTTCAATTTCGAACTGCTAGAATTGTTTATGACTATTTCACGAAAGGTTTAGGATGATGATTGATTTATTGTGAATTATGTTATTGTGAGTGAAAACGAGATGAGACAGATGGATTTTTTCAAATATTTGGATGCTTTTGGAGTTTTGACATGTTTTGAGGCTATTTTTGGTATTTTTGAGATTTTTCAAATGTTTTGATTTTTTTATTTTTTGAATGTTTTGGGGTATTATGAGATTTTGACCAAGAGACTAACCTAAGGACCTATCCTAGGGGCCTTGGCAGCTGATCAACCAGATTACTCTTGCCTATGTTATATACGCAGAGACCATGTAGTTTGACTAACGACTTGACCAATTTACAAATGAAGATATACATGATGAAATGTCAGTTTATTATGATGGGCTACTAAAGGACAAACCTAATTGTCTCAGGGGATGATCTAAGATCAACCTTTCCTACGTTCAAGGCTCAGAGACCTATAGTTCAATAGGACGATTCTATTTTTGACTTCTTGAATGAATTTTTGACTTATTTTTTTATTTTGATATGTTTTGATTTTTTTTGGATTTTTTTGTTTTATGAATGTTTATGGATATTCTGATTTAATGACTTCAAGAATATACACGAATTTGATCCATTGAGAAGATACCCCCAGCATGGTGCAATAGACTACTCTGATAAAGGTAGGACAAATTGACCTTGAGGATGGGCCAAGTAGTAACAGGGGGGATCATGACATGAACAAAAGACCAAGCTATGATGCAGACGCCGAATGAAGAGCTATGGAATGCGATGGATACAAAAGCATAATGGATGGATGATGTGGAGTGATCCATGAAGATATTAGTGGATGGAAATTTCTTATTTACACAAAGTGCTTGTTTTCTAGGTTTTCACCAAGGTACTTGCCCAAAGTGCCACCGAAGTGGTGTTCACTAGAGGACATTTTTTCTCTTTAATGTTTTTGATCATTTTTCTAATTATTTTGGATTTTTTTTCTTTATATATATATATATACATATTTGTCACCAAGATGCCTGTTTTCCATATTTTCACCAAGGTGACTAATTTTTTAGGACATTTTCTAATTTTTTTTATTTTTTGGGTTCTATGCCTTGTAAGATTTAGGTATAAAACTTTTTGAGATGAGAGCTATTCATGGGATCCTATAGAGGTTCCCTTTTGGGTGTTCATAACTGATATGCTCTTGACTTATAGTTCACTATGATAACAAATGGTCCCAACCATTTGGGTTCAAATTTTCCTTTGTTATTTAGATTTGGGACATTCTTCTAATTCTTCTTTAGCACCAGTTCTCCAACTTGGAAAGTGCTACTTGTGATCTTCTTGTTATAGCTCCTCTTAAGTTTGTTCTAATAGACTTGCAGATGATTTAAATTGTCTATACATTGTTCATCTAGAAGCTCTAGCCCATTCAATCTTGATACTTAGTATTCCTCATCCATGATGAGGTTTTGTAGTGATATTCTCAGTGATGGGAGCTCCATCTCAATGGGTAGTATGGCTTCTGATCCAAAGACCAGGGAGAATGGGGTGGTGCCAGTGGATGTGCAAATGCTAGTTTCATAGGCCTAGAGTGTGGGATTGAGCTGTAGATGCCAATCACAACCTGCACCATTGACTATCTTCTTGAGGATTTTCAAAATTATTTTATTGGTAGCTTCTACTTGGAAATTGCCTTGGGGATAGTATGTGGTGGAGAAGCGATGCTGGATTATGAATTTTTCGCAAAGGTCATGAAAATCCTAATTTTTGAATGGTGTCCCATTATCTAAGATAATGGCTTGTGGGACACCGTACTGGCATATGAGATAGTTTAGGATGAATTTTGATATCTTCTTCATAGTTATGTAGGTCATTGGTATGGCTTCCACCCACTTGGTGAAATAATCAGTGGCGGTTATGATGAACTTGTGGCCACTAGATGAGGTGGGAATGATGGGATAAAGCTCTTGAGCTGGAGCATGGATGAGGTCCCCATGTTGCTGACATTGTAGACACCTTCTGACATAGTTGTGTGCCTCTTTCTCCATAGTGGGCCAATAATACCCCATCCTCAGCAGTTTCTTGGCCAAGGTCATTCCACTCGAGTGTGAACCACAAATCCTGTTATGAACCTCAGTTAAAGTAGTCAAGGCTTCATCAGTATTGAGGTAGCGAAATAAGGTTCCCTCTATGCTTCTACAGTATAAGGTATTTCCTAGGTTGAAAAATTGAGAGGATTTTTTGACAAAGGTTCTTTTTAGTTTTGAGGGTAATTCAAAATCTATGCAGATTGAGATGCTCCCATCTGTTTTTGAAACAGGAACCAGATTGGACACCCAGTCAGGGTAGTCAATTGGTCATATGAATCCTACGTCAATTAGCTTCTTTAATTCCATTTTGACTAGTAGGGCGATTTGAGGGTGAATTTTCCTGAGCTTTTTTCTAATGGGCTTTGCTTCAGGATATAATGCTAGATGATGGACCACAATCTCTGGATCGATCCCTAGCATGTATGCATAGCTCCATACAAAATTAACTTGTCTTTCTCTCAAGAAGGCTGCTAGGAGCTCTTTTTCCTCTGATACTAATGACTCTGCATAGAATGTGATGTGCAGTGTCTACTCTGTTCCTAGGTTGACTGTATTGCATGTTTTGACTAGGACCGCTGATTTTTCCTGATGAAGAGCTCTAAAAGGAAGATTGAATCCCCCATCCTTGAGTGCCTCAGAGAGGTTTTCACCATTGGATGCATCCTTTATTTTAACTATTCTTGGGTTAGAGAGTGCCTCAATGTGGTTTTCACTCAAGGACCTAGAGATTATTCTCAATTGTTCACTTTTGCAACTGAGGGATTCAATTGTTTCCCCATAAAATGTATGTGTAGCTAGCTCAATGATGAACCCTGCTTTGTGATCCCCACATAGAATATTATCCTATAGTTCCATAAATTCTGAGAGTGCCTCATCATTTTTTAATGTGTCCAAAATTGGTGGTCCTCATTGATCATAATCAATGAGTTGTGGGTAGACTAGATGGATTTCATGGTTTTGATTTTCAAACTCATAGGATAAGGTGCTAAGCATAAGGAGTGAGGAGTTCTTGAAGAGGATGGGTACATTGGTTATGGGGTCCTCATCATCACTGCTACTAGAAACATTAGTTATGTCAAAAGTGAAATTATCTATGATGCAGCCAATGGATACATGTAAGTAAAGTTCAGCTGGTGTTGGTTCATAGGGAGTCTTGATTTCTTTAACTGGGGGACCTCATCCATGTATGGATATACTCAGAAGGGTACATTTGAGGAAAATATTTCTCATTCGCATCTCAGGAATGATGGGTATTATAATCTCATTTTTTATTTTTCCCTAGTTTCTGGTTTCTATCATATCCCATTGTGAGCATCATTTGCAAACCTTTGCTTCTGTCATCCATTGGTAGATTTGCTGCTAGTCTATTATCTTGGTATAGGAGATGAGATGGGTCCTCCTCAATGACTTCTTGGCCAAGATCTCCCCAACTTCTAAAGTTTGGATATTCTTTAGGGGATGTTCAAGATTTGGAGGCTTCATTTGATTGTGGATGTCCTCGTGATCTAGGAGATTGTGGTAACTCTCCTACCACAAAGGAATTTTTGGGAATCGTGTGTTTTTCACAATCACTATCCTAGATGATGACTTTGATATCAGAGATGGTGAGGATGGTGAGAGTGGTGGGTGTCTCTATCACAAAAGTGGAAGCGACAGTGGCTGGATCAATGTATGGTGTTGATGGGCCTTCATCATTTTTAGGCACCTGAGGTATTTTGCAATATTTTTCCTCTAGGTTCTTGTAGTAGGAGAATGGTTCAAGATCTCCATGGATGGTGACCTCTTGTCCTTCATATGTGAATTTGACACATTGATGGAAGGTTAATGCTACTACTTGCATTGCATGGATCCACGAACATCCCAGGAGAATGTTATAAGGCAAGTCAAGGTCTAGGACCTAACAGCTGGCCCTACTTGAATAGGGATTTGGATTGTTCCTTGGGACACTCTTTCTTGATCATCATATGCTCTAATTGTAATTCATTTTCCTTTTTCAATAAAATCCTATGAGATTTTCATGTTCTTAATGAGCTTGAGGGATCAAATGTTCAGGCCTCCACCTCCATCCACCAAGACTCTTTTGACTTTATTTTTCTGCACTAGGACCTCTAAATGGAGTGCATAGTTGTGAGAGGGTTGAGTGGGGAAGTCTTTGTTAGAGAATGTAAGGAGATTCAGAGTGATGATGTTTCCAACCATAACTTTGAATTGTTTCACATCAAGATCTGCGAGGACAGTTGATGAGGCTAATGCTTCTTCAAGGATTTCCTTGTGGGCCAATGAGATTTTTAGCAACTCCATGATGGAGATATGTGTTGGTGTTCTTTTTAGCTCATCAAGGACATTGAATCCACTGGAAAAAGATCCGGGGTTCGGTGCGGGTGCTCTATTTGGCTAAGATGATCCTGCAATAGTAATTTTCCACCTCTTGTAATGACTCTAAAATTGGCATGGGATCCTTTGCTAGTGATGGTAGCAGTGTAATCATCTAGGGATGTGATGACATGGTCGTACACATGATTGACACCTTTGAATGTTCCATTCCCCTTGTCATTGTTATTGTTCCCTTTATTGTTATGGTTAGGCATCATATTTTTGTATATTTTGAGGTTTTGATTTCCTGTTGCTTGTTCCAAATTTATAATCCTTTGATCAATGAGGTCTTGAACTAGGTTATTTAACCTCATGCAACTGTTAGTGGTGTGCTCTTTGATTTTGTGGAAGTCACAAAGCTTATTTTTGTTGTACCAAGGAGGTTTAACATCCAGTTCTTGGTAGTTCTCATAAGTAGGAGCTTTGATGAGGTTTTCATTTATTATTTTCTTCATGATGAATTCGAGTGGTTCCCCAAGGGTAGTGTACTTTCATTTGGGGGAGTTCTTGTTTTGCTGAGGTGGTCCCCTTTGATCATTTACATTATTGATCACTTGATTGTTTGGTTGTTATGTTGTTGCATTTGCTTGATGCTTGTTTTGATGATGGTTTAGGATTTTTTGTTGTGGTGTGGGTGTGTTTTTCCAAGGGGCACTAATGATAAATTTGGCATCGACAACACCATCATTGGTAAAAATTTTGTTTCTTTCCCATGTGTGAGGTTTTTCATTGTAACTGGTGGATGGGCGATTTTTCTATTGTTCAATATATGCAATTAATCCTCCAGGTTGTGTCAAAAGGGCTCATTCAATGTTGAGTTCCTTGGAAATCAACTGGCCGTACATGGTGATACCTTGGACTTTGAGATGGAATGCCAAGGTTCCATCGAGGTTGGATATGACAGTGCACACTTGTTGTTCCTTGGGCATGACCCAATTGCTCTGATTGGCCTTGGATCTCCATCGTTGTAGGAATGAAGCAAATAATTCATTATTACCTTGTTTCAGAGCTAATAGTTCCTCTAGACTGACATCCATAATGATATTTCATACATAGTTTTTGATGAATGCATCTCTAATTTCATGAAATGTCTTAATGCTTGTAGGTAGGCGAGAGAACCACTCCATGGCATGGCTAGCCAAACTCTTAGGAAATAGCCGCATTAGATAGGTATCATCATATGCAACTTCCATGCAATTAACCCAGAATTCCCTAATGTGATCTTCAGGGTTACCTATCCCATGGTATTTATTGAATTTGGGGATCTCAAATCCCTTTGGGAATGGTTTCATTGCAAGGCTCCTATCAAATGGATAAGGGCACAAATTGTTGGGGGTTTTCCTAGTTTTCCCTAATTGAAGGTCAAGCACTTGTTGCAAGAGCAACCTGATTTGTGTTGTTACATCATTTTGTGGATTAGGGGGTGGGATGAAAGTGTTTTGAGGTGGTTCAACTATGGGTGGGATTGGCGAATTGGTTGGTATGTTGATGGATGGTGTTTTCATATTATGTTGAGCCAAGTATGCTTGCAATTGCTGCTATATCAAAAACACTTATTGTTGGTCTTGTTGCTGTTGTGCTAGTAGTGCCTGTTGTTGAGCTTGTTGTTGCGCTTGTTGTTGTACCAACAACGCTTGTTGTTGGGTGGTTAATCAAGTTGCTTCTTGTTGTTCTTGGTATTGTTTTAGTGCTTGTTGATATGCTTGGTGTTGAGCCGCTTGTTGATGTACGATATATTAGGCTTGTGCTTGTGCTTGTGATTGAGCTTGAGCTTGTTGGGCTTGGTATTGAGCTTGGGCTTGAGCTTGAGCTTGGGTTTGGGTTGAGCTTGAGCTTGAGCTTGGGCTTTAGTGGTAGCTAGTGCAATCTTTGTGACTTGATCGGCTTGTGCAACTTGAGCAGCTTATTGTTGTTGTTGTAATAAAGCTTGGGCTTGTGCATCCTATTGTGCTTGTTGTGCTTATAATGCAGCTTGGGAATCTTGCATGGATTGAGTGGTTTGCTGAGTAGCTAGTTGTGTGGATTGTTGGTTTTGTACTTGTTGGAGTGCCTTTTGATAGGCAGCTTGCTGAGTGGCTTGCAACACAATATTTTATTGGCTTGATGTATTTGAGATTGGTGGTGGTGGTGGTGGAGGTGAATTTGGAATGGTTCTTGTTGTGGTGATGAGAGGCACCGTCATGTTGATGTTTGGTGTTTGAGTGGTATATGGTGTGATCAATGTGTTTGGTCCTTGATAGACCATGTTTTGAGGTGTTTTGGGGATGGTGGATGATGTAATGGTGGTGTTTTGCATTATTGGGATGGTTGTCATCTATTGGGGATGGTGGATGATGCAATTTGGGGGATGTTTTAAGTGATGCTTTGGAACGGAGATGTACATTAGATGGGGATGGTATATGAGATTGGAGGCATGACCTCAAAAGATGGTTCCACAATAGTGCTCACATTGAAATCGGAGGGGAGTTTAGCCCCTTGCTTTGCTAATTTGATCATGTATAGTGAAGGATTGAGTCTCATCATGATGCTGATAATTTTATGATTCTCTGAATTTTGAACCATTTTAGTGATTTCCTCATGTGACATTCCAAATGGGTTCTTGACAAGATCCTCCACTTGAACTACCTCTTGTTGATTTAATGATGAAGGACAGCTAGTTAAAGGGTTGATTGATCCAACGTGATTTATTTTGGAATTTGTTTGGCTTAGATCACTTGAAGTGGATGTTTCTTTTTTGGCTTCCATGTTCCTCTTGTGTTGAGATCTAGTTTGCACCATAAAATAGGGATCAACTTTCAAGAATATGGGAGATGAATCTCTAATTCTTTGGATTGATCTAACTTTTAGATACAAAAGAGAAAATTTAGGATTTTTTTATGGATCAAAGGTGATATGATGGGGATGATGTGTATGTCTAAAAATTTTAGAGATCTTGAGGGGATGCTAGACTTTTAGGACCTTTTGGATTTTTTTTTTTTGGATTTTGATTTTTTGGATTGACCTCAATTTTATTTTTGATTTTCTTTGATTTTGGATTATGAACAAATAGACCCTAAGATGTTGGATTATTATCTAGGGGGTATATTTTCCCAAAGGATGATAATTTGAATATGTGTAGGGAGAAGGATGCATTTGCCCACACCTATTCAAACAAGATGATAATTTAACCAAGCATATGAAGAAGGATGCATATACATATACATAGCTAAACAAGATGGTTTGATAGTTTGACTAAGCATATGCAAAAGGATGCATCTACACATACCTATCCAAAGATGATTCAATGTTTTTGATTCAAAGATTTCAACGATTTGATGATTTTGATTTTTTCCAAAAAGCCTAGCATGGAGGATAATTTCAAGATTTCTCCAAAGATGATGGTGAGGTGATTTTGATGAAAGTTTGATTTTGATCCTACATTTACCTAAAAAACACAATTTCTTGCTAGACCTTAGTTTTGAAAAACATACTTTTCTCTAAACAAGGTGTTCAAATTAACAAAATGTTTTGGGATTATGACAATAATAAAATGAGTACAATCCGAGATTGTTTCTTGAGGCTTTCCTATAAAAATTAAAAATCAATCTTCATCTGAATTCATATAGCATTGAGAGATGCTTTGGTGATTTTTTAGACTAAGAGCTTTTACCTTTGGTTTCTTGATCTTGATATTGTGTGAAATCATTGGCGATACATGTGTGGGGCCTAATTGTGTTTTAGTCTTTGCTTAATGACTTTTTTTTACCACAAACACTTCTTTGATTAAGTTTTCTAAACTAGATTTCCAACGTCTCAACTTCTCATCCCACAAAATATATTATGTGGAATTTTGATGAAATCAAGGCAAGGGTTACCTATTGTTAACTTTTAGCAAGAAAATTGAGATATAATCCAAATGTTTAGAAACCTCTAAGGATGAGAATACCAAGGGAAAGAAATAACACCTAAATTTGGTCAATTGTATTTGCTTCCTAAAGGGTTTGAGGTGTTGATGAAAACTGTTAAATGTTTGTTTCCAAATTTTTTTGAACAAGAAAAGTGTTTTGTAACCAAGAACAAGCATAATCTTATGAATATTAAAGACTATATTTGTTGAGTCCCCACTTGGACAAGTCTAGCTACATTTATTTTTAGTGAATGGTTAGATTCTTGACCCCACTGGCTCCCCTCCATGGCACTCACTTCTCAGGGAATCCAAGCATTAGTACCAATGAAACTCCCAGGGCATACTTTCCATTTCTACTAAAAAACATAAAAGTGTGGGGTGGCTTCAAAATGATCATTCTTGCACCAACAAATAGATAGGGATTTTTTCCTTTCTACAAAAAGGATTTTAATTATGAATTTTCATTCATAGGAGTTGACCCAATGTGGCAAGAGACCATTCCTGCCCTTCTCGTCAGAGCTAGCCACTTGATACTAGCCTTTGTTCTAGTATCCACTTTTATATCCCAATTGGAAATACTCTTGGCTTTAGAGTGTTATCCGTTGAGTCATTCCCTTGGGTGATTACTTTTTCCCCAAGTTAGACTCTCTAGGATAAACAAAAGCGAGCAGAAATATCCATAACTCGATCGATCTTTGTTGAGAAACAAAGAGAGAATACACACGATAGGTTTGGCTCACACTCGAAAGATGTTTTGTTCAATTTTAAACCCAAAATGAAGTGGAGGTAATTAATTTATCCCAACCTAAGACCACCAAAAATCCTTTTAATTCCTAAGATCACCATGAGGCACACGAGAAGCGTATACGTCTTTTCAATGGTGTTAGTTTGAGTAAGCAATCACAAAACAAAGTAGCACATGTTCCTTTTAATCCACAAAGCAATACTGACTTCTTTTTAAGCATCAAATCAAATGTGAAAATTTTCCTTATTCAATTGTCAAATCTGAAAACCAACTCTAGTAAGTTTGTGTCCTATCATTCATTTTAAGCTCCTTTTGTAACAAGAAATTAAAGTGTTCTTTTTAGAGCCCAAAAGGAAACTAGTATGTCCTAAGCATGAAAGATAACAAATTTTCCTTAACAAGAATAGTGAATCCTCTAAGAGTGTTAAAAAAACACTAGAGTGTTCAATAACACTTGGTATTATGAGGTGATGCCATTCTGCTTATTATCCTCTTCACCTTTGGACCAACAAATCTATAAGAAGACTGGTTAGGTTCTATAGAAACAGAAGTCAGGACATCAGCAAATATGCCAAATAGTCAGAATTTGACAAAAAGCACGTGCCATAAATTAATTTTTACTTTCTACTTCCCTCTAGCGATGCAACCCACCAAGGCTTTAGAGTTTGAAATTACCAGCAGTGTTGTATAGCACCACTTACCAACCAACATCACTCTATAGCTAGGACAGTGAGCATGAAGGCATCACTATTTGGGTCAGCAGTGCTATTTAAGATTTGAGAAGATTCCAACAGGCGAAAATGACATAGCGGTGCTATTTGAAATTTTAAATTCTAGGAGGGAAGTAAGGGGTATCACAGTTTGAAATTTGTAGAGGTACGATATAGTGACATGGGGTTCCCAGCGGTGCTAAATAGAGACACTGAGCTTCTAGTGGTGGAGTTTTCTATAGGTGTAATAACAACAAGAAAAACATGAAATTTGATGAAAAAATGAGGTTAGATTTTAAATCAAGCCCTCCTTCTAGCACCAAAATGTGAACCAAGATTCCAAACCTGCACAAACACATGAGACAAACACTATATTAGATCAAATGCAAGGTTAGTATCATTATTCCCAAAGAAATCCATTAAAATTTCAATAAAAAAGAATGAAATGAAGAACATAAAGAAGCATAAACGACATATACTTAATCCTATTCAAATGCAATGCAAAATCTTGATCTCTTGGGGGAGTTGCTGCTAATTTGATGTGGAAATTGGCCCTTTCCCCACTCCTATTCAAGCTTTGTGGATTGATTATGAAGAGTGATCCACTTTGATGAAGATTGATGAGTACTCCAAGATAAAATTTGCATAACCTAGCTATAAAACTCAATGATATGGATGAAGATTGCTATGAATTTGAGTATAGTAAGTTTACTCAAGTTGTGGATTCTAAAATGAGGAATGAGACCTCTTATTTATAGAAGAGAATGATGGAGAGAAATTCAAAATGGGTGAATGTGGGACAAAGATTCAACCAATAGGAAGGAGCCACTTGTCACCATGTGAATGGGCCAAGGGTGTGCAAGCTTTGGTGAATGTGCCAATAAATGACATTAGGTGGCCTTTTCAAATTTCAATTTTGGCTTGTTGGAGGGAGAAGAAGGGGTCTTAAATGCCTAATGGGGGAAATGTAAGAAGAGAATTAATGCTATGTTTGAAGGGACAAGTCAACTTCATTTGAATTCAAACTTGAGAGAATATTCTCTATTTATTCCATGTTGAGAGAAAATAGATATTTAATAAATGAATTAAATCTATTTTCATGTGCAAGTGGCAAAAGCTAGAGGATGGGACATGAGATTAGATTAAATTAATCAAGGGTTGATTAATTTAATGAGAGATTTGGGGATGTGACATTTTTTACTTAAATTTGTGGATTTCAATAAATCAAAATGAGAGGAATGTAATTATAGAGATAGTTAAATAAATATTTTTGATTTATTTAACTAAAGAAGGTGAATGAAATAAATGTTAATTTATTTAATTTAATAGGATGACTTTAGAGATTTAATCAAAATAAATTATTTAATTAAATAGAGATAATTAGATGAGGTTGATTGATTTAATTAACAAAAAGAGAATGACTTGATTAAATAAATGATTTATTCAATTAAGGGAGGAAAATTGATGAATTTAATCATATAAGGATATTCAAGTAAATGGTTAGACCAAGGGATGATTTTCGATGAGCTGGTGTCAGTAGTCGAGATCATATGTGCAATGCCACTGAATACATTTTACGTGTCTACATATAGTATTTGCTTTGAACTGACAAGCTTGCACAACTTCCAAGCTCTTTTCCACATTGGTGTGTGCCAGAGCACACTTATCATGATGTTTCAAAATACTTTTCTCTGCCATTTTCTCCTCAATCTCTTGCTTGGTCTTCTCACCTAATCCAAAGGCACAATCATTGAAGGAGTCCAATAGAAGTTTTAGATTTTCCACCAGAATGAGAGATGTATCAATTGGTGTATCAAGGGTGGCCTCCTGCAAAGTTTTGAGGGCATCAAAAATAAGATTTTTCCCCTTTTGGTGTCATTCCAAAATTTATTTTCTTCGAGATGCATACAATGCATCCCCTGACACTAAATTGTGAATGGGAGATATTTTTTCCAAATCCACACTGCCTTGAACCATGGGGAGTTGTAAAATTTATGGAGGAATTACCATATGGAACCTTATTTTCTTGGATATCAAGCCTTTTAATACATCATCATTGCAGGAGGATTCTCCTGAGGACCTTTGTGATTCCACAACCTACCTTTTTTCTTCTTCATCCTTTCTAGTAGCTTTCCCATCTCTTTCTTCTTCCTCTACTCTTTATTCTTCCTTCTTTTCTTATTCATTCCTTTCACCTTCATCTTTATATGTTTCTCCTTCAACTTGCCCCAAAGGGACAACATCAAGCTTCTCTACTTCAACTTCCTCCTCATTATATTTCTCTACCTTTGGAGGATCATTTATAATTCTTGTTTCCAGAAGGATATCTGTATCACATGTTTCCAAAGGAATGTCTTCATTTACCTCTAGAGAATCCTTCTCTCCTAATTGTGTTGTAAAACCAAATGGGAGTGCACCAAACATACCATGTTTCTAAGCCATACCCCTAATGGCTTAGACTCTAGTTTCTTTCTTTATATTCCTTATTTTCCTTTTATCATTTTTCATCAAATTATTCACCCTTTTCTTCATTCGAAAAATATTTGAGCATACCTTCTTCAAGGTTTCCATATCATTTGTCGTTAAAGAGGGCCCAATTTTCTCAAATTCCTAAGTTCTTATTTTTTCTTCCAACTCAATAGCCTCTGATCTTCTTTTCATCAAGGTATCCCAAAATTTTTTACGTACATTGGACTTAACATAGTCCCAACTAACTTACAAAGCAATTACAGATTCAATAATAGCTAAAATCAATGTTTTCCTATCCTCTCTACCTACTTGAGTATAAATTTCTACATTAGGTTGAAAAATATCTTCAAAATGTACTAGGCTATTAACTAATGCCTCTAATCTGAGAGGGGAACTAGGTCTTACTGGAGAAGCTTTTTGTTCTTCTTGGTATGGAGATGCCTCTTCTGACATATTTTCCTTTTTCATGTTTGATTTGATGTGCACATGAATAACAAAATCTTGTTTTGCTTCCTCTTCAAAGGATGACACATATAGATATCTCTTGGTACCAACATATAGGGGGCATGTTCCCTTTCTTCTTTCTTATCAATTTGGTTATAGGGTCTAGCTACTCTTCTTCTTTCTCTTCAATGATACTGAGGTATTTTTCCTTGTTGCCTTTTCCTTCTTACCTCTCTTGGATGGTGCCACCAGAGGAATCTCTTTCCATTTTCTAGAGCTTGTAGAGTTTCCAAAAGGAGCTGGTCCATTTCCTTTACCAGGAGCACTAAGCTCTACCTTCATTGATGAAAGAGTTGTGGTTGATTTTGAAGGAGTTGTTCTATTAGATCTTCCCAAACCTGATGATTCTCCAACCATCTACTCTCCCTTGGCTCTTCCCTATGCAATCTATTCATCAGTGAAGCAATCCTTACTAAGAATTTGATCTTCATTCTTTCTTATCACAGGCATAATATGCTTCATCTAAACTTCCATAGATTTTTCCTCATATGTGCCAACTCTTGGTTTATTGGAATCTTTTAGGATTTTTAATAATACTTGTACATAGCCTTCTAATTCATCCTCTATAACTTCATAACCCAAGGGTTGGATCCAAACAATTCGAGGTTCAACTACTTCAATCCTACACTCATCTGAGGAGACATGAAATATGATGTCATCCTTGTAATTTTCAACAATTTTCCTTGGGATCCTTTCTCGTTCATTCATGTTGCTTTTGAATACAAAAAAGAATGTTGTTAGAACATTTTCCTAATTCTTCAAGTCACCCAAGTTGTGTATATAATCAAGAATTTTATGTGCAACATGTCTTGATGTATCCCAAATTACCACATGATCTCTTCTAGGAATCCATCTACAGAAGTATAACAACAATCAAACAATTAGGGAACCAAACTTAAATGGATATTAATTGTCCCTTGTCATCTTCAAATTTTCAAACAATTTTTGTTGAAGTTCACACAGATCATATTTTGCTCCATTTTCTACCATGTCATATCCAGTGTATATAGTTGTAGCAGACACAAAGTTTTCCCTATTTTTGAAGTAGATCTTGTGACCGATCATTATGGTTACATACTTCATAGGAGGATTTGTAATAGATTTTATTGCAAGGGCTCTTCTCTCAAATGTTGCTCCAATGAGTTCCATCACCACTTCATTTTTCACTGACTTCAATAACAGTACAAGTCTAGTATCATAGAGTTTGGTAACAACCTTGATCACTTCTTTAGTTATTAGGTGAGGTTTGTATTACCACAAAAACTTATCATGAATTCGACTAAGAGTAGGTTTAACATACTTGTCATCAAGAGTGGAACTAAATTTAGGAAATTGATTCCACAATTCCAACTTCTTTGCAACAATATTTGTATATTCTAGTTTTATCAAGAAATCATGCTCCATGAGCTCATTGTGCCACATATCTATCAATTTTCTATGATTATATTCCTTAGTTTTAACATGAATGTATATCTAGTGTCTTCAATGGGCATGGCACCATGAGAAATTGATGAGAAGGCACCCAGAGGTTTGTCTTTGAATACCTTCATGGAATACTTCTTATAGGAATTTCTAGGTCTTTTTGATACGTTTACAACTACAAGGGTTACCATCCTTTCACAAAATGATCTGTAATGGTTTCAAAAGAATATTCACACAAACCCACAATAGTACAGATGAGTAAAAAAACTTTTTCTTTCACATGAGACAGAACTAGGGTTTCCTCAACTCACTCTTCAAATCACCTCAAGATTTCTCCAAATCACTCTCCACTTTCTTCAATTGCACAAGTGATCAAAAAATCTTACAAATTTGCTTTATAGATCAATGAGCTGCCCTAATTCGATTAAATGTGGTAGAATACAAAAATCTAATAAAAATATTCTTCATTGCATCGAAAAAACCCTAATTTTCTTTGCAAATGATCATTCATGCAACATTTCTTCCAGTTCCTTTTGCATAAGCTTTGTTTATTCATTCTTTAAAACATATCTTAATCCTCCCCCTAAGACCATCCTGGGTCTAATTACCGAAGGAACTATCTACAATAGATGAGCGTATAAACACATTTGATTTCACTGGTTCTTCTTTCTTCTTCCACATCTTTCTCATTTCTTTCTTAATCTCATTCTTGTCAATTGTCTTTACTGGTTCATTCTTCTTTACCAAATTAGACTTTTTTCCCCTTTTACTTATGGACACTCTTGAAATGTGTCCTGGCTTGTTGCAATTGTAGCAAACAATTTTTTTTATTTGTTTGACCTCCATTAACCCTTGATCTACACTATTTAGCTTTGTATCCAAAATTATTACATGCATAGTAGTAGCCAACAAAAGATTGATTCATTCTACCTCCTTTAAACCAATTCATCATCTGAGTTCTACATTCACTAGCTCTATGTCCAACATTCTTGCATACAAAACATTGTTCGAAGAAGGATCTAGCATACTGGTTTATTATACTTTTACACTCTATTTCCTTGTGACCAAATTTATTCCATGAAAAACAAAGGGTGCTAGCAAGAAGTTGAGTGCATTTTTTGCCCAAAAAGTGGAAGTGTTTTCCCTGATTTTCAGGAATCAAAGTTCTAAGAGATTTATGAATAGGATTATGTATGACTCTCATTTGTAAAACACATTTGACCTTAGAATTTGAAGCACTTAGAGATGGAATCTTTGAAAAAGTCACTAATCGTAAAATGTAGTACTTAGAGTCTAGTTTCCAAATATGTAATTTATTGCAATACCCAGATGGTACAAATTGAGTTTCAATGGGAATTTCTAAAAACCACTATTTAAAAGTCACTTTTTTTCCCATACCATGCACATGTACGACACCCATATTTTGACCTAAATTATCATATTTTTCAAAATCCTTTTTTGAAAATATTTGTGACTCACTAAAGCACGTTTTCGACATTTTTTTATAATTTTTTATTGAATATTTTTTTTTGTTAAATTTTTATTAGTCATATTTATCATTTTGAAAAATTGTCGTGTACGACATGGATAAGATGACTTAAACTTATCATTTATTTTTTTTTAATTTAAAAGAATTTTTTGAAGTACATTCTCATGCAATTCATTCGTCAAAATGTTATGTTGATAAAAAGTTATTAAAATAGTATAAAACCCTAATATTTAAAGTTTTTTGGACCAGTTTCATCATAAGTTAATTGAAAAAAAGGAAAAAAAATCAAATTGTAAAAAAAATTACATATTTGGAATCTGCATTGTCTCTTGTATAATGGGTTTTAATTTCATCAAAAGATTCTACAAAAAAAGTCATTAGTCATATTCCAAACTCGGTATTTTTCTCTAACATTGTTAGGAACTTCAACTTGCAGGTCAAACTAGGTTGAAGGCCTAGGTTCAGATTCCCAATGCTTTTCCCCAACCAAAATACAATCCAAAAACCCGACCACAAAGCAAATCCAATTTCAATTTTTTAGAAACAAGATCTCGTTTTGTAAATGGGGATCTCGTTTCTTAATATTAAATGCGGTGACTGTTGACAGGGAAATGAGACCCTGCTTTATAAATGGGATCCTGTTCCTTTGTCAATGGACCCCACATTTAATATTGGTGAACAAGATCCCAATTATAAAATGGGATCCCACTTTATAAATGAGATCTCGCTTTATAAACAGGATCACATTCCTTTGTCAATGGTCCCCACATTTAATATTGGGGAACGAGATCTTGATTATAAAATGAGATCTCATTTATTACAAAATGGTATCCCATTTGTTTCTAACTATTTTTTTTAAATGTAATGGAAAAATTTACTATGAAGTCTACAACTTCACATGTATGGCCGAGTGCAACATATTGGGCTATTTTTCATCAACTTTTGTCTTTACAGGTGGTGAACTTGCATTTTTGATTGATTTTTTTAGAGGCATCATGTAAACCATTTTTGAAGTGGAATTGTATTAGTTTTGTTCTCATTTGGAGGAACAAAAGGTCTTCAACTTGCAATATGGATTGAATTTTTCAAAGGAGGCATGAAGAAAATAGTTTTTAAAGTGGAATTATGCTAGTTTTCTACTTGTTTTGAGGAACACAAGAGGAATAATTTTGTCCTTATAGGTCTTCAACTTCCAATTTGGATTGAAATTTTTGAAGAATTTCACTATTGACATTCATTTGTGCTTGATAATTTATAATCATGGGTTCACAAGCTCATAAAAAGAGGAAGACATTGTCTGCTAAGGAAATTGAAGAAAATAGAGGAGAAACAAACACAAAGAGAAAGAAGAATGAGAATTAAAGAAATAAATGATGGTGGAGCATCGAATTCCACAACTATTGAAGATGAAAACATTGAGTAGACTATGGTTGTAGATGAAGCTAATTTTTAAGAAGTGAAATTGAAAAAGAATATGATTATACAAGAAAGTCCTACTATGTCTTCAAGTCCCTCTTTCAATGTTATGGAGAATGTTTGAATATGCACAAACCCAGGTATGTCTTAATATCAACATGTTAGTGAAATGGTAAATTTGATGTATAAATTTTACTAGATACTAGACTTAACAATGTTGACATTGATAATGTTCAGAGAGATGAAACTTTTATAAAATTAGTTGAAAATGAAAAAGAAAATCTTTAATTGAAATTGAAAATGAGAATGAAATTTTTTTTGTTGAAAATGAGAATGAGAATGATCCTTTTGTTGAAAATGAAAATGAAAACCATTTTGTTGATGAAAATGAAAATGAAAACTGTTTTGTTGATGAAAATGAAGATGAAAATGTAAATCATTTTGAAGTTGAAAATAAAAATGAAAATGAAAATCTAGAATGTGATGTTGAATTTAATGAAAATACTTTTCTTAAAATTGAAAGTGATGTTTTTGATAAACTTCCTGGTCAAATTTCTTAGAGGAAAATAAGAACACATGCAAATAGAATATACCAAAAAATATTTTATCATAAAATATTTGCATTTCAATGTCAACTAATGATGCAATTGATGAGAATGCATAAAATGAGGAAAATAATGAAAAGGTTAGGCTTTTTTTTTAAACCAAAAAGAAAATATCAATCATTAAAACATGTTATGCCTACTATTGCTAGTGCCATTCAATCTATTGGGAAAAATAGTCGATCTAAAGAAAGTTTATTTCAGATTTGTTTTATGAAATATCTAATGGTAAATTATTTTATTTAAGTTCTTTTATTCCTTGATAATGCATAAACTACGAAAATATTTCATTCTTAAGAATTTGTATGCATGAAAGTGTTGATAATGATTTTGGACAACAATTAGTAAATGTTAAAAGATTTAAGAATGTTCACTATTCTTTAAAAGATGGAAAAATAGGAAAGCATTGTGATTTAGTTAAATAAAAAGTTAGTGTGCATGCATTCATGAGTGAGTTTAAGAATAATATTGTACCAAAATATGTCATGCACTCTCAACATGTTCGATGGCTTGATGGCCATTTTCACGCATGTAGAAACACATTTCCAATTGGTACTATACTTTTAGTAGTTGATTTTGCAGAAAATTATACTCTAGCTCTACAAGAGGAAATTCAATCACAGTATTATAATTCATTGCAAGTAGCTATGTTTTTCCATATTTTTTATAGACATGTAGATGATATCATTGAGGATGATATATTTTTTTGGAGGGAGTATCATTTTTATTTGAGTGACAACTGGTTACACTCGTCAGATTTTGTTCAATATTGTTTCAATATATTTTATAGAAATTTAAGAGAAAGAGGAATCTAGATGACAAAACACCTTATATGGTTAGATAATTATACGGGGTAGTTCAAGAATGCTCGAATGTTCTATTGGTTAAGTAGGGTTCACAAGGAACATAATGTCCATCTTATATGGAGTTTTTTTTAAGCTGGGCATGGTAAAGGAGAGCATGATGGAGTTGGTGTGTGTCTCAAAATAATTCTTGCTAGAGAACAATTAAAATTTGAGGATGTAGTAAAATTTAAAGATTCACGTGGGATTGTGGATTGGTGTAATACAAGATTATCTACACCTAGTTTGAGTGAGTACTCTATAGTTGATCAATTCTTTTGGTTGGTTGAAGAAGAGAAAATTGTACCTAGAGTTGAATGTGAGACAATCAGTGGATCTACTAAATGACATTCATTTAGGAGTTTGACAACAAGCACATGGACTATCTAGAAAAGGGAGCTTGCATTTTTTTGTCAGTTTTGTATCTCAAGAGATTGGGAATCATGTGAAAATACAAAATAGGTTGAACAGTGGGAGAAAAGATCATTGACACCTTCACAAGCACATGATCAATATGAAAGAACTATTGAAGAAAATGATCAAGTGTTTGCATTTGAAGACTATGACCGTGTTTCATAACTTGTACAAGAAGATAATTTAATTCAATTCATTTCATTTTATTTCACTTTATTACGTTATTTTATAATAATTAATTATTTATATGGATATGTGCAAGTTATTAAATCAAATTTTGTTTGTAGGACATGTGTATGTTGTTGTTGCACCTGAGGGGAATGAAGAGGAAACCAAATATTGGTTGGCTCATTGTGTAGAGACTAAACATAAGTTAATAGGACCTCAAGAAGATGATGATGGCTATCATTATCCAATAGGTACGGTGATCTCTTGAAGACATCCCCTTAAGAAAGTTTTGATAACAAGTTTTTGATCCCCTTCAGAAAATTTTTAGAACAACTCTTTGATTCCCTTTAGAAAATTTTGAGAACTTATTTGATGATGATTTTCATGTTTTCCAATAGGATCAATGGTGGTTTTTGGCACTTGGCTCTGAAAATACATGACAAGGAAGAATGTTCTACCTACATTCAAAGATTAAGAAACACATAAAAAGATTATACATTATTCACATTTGGTGGTGGAAAAAAATATAAAACTAGATCAGTATCGTGGAAGACCTACAAGTAAAGTTCTATGGACAATTTCTATGGAAGATCATGAGACAATCATAGATGCATTCCAAAAGAGAGAGGATGCAGATGGTACAATGGAATAAGTAAATATAGGTAAATATAGTTTAAGTTTTATATTATCCTTTTAAATAGATTAAATACATGTTCTGATATTGGTCAAGTATGTTATTACTTGAAATTGATTTAAATTGTCCTTTTATAGATCCTTAAGCCATAATCACAAAAAGGATCTAGTCCACGCAGATACAACCTATACAACATGGAATACTCGGTAAAAATAGGTAATTTTTAGTTAAACTATATTTAGATACATGTTTTTATTACATATTGATATTTCTTGTACATTAATAGTTAAAATTGATTTATTAACCTTTTTTGTATCCTTAAGCCATATTGCATTGATCTCATACTTTGTGTAAGTGTGCAAAAAGTAATGAATAAAATAGCAAACAACACTTCTTAATAAGGCATTATATCAAGAGAATAAAAAATTATTAATCTAATTAAACTAGGAAAACTCTTGAAAGTATCATATTACTCTCTATCTCCAAAGATTTATTAAGTCACAGAGCTCTTAGATTTTGTAAGCATTATGACTGTTAAAATACCAATCTAGAAAATGAGATACTACTAAATGCAATAATCTAATCCTATACGATGATGCATGAATGATATTCATGAAGCTACTATAATCTAAATTAACATGAAACTTGATGAAAGAAGCTACAATAAACTATGATGCAGCTAAATGAAAAGCCATGATATTTATTCTATTCCAAAATGCTTGCTATTGCTATTTCTAATATGGTTGATTGCTCAGTTGGTATTTTTGCAAAGTAAGTTTGCACAAAGTTGGGATCCCTTTTCCTTTAGACAGAGAATGTATTTATAGATTCCCAACAACACATTTGTGAAGGGGAAGCAAAGAAAAGGCCTGGATTTGATCTGAAGGATTGAATGGTGAAGGATGAAGAATCCTGAGATGATTATGTAGATTGTTCCTCCCCACAAAAAAATTTAGCCAGAAGACAGGAAGAATAAATGGAAGAAGATGAAGAGGATTTCATGCAAATTTATCTCCAATTTGTCTCCAAATTTTCCCGTGAAGGTTGAGATGAATTAAATTAGATGTTTCATATCTAATTTGGTAGGTGGATATGATTAGCTATAGAATATATTTCAATTGAATATTTAGATTGATTCAATTTACAAAAAAAAAATTAATTTAATAAAACAAACTATAGAAGTCTATGTTTATTAAATAAATATGGAAGAAATATGATAATTAAATGAGACAAAGTATGAAACTTGTTTATTTAATTTATGTGAAATGATGTGATTAAAATGAAAGATAATTATAGAAGAATTTGATAATGATAATTAAATAAAACAAAGATGTAATTTGTTTATTTAATTAAGAGGAAATAATATAATAAAGATAGAATAATTTAATGTGAACTATATAAATAAATATTTATGTTTATTTAATAGTAGAGGAATTAAAGGTTAATTAATCAAATAAATCATATTTACTTAATTAAATTATCCAGACCATTTTTAGATGTATACATTTTTCCCCTCTTTGAAGTGATGTGTTTATGCATTGCTTCAAAGAAAATTTTGTTGTTGTTGCTAGTATTGATGAAAATATTTTAGTATGCCCTAGAAGTATGCGCCGGTTGTTGATTTTGTTGTGATGATGAATATATTCCCCCTCGGGAGATAAATCGATGAATTTTTTTATTTTTTCATTATTTTCATTGAATTTTTCAAATTTTTATGATTTTTGTGATAATTTGATAATGTTATGAAGATTTGATGAAGCAATGATTTATCTCTCGACAAATAATTATGAAAAATGCCACTGCGATGAAATTTGAATTAAGCCTCTTTGAAAGAATTTAAATAAATCCTACCAAAATACCCCCTTAATCATTTTATTAAAAAGTAAAAATGGTTGATTTTGAATTCATTTGTGCATGTTTAGTTTTGAAATTTGAGAGAGAGTGATTTGGAACCATAATGTCAATCCCTTACCACAATCATTGTTTCAAGTGTGTGCATCGACACAACTACCTGACCACCTATGGACCTCCGGTATGTACCTATGAACCTCCACCTTTTTATTATTTTTTGTTTTTTGCATGTTTATTATGGTTTTAAATGTTTTAAATTATTCTAGCACATACATTTCCTGATGTAGCACATCTACTTGTTGTTTTAGCACATCTAGCGTTTTAGATTATAGGTCAATTTTTGTAGTGCATAGATAGAATGAAAAAGCATCCATATTTGTAGTGCATAGGTCATATTATGTAGCACATCCATAGAATTTAATAGCACATTTGTTAGTTTAGCGCATAGACCACCTGATGTGGTGCATTGGCCTCCTGAAATGGTGCATATAATGTTTTAGCGCATTGACCGCCTATTTTAGCACATCCAAGTTAGAATTTTGAAATTTGTTAAATTAACTCTCTGATTTTGATGATTTTTGATCACTACAGCATTTGAGTTGTTGTTGATTGATGATCTTGATAATTTAGATGATGGTTAACCTCATGATAGGCAAGGTTTGATGATTGATTGATAATAATTATCCTCATGATAGGTGAGGAATAATTATAGTTTGATTGATAAACCTCATGATAGGCAATGTTGATTTGATTAATTGATCTCATGATAGGTGAGGTGCAATTTTAGATTGATGATTGACCTCATGATAGGTAAGGTTGATTTTATTAATCAACCTCATGATAGGCGAGGAACAATTTTAGATTGATGATTGACCTCATGATAGGCAAGGTTCAATTTTGGGTTGATCATTGACCTCATGATAGGTGAGGTTCAATTTTAGATTGATGATTGACCTCATGATAGGTGAGGTTCAATGATAATTGCTCACGAGATTTTAGCAAAGTCTCACAAGAGCTGATTAGATTTGATAGGTTGATTGATGTTGATATTTGACAAAGATTTCTGACCTTTTTTTCTTTTCGTGATGACAAAAGTCATTTGAAAACTTATAGATTAGAGAGCGGTTTCCTAGGACCTTTGATTTGATACCACAACTAGTGTATCCTAAGACAATAGTTATTGTGAGATGTGGGTTGTCTTCTCTTTTATTCATGCCCCAGATTAGGATTAATCGAGGTCTCTTGACAGCCCTAGCAAAGAGATGGCATAGTGAACACAATACCTTCCACCTTCTTACTGGTGAGATGACAGTGACTCTTGAGGATTTGTGGCAGATTTTGCAGATACCTATTGTTGGAGAGGTTATTTATGATTCTTTAGCGCAAGGTAGGATTGACACTCTATGCCAATTTTTCAAGGATGAATCAATTTGTGAATATGAGATCCCATGGCGAGAGATGGTGGATGCCTATGCTACCTTTCCTTTGATTCTCATTGGTTTCATTAGAGGGTTCCTTTGTCCCGATCGTAGGTCAAAGGGACTTTTTATCAGGTGGGGCCATATTTTGGAGAGCATGATTGTTCACAGTGCCACATATGCATGGGGTATACGTATGCTCACTCATCTTTACAAATATTTTCATTAGGTGGTCTACCTCCAGGCCACATTTTTTCTTTCGATGTTACATTGCTTTAGGTGTGGGTGTGGGAGCATATAGCTATTATGCTTCTAGTGATAGTTAGATAGAGACTAGCCATGAGGCTGTATGTTCACAAATATACATGTTTTCTTACTCAACCCAGACTGGGTAAGTTGGAACATTGGAGGATACTTTTGGATGATTTTGAGGTCATTACATGGTTGTCCTATTTGGATTTTGATCATTAGGATGAGGATGATATAGAGATGGGATACCTCTGTCAATCTATGTTCCTAATTGGTAGGAATCATTTTGTTATTCAAAGATTTTTTCTCAGGAGGGGGCTAAGATAGTACAATATAGTTTAGGGTATTCCCCAGGGTGTTGCACATTATGTCTGACATCAAATAGATTCTACTGAGTGGGGACCCAACCTTTCATATGATACTATTGTTTAGGAGTACCTGAACCTATAGCCTTCAAATTGGGATATTTTTCCTAACATTATCGAGCCTCTAATTACTATAGATTATGTAGATTATCTTTCCTTACATCCATTTCCACAGATGTATATTCCTAATGAGCCATTGCCACTACCCAACGAGGAGGATATTTCAATTGTACATGGCGCCTGACAAAGGAGAGAGGAGGGTGTGGAAGAGGAGTAGGCTGTGGAAGGAGGGAAGGATGTGGAGGAGGAGGATGTGGGGAGTGGTGATGGGGATGATAGTAGTGATGATGAGGAGGTGTATGAAGGTGGTGGAGATGAGGGTGGAGATGATAGAGGAGATGATGGTGGAGGAGGTGGAGGACTAGGTGGGGCTAGTGGGTCAGGTGGAGCTAGTGAATCAGGTAGATCTAGTGGATCACTTCCAATTTTGGATGTCAAAGACATCATTGTTCCTCATAAGAGGAGATCACTGATAGCCTCTACAAAGTAGTTTGTTTTGATTGGGATACCTTCTTAGTGTTGGTAGACTCATATTGTGAGTTTACAGGTGCACACACAGACCTTACAAGGCCATCTAGTTCAGGCTTGTAGTTTATTGGTCTAGACATAGACACAGATGCAAACATAGGAATAGTTGATAGTCAAGAGATTATAGAGACTAGCTCAGGCTTGTGGTTTATTGGTTCATTGACAGTTAAGAGAGATGCAACTAGATGGGCTATAGAGTAGGCATAGTTGACAATCGAGAGATTGTAGAGACTAGCTTATCGTACCTTTGTATCTGATTACATGAGAGAGGATCTCCATGTTGGTAGAGAGGCAAAGTATTATAGGGTCGTTACCATGATGTTGTTCCCCCTGAGCAGAGAGTCAGTTATGCCCAGTCTCGATCTGGCATGACTCATTCTAGGACTATTAGCACAAGTGTGACATAGCCTCCATGGAGAGATCCAAGAGATCCTAGTACATCTAGTGGGGGAGGTACTTGTCCATAGATGTCATCACCCTCTAGGGCTAGCAGCACATAGCCCCATGATTGGATTATCTAATATATTTTGAGACATGATGTATACTCGAGGTTTTTGATTCATAGACATTTTTGATGTTGTATCTCTCTACATTTCAGACACCATTTTATAATAGACATTATTTTTTTTAGCTTTATATGATATGTGGTGGATTCTATCAATTTATATGAGTCCATATGGTTCTATGATGGATGCATTTAATTCCAATGTTCTATATTCCATGTGTTGATTTATATTATGATGTTATAGATGTAATTTATGATCATGATGATGTGTTATTATTTGATGATGTTTTATCTATGATGGTTAAATGTGATTTATGAATAATGATGATGTATGGATGCATGATGATATTTTTATGATAATGGATATATGTAAATGATATGAAAATGCATCTATATGCATGACTTTTTGGATATGATTTTTCTATGATGTATGAATAATGATGTAAATGAGATACGATGCACTTTAATTTTTGGGTATTTTATGAATATAGATGAAATAATAAATGGATGAATGAATGATGAATATAATGGTACTTCAAATGTATGATATATGATATTATGAATGGATGAATGAAAATGTAAATACATGGAGATTTTTTTTTATAGTTTTCTCATGCAATTTTATGATGTGATGCACAAATGAAGAAAATAATATGATATATGCAAATTATTTTATCAAATGTATGAATGATGAAATGATATAATAATGTTTTTTATTGTATGTGTGAGCACCCTTCAAAATCTACAAACAGTCTAAAATCTCAAACATGGATTAGTGATATGCAAACCTTTTAAATGCTCCTATGAAATAATGCATCATGCCTTCATAAACAAGATAACAACACAAACTAATTTAGAGCACAAAAGAAAAATACATATATATCCCATAGTAGATTGGTGCTTTTTTGATGTGGAAAGAATCCCTTTCCTTGATAAGCTTGATGTTGTAAATGATGATGGGAAAAATTAGCTCTCAATGTGAAGATAGTAACTTTGCATGAATTGTAGATGGGTTGATGAAGAATAAGCCCTCTATTTATAAAATTCCAAATGCTACGAGTGTTCAAAATAGAGCAATGTGGGATATTGATTTGACCAATGAGATGAAGCCACTTGTCACATTATGATAGGTTGAGGAATGTGCAAGTTTTGGTCAATGTGCCAAAGAGGGGAAAATTCAAATTTGAAAATGTGAATTAAATGTTGAGAGGACATGAAAGAGAAAAGTTATTGCAATGTTGGAAGGGACAAGTCAAATTGTCTTCATATTCAAACTTGAGGGAATATTCCATTTTTATGCCAAGTTGAAAGAAAATAATGAATTTATAAATGAATTAAAATGATTTATTGGTGCAAGTGGTAAAAGGTAGAGGATGTGATGGGTAATTAGATTAGGTTAATCATGATTAGATTAGCTTAGATGATGTTTAGGGGTTTTGACCCATTTGAATTGAATATTTTGATTTATTTAAATCAAGAGGGAGAACTATGAATTTTGAGATTTAATTAAATAAATTCTTGATTTATTTAATCAAAGAGGGAATGATAGGCTTAAATTAAATAAAGTTAATTTATTCAATTTAAGTGGATAATCCTTAGAGATTGAATTAAATGAACCTGATTTTTCTAATGAATGGATTGATGTGAACTTATTTAATTTTATGAGCGAATGAATGTGAACTTGGTTTACTTGATGAATGGACCTAATTGAATGCATGATGCTAATTTTGCATGTTTACAGTATGCAATGAAAATGATTATGCATTTATGATAATGATAATTTTTTTGTTAATTTCAAGTATACTCTATCCATTAATGAGAAAATATAACATCATTTTTGAATTCTTCACCAATCTTTGTAAAAAATACTTTCCAAATATAAAAATAACATGTTTGCAATCTAATTTACCATGAATATCTATATGCAAGAATTGACATCTTAACAGTCCATTTATTGTGCTTTCATCATCATTAAGCTTTTAAAATATTGAAAGTGAGTACAAGCATCAATGGTATAATTTAGACCAATGATGACCTAAGTACTACTTTCATGATTTTTGATATTGCAAGCTAACACAAGCATCTAGGTATAATTAAACCAAGATGAACTAAGCATTTATTACATAAATAGATAAGAATGAAACATTTTCTTATGTGAATTATGAATGTCATCAGTGATACTTTGTAGAGCATGTCTTGCAGAAATTCACACAATAATAATGACCAATTCATAATCACTCAAAGAAAATACCATTCTCCTTCCTAGCTTCTCTAGTTCAATACATCATCGAGTCACTCCAAATAATTGATAACAATGAATAAAGTACAACATTTGAAAATTCAAACTAAAGTGATAAAATCATAATTCAAAAGAGTATCATCCATCTAGAGTCATTTTGATTGGTTTTATTTCAACTATTTTGATGTGGATGGTTGATTTTCTAAAAAAAATTGATGTTTGATGTGTGTTCAATGTTGTGTTCTACTATGATCATTGTTTTTGTTGTGTTTTCATACTGCTTTTTGTCTATTTTATTAAGCTCAAGTTTATTGCCCCCAATGAGTTTAGGATTTTTACCCCAATCTAGGGTGTGACATGATCACTTTTCTAGGATATGTACAAGATGTTCCATTTTCAAATGATGGGCAGAAATAAGATGGCGAAAGTGAATGACCAAGTCATGCATCTAATATATGGAAAAGCTGGTTTAAATCACAAATAACACCTATTTCCAAGTTTTCACTACTTGTTTTTATTGCACTTTTTCATACTTTATGATGTTTTTTGTCTTTTTATCTTTTTCTAATTTTTTAGTATTTTCTTGTTTTCTAATTTTGATTTTTTGTATTTTCTCTTTTTCTAAGTTTTTTTGTATTTTCTATCACTATGACACCTATTTGATAGCTTTTCATCAAGGAAAACTTTTCAACCACATACTAGATGAATCAGGTATAGAATTTCTTGAGATGGATATTGTTGATAGGCTCATCGAATAGATACCCTTTAGGTGTAGACAGTCGATAGGCTCCATATCCATAGACTGATATGAATACAAAGGGACCTAGCCAGTTTGGTTCAAACTTCCCTTTCTTTTCTCTATCTTGTTGATTCCGAGGGTTTTCTTTTAAGAAAAAATCACCAACCTAAAATGTTCTAAGTTTTACCATGTGATTGTAGCTCTTGGACATTCATTGTTGATATGCCTTCAAATGGTTCATAGCTTGTTGACGATGTTCATCCAACAGTTCTAGCTCTTGCAGTTTGGACACCCTATAATCATCATTTGAAATAATCCCTTTCAATGACACACAAAGTGATGGTTTCTCAACCTTAATAGGTAGAATGGCCTCTGATCCATATACCAAGGCATATGGTATAGCTCCTGTAGGTGTTCTAATGCTAGGTCTGTATTCCCAAAAAGTAGGATTTAATTAAACATGCCAATCACGTCCAATATCGTTCACAGTCTTCTTCAAGATTTTTAGAATATTTTTGTTTGAGACCTCTGCTTGGACATTCCCTTAAGGATAGTATGGTGTTTAAAAATGATGTTGGATATGAAACCTCTCACACAGTTCCTAAACATCTTGATTATTAAAAGGTAGACCATTTTCTGTGACAATGGACTAAGGAATTCAATACCTATAGATGAGGTAATTCAATATGAAAGAAGAAATTTGTTTTCCAATGATGGTTGTTAAGGGGACTACTTCTATCCATTTTGTAAAGTACTTTGTTGCTGCGATTATAAATTTGTGTCCATTGGATGAAGATAAATTAATCTTTCCTACCAAGTCCAGTCCCCACTAAAAAAAAGGCCATGTTGAAGTGAATGGTTGTAATTCTTGCGTCGGTGCATTAATAAGATAACCGTGTATTTGAAATTTTTCACACTTCTTCACAAACTAAAAATACTCCCTCTCCATGTTCGACTTGTAATACCCCAAACAGATTAGTTTCTTCGCTAAGGTTAGTCCACTTGGACAAGTTCCACAAATACCTTCATGAACCTCATGTAAAGATGTATCAAACTCATTATGTTCCAGACATCAAAGAAGAGTACCATATAGACCTCAATGGTAAAGTATGTCAACAATTAAGGTATGTCCTATGGTTTGGCAAATGAAGTTACGTTTATGGTTTTTGGAAAGATTGGGAGGAAGGATATTGCCTTTTAGTTAAGAGTAGGTCTTTCCATATATGGAGGATTCAACTTCAACTAAATGGCATATGGTCTAATATTCTGGATATCATAAGCAAGATTAGACACTTGTTCCACCATAAACTCATAATGACCTCATTTTTTTGGCAATTGCAAGAGAAGCAATTCTCGCCATAGCATCCACAACTTTGTTTTCTACCCTTGGAATCTGTTCAAACTTGATATCCACAAAGTAATTTTTGAGATAATCTATCATCTTCTTATACGCAATCAACTTCTCATCTTTTTTCTGATATTCATCATTTACCTAATAGATGACTAGTTGTGAATCTCCATAAACTTGTAGCTCTGTGATCTTCCATTCAACAGCCACTTTGATGCCAATAATTAACTCCTCATACTTAGCTACATTATTTGTACATGGAAACATGAGTCTATAGGACTTTGGGATGGTGTGTCATTGAGGTGTAACAAATAGAATTCCTACACCATACCCACATTGTGTGTATGACCCATCAAAATAAGGCCTCCATTGTTGTGATGTCGCAGTAATAATTTCTGCATCGGGAAACTCAATGTTCATTGAATGATCATCTGATAATGGAGCTTCAGATAATTGATCCTAAATAACTTGACCTTTGATGGATCTCCTATCCACATACAAGATATCAAATTCACTCAAGATCATGACCCACTTGGCTAGTCTCCCTGTTAGAGTAGCCTTGTTGAGTAAGTACTTTAATGGATCAATCTTTGCTATGAATTTAACCATGTGGGTCAACATGTAATGACACAACTGTTGGGTACCAAATACCACTGCGAAATAAGTTTTCTCGATGAAGTTGTAATTTTTTTCATAACCATTCAGAGTCCTACTGATATAATAAATAGCTTGTTCCCTTTCCTCAAGATCTTCCTGTGCTAATAGAGCTCCTAAATAAATGTTTGTTATTGCAATGTATAGTAACAATGGTCTCTCTTCTATAGGTGGCATTAATATGGGTGGTGACATTAGATATTGCTTTATTTGATTCAAAGTTATTTCAAATCCTTCATCCCACTTGAAAGAGACATTCTTATGTAGCAAATGACTGAAGGGATGACTTTTGTCTACTAATTAGGAGATAAATCTCCCAATTGATTGTAGCATTCCTTTTAGAGATCTTAGTTGATTGATATTCTTTGGTGGTAGCATTTCTATTATTGTCTTGACCTTGGCCATATCTACTTTGATGCATTTTTCTGAAACTATGTAACCTATAAGTTTTTTTTATGTAACCCCAAACACACATTTCTTAGGATTTAATCTGACATTGAACTTCTCTAGTATGGTAAATAGTTTTCCTAGAATCTCTAGATGTCCTTCTCAGGTATATGATTTTGGTAATATATCATCCACATAATCTTCCATAAAAGTATGCATGACGTCATTGAAAATAGTGATCATTGCACACTGATATGTTGCACCTGCATTTTTCAACCCAAAGGGCATGACATTCTAACAAAATGTGCCACAGGGACATGTGAATGTTATCTTTTCCTGATCTTTGAGTGCTATCTTGATTTGGTTATACCCTGAGAAGCCATACATTAGTGACAACATGGCATTTCCCACTGTTAAGTCCATAATAATGTCAATGTTTGGTAAATGAAAATCATCCTTTGCACATGCCTTATTTAGATCTCTAAAGTCAGTGCATTTTTTATGCTATTAGCTGGTTTAGATATAGGTACAATATTGGAAATCCACTTATCATAATCGATAGACCTAATGAATCCTATATCTAACAACTTTTTCAGTTTAGCCTTTACCATGAAGGCGATATGCAAATGCATTTTCCTTAGGTTTTGTTTCACAAGTTTTATCCCATATGGTAGAGATAAATGATGCATTAGAAGATCTAGATCTAAACCTAGCATATCAAAGTATGACCAAGAAAAGTTAATGCTTTTGTTCTCAAAGAACTTGATGAATTATAGATTTTCTTATTCAGTCATAAATGTTGCCAGATTTAGAGTTTTTTCCTTTTCTGTTGTGCCAATATTGATAGACTATGTAGGCTCCACCAACATTGATGATCTTTCATGATAATTTTCTAGAAGGGTGTCAAATATCACATATTTTGGTGCCTTAGAGAGGTTTTCACCATCATATGCATTCTTTATTTTTACTTTTTCAAGATTTAATGCTACCAATAAATGGTTTTCACCATTAGATCCTTTATTCATGTTTTCAATTTTGTAATTGAAATATTTGACACCCTCTTGACCTGGAGTGTCGTTATGAGGTTTATGATTAGAAATTGTGTTAGGTTCATCACAAAAAAGGAAATTTTTGATAGCATCATCATTCACAAAGATAAGAATATTGATAGGTTTAGTTGGTTCCCAGTCGATAAGTTCAAGATGCAGTAAGGGTAGAAAGTCATTAGATTGGCTAAGGTCAATGATAGTAAAGGTTCTAATAGCAATTTTGTCAAAATTTTCAATGGTAATGTGAAGATATATGATATTACTCTTGTCCAATTCATCTATCTAACTCGATATTTGTCCATCCTCACTTGAGTCATTGATATTTTGTGATCCAAATACAATGGGTCTAGTCCCTAAGCTTTGTCCCTCCTCTTGTGTAGGTGCATACTCTTTTATGACATCAAGTTGTATTTCCTTGCATAATGTCTCTAATAAAGAATCCCAGTCATACTCATTAGAATCAGTTTCAGTACTATCCCGCATTTGAAGGATTCTTTCAACAACTCTATAAGTGTTTTCTTATTTTGTTTCCCCTGTGTAACCTAATCCTATTTTGTCTTTTGACTGAAGTGTGAGAGTTTGAATGGGTTATACAATGCATTCTTTCCTTTTTCTAATAGGTCCTTGTCCTTCATACCCCATTTTCTCTAGTATTGCTTTGCCCTTTCCATATTGGTATGTCTTAATGCTATTTTTTTCTGATGTAAAGGCTTCCTCATATTTGTAGAGCCAATTGAGAATGGCCTTATCTTCATATTCTTCTTCTAGAGTACCTTCCTTTATAAATCTATCATCTAAAACCATGGTAGTTTGTGATGATTGTTGTGTTGATAGTAATGGTTGTCCATATGTTCTTCGAGATGGCAGCAATTATGAAAAACATAAAGATTGCTCAATGAAATACTCTCCCATGCCTTTCTCCTTTAACTAAATCTTGTCTTTGAATTATTGTGATAGAGAATCCAATTGAGCTGCATTGTTTGATGGAGTGGAGCAGCACTTGTCTCTTTTGACTGGTCCTTTTTCTCAACCCTTTTAGATACAACATTTAGCTCCCTTTCACCATTGGATGAACTAGAAGTGTTTGCTTCCCTATTATGGGGCACCGAAGTGTCTTGAGTTATTTTAAGCATGTTACAAGTTTGGGGATTATTGTACCCATTTGATATAGTAACTTCTTGTCCCTTGATTGGAAATTTTAAGCACTGATGATAGGTTGAAGGAACTTTCTACATTTCATGAATCCACGGGTGTCCCAAGAGTATATTATATCTCTATTCTTTTTCTAACACTTGGAAAACTATATTCTTGATAATTAGTCCCACTTAAATAGGAAACATGATCAACCCCTTAGGGGATCTCTCTTCTTTGTCATAGGATTTTATTGTGATCTTCCTTTTGGAATCAATAGCATTATCAAAATAACCTAGTACATAGATCAATTTTAAAGTGAAAATGTTTAAACCAGCTCCACCATCTATTAAGACATGTTTTACTGGGTGTTTGTGGATTAAGACTTCAATATGAAGGGTGGCATTGTTCATATGAGTAAGTGACACATCATCTCATTCTAAAAATGATATGTAGTGAGGCATGGTCAAGTGTCCCACCATAGCCTAGAATTGACAAACATCCAAATTATTAGGTACTATTGTGGCCAGAAGAGCTTGTTCCAAAACCTCTTTATGAGATGGTGAGATTTTAAGGATTTCCAAAATTGATATTTGTGGTGGTATTTTCTGCAGTTGATCGACTATGTTGTATTGATTTGAAGGGGTAGCAATGGTTTTAGATGAAACTCCTTTCAATTTTACCTTGGATTTCCCCCTTGTTGTCATGTTGATTGGCTGATAATCTTGATTTTCCCTAATTTTTATGGCATTGATCTAATTGTTGGATGTATCCATGTTTGGGATTAGATCTATGGGTATGATGTCATTTATTTCAACGTTATCAGTTTGATTGCCAGTAGCATCATTATTCTCAACTATAGAGATACAATGAAGTGTTGTCATAAATGTAGTTTACATTTTTACCTTTACTATTTGTAGAAGAATATTCCCCCTTTTCATAATTTGGTAAAGGATTTTTAAATGTATCATGATCATTGTTCATTTGATGTCTTTCTATGAATACCTTATTTTTGTCAATCAAATCTTGCACTAGATGTTTCAACTTGATACAATCATTCATTGCATGTCCTTTTTTTTTATGAAAGTCACAAAAATATGCATCATTCCACAAAGACGGTTTTACTTTTGGTTCCCAATTTCATGCTTTAGGTAATGTAATAATTCCATGTGCAAGAAGTTATCTCATTATTGATTCTACTATTTTTCCCAAAGGTGTAAATCTTCTTCAATTTGATGGTTTTGGATATGATTTGTGGTTCAGATTCTCCATTGTTCGGATTCTTATTCTGATTGACAATTTGATTGATGTTTTTGTCATTGTTTTGATTAGTCTTTTTAGTAGTTGTTGTCAAATTAAATATTGGTTTCGCATTGTGTTTCATTTGTAGCATCATTTTTACTAATATTTCTATTCTTTTTCCAGAACTTGGGTTTATCATTTTTGTTGTAGTGATTTGAGGAGTTTGTGTTGTTTGGTCCTTCATTGTAATGTTTTATTACCCCTCTTTTGACCAGGGCTTCTTTGATCTTGAGCCCATTTTCAATGACTTTCTCAAATGTGGTTGGACATTTTAGATCAATCCTGTAGCTCATTTCATCAGTTAGATTGTCAATGAATAGTTCTATCTTTTCCTCTTCAAGTATGGAATGAGGATACCTAGCAAACATCCTTCGCCATCATTGTAGAAATGAGAGGAATGTTTCACCTTTCCTTTTTTTTGTATCATAAAGATCCTTTATTCTTATCTCATGTTGAATATTATAGGAGAATTGTGAGATAGACCTATTGAATAGTTCTTCAAAAGATGAAATTCCTAGTTGTATTTTAGAGAACTATTCCATACATTGACCTCCTAAAATCTTTGGAAATAACCTCATTAGATAAGTTTCCTCTTGTGAAAATTATAAACTCATGGTTCTAAATTCCCTCACATGATCAATTGGATCCATTTTACCATTGTATTTGTCGTATTTTGGGAATTCACAATGTCTAGGAAATGGTATCATGTCCACACTTGGATCAAAAGGATAAGGAGAAATGTCTTGTAATGACTACCTCTTCATGGTTCCTTTTTGCATACCTTGAAGTTGTTGTTGCAAGTTTTTCATTTGATGTGTTGAGGAAACCACTTGATCTGTGTTTTGTGTGTTGTGTGGTTCAATTTCAGCTGCTTTAAGTGTTTATTTTAATCGATTAATGTCAAAGTATTTTGGAAGTTTTGAACCTAGTTCAGCTAGCATCAAAAGGTATTTTTCTATTTCTTATTCCAAAACTTTTCCATGAATTTGTAAAAATTAGGATCTTATTGTGCAGTTTGATATCCTCTTGGGTTATTTCGTTTGTATCATTTTTGTGGAATCTGTGAAAGGGATTTTCTTTAGCCATGATATTTGGTGTTTCAATTTCCTTTTCTCTAAATTTTTTATCTTTGGAACCTTGTTAAAAATGGTATACAAGTGTTTTTTATTCTCACTAAAATTTGATCTTTTGTGTTTGGATGAGTGTTAATGGATATTTAAAAAGTCAAATAGAATGATATGTCCTATTTATGAGACCAAGTTAAAAATATGATTATTGTGTTTCATTTCATGATTGTAGGATGAAAAAATCCTAATAATCAAACTTAACGTAATAACCAAGATTTTTGTTTGATAATTGGACACTTAAAAGTGGCAAGATCTAAGTTTAATTTGAAAGAGTTTTTGACTTGTAAGGTTCTATTTTTCCAAGTTTAAGACAGTAGTTGGACTGAGAAAATGTTTTTGTTTTGAGAAAACCCAAGTTCTGATGTGAATAGTCTGACAGGGGTTTCAAACAACTCTTTTTTTTTTGTTCTATGGATGCACTATTATAGAAAGAATATGTGCTAAAAAAGACTGTGGATGTGCTAAAAGATATAGTGAATGCATTGTTAAATAAATTATATGCTCTAAAATAGACTATGGATGTGCCAAGATACTAGTAAATTATGGTGACAGATTATACAGATGTGCTATAAGATAAGGCATATGCGCTAAAATAGTGGTTGTATGTGCTATTTGGATAGTAGATGCGCTAAAATACTGGTTGCATGTTGAGTATGCACTATTTTGGGTTGTGATATTCTATGTGACCTACTTGAGATAGAAAAGCACTTTAACTATTTATTTTTGTGTCAAAACTTGTGGAAACTGAAAGAATCAGACTAGATTCTAGAACACTCACTACATGTTTAATTTGTAGAATCTAAAATAATTGTTTACAATCAATATTTTGTGTTTGAAGTTATATTTCAAAGGTATCATCCAATTAGATCACAAATTCCAAAATTTTCATGCAAAACATACCTTCAAAATGTTCATGGTTTAGAAAATTACATCCTGAAATCAATCCTTTTACTGAGAAAAAGAAAAAAAAATAGACAACATTGTGACAAACTACCAGTTTAGTGTATACACAGTCTATTTTGCAACTATGTCAGCTCACACAGCCCTGTCAGCCCCTAGAGGGCACCCATTTTTTTCCTTTCCCAAGTCTTAACCAAAGTTGAATCCTCCACTTTTGGCCAAGGTCTCTGATAGTTATATGGTGAGTTCCTTGGAGGAAGATTCTTCCCTCCCCTTGTACCATGATATAAAAAGTGTTCAAAAATTGACTCAATGAGATACTAACTTAAAGTTCATAGATAGGGTATTCGTTCGAAGCAGAAAATGATAAACTCCCTCAGGAAACCTCCCAATCTTTAGAACAAATATTTTGGGGATGGTTATCTTGCACACTTCTATTGAATGTTGGTTTCTCCATATTCACTTTTGTTTTATAGTGGGTTGGAAAACTTGGATTTGGTTGCTCCCACTCAGGTCATTCCTGTAGGATGAGTAGTTTTTCTCACTACGATAGGCCTTCTAAAGGATTTAATAAAACATAAAAAGTGAGTCTAGCATTCTAATTACCAAATGAAGGGGACAACATAGGCCTATCACTTCAACCACAATATACAAGGTGTTCAATTAATCCTTTACATAAATCTAGATGCACTATTTTAAACAAAGGATAAACAATAATTGAAATTAAGTCTTTGCAAACATCACTAGTATTTTATTAGAATTTTTTCTTTGACTAGCGTATGTTTTCTAGCAACTATACTTGACAAGTGTATTTTGCACCTGGAACATAGAAAATAGAGATTAGATTTCAGATTTTTTTGAAATTCTATAAAAGAAATCAGATGTACCACAATAGTGGTTAGATGCACCAAAATAGATAGTAAATATGCTAAATAACTGTTCAATGTGCTAAATAAACTAGTGGGTACATTAAAACATTAGATCAATGCGCCAAAAGAAAACTCCCCAATTGGTGAAATAGAAACTGGGGATGTGCCAAAGTATCTGATGGATGTGCTGGAATAGTTGTTGGATGTTCTAAAGTATTTGTCATATGTGTTGTTAAATCTCTCGATCGCGCTAAAATAAGACATGTTAGAAGTTGCAAGTACACTTTTCAAAAAAAGATGTTAAAATCATCGGTTTCAGCCCTATGGTGGGCACCAAAATGTAAGTGTGGAATAAGTAATGAATAAAATAACAAACAACACTTCTTAATAAGACATTATATCAAGAGAATCAACAATAATTAATCTAATTAAAGGGAATGTGCAGGATTATGATGGGCCAAAAAATGGCGATATGATGGGTATTTATAGGGTATGTGGCTGATGACTTTTTTCTTACCCAAAATTGATGAAACGAAAAGGGTTTCTAAAGGAGATTCTTAGCTTTCCACCAATATAAATTATTCCTTACTTTTAATTTAATAAATAATTATTATTCATTTTCTATTTGAATTACGAGTAAAGTCCTGATTGATAGGCTGATTGAAAAACATCTATAACTTTCAAATAGTATCACATTTTTTTAATCTGAAACATGTGTCACATTCTATGATTTGTATACTATAGGATTAAAAAAATAAATAAATAAATTTCATGAAGTTTTGACCAAGTTAAGGTGGTCAGACATATGAGTTTTTTTATATTTTTTAAAAGTTGTAATAAAAAATTCATAATTAATTAGTTACTTGTAAAAAAAATTACAAAAAAATATGTGTCACATCGGGTCATGAGTCCTCTACTTATATCTAAACTCTTCTAAAAAAATATTATCATTTTATTGCGGTTAGGGTGGTTAGAAAAACACCTACTTCTTATTTTTTCCTTGAAATTTGAGTACTAATGCATTAAAATTTCAAATTTTCACAAAATAGTTTTTTTTTTTAAAATAAACTTAGTTTAGAAACTACATTCAATTTGCTACAGATTCTATTCTTACATTTTTTGAAATAATATAGATAACTTATTCAAATTTTTACATCAAGTTGCCAAACTCTGATTTTTTTGAATTTTTTGCCACATACCCAAAAATAGGAAAAATCTTGAAAGCATAATATTGCTCTCTGTCTCCAAATATTTATTAAGTCATAGGGCTCTTATATTTCATAAGCATTATGAATTTTGTAAGCATTATGACTGTTAAAATGCCAATCTAGAGAACGAATTGTTGCTAAATGTATTAATCTAATCCTATATGATGATGTCTGAATGATATTGATGAAGCTACTATAATCTAAATTGACATGAAACTTGATGAAAGAAGCTATAGTAAACTATGATGCAGCTAAATGAAAAGCCATGATATTGATTCTATTCTAAAATACTTTCTATTCCTATTGCTAATATTCTTGATTGCTCAATTGGTATTTTTGTAGAGTAAGTTTGCACAAAGTTGGGATCCCTTGTCCTGTAGATAGAGGTTGTATTTATAGATTCCTAGTAGCACATTTTTGAAGGGGTAGCAAAGAAAAGGCTTGAATTTGATCTGAAGGATCGAATGGTGAAGGATGAAGAAGCTTGAGATGATTATGGATATTGTGCCTCCCCACAAAAACATTTAGCCAGAAGATAGGAAGAATCAATGGAAGAAGATGAATAGGATTGCCTACAACTTTGTCTCAAAATTTTCCAGTGAAGGTTAAGATGAATTAAATTAGATGTTTCATATCTAATTTGGTTGGTGGATATGATTAGTTGTAGAATATATTTCAATTGAATATTTAGATTAATTCAATTTAGAAAAAAAAGATATTTAATTTAATAAACCAAACTATAGAAGTCTATGTTTATTAAATAAATATGGAAGAAATATGATAATTATATAAGACAAAGTATAAAACTTGTTTATTTCATTTATATGAAATGGTGTGATTAAGATGAAAGATAATTATAGAAGAATTTGATAATGATAATTAAATAAAGCAAAAATGTAATTTTTTTATTTAAATAAGATGAAATAATATAATAAAGATAGAAGAATTAAATGCGAACTATATAAATAAATATTTCTATTTATTTAATAGTAGAGGAATTAAAGGTTAATTAATCAAATAAATTTTATTTAATTAACTAAAATATCTAGACCATTTTTAGATGGATACACTTTGAAACAAAAAGGAGAGGATGCGTGGATTCAACCTACACACATGTGTGGAATACTTTTAAATGCATGTACTTGAGTTGTATACATATACATAGTTTTATATAAATTCAAATATGTATGTTTTGATGAGGGTATGTGCAAGATAATGATGGGACAAAAAGTGGTGATATGATGGGTATGTGTAGGGGATGTGGCTGATGACATTTTTTTACCCAAAATTGATGAAATGAAAAGGGTTTTTAAAGAAGATTCTCAGCATTGAACCACCAATATAAATTATGCTTTACTTTGAATTTAATAAATAATTATTCTCCATTTTCTATTTGAATTACGACTAAAGTCCTAATTGATAGGTTGATTGAGAAACATATATAGCTTTCAAATGGTATCACATTTTTTGAATCTGAAACATGAGTCACATTCTATGCTTTGCATACTATAGTATTAAAAAAAATGAATTTCGTGAAATTTTTGCCAAGTTAAGGTGGTTAGACATATGAGTTTTATATTTTCTAGAATTTTTAATAAAAAATTCATAATTAATTATTTACTTGGAAAAATTTTACAAAAAAGTATGCATCACATCTGGACATGAGTCCTATACTTATATCTAAAATATTATAAAAAATATTATCATTTTATTGTGGTTATGGTGGTCAAACAGATACCTACTTCTTACTTTTTTCTTGAAATTTACATACTATTGCATTGAAATTTCAAAATTTCACCAAATAGATTTAAAAAAACAAAATCTAGTAGTTTAGAAACTACATTCAATTTACTACAAATTATATTCTTACATATTTTTGAAACAATATAGATAACATTTTCACATTTTTATGTCAAGTTGCCTAACTTGGATTTTTTTTAATTTTATCATCACTTAAGGGCCTATTTTTTCCATGATAATTCTACACATACCCATGATTTCATTGATATTGCTTGTACCTTTTTGATATTAGGTGGGGTGAAGACCTACTACCTTCTCAACATGAGTTTGAGATGTTCTTGAGATGGCATATCCAAATTTTAAAAAAAATGTTTTGAGATGACATATATGTACATACATACTTACATAATTAAACATTTTGTACAAATTAAAAATACATGTACATACAAAATTATGCACTCTATGTACTCTTATGTATCATAATCAATATTCTATGTATTTTTTTTGTTAAATGTGCATGTTCTCCTACTTTAAAACTTTACATTTGATTATATAATATGTTGGGAAAATGTATTGATAGTGTTCACATGGTATAGTGTGTGAGTTAAATTGAGTTAAATAAATAACTCACGTAGTTATTATGAGTGTTGATATATGTAATAAATAAGTGTAATAATATTAATTTGTTAAGAAAAAACTTAATATTATTAATACTCATAGGGTTTGTTTAATATGTTATTTGGTTGATGGTCATATGTTGAGTTGTTAAAACAACTCGGTCTATTTAGGATTAATGTTTCCTAAATAATAGCATATGAAAATCCTATAAATATGTATGATGTATTTGAATGAAATGGGTAGCTCGTATTATTTGATTATTATTCTAGCTTTTGTATGTGTCAGTCCATAATTCCAATATGACATCAGAGCAATGTTGCTCTTGCACACTTGGATCTTCGAAGCTTGAGTGTATTCTTTGAATTTACATGCATTAGGACCAAAGAATCTTAATGATGGCTTAGTTTTATCATCCTCTCATGACATGAAGGTCATACCTGTTATTCTTAGTGACCATGCTCATTGTTCCAGTCCACAACTTCTAGAAAGTCTTTGGAATGACCTGACCTATTTTGGTATGGTTGTTTGGATTTAGGATTTTTGGCCATGATTTTTTATTGTTGTTGCAATTCTTTTTCTAGCCTGTCTAAGCTCAATTTAGTGTGCGCCACATTCTTGAAAGCATCACATAATTGCAAATAGTTTGGTTGGCTGCATGGACTTCATTGGCATCCATTTCATAACTTGTGGTAGTTTGTTCGTTCCAGTTGTAGACATGCAAAACTGACATCATGCATTCCTCATATTTAACATAGCCTCAATTTTCATCTGTTTCATTTTATTAGTCTTACTTTGATTTCTGAAGAAAAGTAACTCTTCTTGTAGTAGTTTGCATAGTTAAAAGTCTTAAAAGTACTTAAAATTTTACTTGGCATATTGTTTATACAATACTAAATGAAGATGAGTTTTTTTTTTCTTCGCTCTTAGCCTATTTTATGATATCATAAAGAAAACTTATTCAAAATTCCATTAATTATCATTTGCTTCATCTAAAGAAATACACTGACACATTTCTTCTACATAGAAAAGATTGTAGTGACATTAGTTAATTGTTTCTATTGCACATTTGCATGGTGGGTAATTGACTACCATTTTCTATTTTTTATTAATGTGGCAGGTGCCAATAAAGTTCACTATTAAATTTCTACACCTCGCATAATCTTCATCCTCTGTTTTGCTCAAATTTTAAATCTTTGTGGGTTTCATTTAATAGCAAGTTGTCAGGTGTGATGCATGGTAGGTTGCTTGTATTCCATCCTCCCTATACAAGATATCAATCAATCACATATTTTGTCTCTTTTCCAAGTTGTCTTCATTAACTAAAGCACTAAAATTGATCAAATATTTCTAAAGAGTTCACTTTCTTTGATGATCCTAAGTCTAAGAGAAATTCCATTGTCTACTAGTTTAGAAATCTTCTTCCTTGTCGTATTATAGTTGGGACAGATGCATGGTGAGACCTTGTGTGTCACATAATCATGGACACATTACCTCCTGATGTAGCTGAGCAACAAGTGTAAGTGAGGTACTCGCCACGACCATTCACTGGGTGAAATGCAAAGATATGGTGAGTTACATGTAGTCATAAGTGAATGCATGCTATGAAGTGTTTATTTGCTATTCACATTGACTTCCAACTTTGGGAACATTTACTCCTCCTCATATTGACCAAAACTTTGTTGCAGTGCATCTTTCTTGAGTTTTTTTTTTTTTTTTTTGGATTAAATCTAGATAGGCCTACCAAGTCTTTGTTTATGTCCCTTAACTCAAAGCTTTGTACATCAATGAACGTCTTTGTTGGCTATTGATTTATTTTGCTATCCTTCATCTATGTTGGTGTCTCTATCCATTTTCCTCCATGCATCTATTAACTAATCAATGCAATGTACTTCAAGCCTCACTAAAGAAATCCCACCTCTATGAAGTTGTTACCTAGATGTTGTGAATTGTTTATCTACTGAGCCCAGACCATGCATAGCATAAGAAAAAAAGGAAAGATCATGAACAAAAGAGTGCTTGGACCGCCTCTTTCTCACTAGATTTTGAATTATATTGTTTTGTATGTGTTCAAATCTTGATTTTTTCTTCTCTCACATGTGAAGTGAGATCTAATCGAATTCACAAGTCCACCTTCAGAGAAACCCACTATTTGTTATTTTTTCAATTTTTATTTTTCTTTATGTTTCAATTTTCTTGAAGTGGTGATTCAAGAGTAGATTTCAAAATTTCAAAAGGAAAAGGATCTTACAAGTACCAACTATTCTCTCTAAGATGCTACTACCATCAGGGATTCCACTACTTTTTTCCATAGAGAAAGACAACGACATGTGCTTCTAGCCATAGGGACAATAAAAGTCTTCAAAAGTTCAAGGTGGGAAAAGGGAAATGGATTCCAAGGTCTATGGAATGAATCCATGCCTGACATATTTGAGGGGATGAATCATCTGGTTGTCTATCTTCATATCCGCTTAGAAGGGGATGACTATATGAAATTTGATATACTCAATGCTCTTTTCATAGCCAATATACCTAGTTAAGCTTGGGTGTTGGTATTGAAATGTCTTGGGAGATATATTATCAATGTGTTTAATACATCTACATCCTGCATGTAGCTTTTATAAATATTTTCTATATGTTGTAGGAAAACTCATCAAAGTTGAGCTTGATAACTACTCTTTCATCCAGGTCTGTATAAGTGCACTCGTCAACCACTTCTAAACTTTCAATGTGCTCACCACTGTCACTCCTCTTTTCTTGCACCACCATTTATTAATTGTTTTCAGATTAGTTATGGATCATTGAAAATTGTAGATGTATGCCATCAAAAAGGAACTTACATATGCCATTGATTGCAATATTTTGATATCTCTGCACAAGAGGTTAATATTTGAACTTGATTCCATTTAAAGAGATGATGTTAGAAAGTTAATGTATTTCCTAAATAATATTTGGATCTGACATCTGAATTGAATTATTTCATTATTTGAAATCATCCTTTTTTGGTTTTTTTTGTAGGAATCTTTCTTCTTTGAAATCACTCATTTATGGTTTTTGTAGATATCTTCTTGATTGGCATCCCTCATTTATGGCTTCCTGCAGACCAAGCAAATGGGAATCGAGGTGTTACCTTTTTGCATTAAATCACATCAAATCTTTATTTTTCTACATTAAATTATCTGATTTTGAATTGTTGGATGGCATCGAGAAACAACAGTGGTCTTCTCTCACATAAGAATGAAACAATAATCAGATTTGAGTTGGAGAAGTACTTATCAAACTTGAAAGAAGCATTTTTAAATGCTTATTATAATATCCTAGAGCCTCCATTTACTGCTTTAATTTTTTGTTTTAAGCTAACTAGATCACTTTTTTTAAATTTATTGGATTAAAATTGAATGTTAGAAATTCACTAGAATTTGGGTTTTGAGGTCTAAAATCGAACAATCAATCTCACACTTCAAAGTTGGTAAATAAAATGAATTCATTTCTAATTTGGAGTTAAAATTAAAAAGTTCTTTCATGTTTTTGTAGTCTTTTTTGCAAAATAATTTCACTTAAAAGGATGTATGTGCTTCTCTCACACTTCATGACGATCTTGAGAATCAAAAGTATTTTTGGTGACATTAAATTGCATAAAATATTGCCTCCACATTTTCAATTTGGGTTATTAAAATTGAACAAATCTTTCGAGTGTGAGTTAGGTATATCGTGTGTGTTTTCTCTTTTGTTTCTAAATGAAGATCGATTGAACTACATATGTGCTTGCTCACTATTTCTTAGCTTTAGAGGGGCTTGCCTAAGAGACACATTCAAAAGGAGAACTTGAAGGTGACTCCAACATGTTTTTCACTCGTTTCGGTATATAAATGGATGAGACTAAACTATCAAGTCCTCATGGTATGTAGGCCTTAGTTGTACAGTGTCTTTCAAAATGGGGTACTACCATAAAAAGTATAAGCACCCCTAGTAGGATTGATTAAAGCCTTTAATGGCTTGCTAGATGCTCGCAAGGTGCCATGTCCCTGATTTCTTGGATTAAGAACCTTTGTTTGTAGTAACCAACTAGTCCATCCAACGATTTTATCAAATTGGTGCATTGGAACTTAGATTCCAAGAAGTTACTTACCATGTCCGATCTTGGTTAAAATATAGGGGTTAAGACTACATTCTTAACATACCTTTATATTTTTTCCTTGGTTTCCTATAAAATCATCTCTTCTACTACAAAGGGCATGAGGAAATCCTGCCAAGAAAAATGTACCAATTGAGCTAGGATGTTATATTGCTTGTGAGTCGGTTTGAAAACACATGCTTGGATCCAAAACATTGAAACCAACATTCAATGAATCATCAAAATTTCAAACCCTTTGGGAGGAACAAATACCTTTGAAAATTCCATGTGTTACTACTTGTCCCTAGGGGTTGTTATCCCTAGAAGGATTCTAAACACTAATACCTATATCTCAATTTGTTCATTCTAAAGCCAACAATATGAAACTATGCTCTTGAAACCTTGATTTTTGCATAAGCGACCTTGTGAAATGAGAAGGAATTGAAACATAGACATTCATTTTGAAAACTAAACAAGAAGTGTGTTTGTGGTAAAAGCAATTCATTAACCAATTTTAACTCAAATTGAATCCCACACATATGCTTGGTATCTTTTGGTCATATGTTTTTCATGCAAACATTAATCTTTTGGTTTGAACTACTCTTAGAGAAAAGCATGTTCTTAAATATCTTGGTCTAGTAAACAAAGTCTCTCTAAGTCTCTTAGGATCAAAATCAAAACTTCCATCCATCCCCCAAACATCAAAATCAAAATCACCTCACAAACAATTCTTGGAAATCTTGAAAACAATCCCTCATGCTAAAATTTGGGAAAATCATTTGAACCAAATCAAAATCATTTCATTTGATTAGATGTGTGTAGATGAATCCTTCTCCACATATTTAGTCAAATTATCAATCTTTGTGAAAAAGTACATCCCTTGATAACATCCAACATCTTGTGGTTTGTGAGTTCACTATCCAAAATCCAAAATCAAAACAAATCAAAATCATCTTGTTTGGTTAGGTGTGTTTAGATGAATCCTTCTTTACACATTTAGTCAAATTAGCATCTTGTGGAAAAATTTGTAACTCTAGGACAATATCCAACCTCTTAGAGTTTATGAGTTCACTATCCAAATCAAATCAAACCAATCCCAAATCAAATCAAAACATCAATCCAAGTCCTAAATTTTATTATCCTCTTCAAGGTTTCCAAAGAGTTCCAATCATTCACCAATAATCCATCTTTCATATCTCATCTCCATCCTTTTGATCCTTAAAATCTTAGACTTTCTTTTTTGTACCTAGAGTTTAGATCAATCCAAATAATTAGAGGTTCACATCCCACATTCTTGAAAATTGATCCTTATTTTATGGTCCAAACTAGACCTCAACACAAGAAGAACATGGAATATAAACTTGATCCATACATCATGAGAGTTCTAAACCAACCAAATTATCAAAGCCTCACAATGAAAATTGATTATCAAAACTTACATTTATACAATCCATACATGTGATCATTATCTCCCGCAAAACTCAATGGTACAAAAAATGTGAGTATTCCTAGCCAAAAGATTGGAACACCTTTCCAGATGGTAGATTTAAATCCAAGTCCAAAACTATAAATATATCAACCAAACACCCAATGCATGAGCCTTCAAATTAACAACATCATCCCATCAAATCCCTACATGCCAAATGTGAATGTACCAAGTACAACTTTACCAAACATGAACATTTTGAATCCAACCTTGGTAAACTTTGGGATAGATATGTTTGTGAATCACACAAATGTTGTTCAAAGTCCAAACAAAATGATAACAACTTCATGTATTGATCCAAGTCAAGGTAACACCATGCAAAACCAAAGTTACCTAAATCAAGTAAATTTGATTCCCAACCATAACAATGTTCAATTTCAACCTATCATGCCAAATCTAAGCATCATCCCAAATTAGAAAATTGTCCAAAATCAAACACCAAAATTACACACTCCAAATCTGCTTAAACAAAAGCCAAATCAACTATATCAAGGGTGCCAAGATCAAAATCAAGACCAAGTTTTACTAGACCAAATTGGTTCACTTGAAAAAATAACTAAAGGCTTGAAACAAGAGACATATTTACTCCAAAATCAATGTACTCTACCATTGATTGAACCATGTCATCAAAGTAGTAAGTTGTGGCTGCAACCATGTTAAGAACAATATATCCAATTTCAAGAAGTTGGATACCAAGATCAACAACATCAACAACAAACCCAATCACTATGTCTCCAAAATCAATCACCACAAGGTCAAATCTCACAAGGTAAAAAATGAAAATACACACCACTTGGGGGACCCATCGAATTGATCATCCAATAGTTGGTACAAGAAAATCTCATTAAACTCCCTGTTTATGAGGATTATCAAGAGCCCTTAGTTAAACCACTAGGGTATAATGAGAATTACTTTTGTGGCTTCCACAAAACAAAGGGACACGCAACATCAAATTGTATTTGACTCAAAAATCTCATCCAAGAACTTTTATTGATCCAAAGATAACCACTATTGGGGACAATGATCAAGATCTATCCATCAATGAACACCTTGAAGATGTTTCCACTTCATCCAATGATCAAATCAACATATATTAAGAGTCACTTTTCAATCATGATCAAAATCCACCAACAATATCTAACAATGATCCAATTCATGAAATGTCAACATCACTTGACCCTATGGTGGAAGACATTCACAATCTCTCTCCCACAATTGTTGAAAACAATGTTTAAGATCTCTCAATTAAGGAGCACATTGAAGAGGTTTCTACCCCATCCGATAATCAACTCACCATACATAAAGAGCCACTTTTTAGTGATCTATTTCAAGGAGTGTTAGAACTATTTGATTCTATTGACATAATGCATGATCCACTGACCATTAATCATGTTGAAAATGTCTCTACATCACCCAATGAGTTAGAGGACATATATCAAGAATTTATTCCAAAGCATGATCAACATATTTCACCAAAGTCTAGCAATGGTCCTTTCCAAGACATGTTGAACCCCTTTGAATTCATGGTTATAGATACTAAAGGGATCCTCAGCTCAAGATTTGGCCTAAGCCCACCCAAAGATCAGGAGGATATTAAGCCACTTCCCATGAATAATTATCATGTCCAAGAACCCTTTGTAAGAAATCCATCCTTTGAAACTACCCCATGTCAAGAACTTAATCCAAAGCATGTCGAAAGAAATTCCAAAATTAATCAAGATAAAGAATTCATATCTCCAAGATACCACAATGATATAATGGACACTCTCCTATCTATACAAGATGTTGCAAATGATGATCATATCCACATAGCACATACTCCGCCATCTACCCATGGGATGCTTTCTATGGATGGACACATAGATGATCTTCTTCTAGAATAAGATTCCTTTACTCCTAACATTACTACACAAAAAGAGTAGGTTATTGATTCCTATAGTCAAACTGAGTTGTCAACACTAGGATCAAAAATATCCCAAATTAAGACTAAGGATGTCATGTATAAAGATATTTAACATTATCCACTCAAGGAAACAAGTTAGATAGAATAGGGTATTCTAGATTCAGCAGAACAACAAATTCCAATAACATCATCTGTAGTGGCCATTTATCAAAGCATGCTTACTAAACAAGACATCTCAAAACAAGTTGAATCTAGGAATGAAGGTGCCACTACCACCATACTGGGGGAAACTATGTCTCAAGAAAACATCAATATAGGGAGTGCGAGGAATCCTTATGATAAAACTGATACTAATACTACAACCAACCATGTCATGAATCTCCATCTACCCCTCACCCCATCCATGAATTGGGACCAATGTCAAAAGAAATATTTGAATCAAAGCACAAGGAATGTTATCAAAGAAAAAGAAGAAAGGAAGCATAATGGAAAAATCAAATACATATGGATACCAAAGAATACAAAGAAATATCATCCCTATCAAACTCCAGTACTCAAAGAAACTATGGGAAAAAATAAAGAAGGGAAGAGTATCCATCAAAGATGTCCATACAAGCAAAATTAGGCTTACCAAGTGACATACAAAGTATATCAAGTAGTTGGTCCTAATTCCACGCACACTCTTGTATCCACCCATCATTTCTCATCTTCCCAAGTTTGGAGAGTCAAAGGTTTCAAACTATCAACCAATCCATTTTTATTCCTAAACACACTCCATCCATGCCTCCATGCATGATATCCAATTATCACATTGACCATGTGTTGGAAATGACCCTTCATCATAAGAATTTAGAAGGCATCCTATCACGATGTTCCTTATCAAGCTTCATCTTTCAATAGCATATGGAAAATTTTGATGAGAAAATGTTCCTTATCAAGCTTCATCTTTCATCAAACATCAATCCAAGTAATCACTATCAATTGCATCTAAGTTGCACTTTTAGCATCACATCAAAACACTTAAACAACTTTTGTTCCAAATCAAGCTTCATCAATTATGAACAGTCAAATCCAATCAAAAAATCATCATCTCAAGATATCCTTGTATTTATTAACACTAGCCTTGCATTGTTGTGTATCCTCAATAATTTTATCATCATCAATCCCTCATCATCTTTGGATATCCATCCTAATCCTTGTGTTGTGTAACACTATCCTTGCATTTTTGTGCATCCTCAACAATGTTATCATCATCAATCCATTGATTTTATCAATCAACTTTAGCTTGGTTTTCAAAAAAAATATAAAACAAAACACTGATATCATTACACATATCCATATCCAAATCATCAAAATCATACGAAAAATCCAAAAACATCAGAAAATCAAAAAATCCAAAATATTTCAAAAACATCCAAAAACACTCAAAAAGTTAGAAAACATAAAAAACATGGCATTTAAACTACGTCGTCTTTGAGCTTAAACGTAAGCAAGCCTAATCTTTGATTATCCCTTGAGACATAAAAAATCCAAAAACATCAAACAATCACAAAATCCAAAAACATTCAAAAAGTTAGTCAAAGATCCAAAAAGTCAAAAGAAAAGTCACCTTGTCAAACTACAGGTCTCTGAGCCTTGAAAATAGGCAAGGTTGATCTTTAATCATCCCCCGAGACACTTAGTTCAGTCCTTTAGGATTTTGTCATAATAAACTGACATTGCATCATGTATATCTTAATCTGTAAATTGGTCAAGTCGTCAATCAAACTACATGGTCTCTATGTGTATAACGTAGGCAAGGCTAATCTGTTGATCAGCCCCCGAGGCCCCTAGGATAGGTCCTTAGGTTAGTATCTTGGTCAAAATCTTAGAAAACCCCAAAACATTGGAAAATCAAAAATCAAAGCATTTATAAAATCTCAAAAAATACCAAAAATAGCCTCAAAACATTTCAAAAACTCCAAAAACATCCAAATATTTTAAAAAACTCCATCTATCTCACCTCGCCTTCACCCACAATAACATCACTCATAATAAACGATCATCATCCTTAACCTTTGGTGAAACAATTAGAAATAATTTTAGTAGGTGAAAAGTGAAAACTCAAAACGTCAAGTCTCAGGTTTAAGTCAGTATGTAAACAAGTTGATCAAATCTTTGTATCAATAGCCTATCATCCAATCAATCCCATTTCAATCATCTGATAACATCATGTCCTAGCATGTATCCTTCCTACAATGGGCATTATCTTTTGGCAATGTTTTAGTGCTTATCCTTAAAAACACATTTCCTTTTGGTTAGCAGTATTGAAGAACATCAGCTTGTTTTTTTATATTATCTTTGTCTTTTGACTTATCTCTTTGCACTGATTCCAATAACCTCTCGATGATGTCCAAACAAATTGATTTAGAGAGATAGGAATGGGGCAACGATCATTATATTTTGTCTTCTATGATTTTTGGATGTTCTTGTAATATAACTTGGTGGATACTTCCTTTGTTAGATATGTATGGAGGGTTTTTTGGGCAGCTTGTTGACTATTACATTGATAGGTTATACCTTTTTGTGTTTTGGTTTGAGATGTTTGAAACTTCTAAAGTACATCCTAGCAAGGTTTTTGTATGTTAGGTGTGAAGAAGAATACTCCTATCTATTTATTGAGTCAAAGTCCATCAGACTAAGTGCAATTCCATCCTAGTTATTTATACCTTGATGCATTGCATCTATGTGTGTTATCAAACATAAGGAAAGTAGCCCTTTTAGAGTACCAATTCTTGATAAGAAAATCATCATATATCATCATCATCATCTCTAATAAAGTCTCATCAGATCATGGACTTGTTGGATCCTCTTGTCAGCATCTCAATTCTTTTATCCTCTTTCACGCTAGCATACTATCATGAAGTGCATCCATCCTGCATCCACAAACCATCAGCATTCTGCACATCATCATTTTAAGTTGTTTAGGACAATATAGATAGGTTATTCTAAGCATCTTAAAATCATCTCATTTGCATCATCATCATAACCATCCATATGTCCATCTTGAACCTCTTTATTGCAAGATCAAACCTCAAATAGAATCTTTTCGTTTGATCTCTTGAGGGGGAAATGTACCAGTGTTCTTCTTTCCATTGGGCCATCCAAAATAATCCTAAAAATTATAAATTTTTAACGTGGAAAGTTTATTCATTGAACCAAGGCAGCAAGTGCATTGCTTAAAAGAGGGGAAAAATGTAGACATACAAAATTGACATCATGAATTCCTCATATTTAACTATTTCATATTTTCCCATCAATTAAATAAATCAAGGTTATTTGATTGATCTCCTAAGGTTATCTTCTAATTAAATAAATCACTTTATTTAATTATCTCCTAAATTCTCTTCATTTAATCTAATCAAATGTATTTAATTAAATAGATAGTGCATCAGTGCATCAATTTCCTCCCTTTTGATTTAAATAAATAAAATGATCTAAGTTAAAATTCAAAATCACCTAACATCATCTTATGATTAATCTAATCCTAATCACCCATCACATCCTCTAGCTTTTCCCACTTGCAAAAATAAATCAATTTATTGATTTATTAAATTCTCCATTTTCTCTCAACATGGCATAAAAAGGTAATATTCTACAAGTTTGAAATCTCCCCCCAAATTGACATGTACATCCAACAAAGCATTTAAGAGCTCTTACATGTCTCTTGCACAAGTCAAACTTGGAATTTAATTCATCTTTCATCCCCCCTAAACATGTCATGTCATCAAATTCAAATTTCAAATCTCCCCCTCTTTGGCACATTGACAAAAATGTGCTCATTCCTCAACATCTCACATGTTGACAAGTGGCATCTTGTCATTGGTGGATCTTTATCCCACATCCTCCATGTTTGGCATTCTTTTATCCTTCTTGCCTATAAATAGAGAGCTCCTCTATTGAATTAATCCTACACAACTCATCCAAGTTAGCATTTCATCTTGATCATCATCTCCACAACTCCACAATCTTAGGCAACTTGATCACTTATCATCTTGGAGATTAGCAAGGATTGGGAAAGGGCTTCTTTCCATATCAAAGAAGCACCAATTCAATATGAGATAAATATACTTCATGTTTTTTTATATGCTTTAGTTATGTCAATATTTGATTGCATTTTGAAGCATGATGTATTATTTCATAGGGATGTTTAAATGTTTGCTTTGTTTGAACAACTAACCATACTCATGTTTGTTTTTTTTTAAGAAAAATTCAGATTTTGACATCTACACTAGTATTGTTATCAACAATCCTTGCATGATCGATCTTTGCTAACATTTATGTTTTCTTGATCAAGTGTCATTCATTATTGTGCTCAATTTTTTTTTCTTGTGTAAGTTGTTTTACTAATTTTTTGGTTTAAAAGCAATTTTTAAGTGCATATATTCGCTAGCAAGCTAATTGTACATGCTTCTAATTGTGTAAATCAAACTATTATTGTTGCTTGAGCCCACGTTGGAGTGCATTTCTGCTATTTATATGAATCTAAGTCTTTTCTAAGAGGAATCTCTTCAGTGGAGATTGAGGGATTGTATGAGTCAAGAAAGAAGGGAAGGATTGCATGGTAATGTGGACTAACAGTTAGTGATGAAAATTAATAGTTCTATAGTGGTATTGTTGTGAGTTATATAAAATCAATTGTTCTTGTGTTAAAGTGATATATAGTTAAGGTGCATTATCGGTTGAGCCTGACACCTTTGATTAAAAGAGTAATCATGGATAAATTAACTTTCATTGATAAATTTGAAGGAATAGACTTTCATACTTGGTAGATACAGATGTAGTTACATTTGATTGAAAAATATTTGTGGGATGTCATCAAACTAAGCTCAGTAACACCAAATAATTTAGGTGAACTTGCTAAGTGGAATATAAAAAATCAGAAAGCTTTGGGAACTATTGGTCTTGGCTTATCAAAAGCATATTTACACCATGTGAATTTTCTAAAGTTTCCAAAAGAGATTTGGGAGTCATTAAACAAGCTCTTTGTATCTAAAGTAGAAAGTGTTAGGACAACATTGAAGCTAAGATTGTATGGACTAAGGATGGAAAAAGGTACAAAAATGGTAGATCACATTAGTAAGTTTCACTCTCTCCTAAATCAACTAGCCAAGATTAATTAGAAAGTAAAAGATGATGATGCCAAATTAATACTTTTGAATAGTTTTCCTAAACATATTTCTTGAATGGTGTTCGCATTAAAAAAGGTAACCATTAGTCTTGAATGAGTAATATCTACTCTACTTGATCATAATGAAGAATCTGAATCTAAAGAGGTCTTATTTGTACAAAACAAATCAAGAAATGAAAGTACAAATATTAGAATATTCCTTGAAAAGGAAATATTAAAATTTTCAATTGTAATGAAATGGGACATGTAATCTTGAATTGGAGGAAGAGGGCATAAGATCCATTAGATGATAAACTAGATCATCATGCTTCCTTAGCTAAAGAAACTGATTGGGAAAACCATGCAAATGATGAAGAGTTATCATGTCATAGAGATGAAAAATATATGCTTTAGATAACTTCAAAACTAGAGGTTGGAGGCATCGAAGGCTAGAGGACATTCATCATCCTCTCATCAGTCACCAATGATGGGGATGCTTATCAGCTCTGGTGGCATTTCATTTTCTATATGTGTGTTATTTTCTTATGTCATCCCCTAGTGTAAAATAGTGTAATGAAAAAAATCACTAATGTAATGTAGTTCATGGATCTTGAAATGGTTTGTGGGAGGATCTAGAAAACCACATGAGGTGGATAGTTGGTGGGTTCCTATTCATGTCTAGGTTTGTGGTAAGCCTATTTCCAAACCATGAAAGGTTGATGGCAGGTCCTTTTCATTTTGAATCAAGATCATGAGCCTGAAGAGAGTTGGGCTTACTATAGGTGGAGTGTGAGTTCTTACCATATTCACACTAGGGGGGAATGTTGGAAAATGTATTGTTAGTGTTCACATGGGATAGTGTGTGAGTTAAAGTTAGTTAAATAAATAACTCATGTAGTTATTATGAGTGTTGATATATGTAATAATATTAAGTTGTTAAGAAACAACTTAATATTATTAATAGTCATAGGGTTTGTTTAATATGTTATTTGGTTGATAGTCATATGTTCAGTTGTTAAAAAAAAATAGTCTATTTAGGATTATTGTTTCCTAAATAATAGGATATGAAAATCCTATAAATATGTATGATGTATTTGAATGAAATGGGTGGCTCGTATCATTTGATTATTATTCTAGATTTTGTATACATCTATCCATAATTCTAATATAATCACTAAATTTCATGCATAAATTATTGTTAAATCAATTATATCCTTAAGACGTTGTATTACAACCCCTTAAGACATGGAGGTGGATTCACATATCCTAAATATTATACTTAATTATATCATTTTATATGATGACTCACCCTAAAACTTCTAATACTTGTTTATATCACTTAATATTTATACTCAATTATACTCTTCTTTAATCCCCTTAAGACATCTTATTAGGACCCCTTAAGAAATAACCTTAAGACGTGTTGTATTAGCACATATCCTAAATATTATACTTGTATCTATGGAAAATTGGATCATTAGCTTATTAGATAATAAACATCAAAATCCCATGAAGTAACAAAGAAAAAAGGAAATAAACATGAAAATAAAAGGAACAATGTTACCAGAAATCTTCATCTTCCATGGTTCACCTTTTTTACACCTTCTAGTTTGCAGCAAATTGGATGAGGCCCTCAGATTTCAAATGAGCAACCCAAAGTAATGTCTAAGCCCTATGCAAATGTTGAAGGATTTGATAGAATAATGCCTATGTCTATGAAAATATGCTAAATGAAATAATAATTACCAATGCTAAAATGACTATAATGCCTAAATTTGAAAATGAAGTTGTCCAATCCTGAAATTATGAGCAAAATTGTCATTTATAGAAAACACAATTTTGAGTGGGCGGATGAGATTAAATTCTAAGACCTAGAATAAGAGGTCCAAATTAAATATGAGAATCCCTAATTAGGGTTAGGGAAAGTTCATTAATCGAACGGTCAAAATAATATCTCAGATAAATGGATTGACAATGGAGAATAAATGGGAGAAATTAATTAGAAAATAAAGATTTTTGAAAATCAAGAAGATAAAGATTGCCTAATTTGTGAGATTCAAAAAATCAAGAAGATAAGATTTGAACTGAAGATCAGATTTGGAAAATCAAGCATCTTCCTGATTACTTGATTTTTGGAAGATTAGTTACTAATTTCAATTAAATTAATTTAAATTATGGATTTTATGAGACAAATAAATAATCTTTTTCAGATTATTTACCAAAATAGACTGACAATTAAGAATGAGATGACATTTTAAATATTTTAATTTATTTAAAATGAGAGGAATATTAAATTGGCAATTAAATAATTAGATTTAATTATTTAATTTAGAAGATAAGATTAATTAATTAAATAAATTAATCAATTTATTTAATTAAGACAGTTAGTGACATATTAAATAAATAAATAAAACTTATTTATTTAATAATCAGGAAGAAATATATGACAAAGGGGAATTAAAAAAATTAAAAAAATTATTTAATTAAGGAAAGACTTAGACAATTAATGACATATTTAATAAATAAATAAAATTTATTTATTTAATAATCATGAAGAGTAAAAGGACATGAATTAATTAAATAATTATGAATTATTTAATCAATAGTTGAATGTGGACTGAGGACATAATTAAATGTCATAATTATGCTAGGATGAAAGTGGTAAAAATCAAGCTTCCAGGCCTAAATCATTTTTAGGTGTCTACATTTTGCCCCTCTTGTCATAATGTAGCATGTCGCATTGTGACAAAGAAAATAAGTCGAGAATATGCCCCAGTTAAGGTACGAAGTATCATTGCCCCCTTGGGAAATTTTTTGAAATTTGGATCGGCGACTAAAAAATTTGTAAAAGGGCCCGATAAATCAATTTGATGACTAGAAAAACAATGGCACTGTCGGTTTTGGAATAGGACATGTTTAAGACAGTTAACGGGGAAGTCAAAGTTCATGAAATGAGCCTCTAGTAATGACTTTGTTTGAGAAATGTCATTTTGACTTTATAAATAGGTTGACAAAGGGGTAAAAGTCAATTCATTTCTACTATTTACCTTGCGAATTTGAGAGATCAGAGCGAAAAAGCACAGCAGCGATGATGGTGATTCCAGTGACAGAGCACCATGGGGAGATCGTCTGAACCTTCAGACGGCTAGAGGGCTCGGATCCAGCGGTAAGTACCCTTGCCTTGCTTTGTGATTTTCTTGTTTTGCATGTCAAATTTTAGTTTCTAGGACCAACAACGTCTGTGCCAGGACCCAACTGTGTTCGCATTCGATGCAGTCACCTTCGCATTCAACGCATTTGATGTGTCGCGACACAAGTGCACAAGAAAACGAGGATAGACCGGTGGTTTGTGCCGCATTTGACATATGGTGCGACGCATGTGACTTATCGAGTCACATTTGACTGCTGGAATGTCACAATCACAAAGGTGCAATGCATTCACTATTTTGACCGATGCAATTGTTAAGGTGCGACGCATTTGCTTATATTTGATGCAAGTGTCATAAAGGGATGCATTTGTGATCTTGCACCACATTTGATGTGCGGAATGACGCAATTGACGTTTTGAGATGTAATTGCTTAATTGCGACACATTTGTCTGTCACTTGTCTAGAGCTTGTTTTGATGTTTGTGTGATCTTAAATGCATTTTGATAATATCAACCATTTTTCTCAAAGTGTTCTGACGACTTGCTTGGCTTTTTTGCAGAGGCAGCTTGCCCCGATTTATACTCGTGAGAGTAGACCAACAATGTTTCAGTTTGCTGACCAGTTGAGCCTGCGGGAGCGGTGATGATTGATGCGCTTAGGATTATTCTATGTTGCTTTCATGCTTGCCATTTGGCTACTGACGGCGTTGTGCGAGTAGTGGCATTCGGAGACTTGTTCGTTCCACCTGCCGACAGGTGAGGCTACAATTACCTTGGAGGATGTCTTCTGGATTCTTCGGGTACTGATCCGAGGGGAGCGGATCGTCTATGACCCCTCAACATGGTGAGTAGACCTTCCATGCCTACTATCAAGATCAGGGTTTTGGACTAGGCATCTAGGGTTACGAGATGAGATTGGAGTTCCTAGCAGATCATTATGGTCGCTTTGATGCATTCCTTGTGACTCTGATAAGGGGAATCTTGGTTCCTGACTACCGAGGACATGGATTTCCTATTGGTTGGGGAGATGTCCTAGTTGGTATGAGGAGTGATAGGATAGTGTATGCCTGGGGTCCTTTCTTACTGGGGACACTCTACCATCAACTGCATGATGTTTCCTATAGGAGAGGAGAGAGAATCTCATGTGGGACCACACTAATGATGATATGGGCCTGGGAGCACATTGCCATATTTTGACCTCCCATTGAGAGACCGCAGTTGGTCGACGGTATGCTTATGCCTATTACTATGGTGGTGCATTACAGCAGACTCATATGGGTGAGACAGGCTAGTGGCGGCACAGGATTGACACCATGGTGTCATTTATTTGGAGGCCATACAGAGACTGTGAGCTATGGGATGATGAGGATGAGCATCTTAGCTTCTGCAGATAGTACAGGTATCTAATTGGCAGGATAGTGCAGACATCACTGATCATCGAGATGTATCTACCATAGTATGTTCTAAGGTAGTTTGGAGAGTAGCAGGGTGTACCTGCAGGGATAGCTGAGTATGCCAGATCATTGCGAGAGTATGCATGGGGGCCAACCATCCAAATGGAATTTGTAGAGTAGCTAATTGATGGGCTAGTAGCCCAGGCCTGGGGTTGGAGGGGAGGAGTAGCCGATCCTGGGACGACACCGGATTATGATTTATGGTGGCAGGCATGTAGACCAGTGCCATTGAAAGATCCCAATAGGCTAGCACCTGTTGATAGACGGTTAGTGATTCCTCGTGTGCCACGGGCCAGGCGAGGTGGCAAGGGTAGGGATGGGGGTAAGGGGACATGCAGAGGCAGAGATGGAGGCCAAGGTGGGGGAGATGGCGGAGATGGCCGGAGGTGACAGTGGGATGGACAGAGACAGGTCTGAAGGGTACGCCCACATGTGGCGAGGGTAGCATTAGACACTATCCCTGAGGTTGGAAAGGAGGGGGAGGGAGAGGAGTAGCCCCGATAGGAGGTTGAGGGTGAGGAGAGATGGGAAGAGGAGGTGGCAGAGGGTGTGCCAGAGATGGAGGGGCAGGAGGAGGAGAGGTAGGAGGATGTGGAGGTGGAGTTCAGAGGTAGGAGGATGTGGAGGTGGAGGTCAAAGGATAGGAGGATGTGGAGGTGGGTGATGATGATGACAATGAGGACGACACCATGGATGAGGCCAAGAAGCTCCTCAGATGGCAGATGGTAGAGGGGGAGGAGGAGATACCCTCCAGCTCAGGTTTTCCCTAGGATGCCACAGCAGATCAGAGGGTGGTCGATCTACAGCAGAGATTGGATGCCAGCACAACATAGGTTAGGTCATTGCAGTCAGTTTTGGAGGTAGCCTGGGTGGAGCGGGATCAGGCGGTGATCCGCTAGTAGGATGCAGCTTAGTGGTGCACATATTTTGTAGCATTATGCATAGGGCCCATGGGAGATATGGCTCGTGAGCTAGCCAGGGTGAGCATGAGACTGGGGCAGTACAAGACTTTGTATGAGTAGGCAGTGCCACCAGAGCGACGGGATCCTACTTTGTCATGATCATATTCGAGGACAGGCAGTGGCCACAGATCTGGCAGTGGCAGTAGGAGTCAAACTAGTGTCGAAGGGTCTAACACGACAAGGAACACTTCAGGGTAGAGGTCACATCATTCACATAGGCACACTCTGAGTCACCATTCAGGTCAAAGTCATGGGTTGACTGGTTTAGTGTAGAGGTCAGGACAGGTATAGTCTCCAGTGGTTGATCCCTCTACTTCTCAAAGTCTAGCCGTAGTGACATCACAGATGTTTTATACCATTGAGATGACACCATCCTTCGCAGCTCCACCAGTGGAATAGGTAGAGGTTCTGACAGGTCTACCTATTGTTTCAGTACCAGTGACAGAGTTTCCACCGCCACATTCTTCATAATGAAGGGATGATGAGAGTCTACTCTAGGGTCATTTTGTTATTATGACACACTATGTATATTATTGAGCCTGCGAGCTCCATTTTTGGGATATCCCATGACTTTATCCTATGACATTGTACACTTTTGAGATGATACTATATGATGATGCAGTTTTGAAGTGGCCTACATGTGTTATGTGATGTTCTTTGATTTAATGCTTTATGATATGTATGATGTATGATGTTGATTTATGATGTAGCATGTATGTCCTATGATGCTTATTTGTGATGTTAATTCCATGATGATACAATACTTATTTATATGAGATGATAATGATGTGCATAACGTATTTAATACATGGATGTCCTGTTGTTGATTATGTTAATGCAATTCTTGTGTTTATGTATATGATTTGATGCTATATGTATGGACCTAATGCAATGGTTATATGATCATGTATGCACTTATGTTTTTTTATGTCACAAGATATCATCATGAGATGGACGAGAGAAGACGACGAGACTGATGAGAGAAGATGACAAGACCGAAGAAGAGGACATGACCAGACCGATGAAAATGCATGTTAATTCCTAGACCAAATCCTTCAAATCTTTACCATAGGATATTAGTAATTATTGCTCTTAATCATCATTGGGTAGACTATCATAATGGCCAAGAAACACCATGATATGACATAGATCAAGGTGTGCAAGGACGTACCATCACGTAAGATGAGTAGTCGCATATAGAAGAAGACAAGGACAAATCATGAAATGTCATTGCTTCTCTAAATCCTGTTTCTAGGACATCCTTGAGAAACTAGCGGCATGATTTTCAAAATAAAAAAAATATAACCCTTATCCTGATATTTTGTTGTTTTTCTAAATCCCAAAGTCAGGACCTCACTGAGAAACTAGTAGTCATGCATGTCAATCACCATGATATGTTGTTGCTTCTCTAAATCCTGCTTAGTGGGACCTCGCTGAAAAACTAATATCATGATAAGAACTAAAAGACAATTGTCAAGTATTTTCCAAGTGCGTCTAGATATCCATTGTTCTGATATCAAGATGTCAAGTTTAGTGATGATGAGATGCCGAAGTGCTAAAACTTTGATGCTAGTCAAACAACAAATGTCCAAATTTTCCAAATTCAGGGACACATCTTGAATAATATGAATGTCAAGAGAATTGATCTCCAAATGCCATGTGATGATGATGATGACAATTCCTAGGAAGGACACATCTTGAGGCATAGATGACAAAGTTGGTTCTTTAGAAAGACATAGCTGAAGAAAATTTGATTTTAAGAGGAGCAATCCTTAGATGCCAGGAGGATCCCTCAAAATGTCAAATGACAATGATGATGCCTAGGAAGGACACATTCTAAGGCATGAATGACAAAGGTTTTGATGATTTTACCTGCTTTGATTGGGTTTGACTTATGTTTGACCATATGCCGATTTGGTCATGATAATATGATTGATCTGTCGATGAGATTGTCATGCTAAAGGAATGATTGTTTTACTTTGTTTTTAGGAGTTTTCCCATTTGGGAGAATGATTGACTTTATCTTGAAGATATTCTAACATGTGTACAAGTGTAGTGTCATGAACCCTAATGGATTGACCTTGTGCGGCCTCGGGGGCTCATCGACAGATGGCCTTGCCTACGTCATACACTCAGAGACCTCATAGTTTGACACGACCAATGACTTTGACCAAGGGACAAAAGTTTGAATCATGATTTTATTTGGACAAACCTAAATGGACTGACCTAATGTCTCAAGGACTCAAATTTGAGTCTTTCCTATGTAGCAAATGCATAGAGACAACGTAGTTCGGACAATGACAAAGACTGATTGATATGACTGACTTTGACAAGAGATGACCAATGTGTGTTCATGCTTTTCAAGTAGTCTGATGTTTTTTGTTTGTGGTTTTCTTCAGGACGTTATGATTTTTAGGTCTTTTTTCTGGACATTTTGTGATGTTTTTGTCTTTTTTAGAACTTTTTGCGATGTTTTTGTCTGTTTTCAAGACTTTTTGCTATGTTTTTGTCTTTTTTCAGGACTTTTTTCCAATTTCCAAGATCATGTGTGACATCCACTGTAGTTTCATGATAAAATTTTTCCCCCAGTTAGGTCCAAGACTTAGCCATTTTTAAGGGAACATGGACGAGATGTGGCCGGTTTACTAGACGGGTAGTCATCAGGACATGATGTCAATCATTTATCCACTATGACAAGTAGGGTAGAATTTGGTGGTGATTTTTATAAGAATGGCGATAATACCTTTCATCCTAAGCCAAGGCAGACAAAGTGACAGTAGATGGCAGAGCAATGATTGACTACACATAGCACCTATTTGCCAGGTTTTCACCATGGTAACTGTCCAAAGTGCCTGTTTACCAGGTTTTCACTGTTGAACAAATCATTTTTCTCTTTACTATTTTCTTAAGTTTTTGATTTTTTTTTTTTTGGTGTCACCAAGATGCCTGTTGGTCAGGTTTTCATCAAGGCAACAATGTTTTTATCCTTTTTTTTTTTTTTGTATTTTGCAAATTTTCAACTCTATCCTTCGATGCTATGCGTAGAACTTTTAGAGATGTAAACTATTGATGGGCTCTATTAGTTGTTCTCCATCTGGCGTGGCTAGTTGATAAGTTATAGAACTGAAAGAAGATATGATAATGTAGGGACCTAACTAGTTTGGTTCAAATTTTCCCAGCTTTTCTCTGTTGGCTAGATTCTTGGGATTCTGCATGAGAACTAAGTCACCAATGTCAAAATTTCTGACCATAACCTTCTTATTATAGCTGTGACAAAGACGGTTCTGATATTCCTGGAGATGGTTTAGTGAGTTTTTCCTTCTTTCTTCCAGCATTTCTAGCTCATGCAAGTGTGATTGTCGATACTCCTCTCCTCTTCATTAGTTAGCCCTTTTAGGGACACTCGTAACGAAGGAATTTTGATCTCGATGGATAAGATGGCCTTAGCACCAAAGACTAGGGCAAATGGAGTGGCTCCTATAGGCGTACGATTGCTGGTTCAGTAAGCCCACAGAGCAAGGTTGAGTTGTATGTGCCAATCATGGCTAGCGTCATTGATAGTCTTTTTGAGGATTTTGACAATGGTTTTATTGGATGCCTCAGCTTAGCCATTTCCTTGTGGGTAGTATGGAGATGAAAAATGGTGTTGAATGTGAAATTGATCACATAACTCTTGAACTTCTTGGTTTTTAAAAAGACATCCATTGTCAGTGATAATGGACTGTGGAAGGCCATACCGGCAAATGATGTAGTTAAGGATGAACTTCGATATTTGTTTACCGGTAATATATGTCAATGGAATGGCTTCAATCCACTTTGTGAAATACTCAGTGGTAGTGATAATGAATTTATGGCCATTGGAGGAGGTTGGATGGATCTTACCCATGAGGTCGAGTCCCCATTGAGCGAAGGGCCAAGGAGAAGTGATTGGTTGAAGTTCCTATGTTGGAGCATGGATTAGATCACTATGAATCTGACATTTGTGACAAGTCCTCACATATTCAATTGCATCCTTTTCAATTATTGACCAATAATACCCTAGTCTCGTTATTTTCTTAGCTAGAGTAGGACCACTCGAATGAGATCTGCATATACCGTCGTGCACTTCGTGTAAGGTCGTACATGCTTCATCGGTGTCGAGACATCTAAGGAGGATGTCATCAAAACTACGGCGGTACAGAGTGTCACTAACGATGGCATACTTGGCAGACTTTCAGATGAAGGACTTCCTTTGGTTATTGGACAAGTTCAGTGGGAGGGTTTGAGATTTTATGTAGTCATAAATGTCCTAATACCAGGGAGAGTTGGGACCAAAATGTTTGCAAACCATTTCTAATTCTGGGATATCATATGTTGGTATTAAAAGCTGTTCTACTAAGAACTCAAATTGTGACACATTTTGAGGGATATCCAAGAGAGAACCAATAGTAGCCATTGCATTAGTTGCCTTATTCTATACTCTGGGGATTTGTTCAAAATAAATAAGTTAGAAGAATGTCAAGAAACTATCCACCATCCTCTTGTAGGGAAGCAACTTCTCATCCTTTGTTTCATAGTCATCATTCACTTGGTTGATAACAAGCTGGGAATCCCCAAATACATGCAATGTTTGAATTTTCCATTTAATTGTCATTTTGAGACCTGTGACTAGTGCTTCATATTCAACAATGTTATTTGTACAAGGGAAAGTGATACGGAATGCCTTAGGAATTGAATCCCCTTGTGGTGTGGTAAACAAGATTCCAACACCTGAGCCATGACCAGTATGAGACCCATCAAAATATAGCTTCCATGGTATCGCCGGTTCCGAATGAAAAATGGACTCATCGGGAAAATCAATTACTAGTTGATGAGTGACTCGAAACGGTGCATCTGCCAGTTGTTCTGCTATTACCTGTCATTTTATTGCCTTACGCTCGACATATTGTATGTCATACTCACTTAGTATCATAACCCATTTTGCCAACCGGCCTGTTAATGTTGCCCGACTAAAGAGGTATTTTAGTGGATCAATCTTGGCAACTAGCTGTGTCTGGTGACTGAACATATAGTGTCTTAATTTCTAAGATGCAAAGACAATAGCAAGGCATGCACGTTCAATGTGTGTATAGTTCAACTCATACCCTATTAGTGTGTGGCTAATGTAGTAGATGGCTCGTTCTTTTCCTTTATGATCATTTTGTGCCAGTAATGCCCCCAGTGCTGAACTAGTAGTCGAGATGTATAGGATCAATGGATTTCCATGAATTGGAGGCATGAGGACTGGTGTTGATAGTAGGTAATCTTTGATTTGCTGAAAAGCTTCTTTCCATTTGTTTATCCATACAAAGGGGATACCCTTGCACAACATATACTGGAATGGGTGACACTTATCTGCCAACTGGGCTATGAAACACCGAATAGATTGTACTCTACCTTGTAAAGTTCTTAGTTAATTGATTCCTTTAGACAAAGGCATGTCTATGATGGCTTTGACCTTTGCTGGATCAACCTCTATACCTCTTCGGGAAACTATGTATCCCAAGAGTTTTCCTAATGTGACCCCAAAAACACACTTCTTAGGATTTAGCCGAACTTTGTACTCTTCAAGTCTCTTGAAAATTGTGTCGAGTACCTTCAGATGATCTTTCCTGGTTGCTGATTTGGCCAATAAGTCATCTACATAATCCTCAATTATTTTGTGCATTATGTCATGGAAGATTGTGGTCATAGCCCTTTGGTATGTAGCACCTGCATTTTTGAGACCGAATGGCATGACATTCCAACAATATGTACCCCATGGGCAAGTAAATGTTGTTTTGTGCTGATCTTCAGGAGCAATGTGAATCTGATTATAGCCAGAGAAACCATCCATGAGGGATAGCATCTCATATCCTGCGGTAAGATCAACTATGATGTCAATGTTTGGCAAAGGAAAGTCATCCTTCGGGCATGCTTTATTTAGGTCTTGAAAGTCTATACATACGTGGATCAGCCCATTTGGTTTTGTCACCGACATTAGGTTGGAAATCCATTCAGTGTAATCTATAGACTATATGAATCCAAAATCCAGTAATTTCTTTAACTCGGCCTTGACCAATAGAGCAACTTGAGGGTGCATTTTGCGCAACTTCTGCTTGACTAGTTTGGCATTAGGTAATAATGGGAGATGGTGCAGAACTAATTCTGGGTCCAATCCTGGCATGTCAGCATAGGACCATGCAAAGTTGATTTTTTGTTCTGCAAAGAATTTATGAAATTCTAGTCTCTCGTCTTCAGTTAATGATGTAGCAAAAAGAACCATCTTGGGATCTTCTATAGTTGATATGTTATCCTCTATTGTGTCTTCAATAAGCATGGCCGATTTCTCCTATTGCATGGGGAGAAAGTCCAATCCTCTATCCTTGGGCGCCTTAGAGAGGTTTTCACCTGTAGATACATCCTTTATTTTTACTATTTTATCGTCAAGAGGTGCCTTTCGGTTTTCACCTAGAGACGTTTCACTTTGTGTTTTATTCTTGTTTTTACTTTTGTGACTAGAGGACTGAACAGTTTCGCCAAAGTATGTTGTGCAGTCTAAATCAATGGCAAATCCTGATTTGTGGTCCCCACTGGTCATTCCTTCTCATAATCCCATAAATTCAGCAATTACCTCATCATTCTAAAATGTATCCAAGGCTGGTGGTCCTTGTTGGTCCCAATCAACTAGCTCAGGATAAACTAAGAAAATGCCATCGTCGATGTTGGTGAATTGGGGTGAGGATGTGGACAACATGCATACATGTTCAGTTATGTTGTAGATGAGATTATCATCATCCAACTCGACATCAGACTCTATCCAATATTCTCCTTCACTAGCGTCATATTCATTGTCAAAATAAGGAGTGAAGGTTGTAGAGCCCTGATTGTCAATATCGTCTGATACTTTAGATGGATTGGATGGAATGGGTTTAGATGATGGGTGTTGGATGTCATGGGGAGTGGTAATGGTTCTTTGACTATTTAGTGCTTATTCAATTTTGAATGTTTGCCAAAACCGTTGTTCAGAGGTTAGTTCCCCTAGTTCGACAAACAAATCATCAAGACAACAGTCACTTAGGGATCATTCTGAGCCAAATTCCCACTCTTGGGAGTTAGTTTTGGTGAGTGTTTCCCTAGTGGTCTTGACACTATCTAAAGCATGTACTCGCTCATTTGAAAGTCTAGAGGTACGTCGATCTTCATTGTCAGGTGATCCAAACCCTAATCCAAGATATTTCAGGATTTGAAAAGTTTATATGGGTTCCCTTCAACCAGTTTTATTTCTTCCTAGGCCACTAGTACCATCGTAGCCTTTAGCCTTCATGATGTCATAACCTTTGCCATATCTTTGAATTGGTAACGAGGGTAGTGTGACAGTATCCTTATAGATCCAGCCTATAATGTCAATAAGGTCTTCCTTACTCATGTCTCCCCACTTGATAAAAACTATTGTTGGTGGAACTTTGAAAATCTCCTGACATTCCATTCTGAAACATGGCCAACCATGTCCTTTGGAGACCTGGGCATTGTTGTTATGCCGTATGTTGTGTGTAGTTTGAATTCTCTGTAGCCAAGGTCTTGGATTTTGACAGTGGATTCAGTTTTAGGGATAGTGGAAGGTGGTGGTATGGTGAAAGACATAGATTGAGTGGAAGATGGCATGAATGTGGATGGGTCGACGTATATGGATGATGAGGAGCTAGGTGCTTCTCAGTTAATAGGTACTTGATTTTTAGAGATACCACTTAAGTTTGTACAATATTGGAAAGGGTCGGGGTCTCCATATATGGTTATTTCTAGTCGTCAAATGGAAACTTGAGGCATTGGTGGTATGTTGACGAAACAGCTTTTAAGGCGTTAATCCATGGACGACCTAGCAAGATGTTATACGGTAGTTCCAAATGCAAGACCTGGCAGCTTGTGTCCACAATGACCAGTCCCACTCTGATAGGGAGAGAGATAACGCCACATGAAGAGCATTCCTCGTCATCATATGCTTTGATCACTATACTCTTCATTGGGTCTATGCACGCATGAGAGAACCCTAGAGCCTTAACCAGTTTTAGGGAGCATATATTCAATCCTGCTCTACCATCTACTAAAACCCATCTAACTTTATGATTGTGGACAAAAGCTTCTATGTGAAATGCATCATTGTGGTTGTTTTTAGGTGATGAGTAATCTTGGTCTGAAAAGGTGACATGGTGAGGCATAGTGACATATCCCACTATGGTTTCAAATTGATTGACATCAATGTCCTTAGGGGCCAACGACTCAAGCAAGGTTTTATCAAGGATTTCTTTGTGTGCGGGGTATATGCGAAGCAATTCAAGTATAGAGATTTGTGTGGGAATCTTTCCTAGCTAGTCAATGAGGTTGAACTAACTTTTGGGTTTCCACTGCTTTGTGGCTGGGACAGGTTCTGACTGTTTAGCAGATGGGACAGGTTGTGACTGTTTAGCAGATGGACCTAGTATGGTGATTTTGGATTGTCTAGCGAAAGGTGGAGCAGCTACAGTGACCTTGCCGCTATGAGTAGTAGCATTACATTGAGGTGCTCTCCTGATGGTAATGGTATTGATGTATTCATTATCAGTTTGGACATTGTTTATAGTAGGTCCACTAGAATAGTCATACTTGACTTGGGCTAAGTTAGCTTGATTATTGTGCATCTGTGGTCCTGACGTGGGAGCCTTATGAGAACCATGGTCCCGTAGTGGATTTTTATGGATATTATGATCTAACTTTTAGGCAAATTGGGATCCACCCACTTCAATGACATGACTTTCGATAAGATCTTGTATTAGGTTTTTCAATTGTCAACAGTTGGAAGTTGTATGTCCTTTTCCTCGATGGTATTCACAAAATGCATTGTCATTCCACCATGCTGGTTTGAATTGTCCTGGATCATACAGTTTTGGTTCTTGGAGTGTAATTAACCCATTCTAGATACAATTCTTAAGGACTTATTCAATGGGTTCACCCAAAGCAGTGTATGTGTGACCTTTAGGAAATTGTCTCATCTTATGGTATTGTCCCTGATTATTTTGACTGTTCTGATTGTTGAAAGGGACATTAGGAGGGGGTGTCGATGTCATTGTTGTTTGGTGTTGTTGTTGAACCCCTTTTAGGGCCAGTATAGGACCCACAACGTTTGCAGTCTTGGCGTCAACCACACCGTCATTTGTAACATGTTTATTTTTTATCCAGTATTTATTCTTGTCAGTGGTTGGATTCATGTTTGCATTTTTGGAACCATATCGTAATTCTCCCTTTGCGATAAGGGCTTTCTCAATCTAGACCCCTTTTTCAACTAAGTCTGTGAAGTTTGTGCAACAATGTACTTGCAATGCATATTTTAAAGGCCCCATAAGTGTTTGGACAAACATATCAACTTTCTCCCTTTCGGGGATGTCAATGTCACATCGACTAGCAAGGCTTCTGCATTTTTGAAAAAATGGAATAAATGTCTCTCCAACATCCTCTTGCGTGAGATTGCACAAGCTAGTGATGGAGGTGTCCATGTCAATGTTGTATGCGTAGTTTTTGATGAATTTTCATTTAAGTTCATCCCATGTCTGGATATCCTTTTGTGTGGAAAACCATTCAAGGGCTTGACCCGCCAGACTTTTAGGAAAAAGTCTCATCAAGTATTTTTGTTCATAGGCGATGTCCATACAATTGGTTGCGAATTCGCGAACATGTTCAATGGGGTTTGTCTTGCATCTATATTTTGTAAAATTTGGTGACACATATCCTAGAGGAAATGGAGGCATGCATATGCTCATGTCGAATGGGTATACATTTAGGTCATATGATATTTCTAATTTCTAGCCTGAAATGTAAAGGTTTTGAATAGTTTTTTCTAAACCCATCATTCTTGTTTGGAGGGCATCCACAACAGGGTCATTTATGTTTTCGTACGTTGGATTTCCTGGTACACCATAGGTCCCTATTTGTTATGTGTGAATGTTGGTGTATTGTGGTGGTGTGGATTGTTGTGATATGTATGACGCGTGCAGATTGACGTGTTGTTGATGGTGAAAGTTATGATTGGGTGAATGTTGGTGAGTATGAACGTTAGATGAGTAGGTTGGGATGTGTCCCCCAGTCATGTATGTTGTTATTTGGGGAATGTGATGACCATGAACATTATGATGTGTTAATGGTGCCATGGGTTGCGTTATTTGGCCACCTTGTGCGAATTGTTGGGTTTGCACAAGGGGAATGTTTGTATTTGTACCTTGGGAGGCAATGACATGTGACTGTGTTGTTGTGGTAATGTTTGGTTGTTGTCCTTGGATAAAAATGTGTCCCTTGCACCCTCCCAAAGGATTTTGTGAAATACCACTGAGCGGATATGTCAAAGGTGTACTCATGGTAGTAGATGTAGCTATCAAGGGGGGATTGTTGTGACTTGATGATGACCCCGTGGCATTTACTGTCGTGGCATTTGCTATTGTGGTCTTTATGGTGTTGGGGGTGTTTGGGTTGTTGGGTGTAGAATGCAATGTCATTGTGGTGTCAAAGGAAGTATTGCTCGTAGTGTTTGGAGGTTGACCACTATGTGACATGTTATGTGCATTGTTGTTATTAGGGTCATGAGGTGTCACATTTATTGTGTTAATGTCAAATCCTTGAGGTAATTTGTCTCCTTCACTCAAGAGTATAGCCAAGAATCTATCTTTGTCGTAATGGACCATTGTTTCAACGAATTGAGAGGCCTCTAGATTTTGTGCTATTGCTTCTAAGTTTTCCTCAAGTATTTGACCATTTTCATCTTTTTGCAAGGAAAGTTAAAATGTACTGTTTGATGAGGATTGCATTGTTACTGGAGGTGGATCATTTGGACTAGAAAATGGATCATAAAAGGTCCAGTTTGGATTATCGACAGTAGACATGGGGTCTTGCCGAGAGTTTGCCATTTGTCATTGTTGTTTTTGAAGTCTGGTTTCCACTATAAATGAGATTGCTCAAATGGGAATGATAACTAATAATGATGATATTATGCAAGATGTAAGTTCAAAATGATGACTAGGATGACTAATGTTTTGGATTTTTGTGAATAGGATATGCAATGTGAAGACTTAAAATGCAATGTAAGACAAGGGTATCTAAGTACTTCTAAGCTTAAACTTTGTTTTCAATTTTTATTACTAGAGGACTTTGTTGAAAATGACAAGGTGACAAGGTCAAATGACTGGTGAATTTTCCTAACTAGACTTTTGAGTTGGAAAATCAACAAAGGAGGAAAATGACTAAAAAGGGGTTTGATAACTTAGTCCAAAAGAGCCTAGTTTTGAAAACAATGATGTTGCAAGTTGTGCTAAGGTTTACCTAATCCTAAAGATGCAAAAATGTGAACCTAGGGACAACCTAATATCAAATGTATGCAACTAAAATAATGAAGGATGCAACCTATGGCAATGAATACAAACTAGTGGTCAAGACTTTAAGCAATTTCAAGTTTGGTTTTTGATAGAATCTTCTAGGAAACAATGTTTGACAGATTATTGACAGGATGAAAACCTCAGATTTGACTTTGGATGAAGTTTTAAATAGTGATAGGCAAATGCTTCATTTGAGATATCAGTTGCATTGCAATTTTGCGAATGTGGCTTAAGTTTAGCAAATGTGACTCGGAAACAGACAAATGCGACTTAGTTTATCAGATGCAACTTAATGACAGACAATTACATCTCAGTTTTGCACATGCGGCTTTGTAGTGTTCAGATGCATTGCGATGCATATAGATGCGACATTTAAAATGTCGACTGCGGTTTAACAGAGCAATTGCGGTTTAGAAAATTGATTGTGGTTTGACAGATGCGACACAATTTTGTTTCAAATTGATTTTCTTATCATTTTGATTGCAAGTTTGATATGTTTGGTGTTGAATTTTTTGTTTGGAGCTGTGATGAAACTAGAAAGCACTTGAAAAACATAGTGTTTTGAAAAGTAACCAAACACACATCAGATAAGCACAATCCTAGGTTAGGCCATGACAGTATTTGCTAGATTCCATACGGGTTTCCCCAACCACATATCTATAGCATGTGAATTCAGAAGCTTGGCTGCATGGGCTCCCCCTTATAGTGCACTCTCTTCTTAGGCCAACCAAGCTTCCAACCCCCATGAAAATCCCATGGCAAGATGATCACATCTACTACAAACTGCAAAAGTGTGGATGCCTTCACACCGACCGGTGCTGCGCTAGAAAATAGAAGGATTTTGGTTTTCTATACAAGAGTTTTTAGTTAGGGACCCTCGTTCGAGTGGCCATACATGGGGCAAGAGATTAATCACCATTAAGGTGGCACTCCAGCCTGAAGAGGTTAAGTTCAACAAGGTTTAAGGGAGTACAACTTCGTCTGTATGACACATCTGCACAAGCAACCTTAGGTTTTCCCTTAAGGTTTACATTTATATACCAGTCGGGGGTAGCTTGGCTTTAGCTCTGTTGATGGTTTGAGTTGTGTTGGGGTGATGAAATCCCCAGGCAGGCCCGATTTCTAGAGTTGGTAACCGTTTCTCTTACACCCAAGATCGCTCGAAAGTGCGAGGGGAGAGGATACTTTGATATACCAAGTCAGGGTAATAACAAATAAAGATGGGTCTAGTTTTTTAATCACGAGGTTTTCATCAAGTGAGAGCATACTCACCTACCATCTTGCACACACAATCAAGCAAAGAAGACATGAATGTTCTTTTTATGTGCACAACAGTTAAATGTTTGCAAATCTACGAAAAACAAGCAAAATGTTTGCTTTATTCTGTCTTCAACATTTGAATCTGCAGACAAAATATTAGTAGTTTCCATATTAAATGATATTCGACACATAAATAGTAACTGCCACACGCTGCAAATGGAGATTAGTAACACAAAACCCTAAGCTAGCTAACATGCAGAAATGAAAAACCAGGAAATCAGGGGACCATAAAAACTAGAAAGAAACCAACAACCAGGAAACTCTAAAATCTAAAAATCAGAATGCCAAAAATGAAAGAAACTCTTTACCAGTCAAATGAGGCATGACAAAGCAGATGCATCGTTCAAGACATCGATTGCAGCTTATCTGAGCGATTGCGGCTTTTGTGTTAGCGAATGTGTCGCGATGCATCAAATGCACCACGATTTTAAAAAAATAGTTGCATCGCTCCGTATCTGTACCTTCAAAAATAGCAGAAAACACAAAATTGTATGGAAATAACAGCAAACAACAGAGTCGTGTTCATGTCGGGTTCACCAAATGTATCTATGGAAAATTGGATCATTAGCTTATTAGATAATAAACATCAAAATCCCATGAAGTAATAAAGAAAAATGGAAATAAACATGAAAATAAAAGGAAAAATGTTACATGAAATCTTCATCTTCCATGGTTCACCTTTGTTACACCTTCTAGTTTGCAGCAAATTGGATGAGGCCCTCAAATTTCAAATGAGCAACCTAAAGTAATGTCTAAGCCCTATGCAAATGTTGAAGAATTTGATAGAATAATTCCTATGTCTATGACAATATGCTAAATGAAATAATAATTACCAATGCTAAAATGACTATAATGCCTAAATTTGAAAATGAAGTTGTCTGGTCCTGAAATTATGAGCAAAATTGTCTTTTATAGAAAACACAATTTTGAGAGGACGGATGAGATTAAACTCTAAGAAAGACCTAGAATGAGAGGTCCAGATTAAATCTAAGAATTCCTAATTAGGGTTAGGGCAAGTTCATTAATCGAACGGTCAAAATAATATCTCAGATAAATGGATCTACGGTGGAGAATAAATGGGATAAATTAATTAGAAAATAAAGATTTTTGAAAATCAAGAAGATAAAGACTGCCTGATTTGCGAGATTTGAAAAATCAAGAAGATAAGATTTGAGTAGAAGATCAGATTTGGAAAATCAAGCATCTACCCGATTACTTGATTTTTGGAAGATTAGTTACTAATTTGAATTAAATTAATTCAAATTATGGATTTTATGAGACAAATAAATAATCTTTTTTAAATTATTTACCAAAATAGACTGATAGTTAAGAATGAGATGACATTTTAAATATTTTAATTTATTTAAAATGAGAGGAATATTAAATTGGCAATTAAATAATTAAATTTAATTATTTAATTTAGAAGATAAATTAATTAATTAAATTAATTAATCAATTTATTTAATTAATATAGTTAGTGACATATTAAATAAATAAATAAAACTTATTTATTTAATAATCAAGAAGAAATATATGACAAAGGGGAATTAAATAAATTAAGAAATTTATTTAATTAAGGAAAGACTTAGACAATTAATGACATATTTAATAAATAAATAAAATTTATTTATTTAATAATCATGAAGAATAAAAGGACATGAATTAATTAAATAATTATGAATTATTTAATCAATAGTCGAATGTAGACTGAAGACATAATTAAATGTCATAATTATGCTAGGATGAAAGTGGTAAAAATGAAGCTTGCAGGCCTAGGTCATTTTTAGGTGTCTACAATGCTTAATTATATCATTTGTTATGATGACTCACCCTAAAACTTATAATACTTGTTTATATTATTTAATATTTATACTTAATTATACTCTTCTTTGATCCCCTTAAGGCATCGTATTAGGACCCGTTAAGACATCCCCTTAAGACATGTCATATTAGCACATATCCTAAATATTATATTTAATTATATCATTTGTTACGATGACTCACTCTAAAGTATAATACTTGTTTATATCAGTTAATATTTATACTTAACTATACTCTCCTTTGATCCCTTAACACATCGTATTAGGACCCCTTAAGACATCCCCTTAAGACAACCTATAAATTAGTTTTCGATGTTATTATTTTTTTTGACAACTTATAAATTATTATTCGATGCTATTATTTCTTTTAACAACTGGGTATGTGCAGGATCATGATGGGGTAAAAAGTGGTGATATGATGGGTATTTGTAGGGTATGTGGCCGACGACTTTTTTTTACCCAAAATTGATGAAATGAAAAGGGTTTTTAAAGGAGATGCTCAGCTTTCCACTAATATAAATTATTCTTTACTTTGAATTTAATAAATTATTATTATTCATTTTCTATTTGAATTACGACTAAAGTCCTAATTGATAGGCTGATTAAAAAACATCTATACCTTCCAAAGGGTATCAATTTTTTTGAATCCAAAACATGCATCACATTCTATTATTTGCATACTATAGGATTAAAAAAATAAAAACTAAATTTCATGAAGTTTCAACAAAGTTAAGATGGTCAGACATATGAGTTTTTATATTTTTTAAAATTTGTAATAAAAAATTCATAATTAATTATTTACTTGGAAACAAATTTCAAAAAAAAATGCATCACATCCAAACATGAGTCCTCTACTTATGTCTAAAATATTATATGAAAATATTATCATTTTATTCTAGTTAGGGTGATTAGACAGACACCTACTTCTTATTTCTTCCCTGAAATTTAAGTACTACTGCATTGAAATTTCAAATTTTCACTAAATAGATTTTTTTTAAAAAGAAATAAACCTAGTAGTTTAGAAACTACATTGAATTCTCTATAGATTCTATTCTTACATATTTTAGAAATAATATAGATAACTTATTCAAATTTTTACATCGAGTTGCCTAACTTTGATTTTCTCTCTTTTTTACCACTTAAGGGCCTATTTTTTCTATGATGATCCTACACATACCTAACTTATAAATTAGTATTGGATGCCATTATTTCTTTTGACAACATATAAATTAGTATTGGATACCATTATTTGTTTTAAAAACTTATAAATTAGTATTAGATGCTATTATTTGTTTTGACAGCTTATAAATTAGTGTTAGATGTTATTTATAGAATTTATTAATTCTTTTCTTCTCTAATCTTGTATGGTATTGTTTATTTCTTAAAATTTTATCCTTTCTAGTATATAAATAGATTGTTTTTGTTTGTAAATTGTGATTTATCGACTAATGATTGATTGACGTGAATTGAATAAGTTCATTGACTAATTATTTCTAATTATTGAATGTACATATCATGTATATCATGTATGAGATCACTAAATTTGTAAAGTATAAATATTAAAATGTCCTATTAATTTCAACTTAAATTTCATATTTATATTTAATTTCACATTAATGTCCTATATTAATTTCTTGACTGTGAACATAAAATGCATAAATGTACATGTGTAAATTAAAATTTCAAACAATAATAAACTCCATAATTTACAACATATTAAGTGCATGAAATAAAGTCCATTAGAGTACAACCCATGAAATAAATTCCAACTAATTAGTTGAGCCATGAAATATAAAGTCCAACAAAGTACATGAGAAACCAAAAATGTATTCCATGAAATAAACAAATATAACCCATAAAATCATGTTTTTAGGTCATGTAAATTGTCTCTATAATCAAAAGACCTCTACACACCATGCAGACTATGCAGATGAATTGAAACACTCTGTACAAGAGAAAGATAAAATCATATGTAAGACAATGAAAAATGATTTAATGACAATTTAATTTATAATTCATCATAAAATTAAATTACAATCATATATGGGTTTGGATGCTTTGTTGCACCTGAACCAACCTCTAAATTCTCTAAATCAATCTACATAAACAAGACAAAAAAAAGTTGAAATTAGATGTAAGTCTATAATTAAAAATGATTTAATTTAATTTAATTTATAATTTATAATATTTTAATTGTATTGTATTATGAGGTTGTGCACCCTCTTCTCTAGAACCTGTTTGTACATGCTCAACTACAAGATGTGTCTCATGCTATAAAAGAAAAAGAATTTAAAACATGTATTAGCTCATATTATATATATTCAATTTGAAATTTAAAATTAAGTTATATTCAGAATATATAATTTTTAATTGACTATAAATATAATAATAAAAAAAATTACCATGATATCTAAAACCTGCTCTGCATGTCCTCCTAGAGGTGTAACTATGTCTGGGTCAAGGCTAAAATTCACATTAACAAAGTCCTACAAGATCAAATTTAAAGCATGTATACTTGAATTAGGTTAAAATATATATATTCAAGTTTGCACATTATGTGTAGATTTTTTTTTAAACAACCTGAAAATCAAAGGCCTCATGAGTAGCTGCAACATTTAATGTTTTCCCAATACCCATTCTCATTGTGGTATCATCCTAGACATACATGTAGACATTTAACACTTATAATATTTACAAGTGTACATACACATTTAATATATAGTGAATTAAAAATTTATAATTGTAACTATACTAATGTATGTTAAACAATTTACAATATAAATGTACTTTCCCCTGATCTATGACGCTCGATAGTGGAGGAGTTCTTGACACGCCTCAAGTTGAATCAATGTGGAATCCGATTGACTCCCCTAAACCAATATAAATATTTTAAACATATGTTCATGATTCAATTATAAATTTAAAACTCAAGTTAAAAATCATTTCATATATAATTTAAAAATTTGAAATCAAAATACCCCATAAGGGTTGTCGACTAGGACTGGTGTCCATGTATGTACTCATGGAGTGGATGATTGCCCCATCATTAGTTTCATTTGTAAACCAAATAGTTTGATTGTTAAAATGTATTGCAAACTTTTCTTGATATATACATTCATCAAAATTCTTATAAAATGAACGTGTAGATGCATATTTATACTTGTGTCACAATTTCGTCAGGGTGATGGTCTACTGTAAGAAATTCTATGAATGAACTGATGCAACCAGATGAACCACCATAATCTCCACGTCCACCCAAACTAGGTGTGGCCTGACCAAGTCCATAACATAATTGATGGAAACTAGTACATACATGTGGGACCCTCAACACTCCTGGAGTTGTACTCAAACTAGCTCCATAAAACACTCCTCCATCATCATCATCTCTAAGCTCCCTACCCACTATCGTAGAATCATGTTGATCAAGGTATCCTACAAGTGTAATAAGGAATCCTAATGTTGAGACCACCACTTGATGATGTAAAGGTGCAGGAATGGGAGGACCAAGAGCATCAACAAGGGGTTGTGCATGCATGGTGCATTGGGGATCAAACCTTACCCCTAACCTTTGTTGTGGCATGCCACAACCAACACCCTGAAATGATTTAAAATCAAAATAATTGGGATTTTTCCACATAACAAACTCTACATAGATTTTCCTCAAAAAATACAATGGGCACTCCCAATTAACATGTGGTGGACTATCAAAAACCATATACCATTGATCCCAAAAATTTTCACTCATTTGTGGATGTATGCACCACCTCATGGATATTCTAGATTTATTGGGAGGAATCGGCTATCGAGTAACAAGGTCAAGAAAGTAAGGGGCTAGGTGGGCTATTGTTATTTTAAGGTCTAAATTTTTTTTATAAGAGAGACCATCTACATAAAATTGTCTAATCTCCTCTCTCTCTCTTGTTGATGCCTATCTAGATCAGAATCAATAGTCCTGATGGCATCCACAACATTTTGCATCATAGATGAAAAACATATAATGTGTGGTGGAATCTATGCTTGATTTTGTATAACATTTATATGATTTTGAATGGATGCAACCTTATCATTTATGTGTGCTCGCAAGTGAGTCTCATTAGACTGAACAGGTGCTGGAGGTGGGATAGTAGGTTGAGTGAGTGGAGGGGGAGGTGGATGGGGAGGGGGAGGTGGAGAGGGAGGTGGAGGTGGATGAGGTGGTGGATTGATTATATCATCAATGTTAAATTGATCCATGATATCAGATATAAGTGCACTTGCATTAAATTATACAAAATTAACATACAATCTTACAAAATTACAAGAAATAGTTAAATTTGAAATGCACATGCAAATTTGTTTAAATAGGATGTACATACATATACATACACATAAATATACATTGATTGAACTTGACCATGTACATACAAAATTCTAAATTTAACATGTACATACATTTAAAATAAAAAAATACGATGCATAATTTGCATGCATACATCATTCAACTAAACTATGTACATACATACAAATTTCAAAATTTGAGATCTAGAACTATATGCAATTTTAATACATGTGCATACTACAAAATAAACTTGAAACATTCACAAAAAGCTCATTTTATGTCTAACACACACACACACAGATATATTCCAACAGGAAAAATCATGATCTAGTAGATAGTCATAAAATATATACTATTATAAATTCATCATTATAAGTTCATAAATTCCACCAAATTCATGAATTCATTTCACTAAAAAAATCCATCTAGAACCAAAATGATAAATTTACGTCAATAAAAATATCTATCCAACCAAATTTATAAATTCATCACACAAAATATCCATCAAACCAAATTCATAAATTCATGACTATAAGATCATTGTCTTAATTTATAAATTGTTGTGGCTCTCTGCTGCATCACTTCATTTCTTTTTGTTTTCCTTCTTAGAATTGGAAGCTCTCCTCTCCTCTAGCCATTATCAATGCTCATCTAAGATCCCAGCTATAGACCTAACAACAACAATGGTTTGCATCCTAGATGCAAACATCCTCATAGGTGGTGCAACACATTCTTCATTTTTAATAATGTTGATTTGATCTTGGATGGTTCTAACATTGGTATTGATTTTTTATTGCAAAGGAGCATGATCTATTTCATGTGGTGGAGGTGGGGGGTTATGAAGTGGAGTGGGTGGAGGTGGAGGTGAACATGGTAGAGATGGATGGCATGGAGGTGGATTGCGAATATTATTGAATCGATCCATGTGATCTCTAAGATATGAATGAACCTGCATTAGATTTGTAATTTTAAAATGTAAGATACATGTTTAGGAAATACCCTTAAACCATTCAATATAAATGGCCTAATTTAATATTAATGATAAAATATGTTAGCCTCATTTATGTCTAAGGAATGTTACTTGAATGAAAAAACAATTAACTATTAATATAGGACAATTTATGAATGCTATTGGGTTTAAGGTTAAGAGTTTAGGATTTAGGTTTTAGAGTAATAGGATGGCTTAAGGGGATCTATGTAGTAAGTTCCTAGTACAAAATGACATGGATTTTAAGTGAATAAAATTTTGTGAAGATTCCCAAGGCAACCAAATTTCATTAAGGTCCGAGGCAACTTCACCAAATTTTATTCACTTGAGCCATGCCATTTTGTCCTAGGAACTTACTAGACATAGATCCTCTTAATCCATCATATCACCCTAAACCATAAATGTATCAACCTAGATCATGAAATCTCATTCATATTATAATCCTGCATGATCTTATTACTCTTAAATTTGGTTGTCTTTGGCAACTTCACCAAATTTTGAGAACTTATTTGATCCCCTTAAGAAATTTCATATTAGGACACCTTAATACATCCTAATGTATGGATTAAGGGGATCTATGTAGTAATTTCCTAGTACAAAATGACATGGCTTAAGTGAATAAAATTTAGTGAAGATGCCTAAGGTGTCATTAAGGTCCTAGGCAACATCACCAAATTTTATTCACTTGATTCATGTAATTTTTTTTAGGACCTTACTATACATAGATCCCCTTAAGCCATCCTTTCACCGTAAACCATAAGTCAATCAACCTAGATCATTATTTATCTCATTCATATTATAATATTGCATGATCTTATTATTGTTAAATTTGGTTGCCTTGGGTAACTTCACAAAATTTTGAGAACTTATTTGATCCCCTTAAGAAATGTCATATTAGGACCCCTTAAGACATCAATTTACAGTTTAGGGTGATAGGATGGCTTAAGGGGATCTATGTCTAGTGAGGTCATAGGAGAAAATGACATGGATCATGTGAATAAAATTTGGTGAAGTTTCCCAAGGTAGCCAAATTTTATTAAGAACCTAAGAAAAAATGATGACATTAGGGTTTAGGGTTTGGATATCAAGCAATACTCTTTTGAAAATTTTCTTCTATTTTGTACACCTTTACTCTTATCTCCTATAATTTTATTTTCAAAAGGATTTAGCTTTACATGTACCTCAAAATTTTAGGTTTCTCTGAACTTCTGATTCTTTTGTTCTTTCTTCTGCACTTGTACTTGCCTCTACTTCCTGATTGTTCTAACTTACCAAAACAAAAGGAACATATGGAGCATACGACATAATTTGAAGTTGATTTTTTGTCTGAAAATTCTTCCCTTTGTTTGTATTATCTTCATCTAAATCATATCCACAATATCTAGATGATTTAAGAAAATCTTGATCAACTCTGACATTTCCACTCTCAACCATTTTTCTCAATCTTCTGTTGTAGCACTAGTAGGCCTTGCTTCTAGTGGAGCAACCTAGAAAGATTCCTTCATTGCTTCTTGCATCAAAATTTCCTATATCATCACCTCCCTTGATGTAGCATTTACTTCCAAAGATCCTAAAATACCTAATAGTAGGCTTATAACCAAACCATAGCTCAAAAGGAGTCTTACCAGAATTACTATCCACATTTACCTAGTTTAAATTTTACACAAAAGTGCTTACAACTTCACTCCAATAGATGTGATGCATATTTCCTTCAATCATCATTTTTCTAGCAGCATCTAGTATAGTTCTATTCTTCCTCTTTGCAACTCCATTCTATTGAGGGGTTCGAGGAGCAAATAATTGTCTTTTGATTCCATGCTCATCATAGAAAGAGTTAAACTCCCTGGAGGTGAACTCACCACCTCTGTCTGACCTTAAGCATTTTATTTTTAGACCTTTCTCATTCTCTTCCATAGCTTTGAAACTTTTCAATTTCTCTAATGCTTCACATTTTTCTCTTAAGAAAGCAACCCATATCATTCTAGAGTAATAATCAATAATCAACATAAAGTACCTTTCACCGTGGAGACTTATAACTCTAGAGGGACCACATAAATCAGTATGCACAAGCTCTAGTAATCCATTTGAATTATGTTGTTTGCTCTGAAAATAAATTCTAGTCTATTTTCCCATCTAACACTCCTTGAAAATTGTTCTAGTAGGCTTCACTAACTTAGGTAGATATCTCACTACTTGATTGCAACTTATTTTTACTATGTTATCAAAATTAACATGACAAAACCTTCTATGAAATAACCAACTTTCATCTGCTTGAGCAATTAAACAACTTTCACTAGTAGAATTTAGGTGAAAAATGTTACCTTTTTCCTCTTTACCTAAAGCAATTATATTTCTAGAGCTTGCAAATATTTTGCATCTTCCATCTTTGAACTGAAGATCATAACCCTTTTCCACCATCTATCCAACACTCAATAGGTTATGCTTCAAGCCTTCAACATAAAGAACATCATCAGTGTTATGCTTACCACCAAGACAAGTAGATCCTCTACCACAGATCAAACAAGCATTGTTATCTCCAAATCTTACAATCCCACTGTCATACTTCTCTAGAATTACAAATTTTCTTTTGTCACCATTCATATGATTTGAGCATCCATTGTCAATGACCCATTCATCCTTCTCTTCAATTCAGGTTGCAAGAGCTTTCTCAACTGTAGTAGATTTAGTAGCAACAGGACTATTCTCCTTGATAGCAATGGAAACCTGATCATCCTCATTTCCATTATCTTTATCAAACTCATCACCATTTACTCCTTTAGAAAAATATTTAATAGGAAATACACCTTCATACTTAGCTTTTCCTCTTCCTTCTTTCTTTACAATCAATTCTTCCAATTCTTCTACCTCTCTTTCTTTATCTTCAAGCTATTTCAATTCTTCATCATACTTGGATGGCTTTCTAGAACTCTCTCTTTGATCATATCTTTTCTTTTTTCTTCCAAATACAATATCTTTAAATGCAATTTCAGTCTTAGGAACAAAATCACCAAATTCACTCAACTCAAAGGCAACAAGTTTACCAACTAGTGTATCCCTTGTCAAATTCATCGATGATCTAGTTTCTTCAATAGCATGACCTTTCACTTTGTAGGAGGGAGGCAATGATCTAAGCACCTTAGCCACAATTTCTTCCTCTTCCAAGGTACCACCAACACATCTAATTCCTATCACTAGTTCATTTACTCTCTGCATAAAAGAATAAATATTTTCATCTTCACCTATGTTCATATTTTTCATATTTACCTTTCAAACTATGTAGCTTGGCCATCTTCACATGTACATCTCCTTCATACAAAGTTTCCATCTTTACTAACATCTCATGAGCTGTCTTTAGACCTAACACATTTGTCATCTTTGAAATTGTTAAAGCACTCAACAAAGCTTCCATAGCCCGAACATTATTCTCAACTTCTTTAGCCTCATCAGTAGTGGAAGGACCATTCTATGGAATAACATATTGATTCTTTGTAATTTTCTAGAAGGGTTCACCAATACACTTCAAATGGAATTCCATCCTATCTTTCCATAATGAGTAGTTTTTTCTATTGAATCTAGGACTGTCCTTCTTATATGATGCCATCTCGGATCACCTCAAGCCTTTAAAATTCTTCAGAGGAACCTGCTCTAATGCCAATTATTGGAAAATAAGGACAGACAACTAAGAGGGGGGGGGGGTGAATCAGTTGTCACAAAATAATGAACCTTTTAGGATTTACTTAATCTCAAATCTGATGAATAACAAATTAAACATAAATAATAGGACATCAGAGAGACAGAGAATGCCAATATTTTTTACTTGGAGACCTTGTTAGGGGAAAAACCATAGTGGATGTCAGTCCACAATATTATACCCTATTAAAAGTGTAGACACGCAAAATATGCATACATGTCAATCCAATAGTTTAATCAAATAACCTTCATTTCATAAATCCACTTCATCATTACATGATTTAAATAAATCAATTAAATCCTAACATTTCATTAATTAACCTTTATCTTGCATCATCCTTTAATTAAATAAACTAAACTTTATTTAATTTTAAAATCCTAAAGTCATATTTCTCCTTTTCTGATTTAAATAAATCAAATATTTAAGTCAAAAAAGTCAAAATCATCCTAATCATTATTAAGCTAATCTAAGCATGATTAACCTAACCTAACCACCCATCATATCCTCTAGATATTCCCACTTGCACCAATAAATCAATTTATTGATTTATTAAAATCAGTATTTTCCATCAACATGGCATCTTTGAGGAATATTCCCTCAAGTTTGAATTCAAAATAAAGTGGACATGTACATCCAACAAAGAAATTAATGTCTCTTACATATCCCTTGCACAAGTCAAACTCAGCATTTACTCTCAAATTCAAATTTGAAATCTCCCTCTCTTTGGCACATTGACCAAAATGTGTTCATCCTCAAGCCTATCACAAGTTGAAAAATGGCCTCATCTCATTGGCTAGATCTTTATCCCACATTGCTCTCTCATAAGCATTATCCCAATTTGAAAATCTACAAATAGAGGCTTCATTCTTAATCAAATCCTCCACAATTTCATCCACAAATCCGATGCAAAGTCACTCCTCATTTGAGAACTGATTTTTCCCATTCATCATCTTGATCATCAACGTATCACTTTCATATCATGGAGCTTAAGCAAGGATTTGGAAAGGGATTCTTTCCATAGAAGCACCAATCCACTATGAGATAAAGTTGGATCATGTTTTTTTATATGCTTTCTTTAGTTTCCATTGTTTCATTTTATTGCATGATTAACATGTTTCATTATTTCATAGGGATGTTGAAATTTTTCTTTGTTTTAAACTAACCATGCTTGTGTATGTTAGTTATTTAACCATTTGTAGATTTGGCATCCACACAAATAATAAAATAAAATCACTCCTAATTTTAGCTTAAGTGTAATAAAGCATAAAGTGACCCAATTAATTAATTAGGTGATGACTTTATTACTTTAACACCCCCCCCCTTAAGATGAACTAGGGATAAATTAAACTATGATAAAGAAATACATGAATGAATGCATAAATGGGTCCCACCCTAACAACTAATAAGGTACCCATGTACATAAATGAAACTCTCATAACTGGAGAAAGAGAGAAAACCACATAGGAATAAAACTCCCCTCCAAAAGAGAGAAAAGAAAAGAATGTAATGCACTAATAGAAGGATAGAAGTTCGATTACATGATACCCCCAAAAGTAAACTTCTATCACATAATTACATATACAATGGTCTCTATAGGAGAGATAGAAAGAGACTAGAAGGCCCCCGCACAATGAAGAAACTCTTGTCTCAATGGTGGATGCCTGATGTAGAATCCAGAAAGAGATCCTGAAGTGGAAATAACATTCCTCCCCTTGGGAAGAAAAAAATCCAAAGGATGATGTCAAAGAAACCTTGTCAAGAGTGATGAACTAATATGTCTCAAGATGTGTGCCATGATAGGATGTTGAATAATCTTTGTGTCTGAACTAAAACAAATGATACCAAATCCAAACTAATGTGAAAACTCCTGAAATACAACCTTTGAATGCACTAATAATGGTGGGCATATAGTGATAATATAACTGTCAAACTAGAGGAGATGTATGTCCTCAATATAATCCTCAAGATTTGCAGTGTGAGACTCAACAAAAATTGATGTGTCTACAAGATAAGAATCCCATGATGTAGGAAAAAATGAATGACCAAGATGGTCATGGTGTTGAGTTGAATCCATAGGGGCCAATGTGGCGATACTGATGTAATTAAGAACAATGGATGATACATGTGTAATCTCAGTTTGAAGAGTAGGAACTAGGAGACATGCCTTTGATCCATTGAAACATGCAAGACCTACTAGATATTCTAGGTCCTCTAATGTAGCATCATCAATGGGTATACAATTTGTAGTAGCCATGGGAAAGAGACATCCTAAAGCAGGATCCTCTGGGTAAGGAGAGAGATAGGGATCTCCATGGATCTCCCAAAGATGAGTCCAAAGTGTAAGGTGACAATCAGTGTCTGATACAACACACATAGTGTCAAAATCAACACTAGAACATATTAGTCCTACTAAATGATCTCTAATGATATCCCAAGCTATTTTCTCCCTAGTGTGTTTGGTTTAGGTATGAGGTCATATAAGTGAGGGAAAATATTAATCCACCTACAAGTATGCCCTTTTCCCATGACTCATAATTATCTCATTCTAGGATTACAACTAAAGGGTGAGTAGAAAAACCCATGAGTACTCTTCAAATGAACAAATATAAGAAAACTCACTTTACTACATGAAAATCATGTGAAATAGAGCCAAATGATGCAAATAGAGCATTCCCAAGTGCCAAAACATTCAAGTAATTAAGCAAATTGTGAAAACACCAAAAGATGAACAAAATGTACTTGGGTCATAATCTAGGAAAATAAGTCTGATCATTGTGTAGAGCAATGAACTAGATTTCTGATGTCATAATAATCATGAAAAATTGATACCTGAGTCAAAATATATTCCCCTAGAAGTGAAAATTGATGAGCTGACCTCAAGGGCTTATTACTCAATCAAAACAGAAAAACTAGGAAAACATACCTATACCACTAGATCGAGCTCAAAACCATCTTTTTGACAATATCTCATTTGCAAAAAATGGACTTTGTATGCTCAAGATATGACCATTTTACTAAAAATTGTTCATTTAGGCTTTAAACCAAATATTTTATTAATTTAAAGATTAAAAAATTAAAAAAATATTCAGTTGTACCTTCATGCAACGAAAGCTAAGGTAGCACAAAAATCAAGGAAAAATGGCAAGAAAATTGAGTTAGCTCAAAAATGTTCTGCACACCAAAAAATGGCACATAAATTAAGGCATTAGTATGGATCCATATAGTCGTATGGATTTTTTTGGCATCATTTTTTGAAAATCCCCAAAAAAAACATGAAAAACTCAATTTTTAGCAAAATTTATCATATTTTATAAGAAAATAGGGGTTTTTGGGCCTTCTGAGTGCATCCATGAGCTCTTTTTTTCACTAGCATGCACCTTTTTGAGAGATCAAGGTCAAAATTTATGAAAAAATGATGGAAAACCCCTTTGATCTAGCAAGAAACTATCATAGCTTCAAACCATCATAGATCTTACAAATGGAGGCCTTTTCTGATGAAACAAAAGGAAAACCGGATTGCTCTAGCGACTCTGGACTCAATGATAATGTCATATTTACTCCATGATTCACAGATCCTATTGGGATATGAGTTTATTTCTTCAAAAAATGCGGACAAGGCAGTTGTAGATCTGGAGCTTTGATACCATGTTAGAGTAGATGGATGTACTCCTACAACTCCAAGAATCACTTGCAACGATAAAACTATCACACTATGAAGAAATAAGGAAGATATTATTGCTCAACAACTAAGATTTGATAAAACATCAAATATGCATTATGTGAACAACTACCACATTGAATATGTTTTTTGTAGAGAATTAATAATACAATTACAATGAATCAATCCTTATGAAAAGGATGAAAGATAACCCTAGATTAAAGTAAGATTAGAACATGACAAGTGTCCTCATAGGAATTAATGAGACATACATTCTAATATTAGAAGCTTTAATCATGCAAAAAGCAACTAATTAATTAAATCAAATAATGAAATAAAAGCAAACATGACAAGTGTCCTCATAGGAATGAATGAGACAACATGTTCTAATATTAGAGGCTTTAATCATGCAAAAATTAACTAATTAATTAAAGAAAATAATGAAATAAAATCACTCCTAAGTTTAGAAAAAGTGTAATAAAGCATAAAGTAACCCAATTAATCAATGATTAGTTAGTTAATTAGGTGATGACTTTATTACTCTAACATCAATTATCCACAGTAACTTGCCTCCTTTAATGCATTGAGACTAACTAAATTATTTTAAAATAAAAACCTAGAAGGCTATGGATTGAGACAAGCCAATTATCCATAGGTACCATTCACCGAGCCTATGGATCTAGACAAACTCAATTATCCAAAAACCAAAAATAATTGTCATGGCCTACATTTGATAATAAAGTCATTGTGTTGCCAAATTTCTAGACATATGAATCAATGTATCTTCATGTGTCACTTAGAAAGCATTACACAATCAATAGTACTTTACAAATGGCATCTTCATAAGACCTCTTCTTGAACTATGGGGATGGAACACCATGAAGGAATTCAATTACAAGTTGGCAGATCAAGTAGTTTGGCATATGAAACATTTCATTTTTTTGACATGTATTGCAACCATTTGTAGATATAGATATTTAATTCTTTAGTAGGAAGGTTAAAATGTATAGTTGAAGTAAAATCAGTTTGATATTTTCACTCCATCACTATAGAGAACCATGTGTTATCTTCCACAAACTAATAAAACACATTTCACTTAAAACCATTGAAATAGTATAAAATTTCCAAGGAAGTGTGAAAAATTAGTCACAAATACCAATATTATTTTTGAGGCAAGATTGTAACACTAAGGATGCTAATTTATTTCATATCCAAATTAATAATTTAATCATTTGATTAGGTCTAGCAATTTAATAAATCTTAGAATTCAATAATGCATGGATCAATAATTGCTTGTTTGATTAAACTGAATTTGAAGTAACATTGAAAAAAGTATATGTTTCCTACATTAAATATTGCATAATAGCCTTTATTCTTAATTCATGAAAATAGATACATTATTGATGAATTCATCACAATGTTCTTGTTGGTATAGACTCCAAAATGTTAAAAAAAAAAAATCACCAAAACACACACCCAACCAAATAATATTGTGTAAGATGTGCTATGACTATGATTAGTTTTTTATCAATGTTAATTTACTTATAATTACTAGCATTGCAAGGACCTTTGTCATCCATTTTGATTTGATTAAACATGTCATATTGACTAAGTTCACCTTCTCAACTTCTACTAATTACACTCCAACATGTATTGAATCAAACCAATCTTCCAAATAATATACCATGAGAACAACCATTCTATCCAATAAATTGCTCATCAATTCACTATTTTAGACCAATTTTCCAAGAACTTTTATATAACACTAAATATATACACAACTTTATCCTAGCAATAATAATCAGGAAAAAAGGAACCATTGCAGAGATCTACCCTTCAACTACCCTAACTTAGATATTGTTTCATACATAAATTCAAAATAATTATTACAAGGCATGGTAGCATACCAACCCTTGTGAATATGATGAATATACTAACCTCACCACCATCATCTAGAACAAAAACTTCACAATGCTCAAATGAATACATGGTACCAACATCCGTATTCAATTATGGATCTATGCAAAAAAAAACCAAAGCTAAATGCCTTCTTAAACTTCAAATCTACATTTATCAATGCTCACATCAATGCTACGAATTGCAAAGAAAAAATTGATGGTTCTATCAACTTTAATGTAGAAAATCACAAAAATCCTATAAAATTCCCAAAAAAAGTTAATGGGTCTACCTAATTTGTTGTAGGTAATCACAATGAGGAAATGAGTTGCAAGAAAATAATTGATGGGTGTACCTATTCTAATTGAGGTAACAAAAAGTCTGCATGCCTTTAGTGTCACTCCAGTGTTGGAAATTGTAGCTCCATTTCACAATGCACTCACCACACCAATAGTGACCAATACATACTTCATATTTAGTTTTACACTTGTTTTCTAGCAACTTGTACTATATTTGCAACACCTATTTTCAAGAAAATTTCAAAGTCTATGTGCACTAGCTAATGAATTTAAACATTGGGCATGGATGTTTCATGAGTTTGGAAAAAATCTCCATTCGTACTTTTATTGAAGAGAACAATATCCCTAATTTTAAATTTGATTCGGTCTAGCATTTTTTCCAATCAATGTGGAAGTGTAATTATTTGCATAATTCACAACTATATATACATTTCTTCATTCAAGCTCTCACTTTGTTTCCCCCTCTCCAAGTTAATGTTAATCAATATTTTCTCTATTACATTATAACTACCAAATTTAGTATATGGGTCTCCAAAGACCTTGAAATTTTTTCTAGTATACAACAAATGACCTTGGTAATACAAACAACCAATGACATGATAAAATTGAGCATTAACAAGGTGTCAAATTCAACCAAAAAATGCTCCTCACATCAAATGGTTTCCATACAAAATATATGGAGACTTATGAATTCAAACCATACATCAATAGATTCCAAATAACTACTTTCCAACCACTGAGAAAATTTTCACCTTATTAAACACATATTTTAACAAACATTTTATTATTTTGATACAATAATAAAAAATTGCAATATAATTTTTTGTTCATCAATCATACATAGTCACCATAAACAATGAATATATGAAGAGTCATACCCAAGTAGAGATCCTTCCATGTCTTCTTAAGTTTCTCTTGAATGCATTGGTGTCTATGCATCAAACACCTCAAACTATTTATCTTCCAAATAAGAACTCCATATGTAATACATCATTTCCTCTTTTAAAATAGTGGATGTAGATTTTCAAGATCCATAAGTACCACAAGTATATTATGCATGGTAGTTAGAAGGGTGCAAAAAAACAATAATAAATCAATATTTTGTTGCTAGGACTTGATCATCAAAAGATGTCAGATAACCATTATATTCATACACTTGGGAAAACCTTCAAGAAGCTAGGAATAAATATACACCTTTGTGCAATTCAACTTAAAACAATAATTTCCCTTGGTAAATATGTATACCTTTGTGGTTGTTTACAAAGGAAAAGAAGAGCAAACATGGAAATGCTATTCAATAGTGGTTACGAAAAAAACCCCTTTTAGTATTTCTAATGCCTCTAGGCACTCAAAAAAATTTGCACCCTTCAAAATGATTAAAATAACTTAACACCATTCTATTGTTAATTTAATGCCTCTTTAAACTATATATTTCAGAAGTTAGTGATTGCACAAGCTCAAAAAAGTAGTGACAACCAACAAACATTCAACAATCAACAATCAAATTTTATCAATGCCTCTTTGTATTTTTTTTCAATTTCAACACTTAAAATAGATACTCAACAATAGATAATTAAAAAAAATATTCAACAAAAAATTCAATATCATTACCAAATTTTTATTGCCATTCCAATTTATATGCCTATTGTGTAGCCTCTTACATATCCCATTGTCATTTTTGCTCTTATACCAATGTAGAGAAACTATATATATATATATATATATATATATATATATATATATATATATATATATATATATATATATATATAATACACCAAGAGATATCATTCTTGAGGTTCCTATTACATATTCATGTGAGAAATTGATAAAAAAAAATAGGTTCCTCAAGAAGGATATCTCTCAATGCATCTTGTATATATATATATTATTATATATATGCTAGTAGCATTCATAGTGCAACATGGAAGGCATTAAATTATTAGGGTTAGGGTTAAGCTTAGGTTTTAATTAGGGTTACAATTAGAGATATAATAAGGGTTAGGGTTAGGCTTGTGGATAGGATTATAATTAGAATTAGAGATAGAATTAGATTTATGGGTAGGGTTAAGATTAGTGTAAGGGTGATAATTATAGATGAATTTAGGGTTAGGATTAGGGTTTTTCTTTGGGATAGAGATAGAATTAGAGTTAGTATTAGGGTCTAGATTAGGGTGAGGTTTAGGATTAGATTTCAAATAAATTCTAGAGGCACATATGGGTTTAGGTTTAGGTTTATGGTTAGAATTAGAGTTTTGATTAGGGTTAAAATTAGAATTAAACTATTAGTCATAGGCCCAAAATTGGGAGCTACCCCCAAAATAGGAGCACTTACCTTTATAATATTTATATATGTATCTATATATATATATATATATATGTATATGTATATGTATATATATATATATATGTATTTATATATGTGTGTGTGTATATACATATATATTCTCACATATGTTTATCATGTTTTATTTAAAATAAATAGCCTCTCTAAGTTAGAGATAAGGAAATTCATCAAGTTCTTTTATTCAAATTACCCCTTTAGGATTATTTTTTTAAAACTTAAAATATTACATTCTATAATTTGGTAAGTCTAGCTCAACCTAAATATTTGTATGTATATATACATTTATATACATCCTTTCTTTTTGAATTTCAGAATAAAATATCAACTATACAAATCAAACTAATGTACTAAATTTTTGTTTCCATTAGTTTACCTATTTAATTGTCAACACATCTTTTGTTTTCTTTTAAGAAAATGAATGGAATTCACATCCGTGAACCCGTTTCCAAACTTGCATGGAAGAAACAAACAATCAGATTAATAGATCAAAATGCAAGGTTAGAACAAGAATTCCCCATAAAATCAATTTGCATTGTTAAAGAACAAGGAAAAAGATGATATAATTGAGTGAATACAAACAAAGATAACTATCCCTATTCTAAAACAAGACAAACACTTGATATTATGGGGGGATTGGTGCTACTTTGATGTGGAAAGTAGCCCTTTCCCAACCCCTTTAGATGAGCTATGTGATGAAACTGCTTTGAGGATGATATGGAGTGGACAAAATTAGTTCTCAATTGAAGAGAGTGACCTTGAATGAGATTGTAGATGAAATGCTAAGATTGTGGAGTTGTGGAGGATTAAACCAATGGAGATGATATTTATTTATAGAATAGAATGATATAAGAATGCCAAACATGGAGGATGTGAGACTAAAAAAAAAGCCAATAAAAATAGGCCACTTGTCAACTTGTGATAGGTTGGCGGATGAGCACATTTTGGTCAGTGTGCCAAAGAGGGGGAGATTTCAAATTTGAATTTGAGAGTTAAATGTTGAGTTTTACCTTGTGCAAGAGACATGTAAGAGACATGTAAGGCCTCATAAATGCTTTGTTGGATGTACATGTCAAATTGGGGGGACATTCAAACTTGGAGAATATTCTCCCTTTATGCCAAGTTGAAAGTAAATATATATTTTGATAAATCAATTAAATGCAATTTTATGTGCAAGTGGCAAAATCTAGAGAATACAAGTGATTAGGATTATCATTTAAGATGATGTTAGATGTTTTTGACCCATTTGACTTAGATTTAGGGATTTAAATCAAATCAAACGGAGATGAAAGGTGATAAATATTTAGTTAAATAAATATTTGATTTATTTAGCTAAGGGGGATAATGATAGGATCAAATTAAATATTTAAGTTGATTTATTTAATTTAAATGGACGATCCTAAGGGATTAAATCAATTAAACTTGGTTTATTTAATTGATGGGTGAATATGAACTAATTAAATGCATGATGTCAATTTCATGTGTCTACATTTTTCCCCTCTTTGAATCAATGTACTTGTTGTGTTGATTCAAAGAATAAACTTGCCGCAATCAAAAATTCAAAAAAAAATTCTGATTTTTTTCAGATGCCCCAACAGAAAGAAGTACACTAGTACATTTCCCCCTTGAGAGATCGAGTGAAAAAATTTGATTTGAGGGTGGATCTCGTGATAAAGAGGTTCAAGATGGATGATTATGATGATGATGCCAATTAGATTATGATGCGATAATGCCTATATGATTATGTAATAGATGTTTTATGCAAATGTATGATTTATGAGATGCTTAGACTAACAAATCTATATTATGATGATGACTATGTATGTGAGATGATATTTTGAATGCTGATGGTTTGTGGATGCAGGATGGATGCAAGATGGATGTATTGGTGATGTTATGTTAGCGCGAAGAGAAAAAAGAAGAAATGAGATGATGACAAGAGGATCCAACAAGTCCATGATCTAACAAGACTTTATTAGAGATGTTGATGATGATAGATGATGATGATTTGCTTATCAAGGATTGGGATTTTAAAAGGGCTACTTACCTTATGTTTGATAACACATGTAGGTACAATGCATCAAGGCATAAAAAACCATGATGGCATTGTACCTAGTGTGATGGACTTTGACTCGACAAAAAAATAAGAGTATTCTTGTTCACACTTGACATACGAAAACCTTGCTAAGACGTACCTAACAAAGCAAGTATTCGCAAAGTTATTTTACAAGAACATCCAACAAGCACAACAGAAAAAAGATAATGATCGTTGCCCCATTCCTATTTCTTTAAATCACTTTAATTAGACATCATCGAGAGGTCCTCAGAATGAGTGCAATAAGATAAATCAAAATAAAAGATCAAGTACACAAACAAGCCAATGTTCTTCATACCTCTAGCCAAAGGGATTTGTTTTGATAGGATAAGAATCCAAGGTGATATCCAAAATGATGCCCATTGTCAGAACGATATATCCTAGGACATGCATTATATAGGATGATGATGGTTTCATAAGTTGATTGATAGGCTGTTGATATAAGGTCGATTGACATGTCTGAAAATGATCAAGAGTTTGATTTTTCCTTTAGAAGTTTGTTGCTTCGATTTTGATTTTGCATTTGAAGTTTGATTTGTTAATTGTTCTTATTGTTTTTGTTTGTTTTGCCAGAGGATGAAGGTGATGATCAGTTTCTTATGGATGATTGATTATTTCGAGTGAAAGTGAGATGAGACGGATGTATTTTTTCAAATATTTGGATGTTTTTGACATTTTTTGGAATGTTTTGAGGCTTTTTTTGGTATTTTCAAGATTTTACAAATGTTTTGATTTTTTTATTTTCTGAATGTTTTAGGGTTTTTTGAGATTTTATGGATGTTTTTGGATTTTTTGTTTTTTGAATGTTTTTGTGTTTTAGTGTGTCGGGGGCTGATCAAAGATTAGCCTTGCCTAGGTTTAAGCTCAGAGACGATGTAGTTTAGATTCAAATTTTTTTGATGTTTTTCTAATTTTTTGAGTGTTTTTTGGATTTTTTGTTTTTCTGATGTTTTTAGATTTTTTTCATGATGTTGACAATTTGGATATGGATATGTGTGATGATATCAGTGCTATGATTGGTATTTTTTTTAAGACCAAGCTAAGGTTGATTGATTGGATCGATGGATTGATGATGATGATAACATTGTTGAGGAAACACAACAATGCAATGATAGTGTTACGCAACACAAGGATTAGGATGAATATCCCAAGATGATGAGGGATTGATGATGATAACATTGTCAAGGATACAAAAAAATTCTGGGATAGTGTTAAGCAACACAAGGATTAGGATAGATATCCCGAGATGATGGATTTTTTGATTGGATTTGATTTATCATGATTGATAAAGCTTGATTTCGAATAAAAGTTGTTTGAATGATTTGATGTGATTTTTGAAGTGCAACTTAGATGCAACTGACAATGATTGTTTGGATTGATGTTCGATGAAAGATGAAGATTGATAAGGAATGTCTTCTCACCAAAATATGCCATGGGCTAGTGATTCAGACTCTAGATCACAAATGCTTTGACCAATTTGATTTTGCATTCGCCAATGTTCAGATCACCATATAAGTTGGAGGATATAGATCAAGATTTATTCTCAAAGCAAGATGTAAATATCTACCCCTAATGTCTAGCAATGTATGGAATTTCATGGATGGATGCTCGGATAGGTGTATGGATGGATGGATATGGTAAGCATGCAAAGGATGCCAAGGATTATCGTGTGATAAGATAAGGTGTTCAAATAAAGAAACCTCATTTGGATAGTGCTTCATGGCTTAGATAACGTTGGATAGGATAAGATCAATGAAAATGACCCATGTCAAGATGTTTACCATAAGCAAGTGTAAAGTGTGCCCCAAAATTTCATCAAGATCAAGATAACTTGGATGATGGATGTAGACATATGCATATGGGTTGGATAAATGGCTCATGGTGACTGGATTTATTATGGCTAAGATGGATGGAATGCTGGATTTATTATGGATGGGATGAGATACTTTCATTTGAACTAGTGCATGTAGAAGCTCGATTCTACGCATGACACCTGTTTGCCAGGTTTTCATCGTGGTACCTATAGACATGAAAAATTGGCATAATGCAGTCGATTAGGTCATATTCATCCATTCAAAAAATAAATCAAGTTTATTTACCAATCTCCTAAAGTCATCACTTTAAATTAAATAAATCAACTTGATCCTAACATCACCCTCCTTGATTAAATAAATCAAACCTTTTATTTAATTAATTCTAAAATCACCTTTCATCCCTTTTTGATTTAAATAAATCAAAATATTCAAGTCAAATGTGTCAAATCATCTAATCATCATTAAGTTAATCTAGCCCTAATTAAACTAACCTAACCACCTATCACATCCTCTAGCTTTTCCCACTTGCACCAATAAATAATTTTAATTCGTTTATAAAATCATCATTTTCCATCAACATGGCATCTTTGAGGAATATTCCTTCAAATTTGAATTCAAAAGCAAGTGCACATGTACATCCAATAAAGCATTTATGAGGCCTTACATGTCTGTCACATGTCCCTTCTACAAGTCAAACTTAGCGTTAAATCTCAAATTCAAATTTGAATCTCCCCATCTTTGGCACATTGAACAAAATGTGCTCATTCCTCATCCTATCACAAGTTGACAAGTGTCCTCTTTTCATTGGATTGTTCTTTGTCCCAAATTCATCCATTTGGCTATTTCTCTCATCATATTCTATAAATGGAAGGTTTCATTCATCATCAAATCCTCTAAAAAATCATCTACAAAGCTTATGCAAAGTCACTCTCTTCATTTGAGAACAGATTTTGTTCATCATCATCATTTACATTATCAAGGGTTGGGAAATGGCTATTTTCCACAATAGCACCAATCCACTATGAAATAAAGTTTTGATTATGTTTTTATATGCATGAATTTAATTATCTTTGTTCTATTTAGATTGTATATTTTAGCATGGTGAAGTATTTCATAGGAGTACTAATAAGTTTGCATTTGGTATGAACTAACCCATTTCAATGAATATTGAAGTTTAGGGGCTATTTGTAGGTTTACGGTGCTCACAGTACCTATCCAGAGTGCCAACATAGTGGTTTTCACTAGAGGACAATTTTTTTCTTTACTATTTTCAATCCTTTTTCTGATTTTTTTTGGATTTTCATACTTTTTGATTTTTTGGTTTTCCTGAAAGTTTCATGCTGACCCACCTATTGGTGTTGATGTAGACGCTTCTATCATAATGTTCCATCGATATCCTACCTGAAGAAGTTGCTTTGCTAAGATACATGCACTTGAATGCAACTTTTTTGATTCTTGATCTGCTTTGTCGACATTGGAGTTAACTTTTTATTTTTGCACACATCGCGATAGAGTACCTTCTAAATCCTTATGATAAAGGGTCATTACCAACAAATGGTCATTGGGAGAATTGGATATTATGCTTGGAGGCATGGATTTAGTTTATTTAGGAATAAAATATGGATTGGTTGTGGAATCTTTGACTCTCCAAACTTGGGAAGATGAGCAATGATGGGTGGATACAGAAGTGTGTGTGGAATTAGGACCAACTGCTTGATACACTTTGTACATCACTTGAAAAGAATGCTTTTGCTTTTGTGGGCATCCTTGATGGATAATTTTCCATTTTTCATTTTTCCCCGTAGTTTCTTTGACTAATGGAGTTTGATAGCGATAATATTTCTTTGTATGTTTTGGTATCCATGCGTATTTGATTTGTCTATTATGCTTCTCAGCTTCTTTTACTTTGATAACATTCTTTGTGCTTTGATTCAATTCTTTCTTTTGACATTGGTCCCAATTCATGGATGGGGTGATGGGTGGATGAAGATTCATGACGTGACTAGTTGTAGTATTGGAATTGGTTTCATCATAAGGATTCTTCGTGCTCCCTATGTTGACATTTGTTTGAGATGAGGTTGCCCCCAGTATTATGGAAGTAGTACCTTCATGCTTTGATTCTACTTGTTTAGAGTGCATTTTCTGATAAATGACCATCTTAGATGATGTTATTTCAATTTGATACTCTATTGACTCCGGAACATCTTGTTCTATCTGACTGGTTTCCTTGAATGGATAATGCTGGATATCTTCATACATGATGTCTTCAGTCTATATTTTTGATATATCTGATCTTGATGTTGACAACTTTGTTTGGCTGTAGGAATTAATAACCTGCTCTTTTTGTGTAATAATATAAGGAGTAAAGGAACCCTATTCTAAATAAAGATCATCTACATGTCCATCCATAGAAAGCATCTCATGGGTAGATGAAGGAGTATGTGCTACATGGATATGATCATACTGCATAGATAGGAGAGTGTCCATTAGATTATTGTAGTATCTTGAAGATACAAATTCTTGATCTTGAATGATTTCAGAGTTTCTTTCAACATGCTTTGGATCAAGTTCTTGACATGGGTCAGTTTCAAAGGATGGATTGCTTACAAAGGGTTCTTGGTGTATACACATAAAAATGGTCATGTCTATAATCCTGGCAATTAATTAAATATTTATTATTTAATTAATTTTTCTAAAAGTCCTCTACATATGATTAAATTTAATTAATTTAATCATATTGTTCATTCATCTTATTCTTCCTTCGTAATTAAATAAATTTATTTTATTTAATTATTTTCATATGTCCACTTAATTAAATAAATATATATATTTTATTTATTTAAATTAATTATCACTGTTTGAATTTAAATTAAATCTTTTGATTTAATTAAGTTTAAATATCTCTCTTTCTTCTATTTTAATTTTTCTTCTAATTAATTAAATATTTCATTTAATTAATTTCATAAATGTGATTCAATTAAATAAACCTTATTTAATTATCTTATGCTTTATTTCTAAAAACACAATTAGATATTTTATTTGATTGTGAAATCTTCTCATATCATAATTAAATATTTTATTTAAATATGAGATCTTCTGCTTTCTTCAAAAATCTTAATTAAAGCTTTCTTCTTATCACAAACTTTCTTCTGCTTTTAAAAGCCTAATTAAATATTTTATTTAATTAAGAAAAAGATAAATGTCATCCACAAATAAATAATTGAATTTTTAATTCATTATTTATTAGCTTTAAATCTTTCTTTTATTCTTTTAAAGAAAGATGATTTCTTATCTTCTTATCTTTTCCCTCTTTCTTAAAAATGGAAAAATCTTGTTTTCAAGTTTTCTTCTATTTTCTCTTCAGTTTCATCTTTCTTCAGCCATTCAATCCGCCAGGAATTATCACAACCATCAATAAAGACAGCTAATCAAAATTATTCAAAAAACTCTATAAATACCTGTGTGAATCCAAGCATTGGTAATAGGCAATTAATTAGAGTTCATGCATTTAATTCATTTAATATTCATAACATCATGTTTACTTCAAGCATCTTAGTATTATTTCATATCATAGCTTAATCTTGCATCATGCATCAAATTTAAATCTCATTCTTTAGGAAGACATTTTGTTGATCCTAGCCTACGAATATGAGAGCAAAAGATGGAATCAACGAAAACACTGAAGATAGAGGATGATAGGATGACAATCAAAGCAGAATACTGAGTTTGTATTTCTTTACGTTTTATATTTTGTTTTGATATAATGTCTTATTGGTGTGTTTGAATATTTATTTCAAATCTATTACGCATGTTATTTTCGATCACACATTAAATGGCGCCCACCGTGGGGCCTATGCCCCCATTTTAGACTTCTTTCTTGCAGGTTTTTCTTGTAGGTTTTCTTGCAGGTTTTCTGGCATCTGACAGCGCATATGGGGAATCCAAAAACAAAATCTTTTTGCAGGTACTTTGGCGCATTTGAAGACTGTTTCGGCACATCTGGGCATTTCTACAGTGCATCTGGGAAACAGAGTGGCGCATATGGGCATTTCTACAAAGCATATAGGGGTTTAGTTACTACATATAGGACTTTCTTTAGTGCATTCAAATCTATTTTAGAAAAATTAAAAAAAAAATTTGCATTTAGATTAGCGCATATAGGTTTTGTTTTAGCGCATATAGGTTTTATTTTTGCGCATTGAAGTTCTGTTACTGTGCATCTGGGTTTTGTTACTGCACATATGGGTTTTGTTTCTACGCATCTAGGAAACAGAGTTGCGCATCTAGGTTGTAATAGAGATTCTGAGTCTGACGCCTTCCGCATATAGAATTTCTTTCTTTCTTTTACTGGATTTAAAATGAATCAATCTAGGGTAGTCACCACATCTTTATCATGCAGTTAAAATGAACCCCATGTTTGTTGTGAAGCAAAATCTTCACTTAGATTAAATCATTTTTTATTTTGGTGCACCTAAAATAAATCTGTTTACTCTTCTTGATTGTGTTTGAAAGTGGTAGGTGACTATGCTCTCACCCTATGCAAACTAGGTGATCAGAAAACTAGACCCACTTTTCCCTGTGTAACCTTGACTTGATAATCGAAGTATCCTCTCCCCTTGCACACTTGTGTGATCCTGGGTGTAAGAGAAATGGTTATTGACTCTAGAAATTGGGTCTTCCTGGGGATTTCATCACCCCAACATGACTCAAACCAGAAACGGAGCTAAGGCCAAGCTACCCCCAACTAGTATATAAATGTAAATCTTAAGGGAAAGCCTAAGGTTGCCTATGTGGATGTGTCATACGGATGGAGTTGTACTCCCTTAAACCCTGTTGAGCTTAACCTCTTCAGGCTGTAGTGCCACCTTAATGGTGATTAATCTCTTGCCCCATGTATGGCCACTCGAATGGGGGTCCCGATCTAAATACCATTATTTAGAAAGCCAAAAACATTCTATCTGCTAGTCTAGCACCAGTCGGTGTGAAGCCTTCCACACTTTCGTAGTATGTAATAGAGGTGATCAGCTTGCCATGGGAGTTTCATGGGGGTTGGAAGCTTGGTTGGCCTAAGAAGAGAGTGCACTATAAGGGGGAGCCCATGCAACCAAGCTTCTGGATTCACATGCTACTAATATGTCATTGGGGAAACCCATGTGGAGTCTAGTGGATATTGTCCTGGCCTAACCTAGGTTGTGCTTGTCTTATTCTATGCTTGGTTACAATCAACTTAAATCAGACTGTTTGTTGTGTTTTCAAGAACATTAATTTAGATAAAGGATCATCCAAAAATGAACATGAAAAACTTTAGCTAAAACTAGTCAAAAACTACCTTTAGAAAACTGTTTTAGCACATCTAGGAAAAACTGCAACGCATATAAACTCTGTTCTGGTGCATCTGAGTTATTTTTTAGCGCATTTAGGACCTATTTTAGCCCATCTGTGCTCTGCTTCTATGCATTTAACGTATTTTGCAGCGCATTTGACCCTTTTTCCAATGCATATACCTCTTTCTGCAGCGCATTTAGGAAACAAAATAGCGCTTTTAGGTTTTTGTCAAAATTTGTACACAGACCTAAATCTCTGAGATTTCTCTCCCATGTTGGGAAAGTGGAAATCAACCAAGTTTGTCAAGAAATCAGTCTTCAATAGGATCAAGAAGCCCGAAACGAACTTAAGTTACAAAAGGACTTTAGACCACAGAGAATTCTTATATAAGAGTCGAGATGTCTTGCTCCATTATCATAGATTTCTCCATAGATACCAAGACTACATTAGAGGATTCACTGATGATTACACTGTAGAACCTTTGGCTACTCAAGCTTATTATCAAAGATTAGCGTTATCTCAACATCACAATCTTAATCAACCTCTTGAGTTTGAGAATATACTGCAACCTTCAATTGAATATTCAATGCATCCTAGTCAAATACTTCAGTGACCTTCAATCATATCATAGGATCCCTTACATATGCCTATTTTTACGAGATCTCAACACAACAAACTAGGAGAAACATCTCAACAAGAAACTCCTACCCACAACATTCAAGAAGAAGGTGAATGTGATAGTCCTCTTTTTAGTGTGAATCACAATCCTCTTTTCAGTGATGACAATATGACCGATAGAGAGGTAAATCCACCTCATAAGAACAAAGACATGAACAAAACTCCCGTAGATAGTGATGATGAGCAAGAAGAAGAACTTCACCTTAGAGAGGTTGAACAAGACCTGAAGTTTCTTAAATCTATAGAAAAGATCCTACAATGTGACAAGGAAAGGTATTTCCTCTTCCTAGTTGATCAAGGAGTTAAACTGCCTAAGGATTTTGATACTGAGAAATTAAAGAGCAAAGAAGAAGAAACATCCCCATCTGATCTTACTACTCTTACTCAACAATTTAAGGCACTCCAGGGACAAATCAAAGAATTACAAGGGGGGACCACAACAAAGAAATACACTCTTGATGACATATGTCCTTATCCTTTTGATAGAAGTCTCAACATGATCCCATTTCCAAAACATTGTGAAATTCCCAAATTTGATCGTTATAATGGGAAATCGGATCCAATTGACCACGTTAGAGATTTCTAAAACATGACATTGGAATTCACCCTCGAGGATACCTATTTAATGCGATTATTCCCTCAAAGCCTTGGAGTTAACTCTATGGAATGGTTATCTAAGATTACACCTCCTATTCAATCATTTGAGGAATTGATCAATTTATTCATAACACAATATGCTTACAACATCCAACACCAAATCACCATGATTGATCTTTACAAAGTTGCACAAAAACCTGGAGAACCTTTCACTACCTTTCTTCAAAGATGGAGAAGAATATTCGCTAGGTACCCCCGGCATGTTCCTGAAAAGGAAAAAATGGTTATTTTCATCAACAAGCTAAATTCAGAAATGAGCTATCGCTTAAATCTACATTGTACACCCTCCTTTGAGAAATTGATTGAGGATGCCATCACTATCAAAAGTGCTTTGGTCAAAAGAGGGACAATAAAACTTGACAGGGACAACCCTACCTCATCTAACCATTACAACAATCAAGACAAGTCTAAATTTTGGACCCACAACAAAAACATTGTAAATGATGGTGTTGTAGATGCAAATCATATCGCGACTAAGCCATTTGTTTTGAGTACTCCAAATACTACTCGTAACAATAATTACAACAATGTCAATTCAGTTGCAAACCCAGGAAACAATCATCCCCCTCCAACGAACAACAATCAGGGGACTGTCAACAATCAAAACTACTAGGGAAACAACAACAACAACACCTTAGGGAATACCTCAAACATGAACCCACAATGCTTTTTATTCTTTTATAATAGAAGAACTTTCACTCCACTAGGACAATCCTTGGAATCAACTTTCAAAGAGGTTATGGAAAAAAATGTCCTTACTTTGCCACCTCAACACAATTATGAGCCTAGTGTAAAACCTCCATCATGGAATGAAGCTTATTATTGTGACTATCATAGGTGCAGAGGTCATCGTACAAACAACTGTCAAGATTTGAAGCATGCTATTCAAGACCTAATTGAAAAATTTATCATCATAGTAGAAGGACAACAAAAATCTAATGAAGATCACCAAGCATTTCACAACCCTTTACCAAATTATCAAAAGGGAGAGTCGTCTGACAAAAATGTGAACCAACTTGATGACAATGTAATTCGTCACCTCTATACGGACGATGAGCGAGTCAACATTATAAAAATCAAGGAGAAAGTAGACAATGGACAAGTGAATGTCACAACTAGAGCACAAGCTAAAGTTGTCTTCAAGGGTACCTCTTCGAAATCCACTAAGACCTTCCCTCAACATCAATATGACTTAGTTAACCAACTTCGAAAAACTCCTACCCAAATCTCCATTTTAGAACTCCTGAATATTTCCCCTACACATAAGGAAATTTTAGACAAGGCCCTTTTTGAAACAACTATATCCACAGATTTGGATGTCAACCGATTTCAAGCCATGGTAGGACATTTGTCCTCACCTACATGTCTCTCATTTTCATACAAAGATGATGTTTCCATGACTCATCCCCACAATTCATCATTATACTTAGAGGTCATGATCCATAAGTTCCGTGTTAAACGTGTCCTAATAGATGGAGGGGTTGGTTTAAATATATGTACCTTGAAATTGGTTCAAGCATTAGGATTTGTAGAGGACTCCATTGATCCTAGAAGGAAGATTACCATAAAAGCCTATGATGATGAAGAAAGAATGTCTAAAGGTCTAATCATGCTACCAATCAGAGTGGGACCTGTTATCAAAAATACCTTTTATCAAGTTTTAGACCGGGATCTTGCATACAACATCTTGTTGGGTCATCCTTGGATTCACAAAATGCAAGGTGTTCCGTCCACTTACCATCAATGTCTTAAGTTTCCATATGACGGACAAGAAATCACTATACCAGCTGATAATTCAAACACCCAAACTTGTACCAATGTCAAAGCTCATTAGGATACTTTGGTTCCAAACAATCAAGAAGCACTTGCTAATACTTCTCCTATGCATGATACACAAATCGGTTAGTTAGCCAAAAGCTTTGACAAGAAACTGCAGTTCAAGGAAAGTGGAGTTGGGGAATATTCTCTTTGCCTTGCTAATCTACCTACATCTCCTTGATCACATGGACAACCTTCTATTACACAACAAAAGATATCAGCAGCATCAACATCAGCACAAATACAAACAAAGCCAACTACCAAGTTCAATGGACAATTTATCAAAGAAAAATTTCCCACGGGAGACCCTGAGGATACGACAATTCTGGATTGGCTCTATAAGGATGGAGAGGAAACAGTTCTAAATGTCACCTTACCAATAGATCAATATGGAAAAGGGTATTCCATCATGCAAAAGATGGGATATGACAATGGTCCTCTTGGAAAAAGAAAAGAAGGTGCAGTTGAACCTATCCATCTCCTAAGGCTCGCTGCATATGATAAAACTGGACTAGGCTATGATGCTACCCCATCCAAACAATCACAAGGTAATGTTTTTACACTGCAAGAAGGTTCCGATAAGAAAGAGGCATGTTTGGCATCAATCCTGAATTTCATAGAAAATAACTCTGATATAGATTCTGCTGAATATGAATGGGATACCATCCATGATGATGAATTTTGGAGGGACAAAGAGGTAGATGTCATACACAAGTATACGCCCACTTTAATCAAAGGAGAAGGTTCAGGGTCCCAACCACAAGAATCTGAACCACAAAGCAACTATGAGTCTAGTGATCCAGAGTCAAATTTTAATGAATAAGACTATCAGGAGAATAGTACCATCATTAACCTACCTCATACCTCGGATCCTACCGATAACTCTATCTTGACCCTAACCATCGCCGATTTCACATGACCAAATGACTTGTTACCTTTAATTCATCCTGATCTCATTGACTGGGATCTAACCGAACCTATTGATATACCTATTTTTCCAAATGACGAAGCTATCATAAACTTCCTTTCCACCGATGATGTAAATGATTGTTCCACTAGTGATTTTCAGTATGAAGTCTTTAATTAGGAGAGTGTCAAGTCTCCTAGCTACAAAAATGAAAATAAAGAAAAATGATCTAGTGGTTAAAACTAGAATCTGGTAGTGCTAGATCAGACAAAAGATAAAATAAAGAGTGTATCAAATGGTGAAAACCTTTTCAAGGCATCAGCTGATGGGACTCTTGACACTCTCTCAGAGCACTATCATGAGCGATCGCCCATCTTGATCGAGCCTACAAAGGAAATCAATATTGCAACTATAGATAATCCAAGGATTCTACAGGTAGCTGAATCAATGACAGATAAAGAAATCTCAGAGTTCATGAACTTCCTCAAAGAAAATCAAGTCAATTTTTCTTGGTCATATGTAGACATGCCAGGTCTTGACCCTAATCTCATAATGCATCATTTGTCTATCAAACCAGGAGCTAAGCCAGTGAAACAAAAACTCAGAAAGATGCATCCTCATGTTGCACTACTGGTTAAAGAAGAACTCAAAAAGCTCCTAGATGCAGGATTTATAAGATCAATTGCCTATGCAGAATGGATCTCCAATATTGTACCAATAGCAATGCCAGATAAACGCATCAGAGTATCCACTGATTTCAGAGATCTTAACAAAGCTTGCCCTAAGGATGAATTTCTGCTTCCAAGCATTGACAATATAGTTGATTTAACAGCTAACCATGCCATGTATTCATTAATGGATGGTTTCTCTGGTTACAACCAAATCAAAATTGAACCAGAAGACCAAGAGAAAATAGCTTTCACTTGTCCGTGGGGAACGTACTGTTGGAATGTCATGCCTTTCAGCTTAAAGAATGCTGGGGCTACTTATCAAAGAGCTATGACTATGATATTTCATGACATGATGCACACATTCATGGAAGATTATTTAGATGACATATTAGCAAAATCATACACCAGAGAAGGACACTTGGAGATACTGTCTAAAATATTTACTAGATTGAAAAAATTCAAAGTTCACCTAAATCCTAAGAAATGTGTTTTTGGGGTCACATCTAGAAAACTTTTAGGATATATCGTTTCAGAAAAGGGAATCGAAATAGACCCTGGTAAAGTTCAGGCAATCATAGAGATGCCTCCCCCAAAGAACATCAGTCAATTGAGATCATTACAAGGGTGACTTCAGTCCATCAGAAGATTCATTGCACAGTTGGCTAACAAAAGTCTACCGTTCACACATCTCCTACATAAGAATGTTCCTTTTAGATGGGATGAAAAATTTGAAATGGAATTTCAACAAATCAAGCAGTACCTGATGAACCCTCTATTTCTAGTACCACCAAATCTAGACAAACTATTGATCCTGTACATTGTTGCAACCGAGACATCCTTGGGGGCATTATTAGCACAAGAAGACCATGAAGGGAAAGAATGTGCAATCTATTACATCAGTAGAACACTAACAAGTCATGAACTTAACTACACTTTCATTGAGAAGGCTTGTTTAGTAGTAGTCTTTGCTTCACAAAATTTTTGACATTACATGCTAACTCATATAATCAATCTTGTTTCAAAAATTGATCCACTTAAGTATCTACTAAGTAAAGCATCACTAACAGGAAGGTTAGCAAAATGGGTTATGATTTTGAGTGAGTTTGATATCCACTACGTTGATCGTAAAGCAATCAAAGGACAAGTGTTTGCTGATCAACTAGCAGAAGCTCCTCTATAAACAGAGCACCCCTTACACATTGAATTTCTAGATGTTGATGTTTTCACGATAGACTCTAAGCAGCTATGGTCCTTATACTTCGATGATTCTTTTACTCAACATGGATTGGGGGCAGGCATTCTCTTTGTCACCCCTCAAGGACATACCGTTCCTCGGTCGTATAGGCTAATGTTTCCATGCACCAATAACATAGCCGAATATGAAGAACTCATCACTGGACTAAAGACAACATTGGAATGAAGGATTACCGAGCTACAAGTTTATGGTGACTCACAACTAGTTATTAATCAAATCAATGATGATTATCAGACTAAAGATGACAAGTTGTTGCCATACAAAAAGATGATCGATGACTTCAAAAAGTACTTTGTGGACATTCAGTTCACACAAATTCCAAGGATTGATAACAAAGCAGCTGACGCTATGGCTATGATTGCATCATTGGTACAACTCCCAGAAAAATAGACTTGCTATGAATTTCTGGTGGAACAATTATTTACACTTGCTTATGACACACCCGAAAGCCAAATTATCTGCCACTTGGTAGGATCCGATTCCCCCTGGTATGGTAAGATTTATGCCTACCTAAAAGACAACATTTTACCACCTGATTTATCCTGTAACCAAAAATGAAACTTTATCCGACAATCCTCTTGTTATACCCTTATCGCTGATACCCTTTACCGCCGTGGTCTTGATGGTACTTTACTTCAATGTCTTGAACGTGATGAATCTGACAAAGCTTTACAAGAAGTTCATGGGGGAATTTGTGGTACTCATTCGAGTGGACTAACCTTATCCAAGAAATTGATTAGAATGGGTTACTACTGGCCTACAATGGAGAGGGAATCATTCACTTTTGTTAAAACATGCTCAAAATGTCAGATTCATGGGAATCTTATTCATGCTCCTGCACAAGAACTTCATTCGTTCACACCAACTTGGCCATTTTCTCAATGGAGGTTAGACCTAGTAGGAAAAATTCATCCTTCATCCTCAAATGGGCATAAGTTCATCATCATGGCGACATAATATTTCACTAAGTGGATTGAGGCAGTACCTCTCTCTAAAGTCATTGGAAAACAAATTTCATCCTTCATACTCAACTACATTATTTGTCGATCTGGTATTCCTAATGCCATTATTACAGATAATGGTCAACCTTTCAAGAATCAGGATGTTGATGAACTTTGTGAAAGATTCCATATTCAGTACAGATATTCAACGCCTTACTATCCACAAGGGAATGGCCAAGCAGAGGCCTCAAACAAGACTATACTAAAGAATTTGAAGGAGACAGTAAATGATTCAAGGAAATATTGGCATGTTCAACTCAATCCTACCTTGTGGGCTTATAGAACTAGTGTCTGAACACCAACAGGAGCAACACCTTTTGCCCTTGTCTATGGAGCAGAAGCCATATTGCCTTTAGAAGTTGAAATACCTTCACTAAGGGTATCACTGAAAGGTCTCATAACAGATGATGAATATAGAGTTTCCCGACTACAAGAGTTAGAAATTCTAGATGAAAAGTGACAAAGAGCAGCTAACCATTTGAAAGCATACCAACAGATGATGACTCGCAGCTATAATCACAAAGTAAAGCCACGTACCTTTCAAGTGGGGGATCTAGTTCTAAAAGAGAACCCACCTAACCAACAAGACAGAGAAAATAAAGGAAAGTTTGAACCAAATTGGCTATGCCCTTATGTGGTTATTGTAGTTTATGGTTCAGGAGCATACAAGTTATCAATGCCTGAAGGAGACCTGTTTGATGAACCCATCAATAGCATGCATCTTAAGAAATATTAGGTTTAAGTTAGAAAAAGTCTTGAAGAAATCCAAAAACAAGTAGAAAAAGTCCTGAAGAAATCCAAAAACAGTAGAAAAAGTCCTGAAGAAATCCAAAAACAGCAGAAAATGTCCTAAAGAAATCCAAAAATAGCAGAAAAAGTCCTGAAAAAAAATACAAAAACAGCAGAAAATGTCCTAAAATTTTCAAAAACAGCAAAAAAATACAAAAAAATCAAAAATAAAATAAAAATAAAATGTCATATGGTGAAAACCTGGCAAATATGCCGTCTATTGACAGAAAAATACAAAAAAATCAAAAAGAAATTAGAAAAATGCAATAAATACAGAAAGTGAAAATCTGGCAAATAGACGCAATTTGTACCTCTCCATCTATTAGTTCCTGTTTTGCTCTTTGGATTTTTAGCTTTCTTTTTTTTTTTTTTTCACATCCTTTTCTGCATCTTAGGGTTATAATTGCATCATCCTGCTGTCATTTTTCCTAAAGTGATAACACATCTTACCATGGCTTGATCATTATACATTTCTTTTCGCAAGTTGTGTCAATACACGAGGAAAAAACTCAACTAGGGGCACTTAACTTTCATAACATACTAAAACAGCTGGACTATGTCATAGGATCCAATCATACGAACAAACAAACTCATGCGACAACTTTATCTGATCACTAAGCCTTATCATGAAACACTTTTCAGTAGATACCGTATCATTGTCTATTGGATGATCCAAAAATCTGAATAATGTATGACATAATAGTATTACATGTTTGACCAAAAGTTGTTTGATTTTTGATATCATTACTCTAGAGCACACTCGATGATGTACTGAACTAGAGTGGCAAGGAACAAGAATGATTTTTCTTTGTCTGTTGTCTTGAGGTTAACGGTCAATATGATGCAAATATGTCACAGGACATGATGACCAAAGCAATATCATCAATGACAGTTCCAAATTTGCATTAGAAAGGTGGTTAATCTTTGTCTGTTTATCCAAGAAATGCTCAGGTCATCTCGGTTCAATTATACCTCAATGCTTGTGTCCACTTGCTATATCAAAAATCATGAAAGTTGTACTCTAGTCATCATTGGTGATAACTTCCCCTCTGATGCTTGTACATACTTCCAACATTTCAAATGCTCTATGATGATCCAGGAAGGCTCAACAATTTGTTTAAGTTCTCATTTAGTTGCATATTTGTTAGATCATTGTATATATCTGCATATTAGATCCACATCAGTATTTTGAACGGCTGAATGAAAGCATTAATGGTTGTCATGTAGTTTTAAGCTTTTTGTGGAGAACATTTGGACATTTGATTCATTTTCTCATCAATTCATTTTATCATTTATCATTTTCATCAATTCATTTTTATCATTATCATTTATCCATCATTATCATTTATCATTTATCATTTCATTCATTCGCTTTTATCATTATTATTTATCCTTCATTCATTTTATCATTTCATTTCATCTTCATTCTCATTTATCATTCATTCATTTTCTCATTCCTTTTTATCATTATCATTATCATTATCATTTATCATCTAATCAGTTTATCATTATCATTTATCATTTGCTATTCTTTATCATCATCCTCTCATATCATTTCATTACCATTCCACATTATAATCATTTCATTATCATCACATTACCATTACCACATATATCATTTATCTTTTTCATCATTATCATTATCAGTATCACATTCATTATCTATCATTTTCATATCACAACTTCATGATGCATTTCATACATTAAAACAAAATTCACAAATCAACATCTCATATATACATTATCACAATCATTGCACTACATTCTACATCATCCATCCACATCATATCATTAAATCATCCTACATCCTAAGATTAATCCACAAAAATAATAAAAACATATCAAAATCCATCTCATATCATACATGCATAAAAGTAACATCCATATCACATCACAAATGCATAAACATATCATCAAAACATATCATCACCACTGCATATCATCACTCATCAAAATAATACAAATGTCCAATGTCCAATGAAGCTAAAAGGTTCAAAACATAATACATGAGATATGATCAAAACTCAATATACATGCCCTGCATATGTGCAAAAGATATCAGCCCCAAACAACTAGCTCGTAGATGCCCCTGAAGGAGCTGGTCTGGACAGAGGCGGCCTACCACTAGTCCCTACATTAGGATCATGTCGAGGCCCTGTAACCTCTATGCCATGTGTCGATGTCTGTGATCGAGGATAAGGCTCTCGCTGCTTGGGAGGGCATAGATCCTCATATCGAACTCTGTAATACTCAACCTCTCTGGCTGCCTCAAATCCCTCTACAATGGCCTCTCGTAATGAGGTACTCTCTACGGTACCCATGAGCCTTTGAGCCACTACACCCTCAGCCTCTATTGCCTGCGGTCTAAGAGCATCCCTCTCTACTACCAACTATGCCACCTGTGAATCGGGGGCAGGCATCTGAGCCTAAACCTGTGCCTAAGCCTGAACCTATGTCTGAGCCTATATCTGTGTCTGGGCCTGTGCAAGTTGTGCCTGTAACTGCACTATCATACTCTGAGCCTAAGCTAGCTGGCTCTGTAGTTGTGCCTACTATCCCTGAAAAGTCTCAACCTGCCCCTGCAATGCAGCTATCTGTGCCTGCTGCGAAGAGGATGACACCCTAATCATTGTCTGAGGTCTACGACTGGACCTAGCTCATCGAAGAATCTGTGCTCTGCTAAGACTATCCAACCTCTGCCACCTCTCCTTTCCTCCATCATCTCCTCTATCATCCTTGTCATTTGAGCTATCCTCCCCCTCATCTTCACTCTCCTCACCCTCCTCTCCCTCCTCCTCTCCCTCCTCCTCATCTCCCTCCTCCTCCTCTCCTCCGCCCATCACTTGCTCTCCACCTGCCACATCCTTCTGTCTCCCTCCCCCTAGCTATGCCACTATCCTGATCGTTGGTGGCTCATCTGGTACTATAAATCATGGAAAAGGATGTGTATGAAAGTACTACGCATAATCATCTGTCATACCTGCATCTTGCACCTCTGGCCTGTCGGTCCATACCTCAGGCTATAAGGACGAATACTCTGTATATGTTGCCTGGTATCAAATGCATGGCCCCCATCCTGGATCACCCTTGCGCCGCCCATAATGAGCAATGCTTTGGGGCATCCCCTGTGTGAATCCAAACTACCTCAGAACCCGTAATGCCAGAAATCTCTCAATAATAAAGGGGGTCCGCCCTATCAGATATTGTGGCATGTAAACAAATGGCATCTCCAAGTGATCTGTCGCCCATGCCTCACAATCCGTATACGGTCTCCATATCACTGCATCAATGTCATCCAGTACCCGTTGCCAATACTCTACCTTGCCCAGCTTCTTTTGGACAACGGTACCAAAATATGCATACACATAGGGTCTCCCTACTGGCCTATCTCTCGTGCAAAGTGGTCTCGTGACTGCAATATGCTCGCATGCCCAGATCTGTAGAAGCGTCACCCCACTCTCCAAGCTAGTGGATCCTCTATATACAACCTGATGGAGATCATGATACATGTCGGCCAAGACACAGCTCCCCCAGGAAAACCTCCATGGTTGTGTAATCATCCACTCCAACATGCTACCCCAACCAACTGTGAATCCCTTCGACCGATGGTCTGGTCCAAGGAAGCCTCCAATAAATGCAGCCAACACAACAACTAAGGCAGGATACCTACTGAAATCCTCCCAGTCTATCCAGTAACCACATATGCTTGGATTGCCACATATATGCTGTAACGCCTTGGTACCACCAATCTCTTTGTGGTCATAAACCACAAGGGCACCAACAACAGGGATCCCAAGAATCCTGTATACATCCTCAGGCATGACACTCATCTCACCCATCGGCAAGTGAAAGGTGTTATGCTCCGAATGCCATCTCTCTCCCAAAGCAGTCAACAGCCCCATGTTGGCCCGAATACCTCGTGGCATGGCCAACAATGGTCCCAGTCCACAATCTGATATCAACTGTAACTCTGTAGGAGTAAGATCTCCTATCTGCTCCCAACATAGTGGGAACCGCTCTCTAATTTGAAGGCTTTAAAAAGCCTCCTATTTTGTTTGATCATCACAAGGACACATCAATCAGACTCATACCATGTGATCTATCTAGCCAACAAAACATATCTATGACCCATATCAACACAATCACCCAATCCTATCACTAACCCATATCAAGTGCTACATCAAATCAATCTAATCTATCATCATTTACTATTTGTTTTTCTTTTCAGGAAAGCAAATTTATCAACACACAAATCATTTCCTATTTGTACTTCAATCATGAATGCAAATTTGTGTCCTCATTTTACTATTTGGTTTCTATCGTAGAAAGAAAATTTATCAAACATCTATCTTTGTTTTTCAATCGCGCAAAGCAAAGTTATCAACCACAACAATCAATCAATCAATCAATTTACTCTTTATTGTTTGCCACACAGTTATTAGCTATCTACTCTTTGTTTTCTATCTTGGAAGCAAAGTTATCAGTTCTCTATCATATTTTCTATCATATCAGCATGATCGTACTACAATCCATCTATCTATTGACTAAGGAAGCAAGTTAAATCATCATTTTTTATAACACAAGCATTCTATGGAAAATTTTCTAAATGCACAATTATGTTGCCCATATGCGCTAAAACACAAATAAGCTAATGTTTTTCTCCTATGCGCTAAAATTTTTCCTATATGGGCTAAAACTTGGGATGCGCTATTCTATCCTTTGGATGCGCCACTTTATCTCTCATATGCGCAACTCTATCAATTCCAAGCCCTAACCCTATATGTGCAACTCTGTGCCCTAGAACCGCTACAGGTTTAAACTAGCTGATTCTAGCCTAAATGCGCTACTCTATCTATCGGATGCACTAAAGGATCAATTTTTACCCTATTCCTATATGCGCTATGGAATTTCCTATATGCACTAAAGAATTTGTCGAATGCACTAAATCTTTTCCTATATGCGCTAAAACGTGCGAAAAAATTGAAATCTGATTTACAACATTTGAAAAATAGATTCAAAATGCAAAAATTGCAATAAAAAATGGTTAGAATCACTCACCGGTGGTCCATACGCAGCTGGTCTCTGGTATCGGCGCGCTCGCTCGAATCTATTCCTGTGCACTAGGATCTCCATCTCGCCAAGTCACTATCAGAGCTCACTTTTTACTATAGCAATAGGGTGAAAATGACACTTCATTTTACCCCTTTTTACCTTATAAGGGTCTTTTAGGGTGGGAGTTGAAGGTATTTTTCATTCTTTACATATTATTTTTCACTGGGCCATCATAAACATCATCTATTGGGAGTTAAATCACTGTTCCCCTATCACTATCAACCTCATCTTCCGTGATTTACCACCTAAGGGGGCATCATCGACATAAAAGAAAATAGAAACATATCAAGGGAAAAAAAAAATTATTTTCTTTGAAGCAATGCGTTTCACACATCACTTCAAAGAGGGACAAAATGTATACGCATAAAAATGGTCATGTCTATAACCCTGGCAATTAATTAAATATTTATTATTTAATTAATTTTTCTAAAAGTCCTCTACATATGATTAAATTTAATTAATTTAATTATATTGTTCATTCATCTTATTCTTCCTTCGTAATTAAATAAATTTATTTTATTTAATTATTTTCTTATGTCCACTTAATTAATTAAATAAATATATTTTATTTATTTAAATTAATTATCACTGTTTGAATTTAAATTAAATCTTTTGATTTAATTAAGTTTAAATATCTCTCTTTCTTCTATTTTAATTTTTCTTCTAATTAATTAAATATTTCATTTAATTAATTTCATAAATGTGATTTAATTAAATAAACCTTATTTAATTATCTTATGCTTTATTTCTAAAAACACAATTAGATATTTTATTTGATTGTGAAATCTTCCCATATCATAATTAAATATTTTATTTAAATATGAGATCTTCTGCTTTCTTCAAAAATCCTAATTAAAGTTTCTTCTTATCACAAACTTTCTTCTGCTTTTAAAAGCCTAATTAAATATTTTGTTTAATTAAGAAAAAGCTGAATGTCATCCACAAATAAATAATTGAATTTTTAATTCATTATTTATCAACTTTAAATCTTTATTTTATTCTTTTAAAGAAAGATGATTTCTTATCTTCTTATCTTTTCCCTCTTTCTTAAAAATGGAAAAATCTTGTTTTCAAGTTTTCTTCTATTTTCTCTTTAGTTTCATCTTTCTTCAGCCATTCGATTTGCCAGGAATTATCACAACCATCAATCAAGATAGCCAATCAAAATCATTCAAAAAACTCTATAAATACCTGTGCGAATCCAAGCATTGGTAATAGGCAATTAATTAGAGTTCATGCATTTAATTCATTTAATATTCATAGCATCATGTTTACTTCAAGCATCTTAGTATTATTTCATATCATAGCTTAATTTTGCATCATGCATCAAATTTAAATCTCATTCTTTAGGAAGAAATTTTGTTGAGCCTAGCCTACGAATCTGAGAGCAAAAGCTGGAATCAATGAAAACACTGAAGATAGAGGACGATAGGATGACAATCGAAGCAAAATACTGAGTTTGTATTTCTTTACGTTTTATATTCTGTTTTGATATAATGTCTTATTGGTGTGTTTGAATATTTATTTCAAATCTATTATGCATGTTATTTTCGATCACACACTTGGATGTCGTCATTAGACATGGTAAGTGGTTCAATATATGCAAGTGTCGAGTTCAAGGTTCCTTCAGTATCTATAACCATGAGGTCAAAGGATGTCAATATGTCTTGGAGAGAACCATTGCTAGACTTTGGTGAAAGATGTTGATCATGCTATGGCATAAATTCTTGAGATATGTCCTGTAACTTATTAGGTGATGTAGATACATTTTCAACATGATCATTGGTCGATGAATTTATGTCAATGGGATCAAATAATTCTAACACTCCTTGAAATAGATCACTAAAAAGTGGCTCTTGATGTATGGTGAGTTGAACATCGAGTGGGGTAAAAACATCTTCAATATGCTCCTTAATTGAGAGATCTTGAACATTGTTTTCAACAATTGTGGTGGAGAGATTGTGAATGTCTTCAACCATAGAGTCAAGTGATGTTGATATTTCTTGAATTGGATCATTGTCGAGTATTGTTGGTGGATTTTGATCATGATTCAAAAGTGACTCTTGACCTATGTTGATTTGATCTTTGGATGAGATAGAAGCATCTCCAATGTGCACTTTGATGGATAGATCTTGATCATTTCTTTTAGCAATTGTGGTGCGGAGATTGCCAATGCTATCACTAGTGGTTGAATGTTCATCATTATCCCCAATAGCTATCATTTTTCATGTTTGTGCTTGTGTTTTTTGGGTGGCTTGAGAGGCTTGGGAAGCTTGAGAGGCATTTTTCACTTATTGAGCTTGTGCTACTTGTTGCGTGGGTATATATTGTTGGATTGCCTTTTGGTAGGCCTGGTGAGCTTTTAGCGCAATGTTATATTGTCTTGTTGAATTTGGTTTTGGTGGTAGTGGTGGTGGATTTGGAATTGTGTTGGATGTAGTGATGAGTGGTTGAGATACGTTTGAAGTGATCATAGTGGTTTGTGTGATTGAAGTAATGGGTCCTTGGGAGAATGCATTTTGTAGTTTTGGGATCAATGTTGTCATTTTATTATATACCATATGTTGGTGCGATGTTGATGGTATATTCAAAGGATTTTATGTGATGGATTGATTTCGATGGAGTGATTAGTGCTAGGTAAAGGGGGAAGCCCTAAACCAAGGAATGATGTTGATATGGGTAATAGTGGTGGAGATGTCTCTTGGCGCAATGACTCAACTATTTTGGTATGTGTAGCAATTTGATCTCACCAAATTTGATCTTGATTTCGATCTTTACTCCCTTGATATAGTTGATTTCGGTTTTTTTCAAACAAATTTGGGATGCATACTTGTGGTTTCTAAATGGGATCATGGAAAAATTGAATTTGGACAATGTTCTGATTTGGGATGATGTTGAGATTTGGCATGATAGGTTGAATTTGAACATTTTTGATGTTGGGAATCACATTGCCCTATTTTAGGTAACTTTTATTTTACATGGTGTTATCTTGACTTGGATTAATACATGGAGTCATTAACATCTTGTTTGGACTTTGAACAATATTCATATGATTTGTAAACATATCCATCCCAAAGTTTACCAATTTTGGATTCAAAATGTTCATGTTTTGTAAAGTTGTACTTGGTACTTCACATTTGACATGTTGGGATTTGATGGGATGATGTTGTTCGTTTGAAGGCTCATGCATTGGGTGTTTGGTTCATAGATTTGTAGGTTTGAATTTAGATCTACCATCAAGAAATGTGTTCTAATATTTGATTTGTGCATACTCACACTTGTTGTACCATTGACATTTGTAGTTCAGGTAATGATCCCATGTATGGATTGTATAAGTGTGAGTTTTGATAATCAATCGACATTGTAAGGCTTTGAAAGTTTAATTGATTTGGATTACTCATGATGTATGGATCAAGTTTATATTCCATGTTCCTCTTGTGTTTTGACCTTGTTGACCTCTAAGGTGTTTAGGATCAATGATGAGATGAATGATGAAAGGGGTGAATGTTATGCATGTTGGACGTTTAGGGACCTTAGATCAATGCTAGACTTAGGGTTTGATTGGATTTGGATAATGACCTTGTAAAACCTAATATGTTAGATGTGATCTTTGGATGAATTTGTTCAAAGGATTTTTAATTCAATTTAAATGTATGAGAAAGGATGCATTCCCATAAACCTAACAAAGCGATTTTGATTTTTATGATTTACCCAAGTCTAGAATGATCTTGTCAAAGCTCTAAATTTGTTTTTGGGATGAAGATGATAAATGTTTGGGGTGGCTGAAGTGTTTGATTTGATCCTAAATGAACATAGAAAGGAATTGTTTACAAGACCAAGATAGTGAAGAACATACCTTTCTCTAAGACTAATTCAAAATTAAAAGACCAATGTTTGCATGAAAACCATATGACCAAAAGATGCCAAGCACATGTGTGGGGTCCAATTGATTCAATATTTGTTGAATGGATTATTTTTATCACAAACACACTCTTGATTATCTTTTCAAACTGAATTTCCAATGTCCTAATTTTATTTCATCCCACAAAGTGCATTATGTGGAAATCAAGGAAATCAAGAAAAAGGTTACCTAAAGTTGACTTTAGCAGGAGCAAATTGAGATGAAATCCAAATGTTTAGAATCCTCTAAGGATAGGAATCCCAAGGGAAAGCAATAACATGTGAATTTGTTCAAGGATATTTGCTTCTCCTAAAGGGTTTGAGATTTGATGCTCATGTTGAATGTTGGTTTCCAATGTTTGCGATCAAAGAACTGTGTTTTCAAACTAACTCACAAGCAATATAACATCCTAGCTCAATTAGTACATTTTTCTTGGTGGGCTTGCCTCATACCCTTCATAGTAGAAGAGATGATTTTACATGCAACCAAAGAAAAATATAAAGGTATGTTAAGAATGAAGTCTTAACCTCTATATTTTAACCAAAAACGGGCATGGAAAGTAACTTCTTGGAATCTAAGTTTCAATGCACTACTTTGATAAAATTGTTGGATGGACTGGTTGGTTGCTACAAACAAGGGTTTTAGTTTGGACTTTCCATTTGTGGAGATTGACCCATACGGTGAGAGTACCTTTTTAGATCCATCTCATCGGAGCCAACTGCATGATGCTGGAATTTACTCCAATACCCACATTTATATCCGAGTTGGAAATACTCTTGGATTTAGAGTGTTACCGATTGAGTCATTCCCTTGGGTGAGTACTTTTTCGACAAGGCAGGCCCTCTAAGATAGACAAAACTGAGTAAACATATTCATAGTTCAATCCACCTTCGTTTAGAAACAAAGGGAGAACACATGCAATAAGTTTATTCACACTCGCACAATGTTTTGTTCAATTTTTAAACCAAAAATGAAGTATGGAGGAAATATTTTATGCAATTTAATGTCACCAAAAAAGACTTTTGATTCTCAAGATCGTCGTGAAGCACGAGAGAAGTGCATACATCTTTTTAAGTGAAATCACTTTACAAAAAATATTACAAAAACATGAGAGCACTTGTTCATTTTAGCCTCAAAGCAATGATGAATTCATTTTAAAACTCCAAGCCAAATGTGTGGTTGATTGTTCAATTTTAGAACCCAAATTGAAGTTTAGTCAGTTTCTAAGGTTCAATTTTAGACCAACTTCGCAAAGATCAAAACAATGATTGATTTTCAACACAAATCGAAAGTGAGTTGTCTTAAAATAGAAAACAAAAGAAGCACATGAATGTTCTAGGTTGTTTTAATAAGCATTAAGAAATGATTTTTTAAGTTCAATGTCCACCTTTTTCAACTTAAATCTTCTGTTATTTGATTCCTACGTGAGAGAAACCATCATCAATGTCAACCTGTAATCATTCAAAACAATCGCAAATAAGATTTATGCATTCATTGCAAAACTATAAGAGTGTGCACAAGGCAAGCTATCAATTTGAATAATGAGCAAACCAATAATTCAAAAGACCAAGCAGATTTGAATAATAAATTAACAACTAAATGTTACTGAAAGATTGCACCTAACTTTACCCAAGCAGAGGAGGAAATTTGTGAGAGATATGATGAGTTAGAACATGAAAAGAGAATCTAATCCAAGAGATTCATAAATTTAAAGCTAGAACATGCATTAATGGTTCAAGTGACTTTGTAGAGACATTAGTAGTACTGTGTGCATAGCTTGGGCATGATAAAAGATCAATTACTAAAAAATAGGATTTGAAATGGCAGCTTTAAATCTAAATCACAACAAAGGATAATTAATGACAATGATTCCAAATCTCTAACAGTAGCTCTCAAATCTCAAAGTTCCACTTTCAGAATATCTAGTCATGCCTCGCAGATTGGTTCAATATATATATATATATTCTCCAAAATTTTACCCAAATCTAATTGTATATGCAAAGGAAAATTTAAATGTGATCACTGTACCAACCAGTATACTACAATATTTCATTTATGAGTCTTGTCTGGTCATGAATGTTAGTCAATTCTCATAATGATTCCAAGTCTCTGCTAATAATAGCTATGACTCCAAATCTAAAGAAATCATAATATATGTTGCACAAAAAAAACATGTTATAGTAATTGTATCTCTTCAATGAATTAAGAAAGATATCATTCCATTGAAGGGACAATGACACCATTCATAGATAGGAGATAGAGGATAATAATTGCACATTAACTTATATGTAGAAAGCTATTGCTCGAAAGGTTTCCCTGCTGCATTCAAACTTTAGATTTTAACATGTTATATCTACAGTCAATGATTTGAATCTACTAACAATAAAGGTTCCCCCTCTTAATATGTGGCAGATATGCTGGCAAAAGAGTATTGTGTTGCCTTCCTCTATCGATTTAGATTTCAAATCTTCTTGCTAGATTTTATGTTGGTAGATCATTACTTTGCAGGCTGGAAAATCTCCATGCAATCCATATTGTCAGTAATAAATTTGAAACCTGCCATAACATCTCTATCACTGTAACACAATGAACTCATGCAATGGTATTTAAATGGCTAGCCACATGCTAACTTTTCAATCATTAAAATCTTAATTCCAAGTACTTAGACTCTATTAAGGTGCAATGATAGTATGAAAGTCACAATAGATTGGAATTGACTACTGAGATAGAAAATCTACAATAGTGTTTTCACTACTTTAGTCGAGCTGAGACCTAGTGGGGATGCCAAAGTGCATATAGGAGACATCACTATAGAATTGTTAGCACTGAAGAAAGAAAGAGTTAGTGGACGATCTACAATATTGAGTCTAAGACACTCTCTAGTTGTTCAATAACCATCTCACATTCATTCAAAACATGGCGCATAGTTTAACCATTATAGCTCTAATAATAGTAGCTATTTTTTTTTTTTTTTTCTCTATCTGTAGGTTAGTTTCTTTGACATATAGAGGAGCAAGGAGTGGTGGATACAGTGAAGCTAGTGATGGTGAATATGGCAGAGCTAGTGGTGGTGGTTATGGAGGTGGGGTAAGAGAATGAATCGAGCATGGTGTCGGCATAGGAATAGGATATGATGCTGGCAGTGGATCAAGCTTTGGCACAGGTGGAGCTGGGTTTGCTTATTGTGCTAGCAGTGACAATAAATTAGCAATGTACATGATCAGAGAGAACTACCTAGATTCACAGAGTTTCCTTCTGAGATCTAATGGGTCACTGTATAAAAGATATATCATGGGTAGAGGTTTCTCAAGGACTTTGAAAAGAAAAGGCCAATACATGTTCCTTCAAAACCTCCACAAAGAAGAAGAACAACATGCCTTCTATAATATTTCACTCCTCAAGTAGTAGATTTGGCATATCTAGAGACTGAAACACAACTAAAAACACCAAAAAGACCAAATTTTTTATTTGTAAAATATAGCCAAAACACACCAAGATGACTAAAAACTTTTAGAATAGCTGAAAATAAGCCAAAACACCATGAAAATGCTCCATACTTGACAAAAAACGGACACCCACAGCCAAATTTCAACACGTATAAACCCAACTCTGAACACAAAACAAGGCATACTAAATCATCAGTGCGGGGCATTCAAGCCTGCTCCAAAGGTTTGATTCTTTGTGACAACCATCCTTTGGAATAGAATGAGCTTGCTTGTCTCACCTAGGCCTTTTGGCCTTCTTCTAATGAAAAAATTATGCTATAAGGCACAAAGCTTTGTGTGGCCACTAAGATATCCTGCAATAGAGAAACTATCCCAAGCGCAAAGTTAGATTTTCAAAGACCTTTGAGACAACAATGATGGCGATATTGAATGACAAAGAATTTGCTTCACTAAAAAAAATAAAAATATATATCTATCCTTCGAAAAAAAAAAATCATTTGAATTTTGTGAAGGTCTACTTGCAACTTTCGCTTTTATGAGCAAGATGTTATGTTCAGAAAAATAGTTGACGGGAAATATTTTGTAATAGAAAAAGTAGTTTACAATATTTTTTACATCCAAGGGCATGATTTGCTTTCATCATTGAGCTTTCGCCCTTTCTTGCTCACTAGAGAATGGAGGACACAAAATTTCACATGGCTTGCTATATTCTATCACATGCCCAAGTGAAGAGGTTCCATATGCATTAGTGGCATTTACTGATATGATGTGATATGATGTTTACTCCTGCAACACCATAATTGAATGTCAAATGCAAATACGCCGAGTTGCATGGGATCATGTTGACCATCATTATCCAACATATTTTCCTGGGATGATCTCTCCTAAAAATCCTCTTGCCTGTAGATCATCAAATGTTTACAGCTATCACTAAATTGCAATCTAGCTACATACAGTAAATGAAATTTTGATTAACTATTTTGTAGCTCAGTGAAAATAGTAAAAGAGAAAAATATGGTTGCACCTTTAACTTTTCTTTATGGCATATCAATTCTTCACAGATTATTATCAAACAACAAAAAAGAAAAAGCAAGGTAGATTTAATTAGGCTCAAATGATCATTGAGTGGTTGTTTTTTTCCCTTCTAATTAGCTCTTCCCTTTGCAAAATAGTGAATGCAAATTCAAAGACATCAACGGTGGGCGCCAAAATGTGAACCCCTTTCCAAACTTGCATGGAAGAAACAAACAATCAAATAACCAATCAACCACCGCCCCTCCATCAGCAACGACAATGGCCCTCCTTCTAGCGCCATAATGTGGATGCTAAATCTACATTTGGCTAAAATAAAACAAACATGATTATTGTTAGTTAAATCAAGCAAATCAAATATAGCCTCCCTATGAAATAATTGATCATGTTATCTATGCAAACAAAGTAAGTTATCAAAATAAGCTAAGTGAAAGCATAAGAAAACAAGAGTCAAATTCTATCCCATAGTGGATTGGTGCTTCTATGGAAAGAAGCCCTTTCCCAGCCCTTTGCTATGCTCCAGGATCTTGATGATATGAAAATGCTATGAAGATGGATATGAGGTAGGAAAAATCAGCTCTCAATTGAAGAGAGTGACTTTGCATGAGATTGTGGAGATGAAATGCTAAGATTGTGGAGTGAAATGGACAAAATCATATCTCAATTGAAGAGAGTGACTTCACATGAGGATTGTGGATGAAATGCTAAGATTGTGGAGTTGTGGAGGATTAAACCAATGGAGATGATGTTTATTTATAGAATAGAATGATTTAAGAATGCCAAACATGGAGGATGTGGGACTAAAAACAAGCCAATGAAAATAGGCCACTTGTCAACTTGTGATAGGTTAGAGGATGAGCACATTTTAGTGAATGTGCAAAAGAGGGGGAGATTTCAAATTTGAATTTGAGAGTTAAATGTTGAGTTTGACCTTGTGCAAGAGACATGTAAGGCCTCATAAATGCTTTGTTGTATGTACATGTCAAATTGGGTGGAGATTCAAACTTTGATAATATTCTCCCTTTATGCCAAGTTGAAAGTAAATAAAGATTTTGATAAATCAATTAAATGCAATTTCATGTGCAAGTGGAAAAATCTAGAGAATACAAGTGATTAGGATTAGCATTTAAGATGATGTTAGATGTTTTTGACCCATTTGACTTAGATTTAGGGATTTAAATCAAATCAAAGGGAGATGAAAGGTGATAAATATTTAGTTAAATAAATATTTGATTTATTTAGCTAAGGGGGATAATGATAGGATAAAATTAAATAAAGTTGATTTATTTAATTTAAATGGACGATCCTTAGGGATTAAATCAATTAAACTTGGTTTATTTAATTGATGGGTGAATATGAACTAATTAAATGCATGATGTCAATTTCATGTGTCTACAACATCAAATTCATATTTCAAATGTAGATACTTTATTTTTCAGTGGTGTGTGTGATCCATATTGCAAGAAGCTTACCAATCATCATCCAACTAAATACTCCTACCTCAACCATGTTCTTATTCTTCAACCTATTCTTACATTCACACACACTTGCACTTGAAAATTTTCTTTAGTAACATTTAACCAATGCTCGAAATGATTTTCATCATTAAATTGCAGTAGCCATTAGTAACACTGATAGGTAACACCTCATTTTAGGATATAATGAAATAACATGTTTCTTAATGGTAGGAGAGTACACTACATAGGAAGTGGTAGAGTGAAAAAAATCCTTCCCATACTCCTTCCTCTAAAATTGCATATATGAAAACAACTATAGATGAAACCACATAACCAATACATTCTAGAATGAAATAAAAATCATGGAAACTATCACAAATGACTTACCTCAAGACTTTGCACAAATTGTGTCTACTGCCAAAATGTTGATGAGAAAAATATGGTAGTATTTGAGGGATACATATTACAAAAATGTAACACAAGGAAATGGCCATCATTAGATTTCAATATGAGTATTGCTCGCCAACAACCATTAGTAACACTACAATTGGAATTTTCCCTCCCAATTGGAATATGCATTTTTCTATATTCAAGTTGTTTTTCTTAATTCCCACATTCTTCTCCTCTATGAGCCACCCTCATCTTGCACTCTTAAATATTTCTTTTTGAATTTTAATATCTGGGAATTAATGATTTTCCTTTCATGGTTGATTTTATCTTATATATATATATATATATATATATATATAATATTTCACAATTACATACATATATATAAAAATATATATAGATATATATGTTTATATATTCATATGTATATCTATATGTTATCATACAAATTTGAAGTTCAGTTATGCACACCATCCATAGATAGATGAACAAACAAAGGTGTTGAAGAGGAATTAGGGTAACCTACTAAGATGCTTAGGAGGAGATAAACCCAAGGGATGGGATTTGATTTTACCACATGTAGAATTTACTTATAACAATTTTTTCAAGACATAATACTAGTAAATCTCAATTCGAGTATTCTGAGGAATGTTTCTAAGTTAAGGAAAATGGAAAAAGGAGAGAAAAGTAGTGTTGAGGTAGAATATTTTACTAAGCACCTAAGGAATTTGCATGAAGAGGTGAAGAAACATATCAATAAGATGAACTCTCCATATAAGGCTAAGGGAGATTAGAAAAGGAGGAATAAGGAGTTTCCAGTAGGAGATGAAGTCATGGTTCATTTGCTAAAGGATATGTTTACATTTGGTACATACAACAAGTTAAATATGAAGAAGTTTTGACCATGCAAGATCTTGAAGAAGAATGATTTAGGAAATGCATATGAGGTAGAGTTTCCTAATTAAATTCATGTTTCACCTATGTTTAATTTTTTTTATTTGACATAATATAATGAAGGATTTAAGGAGAATGAATTAAAAAAGGCATAGTGGAACATTTTGGAACCTACATTAGAAAAGGAAGAGATAGAAGAAATTCTAGATAGCCATCTAGGTAGAAGCACAAGAAATGGGAAATATATAGAGTACTTGGTGAAATGGAGAGGAAGGCCTATTAAATATTCATCATGGTTATCTAAAGCTAAGTTTAACCATCCTGGTTTCCCTCTAACACCTAAGAAGTAACATGGTCACTTTTCAAATTAACCTAGGTGTCTGATGCATGAGCATCCAGTGGTGTAAGGGAAATCTTGCATCAATAAAAAATGTTGTATTTTCATTTGTTTGTGGTTTCCTTAGTTTTCTTAGGGCCCATGGTGACTCATGTAGTCTTTGGGTTTGTTTGAAGTTTGAAACAACTAAAAAAGAGTCACATGTTAATTTTAGTTAGTTGACCTATTCGGGTCATATGGACACAAAAATTGACCTCAAGGAGTGAAATTTGAAAATAAGATTTTTGGTGAAAGAATCATCTGAAAATCCTATAGTGTTTGGAAGATATTAAATTTTCATCCACTGGAATTTTACCAATGACATTTAAAACTAAAAATTGAGGCCCTTCAGAGCCCTAGAATAGAGGGAAAAATCTCTAATCTTCTAGATCTAGTAAAATGTAGTTGTAGATATCTTTGCAAGCTTTCCAATGATATATTACAATTAAAAATCTGATAGTCAGATCAAAATTTATGGCCCCAAGAAGCTACCCCAATATAAAGTGAATTTCATTAAAATATCTTCGTAGGCAAGAAATCAAATAGCGGGACTTTTCATGCCAAAACAAAAAGGAAAGTTACACTTTTGAGAAAATTGTAGGGAAGATATTAGGTAAAATAAAATGGTTAAGTGGGGGTTGTAGAAGGTGGATCCATTAGTGCAGATTGTGGTTGTGAATAATAGATTTTCTTTCAAAGTTGATTTTGTTGTAATGAATCAAGCCCATGAGGCTATAGCATTGTAATTTCTGAATTTGTAATTTAATTTTCTAAAAATAATTTAAAGTGAGTTTTTTTTTCTTGCATCTTCTATGTTGGTATCTATTGTTGTGTTTTGTGTTGGTTTCAGGTAGTGTAGCCCTCATCAAGTGGTATTAGAGTAGGTTTTACTGAGTGTGTAAATAGATTTCCAAACGTGATGTAGTTTACACCAGGACTAGTGGTTGTGGGTTTCTAACAAAAGTGTTTAAAATTCATCCGTGAAGAAATCATGGTGGTGGAAGAAATGTTATTGTACCAAAAGAGGGTTATAGATCCCTACACAGACAAGTTCAAGCACTATAAGAGGAGCTACATCAAGGGTTTGAGCCTAGAAGAGAAGATGAAAGTGAAGATAAAGCTTAAAATGGGGAATAGTTCAAAGAAGAATAAGATGTAGTAGATCTAGAGCAAGTTAGATTATTTAAGGCCATTTCTAAGATTGGGAAAAGGAAAAAGATCAATGTTTCTACATTTTCTAGGAATCTTAATCCAAAAGACCCGATTTATTAGTATGGAGGCGTACTTTGAGTATGAGGAGGTGGAAGATAGGAAAAGAGGAAAGAAATCGTAAAGGAAAAAGGAAAATAACGAGATAGGACTGGATGGTGGAAAAATTAAAAAAATAGTTCATTCGTATGGACTATGAGCTAGATTTGTCAAAGAAGATACAAGGGCTGATACAGGAAGGAAAATTTATCAAGGAGTATACAATGGAATTCTACCATGTCCTGATCAGAATAGGCCATTCTAAGACAAACAAGGAGAAAGTTTCCTATCATATAAATGTGTTAAAGGTGAGTATTCAAGAGTAGTTGAGTTTGGTAAGAATGACAACCATTGAAGATGCATATCAGTTTGCTTTGAAGGTAGAATAAAAGTTGAACAGAAGGTTTGAAAGCAAGAAAAGAGGTGGAGGTCATGGAGGAAAGACTAGTGGATGGTCATATGGAGGCCGAAGTGAAAATTAAAAGAAGACTGGAGGATCTAGTAGTAGCCAAAACCATAAATGAGATAACACCTACCATCCTTGTGATAAAAATAATGGAGACCAAATAGGATGAGAAAGATCTAGATGAGGATTGGGAAGAGAAGGCTTTCATGGAACCTGTTTCCAATGTGGAGAAAAAGGAGATAGAGCCTTTGAGTGTCCTCAACATCAAGGAAGGACAAATAGAATACCTGAGGGTAATGCATGAGTTGCACATGTAGATGAAGATGTTGAGTCTTTACATTTTGAGGATGCAGAAAGAGGAGAGGTTTTTGTTACTAAAAGAGCCTTGTTGAATAAGGAGAAAGAACCAACTCAAAGGAGGAATTAGTTTCACACCAAATGTAAGTGTGAAGGTAAAGTTTGCAATGTTATTATTGATGGAGGTAGTACTATGTAGTGTAGAAAAACAAATCCCTTTTTCACAGTTAATTTGGAAATGAGTAATATTAAATTGAGCCTAATGTTGCCTTGATTTAGTGTTGTAATGTGTTTTACACATTCACATTAAGTGTAGGGAACTTTTAAAGTAAATGGACCTAATTGTGCCCTATTTAGGGTGTTGTAAAGTGTATGTTTACACCTTCACACATTACCATGATTAAATATATAGTAAAATACAAATCACATGAATAAAACTCTACCAAATCTTATAATAAGGTTTTCTATATTTCAACTAGAGGATTTAGGTTCATTAGATTAATCTTTCTAGATTATCAGTCCCAGAGAGATTACCCATCTCTTGGATTTAATTAACATGATGTCCCTTATTTCTCATCGACGATTTAAAAAAGATGATGCCACAGATTCCATTGTTGCATCTTTGTTAGGATATAGATGCAATAGCTCAAGTGATGATTTTACCCGTAAATGTGAGCCAGAGGCATCGTTGATACCAAACACTACTGGTTTTAGTTTCAATTCTTGATTAAAGTTTTCTATCTAAAATAAAATAAGAAACATACTAATTACATGAAAGTAAATTTAGCTAATAAAATAAACACTAAATACACTGCATAGATAAACTTATCTAACTCTAGTTTCCTTTGAAAATTAATTACTTTTGGAAGAAGTAAGTTTAACTAATTACCATAATAAAACATGCACTAATAAACTTATCCAATACTAATTGGTTGAAAATTAACTATAATAAATAATTCAAAATTAGTTCTCCATACTTATTTCCTTATTTAACCATACTAAATATACTATTTATTTTGCAAATAAATTAAACTAAAAGCACTTCAAGAATCACTTTTGCAAATATCTCTTAAATAAATAGTTATTTCTCCTCAAATTAAACCTAAACTATTTAAAATTCTTCAAGAATTACTTATTAGCTGATAGTCTATTTTGTTTGAAGTTTCTGTCAAGAATTTTGTTAGTCCAACTGTGAATTGGATTTGTTGGCATCAGAGATTTCCTGACCGGTAGCGACTAGATCAGGTTTTTTTGTGGCGACATGGAGCTTGGTTTATATGTGGGTTAGCAGTGGTGGAATTGGTGTCCTTGATATGCAGAAGTTGAACTGTAAGTGTTTTCTCATGGGAATGCTTAATCATTCTGTCATTGTTATACGATGGGGGTGGACGAAGTAAATGCGGGCGAATGAAGTAAATGCAATATTGAGTGTTGCAGTGTAGGAAAGTATACTTTGTTTAAGATGTATTGTCAACACTACCATTGTGGTGTTAGTTTCATAGCAGACTATTTATATGGTCATTTTGATAGTAGATTAGAGGGTTTTGAAACTAGTGTTCTCCCCAATCTGTAAGTTGTTTTACATGGGTGTTTTGCATAGATGATTTATTGATTGTTTATGTTAAAAGTGTTGTTTTCTGGAATCTGTAAGTCATTTATATGGGTGTTGCAGTGTGGGAAAGTAATGTTTGAAATGTGTTAGAAAATATATTTATGTTAAAAGTTGCATTGTCGAAAGAGCCATTGTGGTGTTGGTCTAATAGTAGACTATTCTAAAAATTGTCGGCTTTAATTCCATGGTTCATTTAATAGGAGACTATTGTAAAAATTGACAGCTTCGACTTTGTTTTATAGGAGATTGGAGGGTTTCAAAACTGTTGTTTTGCACAATCTGTAAGTCTTTTTACATGGGTATTTTGCATAAATGATTTATTTATTATTTATGTTAAAATTGTCATTGTCTAGAATCTGTAAGTCGTTTTACATGGGTGTTTGGTGTTATGGTTTTTTACACTTAAATCTTCTTTCTTTCATCAAAAAAATATGGTTAGGGTTAGTAATTTTATCGCCCTGCACTTTTTGTTTTGGCCATTAAGATAGGACCAATTGCAGATTAACATAGGAGTGATTGCATAAATATATGGCCTTATACCCTTTACCATACTAGCAATTGTAGTTAAGTCTTATTTCTTTGGTAAAAAAATATGGTTAGGGTTAGTTATTTTATCGCCCTCTATTTATTTTTTTAGTTATCTCTCTGCATCTTTTTCATTACACCCATTATGTCATGCCCAAAAATTTCATCTAGAAAACCTAAGAATTTTTTTTAAATTTTTTTTTAATTTTTCTTTTAAGATGCATTAGCTATAACAAAATACCATTATTAATTCTAGGGTTATTTTAACAAGATGAAGCATACTATATATGTGTATATAAACTTTTATATCATTAACCAATCATAGTTAAACCCAAAATAAAAGACCATGTTATTGCTTAGTCAATAAATAAATAATAATAGTGACATCATTAGATCAACCATTTATGCCAAGATAATAGTAAACTATCATTTAAGTAACACTTGATAGTGATAATACTATTTATTTAATTAACTTCAATAATATGCATATATATTCTTAATTTACCCTTTCCACTCCCATAGTAAAATTTTTTCTCTATTTAATCTATTTAATTGTATGTATTTATTTTATGGTTATAATTTACAACTTTACATTGTTAGTAAATTTATTTATCTAGTTACTTGTACATGTATTTATCTCAGGGTTACAATTTACCTTCTTTTCTTTTTTTACATTCTTAGTAACTTTCATTATTTGATGATTATTAATAAGGCATGCTAACTATTTAAAGTTATAACAAGTAAATTAGGAATATTCTTTTAAGTGAACCCACCGTTAATAATATAACAAAAAAGAAACTAAACAAGATAAATCAAAAGGTGAATTTAAGATAGTGCACAGGTTAACCATGAAAGCTAGAATTTTCAAAGATCATAAATATTTATTTAGATTACAATTTCAAGGACTATCATTTATGAAATTATAGTAATAATTATATTTTAATTTGACATTATAAATATCATTTCTCCCCCTAAACAATATTTTTAATAATATATGGGTGATTAATACTGTTAACTTGATTATTCCTTTGATCTAATTAATACCAATCTTTCTTAATATTAACATAAATAATTCCAAGTGATCTAGGATATGTGAAAATCAATACTAACATTATGATTATCTTTATTGCTGTAGTAATAACATTAATATTTTTCTGATTATAAATATGACGATGACTCAAGATTTACTTTTAATAAATTATTAACAATTATATAATATATTTACTTCATTGCTTGTCCATTTTACATTCAACCTTTAAAGCCATTAATTCAACCGAGCATATTTCAACACCTTAATATTCTGATGTCCATTTTAAAATTCACGGAAGAGGGGGAAGAGTTTACCGGAATTAAATTAAAGTTTTAGGTCAGTAAAATTACATTAGGAAATAAGAAAACCCTAATCGCTATGAAGACTATTTGACTGCTGGGAGAAGAGGGCAATTTCAACAAAGGTAAGGGTATATATATATTTATTTATTTCATAACTACCATAATATTTTCATTGTTTAATTTACCAGACATCTCTGTAATTATTCTTGTCCTTAACTGGCCCTCAGCAATAAGATGGTTATTGGCAGCTTTTATGATTAAAAGAAAATCCATACTCCGATCTTGAGGCTGGCGACAGAGAGCTAGTGCAGAAGGACCGAGGCGACCAACTCAAATTTAATATTCAGATGCACAATTTAGTAATCCCACCATTACAACATCATCAAGGACAAGCAGCATGCTGTAGAGTTCACGACGGAAAGTAGGGTATATTATTATCTTAGCGGTTACTAAGTTTAAAGGAGGAGGTTAGGTAACTTGCCTTGGTCAATTTCTGACACAATGAAGTAGGTAATTTCACGCATATGGACAGAATTTTACAGAAGGCCGAAAGTTTAGTTGGGTGGAGAATTAAAGATTCACATCAACCATTAAGGCATGAGATTTGCAAAAAAAGTACTGTAAGGATTTGATGGGAGAGGGTCATAGAGAAGATTTTGTTCGCTGCTAGTAAATAAATGCTATTCTCGAACAATGGCTCAACATTCCACAGTTCAACACGACAAGGAGGATTAGTGTTGATTTCTTTTATTGTCTATGGTCGAGATTCAATTTTAAGACAATTCATCCCTGCACAACTCGAGGTGGGGGTTGTTAAGTGATTGACCTGCCTAGAAGGGACTGACGTGCCATACTCACCACAACATTTAATATGCAAGTAGTCCGACAGAAGATTTTATTGTAAAACGATGTGGCTCCTCCTCTCCTATTAATTATTGCATGCATTTAGGAAATTGCAGTGACCTCAACGATGGCCTATAATCCCAATAATTGTACTAGAAAACAATGTCATATACAATTTAATATCTTAAAGTGTTAGTTGGTGCTAGTGGAGGGGATGGCGTAGTCTTAATGAGAAATGAACCTTGGCTATTCAACTTCTTACACATCGACTGGATGGAAGTACATCTTAGAGGAAGTAGGAGATTACACAAAAGATTTGTTTCAATTTGCTGAGCGCTCTATTCTGAGGCAGCCCTTTTTGGCTTTTATGAGTACGCCTCTTAGGGTTTGACTCTTCTGCAGGAAAAGAAAAAGAAGGCATTTGTTGAGCTGGTGCGGATACAAGCTGAGGTAATCATGGAAATTAGAGGCAAGTGGTAATATAAGTCAAGAGCCCTGCCACTGCTACCATGAGCTCAAGCATTATCACTTCAGCCAAGGGCTAAGGTGTTATGTCGTTGAAGTGCAGCAAAAGAAATGATGGTACTAACATTAGTTATAAAGCGTGCTGGCATGGTTCGGCGAGAAAGCCTATTTTGCCAATTGCATTCCTAGAAAATTTTCTACCATGAGGTATATACGATACAAAATTGTTGCTCGGTTATGAGATGCCTGTGTAAAAGCTCAAGTTACGACTTACCAGGCGATACTGTACCTCCACGTGACTTATAGTATAGGCTCGATGTGAATGCAACTTATCGCAGACTCAACTAGGGTGCATGGAAGCTAATCCATTTATTGGTATTTTGCAGGAATATGGCTGATCATACATGATTCCCCAAGATAAGACTCATTGCCATTAATATGGTCAGTGGTTGTGTTATGCCTACTAGGAGCTAATATTTATTGAAGAGATGAATTTTGAACTGGCAGGCCTTCTATTCGCCCTACCAGTTTGTCCATCGATGCCATAGGATTTACTTCATAGATCCCTCATCACACATTTTGTTGTTTTCTATCCATGTACATAAATGCTTATTTTCTCACATACTTAACTGCTCAGTTCTGCAAGCAAAGGACTATCAGATTTGATGGGTACTCAAGACAAGAAGTTTGTTGTATAGGGCCAAAGTATTCCCTATTCTTCCAAGTGCGAGCCCTATTATTACCTCAATTTATCTATTTACTCATTTTGCACGAGCAGGCCGATGTAAGAATACCACTACGAAGAGGCCCTAGTTACATTGAAACTAACTTTTCTTACTCCACATCCACATAGGTTAATATTTATTTCCCTTATCGATTTCTTTAATGAGATTGATGACTACATTAAGTAAATTTTAACAAGGTAGGATATAGAACTAAATGTCATTCTTTTTAAGGTGAAAGCAGAGGGAATTTAAGGCAAAAAGATAATTCTGTTGCAGTGTAGATGGATGTTCTGATACAAAAGAACTGACACCTCACCATTTATTGCATCTACCATCTACTAGAATTGCAGTTGTTTCTGGGTCGCTTTAGAAAGCACAGATCGATTTGGTGGCCTATGGGCCCAATCTTGTTGATTGTGTACATATGTTCACTCTTTCTCTCTTTTCTAAAATTTTTATTTCAGAATTAAGCAAGCATAGATATACATTCATAACAAGGGGCTCAATAACAACAAAAACATTTTCCTGTAACTCATTATTTAACTCTATCACTCCAACTAGTTATTTTAACATAATGCATTATTTACCTTAAGTACAAACACTAAAACATATCTTCCCAATGTTGCCAAAATACCCAATTTCTTTCCATTTCATATCTGACTAATTTTTTTTTTTAGAAAGCAATCCTAGTGCAATAAAACTTCCACTGTTCACTTTTAAGAACCAGGTTACTAGACAACCATTATATAATTCCAAGTGATGAAACTTGCTCTTTCCAATTTCTCTTAGTTATATGTGAAATCCATCTTTTTAAACTTGCAACATTACTATACTATAAAAAAAAAATAAACAATAAATTTACATGCCAAAAGCTTGGGCTTGCTCTCCACCCTACCGTAATGGCATCATGGAGCCTTGTAGGCCCTAGCCATACCCCCGAGCAAGAATTATTTTAGCTCCACAATGATCAATGGAGTCTTTCCTTATTTTTACAAAAGGGATAAGACAAACATAGCACAATTTACATTCATCTAGGTTCTTTACTTTTTGTTTCCAAATGTAATCCATACAATGGGTCCTCTTTACAACCAAGAAAGAAGAGCAAATGGAAAATGAAGAACTTATCTTTTCTTTGGATGATGAAACTGAAATATTCTATCCATCTTCCCTCTCCAAACCAAGCTATCTTCATCACTATCTTGCCAAAGAGATGGGCTCCTCTCCTTTTCTCCTTCTTTCTACCATCTTCACTCAAGTTCTCCAAGAGGAGAAGTGGGTAACACCCCACTCATTCATCCTCTCTAAATTATATAGGAGTTACAACTTGCAAATTTAGGTGGGGAGATGTGAAGTGTACCTACCTCTATCAATGAGAGTATTTTCCTTATTAAATAGGAAACATGCACTTGGACAACCCCTCCATCTTTCCATCCCATTCTCTCTTCAAAACTCGCCACTTTCCATCATGAGGACTTATCAAAGGTCAAATCATGTCCTAGGGGCACTATTTTATGCCTAATTGACCCCTACCACTATGGTATAGACCCTAGGGGGTTTATTTTTGCATCCCCACCCAAGAAATTGACCAACCACCCTCTTTAAAGTCCCACTTAAGGTTCTATCCGAGTTTCACACTTGGATAAGGGTTCCTAAACCTTAACCCCAACTTACATCTCACAAGACACAATTAAATAACCTTTCAACCCAAAAGAATAAACATAGTAACTATTTTCCCTCGGCTCCAAAATAAGGAAATCAAGTACATAAGCACAAAAGGGTGTCTTTCAATTTGTTCCCATTGGTTCTGTGTTCTCGTATTAGCACCCCTTTTCTTTCCTACACATTACCAATGAAATCATAAGCAACAATCATATATCCCATTAATTTGGTAACTAAAATAAGATTTAATTGTGCAACCATTTCATTAAAATTCCAATTCACATTCATAGTTTACAAGTGCCTAATACTTCCATGGCAATGATAATAAAACATTTCAAAATGAAACACAAGCACATTTTCATGAAATCACACTATGCATTGCCTGAAATATATCTAAACATCTATAAGTATATAACAAAATTAAGATTGTATTATTCACATGCAAAGTGGGGTCTTACAGGCCACACCACCCAAAACCCACAAAATCACATGAGATACCAACACAAAGATGCAAGACAAAAAATGATTAAATTTCAATTGTTTTCAAAAATGAAATTATAGATTCAAAGCTTACATGCTACAACCTCAGGATTGATTCATTACAACAAAATCAAATCTAAAAAGAAAAATATACTATTTAGAGCCACAATCTGCACTATCAAGCCACATTCTACAACTCCCTCATATCCCTTTTTATTTTACCCAATAACCACTCTATAATGTTCTAGAAAGTAAAAATTTCCCTTTTGTTTTGGCACCAAAAGTCCCACCATTTGATTTTTGGCCTAGGAAGAAATTTTTAATGAAATTCACTTTTTAGAGGACCAACTTTTCAAGGCCATAAATTTTGATCTAAGTGTCTGATTTGCTATTATTACATATCATTGGAAAGCTCTCAGTGAGATCTACAATACTTAAACCCATTGTAGGTTGGTTCAGCCACTTTTTGAGTTGTTTCAGGGCCTCTAAATTTTTAATATGAATTTGAAGATGCATTGGAGAAATTTTTCGAGATAGAAACTTTAATTTCTCACAAACTATGTAGGGTATTGAGGTGATTTTTTCACAACTAGAAATTATTTATAGTTATTCTCCTTGGGGCAAATTTTTAGGTCCATATGAGCCCATTTAGGTTGACTTACTAAAAAATAGTAAGTTCCTATTTTTCAGTATTTTTGATGCTTGATTTCCTTACACCCCTTAAGTGCCATCATGGGACTCAAAACAACAAAAGAAAATAAGGAAAAAGAATTTTTTTTGGGTGATGCAAGATTACCCTACACCGTTGGATGCTCCTACATCAAAAATTTATTATCTTCAAATCCAAACATGATTTTGCATTGAAACTTTACGAGCATACTTATTTAGTCAATCCAAATCTTCAAGAAAAATTATGCATCAATCCATGCTCAAATGTAAACTTACTACAAATAATAACCTTGTGTAATTACAAGGTTGAGACACCATTTTCCTAACATTCTCACACATGTTGAACACCTTGCAAGAGAAAAAAAAAACATCAACACTATAATTTGATCATTAGGGGCCATGAGGCCTATAGAATCCAAACACCATCTAAACTTCTCTATGCGCATATGCTTAATTAAAGAATCTACAATATTAATCAAATAATCTACCTTAACCAATTCCAACCTATCACCATTGATCATGTCTCTAACAAAATGATACTATACATCAATGTGCTTGGTTTTGGCATGAAATATCAAGTTCTTAGCTAGATTTATTGCACTTTGACTATCACAATAAGCTGTCATTGTACCTTTTTTAATTATAATATTTGCATACAATCTCCTAAGACAAATGGATTAGTTACAATCATGATTAGCTACCATATACTCACCTTCAATAGTGGAATGTTAATCAATGAGAACTTATTTCTTACTCATCCAACTAATTGTGCCACCAAATAAATTAAATACATAAACATTGGTGGATCTTCTTCTATCAACATCACCTACCTAGTCCAAATCCACATAATGACAAATACCAAGGGAATTCCAATCTCCCACCATATTACCGTGATAACACAAGAATTAATCCAAAATACCCGATAAATATTTTAAGACTCTTTTAACTACATCCCAATGACTTCTACCATGATTAGACATATATATAGAAATAACTTCAACTACTTGGGAATTTTTTTCTATAATGCAAACCATAATGTACATTAAACTTCCAATTGTACTCTATTAAGGCACTTTGGTGATTTCTTCCATCTTCAATGGGAATATTGAACAATCTAAAGCAAATAAATTTGTTTCAACTATAAAAGGAACACAAAATGGTATATAATTATGTATATTAAACCTCTATAAAATTGGATTGACATACTTACTTTGGCTAAGCCATTGCTTTCTATTCACTCTATCTCTTTTGATTTCCATCCCAAGAACATGTTTAGCTACACCAAGATATTTCATTTCAAATTTAGCCATAAGTTGAGACTTTAGTTATAGAATCATTCCTTTCCCTTTACTAATAAATAACATATCATCAACATATAATACAATGAACAGGAAAAATTTACCATCAAATTTATAATAAACCTAGTGATCTAATTTAGAATGCTCAGACCCCATTTCAACATATATGTATCAAATTTTTGGTACCACATCCTAAGACTCTATTTGAGGCCATACAAAGAGTTCTTCAATTTACAAACCACATTAATTTTACCTTTCACCATGTAGTTCTTTGGTTGTTTCATGTAAATATCCTCCTTCAAATCACCATGAAGGAAAGTCATTTTCACATCTATTTTCTCTACCTACAGATTATAAGAAACAACAATATATAGAAAGAATCTAATGGATATCATTTTTGTAATAGGAGAAAATATCTCACCATAATCAAAACCATCAACCTAAGATTGACCCTTCAAAATTAATTGTGCTTTGTACTTCTCAATACCTCCATCTAGACACATCTTTTTCACAAACCCCCATTTACAAGCAACAAGTTTTCATCCTTCAAGAAATGATGCAAGATCTCATCTATCATTATTTTTCAAAGATTTAATTTCTTCATCCATAAAACTCTTCCAAGGTTCTAAATCATTCATACTTAATTCATTTTCTATAGAATCAGGTTCATCAATGTTAATATTAGAAAAAATACATCTCCAATCATTAGGATATAAATTTGAACAAGTTGAGATGGAGGTTCTTCCTCCTCTTATGAAGATTCAAATATATATGAGCTCTCCTCAACTTCTTGTCTATCTAAGGGCCCATAATTTCAACTTTCTCAAGTGTAGAAGGAAGTTGAATCATATCTTCCTATTTACATTTTTTTGGGTGCAATGTAATATTAGAAAAATTAGTTTCTCTAAAACTAACACTTCTACTATATATTACCTTCTATTATATAGGATCCCAAAGCTTGTATATGTTCACACCATCACTATCTCTAATGAAGATACATTTCACAACCTTATTCTCTAACTTTTTTTTACTCTCCTTTGGTACATGTGCATATTCCTTGCAACCAAAAAATATAAGATATATCAATGAAGGCTTGTGACCCAACCATGCATCTATAGGAATCTTATCAACAAGAGCTAATCTATAGGAGACATGTTAATTAGGTAACAAGTAATTATAATTAATTCAACCTAAAACCTTTGTTCTAGACCAGAACCACTCAACATACTCCTAGCCTTCTATATCAATGTCCTATTCATTATTTTTGAAACTCCAATATATTGTGGAGAATATAGATTTTTCTTTTGCCTCATAATTCCATAATATTTATAAAATCTATCAAAATAATTAGAGAAAATTCATTTCCATTATCATTCCTCAAACATTTTATTTTCTTTCCAGTTTACAACTCAACCATTGCTTTAAATTATTTAAATGGGCTAAAAACTTAAAATTTACTATTTATAAAATATACCCATGTCCTACTGTAATTGTCAATAAATATATGGATTTTCCAATTGAAGGAACATCTACAAGAACAAACACATCAAAATGAATAAGACTTGATACGCCATAAGATTTATGATAAATTGACTAAAACTAAACCTTGTTTTATTCTCCATAAATTTAATGCTCAAAAAAATCAAAATCAAGATTACAATAAGAGATCCCTTCAATAATGTTTTTATTTTTCAAGTTCCTTAGACCATTTTCTCCAATGTGTCCAAGTTTCTAGTGTCATAACATAGTCTTATTTGTAGGTGAATTTGATTTAGAAGAAAGAGCACCCCTGGGTACCTAGAAGCCATGACCTTTATTCTAAAGATGTAACCCTCTCATCTTCCAACAAAGTAGTTATAATCTTTCTTTTCACAAAAAGTACTATTGCAATTAGTAGTGCATTTATTGATTCTGTACAATATTCCTTATCTTACACCTCTAGTAATCACTATAGCACATCTAACCATCTTATATCCTGCATTAAAAAAGACTACTTGGAAACTCACATCTATTAGTTTGCTCATAGATAAAAAAAATCATTTTCATCTAAGGATATGCAACACACCATTTTGACACCAATCAATGCCAATTGAGCCAACATATTAAATTATTCTAGGTGGTATTTAATTCATCTAATCTCGTCCATCCCCAAGGAATGTAATTCCTTCCTCAAGAAAATCATATTCACTAAATATGTGGCTTGATACATTTCACCAAGTTTCTTCCATATTTTTTGAACCAAAGGTTTCTTCATGGAAATTTTTCATAACAAAGTCTGCTAGGAACAATGTAATTAGACCTTTGGATTTATGGTCCATAATATTATATTGAACAACCAAATTAGGATCTACAAACCTCATAACATTATCATAAACAACATCCCACATATCTTGAACTATTAACATATCCTCCATCTTCAGCTTCCACATCTCAAAATTGTTTCTGGACAAATTCTCTAACTTTATTCTCCCTGATGTGCTTGCCATATGAAATTCCTATAACAAGATCACAAATCATCTCTTACACAATCTCCCACTCAAATTGGGATTAGTTCAGAAAACCCAAGAAACCACAACTAAAACCAAAGGTGAGAAAGCTCTGATACCACGTGTAAGGAAGGTAAAGTAACAAGACAAATTCCTACACTACTCTCAAAATGAGGGTTATGCAAAAAAAAAAATATCTTCAAATACATACATAATATTGCAACAAAAAATTATGAGTATGCTTATTTAGCTAATCTAAAGCTTTGGGAAAAAAATTGCATCAATCCATGCTCAAACATGTAAACTTACTATAAATAGTAACTTCATGTAATTGCAAGGTTGAGACACCATTTTCTAAAGATAATGATGTTAAAAAATTAACAATCTTGATTAATCAAGTGATATTAATGACTATTATTCTTTCTTAGGATTATGTATTTCCTAGTTACTATGAGGTTCATGGATATGAAGAATTACATTTTTTTCTATGGTATCTTCTTCCACTAACAATTTAATTGGTTTGGGATGACTTTCCTATTTGACTACATGACATTGGTGGTGTTTGGAGTGATATAAAATTCAAGTATTTTTCTTGAGTGATCTTTACATTTCCTAAGTGATCCTTCTGATTGCATATCTTTTGGCTCTGATTGGAATTTTATTCCCCATTGTTTTGGAGTTATATTTCCATATACTAACAATAATCTCCACTCTAAAGGTTTTCTATGTATGATAAACACTTAGCAATCATATTAAAGGTGGAGAAGTAGGGGTTTGGAGCAATTTTCAAATATTTACGAAGTCACAAGTTTTTGTTCATAGTTTAATTTCAAACCATTTTCACATAACAACAAATGGGTAATGTCTAAAATGCATTTCTAAGAGTGTTGTAGTCATTCAAGGATGATGCTAAAAACCTTATTTAATGAATGTGCCACTTCTATTATTAATATGTAATATATTCCAATTTGTGGGTGTTTCAAATAGTTTAAGTTCCTGACATATTTCATTGCAAAATATCTATATTTTTGTTATTATCATTATTTCTCTATATTTCAATACCAAACTATAAACACATCAAAAAAAATCACAGTACGGTAGATATTATAATGGTATCATTGTGGAAGTATCCAACCATCCTAGAGGGTTTGTGAATAATAATAATATATTGGAATAAGTAATGCAACCACCTTTTACACATCATTATAATTCAAGAATAAAAAAATCAATCCCTAATCTTGAGGACCCACTAAAAAAAGATTTATTTGAGGGAGTTGAAAGAGTTGAAGTAAATATGGGTGATAGAGAACACAAATACCAATATGAACCTAGTACAAGAGAGATGGTCAATGATCTTGCTAGGGGACATCGATACTTATAACAAAGTTTAGCTCAAATGGTGGCATTAATTACCAAATATATGGTGGTGAATAATAACAATGGTTGAAACAATGGTGGGAACAATGGTGGAAACAATGGGAATGTGAATGGTTCCATAAATAATAGAGCTACAAATCAAAAAACTATGACATGAGAAAAAAATTAAAGACCCCTCATACTTAATTTTCCACCAAGAGTCAACCTATAAATTTAAGAAGAACCAAAAAAACAAGAGTTGCAATATTGTATTCTAGAAGATTGGAGGAATTGAAGACTTAAATTTCAAGGTGAAATATCTTTTTGAGGCTATGTATGGGACTTAGATTTAAACATAGGCCAAATAGAAGTGGTTGACAACATAACTAGGAATCATAGAGAAATGTGGAGAAGTTATCTATTTCATACTATGATGGTGCTAAAAGGCACAAGACAATTGAGATGGGGGGTGAATTAGTTGTCACCAAATTCAAACACAAAACTTCAAACACTTATTAACTTCACAACCACACTATTATGTTATTAAGTATGAACATGAAATATAGATAACATAAAGAAAAATCAACACAATGAACACTAGATTTTATGTGGAAAACCCAATGATGGAAAAACCATGATGAGGATTAACTCACAATATAAAGTGATAAAACCAAATATAAAAAGGATCACTACCTAGATACAAAGCCTTCTGCAACAAAAAGGACTCATTGTCCAACAAGGAGGCTCATTCCTATAGATATAAAAGATAACAGAAAGATCCACCAGTTCTATACACATTTGTAGCCTTGTATAGAATATTGCAAAATCTCCAACCCACTTTTGAATCTAACACAATGAAGTATTACTACCTCAACTCACTTTCACACACTTCTATTCTTCACTTGAGGCTTACTTCATTAATTGTGTATGCTTTTAATCCTTCACATCTCAACTTGAATTTATACCACCTTCAACCTTAGAAACTTTCTCCAAGTTCAACCACATACACTTCATTTCATAAATTCAAATTAGATCAGTAACTCAACATTCTTACAGTGGAAAGGAATGAGATTGGACCAATTAAACACTTAACCAAGACCAAAAATAATGTCTCTGATCAACCACACACTCCCTTAATTAAATTTTAATTCTTCATATGAAGTGTAAACACTAGTTCAACTAAACCTAATGAAAACACAAATGAACATTGAACTACATCCTTCCCAACAAGAAGATAGCATGCAGATGACACAACATGCTTCATTATGCATAATAATACTTCTTAGCTTACTTTAGATACATCTGCAGCAAGTGCAACAACCTTCAAACACAAAACATCTTCCATCAGTCCATCTAGACTGAACAAACACATACAACAACTCTAAAACTCAAATTATAGATCACCAAACCACAAACATCTTTGCCAGAACCTAGAGAACATTGTTACAAGAAATATTCCAAATCCACAAGATGCAAAACAAAACAATGGAGGACTATAGATCAGAAACATTTCTCCTAGTCCATAGATAACCAACTCTGCCAAAATAGTTCACACATTGATGAACACAAATTTCACACTCGATCAAAACAAAACCTACAAATCAAGAGATATCACCATTTCATCATCAAAAACAACCCCTTAGATCCACACAAGCATGGGATCAACACAGAAGAAACATAGAGCACATACCAAAGCACATTTTGAACCCATACATAACTTTGACTTCACTCTTTATTAATTTTCTCAAAAGCACTTGGAAACTCATCATTTTAGCACATCTGCAACATCATAAGGATAGCTCCATGTACTCACAACATCTCAACAACATCTCAGCTATACATGCACAATCTACAACATACTAAACTATGTTGACATCAATGACAACACCACCAAAATTTCTCATACTTGCAACAATCTCCCCTTTTGTCATTGATAGCAACACATGATGTGAAAAACCATCAAAGACAACTCTCTTCCTCTTCATGACTCTCTCCTTTCTTCTACTTTTTTTCACATTACTTTCTCCTCCCCTTTGAAATCAATGGAAAAGATCAAAGGCTCTGATTAATCCCCCTTAGGAGTACACCCATTCAACTCATACTACAACAATGAAAATCTTTTCTACTCCCCCCATGGAGTAGACCCATTCATCAATCCAAATAAATCAAGAATCCATGAATTCACTAGACTGATTCACCTCCATTTGCACCTAGTTTGGAGGGCCAATGACCCCCAACCTCCCCCCAATTACTCAAAATTATCCTTTGGAAGAGTCTTAGTAAATATATTTGCAATTTTCTCCTTCATTGACACATACTCCAGCCTAACTTTATTCTCCAACACCTTCTCTCTCAAGAAATGATATCTAATGGATATGTGTTTTGTTCTTGAATGTATTACCAGATTCTTTGAAATATTTATAGCACCTTGTATTTTCATAGAAAATAGGAATAGGCTCATCACATATCACTCCAATGTCTTTTAGATTTTGCTTCATCCACAAAACCTGTGTGCAACAGGATGCTACAACAATATATTCTACCTCTGCAGTGGATAAAGAAAATGAGTCTTGTTTCATACTCAACCAAGAAACCAATCTTCCACCAAGAAAGAAAGAACCTCCACTCGTACTCTTCTGGTCATCCACAGAACCAGCCCAATCTAAATCATTATAAGCACTCAAAGTGAAATCAACATCCTTAGGATACCATAAGCAATAATCTGATGTACTTTTAAGATATCTGAATATCTCCTTTACAACTATAACATGTGCCTCTTTAGGATTTTCTTGAAATTTTGAAACTAAACATGTTGCATGCATGATGTCTAGTCTAGTAGTAGTAAGATACAATAGCCCACCAATCATAGATCTATATTTCCTCTAATTAGCTTTAGTAGATTCATCATCTTTATTTAGCTTACATCTGGTCACCATAGGAGTACTAACCAGTTTGGAGTCATCCATTCAAAAATTCTTCAATAGCTCTTTCACATACTTAGATTGTGAAATGAACATCCCCTTATCAATTATATTTACTTGAAGACCAAGAAAGAAATTCAACTCACCAATCATGGAAATTTCAAATTATTTTTGCATTTCCTTCTACAAATATTTTACACATACTTCATTTCCTCCAAAGATGATATCATCAACATATACTACCACTATCAACATTTTGTTACCTTGCACTTTGAAGTAAAGATTATTGTCAGTAGAGCCTTTGTTGAATCCTTGTTGTGTCAGGTATCTATCCAATCTTGCATACCATGCTCTGGGAGCTTGCTTCAGTCCATACAATTCCTTCTTCAACTTACAAACCATATCTGGTTTGTCTAATAACTGAAATCCTTCAATTTGTTCCATGTATACTTCTTCCAATTTACCATTTAGAAATGTTGACTTGGCATCCATCTAATATACTTTGAAATCCTTGTGGGTAGAAAATGCCAAAAACATCCTAATAGCTTCCATTCTAGCCATAGGAGAAAAACTTTCTTCAAATTCTATACCTTCAACTTTGTGAGTATCCCTTGCATACAAGTCTTGCTTTGTTTCTTACAACTTCACCATTCAAATCTTGCTTTGTTTCTTATAACTTCACCATTTTCATTCCTTATTTTAGAACACCCATTTTGAACCAATTACATTATTATTCATAGGTCTAGGAGCTAATTCCCATGTCTAATTATTTTCTATTTGTTGCAACTCTTCTTTCATAGCTCTAACCCAACTCTCATCTTCACATGCTTCACACATAGACTTAGGTTCTATTTTAGAAAGTAAACATAGATTTACCTTATCTGCTATTTTACTACTTGTCTTCATACCTTCACTCTTATCTCCAATTATTTTTTCCTTTGGATGATTCTTCTATTCATACTTTGGAGTCTTAGAAATAGGTTCTGGTTCATTTTCTTCTTCTTCTTCTTCAGTCTGTTCTTCTTCCTCTTCATTATTCTCTTTAGGTACTAGTACAACAATAGTATCATTTGGTTCCACTTCATTTATCTCAATAGTTCTATGCATGTCCTCATCAACCTTTACATTATCACTCTCAACAATCTTAATCTTTTATTGAAGCATCTATATGCTTTGTTGCTAGTTGAGTACCCTAGAAAAATTCCTTCTTCACATCTAGCATCAAACTTCCCAAGATTTTCATCATCTCTGTTAATGTAAAATCTACTTCCAAATACCTTAAAGTACTTCACATTAGGAGTATTACTGTTCCATAACTCAAAAGGATTCTTTTTGTTGTTGCCTATAATTTGAACTCTATTAAGAATATAAATAATAGTGTGTATCACCTCTCTATAGTACACATCAGGTACATTTTATTTTTTCATCATGGTTCTTGTAGCTTCCTATACCATCCAGTTTTTCCTCTCAACCACTCCATTCTACTAAGGGGTTCTTGGAGAAAAGAAGTGTCTTTTTATGCCATTCTCTTCACAAAATTCATTAAATTCATGAGAATTTAATTCTCCACCTCTATCTAATCTCAAAAATTTGATTCTTAGGTTCACTTCTTTTTCCACTCTTGCTTTGAACACTTTAAACCTATTTAGAGCCTGAGTCATCTCTCTAAGAAAAGCATCCCATGTCATTTGAGAATAATCAATAAGGAGCATGAAATACCTATCACCATTCAAGCTTCCTATTCTAGTTAGACCACAAATATCTATATGAATTAATTCTAGCATTCTGATGGTAGATTTCTCTTTTCCTTTAAAATTGCTTCTTGTCTATTTCCCTAATTGACTAGCTTAATTCTAGCATTCTAGTAGTAGATTTCTCTTTTCCCTTAAAATTGCTTCTTGTCTATTTCCCTAATTGACTACTTCTACAAATAGTATTAGCATGCCTTGTGATTTTAGGTAGACCTCGAAAAACATCTCTTAAACTAATTCTAACTAGATTATCAAATTTTACATGTCAGATTCTTTAGTGCCACAACCAACTTTTATTGACTTGAGATAAAAGACACTGACCATAAACACCCTTAAGTAAGATGTTTCCATGAGTTCTCCTTCTTTCAGCAACCATATCTCTAGATCCTCTAATCTTGTAGGTATTATTCTAAAAACACAAGTTTAAAACCTTTTCTAAACACCTATCCAACACTCAAAAGGTTATGCCTTAAACCCTTTGCATCATATACATCATCAATGTTGTGTATTCCATCAAAACTAATATACATCTCTTCAATAACTAAGATTTTATCACTATAACACTCAAGTAGGGTTATTAAAATCTTCTCAATTATATCTTCATCAATCAGTTTCCCCCCTTGATTCTTAACTTCATTTATTGCAAGTTCAACACTCTAGAAATAGATTGCAAAATATTCCCCTTCTTCCATTTTCAAATTCTCAGATCTACGCTTTGCCGTCAACTTCTTTGTCAATTTTACTCTTTCATTTCTTTCATATAGTTCTTCTAACTTCTTCCAAACTTCATGAGTAGTGTCCAAAGAAAGAACCTTAGTTCACATAGTTTTAGATAGAGCACTGAAGATAGCATACCTCACTTTTTCATTCTCCTCATAAGCAAAAACCTCATCTGCAATAGTAGGACCACTCACCGAAGGAACATAATTTGTCTTAACCACCTTTCAAATCTTGTAACCAAGAGAGATAATATATCCTATCATATGCATTTTCTAATCATTGTAATTAGATACATCAAACATAGGGATTTCCAACTTGTGTTCCATCAGATCTTCCTTAAGTGGTTAAGCTCTAAAACAAGGAACCAAAGCTCTGATACCAATTGTTAAAAGGCGCAGGACAACTGAGAGGGGGGGTGAAATAGCTGTCACCAAATTCAAAAAAAAACTTCAAACACTTATTAACTTCAAAAACACACTATTTTTTTATTAAGTATGAACATGAAATATAGATAATAGAAAGAAAAATCAACATAGTGAACACTAGTTTTTATGTGGAAAAACCAATGAGGGAAAAACCACAGTGAGGATTAACTCACAATATAAAGTGATAGCAAAACCAAATACAAAAAGGCTCACTTCCAAGGGCTCACTACCCAAATACAAAGGCTCACTTCCTACAAAAAGGACTCACTTCCTACAGATACAAATGATAACAAAAATATCCACCATAGCAATTTACACACATTCGTAGCCTTGAATAGAAGATTGCATAAACCTTCAACTCATTGCTTTTAGGAATCTAACACAATGAAGTAATATTGCCTCAACTCACTTTCAAACACTTCTACTCTTCACTTGTGGCTTACTTCATTACTTTTGTATTTTTTAAATCCTTCTCATCTCAACTTGCATTTATACCATCTTCACCTTAGAAACTTTCTCCAAGGTTAGCCACATACACTTCATTTCATAAATTCAAATTAGGTTGGAAAATCAACATTCCTACAGTTGAAAGGAATGGAGAGTGGACCAATTAAACACTTAACCAAGACCAAAAATAATGTTTTGGATCAACCACACAATTCCTTAATTAAATTTTAATTCTTCATATGAAGTGTAAACACTAGGTCAGCCAAACCTAATGAAAACACAAATGAACATTGAAGTATATGCTTCCCAACAAGATAACACATGGACAATGCAACATGCTTCATTATGCATGAGAACGCTTCTTAGGTTCCTTCAAATACGTCCATTGTAAGTGCAACAACCTTCGAACACATAAGATCTTCCATTAGTCCATCTGGACTATGCAAACACACATAACTCTAGAAAACTCAAATTATGGATCACCAAACCACAAACATCTTTTCTAGAACCAAAAGAACACCATTACAATAAATATTCCAAATCCGCAAGATCTAAAACAAAAAAATAGATGACTGTGAAGAAAAAATATTTCTCCTAGTCCATAGATAACCAAATATGCCAAAATAGTTCACACACTAGTGAACACAACTTTCACACTCCATCAAACCAAAAGCTACAAATCAGGAGATATCACTATCTAATCATCAAAACAAACCCTTCAAATCCACACAAGCATGCAATCAACACAGAAGAAATGCAAAGCACATACCAGAGCACATTGTAAACCCATACATAACTCTAACTTCGCTCTTTATTAATTTTCTCAATAGCACTTGGAAACTCATCATTTCAGCACATCTGAAACATCATAAGGATAGCTCCATGTACTCACAACATCTCAACTATACATGCACAATTTGCATCATATTGAACTATGTTGAAATCAATGGAAACATTAATGACACACCACCAAATGTGCTCATACTTGCAACATATGGTTGAAGGAAAAATATAGCTAGAGCATGGGTTTTGAAATTAGAATCTTACTTTCAGCTCAACTCAATGCTAGAGAAAAAGGCTATTAAGTATGTTATGATATAATTAGATAGTAGTTCTCATGAGCTGTGGCATCTCACCTTGAGTCATGATTAAATTAACTCCTATGCAAATTTTATAGAGGTTAATTGATAGATTTGATAAGAGGGATCTAGAACTATATTTTATGGAGTTGGCACAATTGAAGCAATGAGGTTTAATTTATACTTATATTAATTTTTTTAAAAGGTTATATGTCTTGGTAACCAATATTTTTGAAAGGATATTGATTTTTTTGTTTATGGATGGGATTTAAGATCCTTTGAGAGGTTGGATTAAGGCATTTATTCCACCTACACTGTAGGATGCCATAAAAAGGAAAGGGATATGAAATCTTCTACATATAGAAGTAAATTTCAATCTAAGGGATTCCTACATAAATAGAGACAAGGGTAAAAATCACTTTTTAAAATACCCAAATCAGTCCAAGAATGTATCAAACAAGTCAGATAGTGATCAACTTAATGGAATTAAATGAAATAAAGTATGTTTCCACTATGGAGAACCTTCAAACCCATCACATAAGTATGATATTGAAGCAAAGGAAAAATAGATTGAATACTTTTTAGAGGATGAAATAACATTGAAAATTCATTTCAACACTAAAATTTAAGATTAGTTAGGGGGAAAGATCAATATAAGAGACAAAAAAATGAGCATGGATGTGGTGGTACCATTGCCCAACTTTCTAGCTTCCAAAAAAGTTGGATTATTGAAGGTTAGGGGATTCCTTTGTGGGTAGTGAGTAAACACTCCCATTAACATAGGTGCTACTCAAAATTTAACTAATCAAGCGCTTGTTTCTAAAAAAGGAATCAAATAGAAATTTTTGAAGGATTTAAGGTGATGGTTGTATATGGGTTTACCCTCACTTGCACATGCAAAATTTTGAACTTGGGAAAATAGCTAGGGGGAGTATGAATTGAAGGATGAATTTTATGTGGTTAGTATATGTGATATTGTTGGTGTAATTAAATGTGTTGTAACTTGTCCTAGGTCATGATTACACCTTAGTTAAGTTTACTTAGGGACCACATAGGAGGTTGTTGGAGATTTTCCACTTTTGGTGGACTTGACATGTTATTACTTTATCACATCCACCTTTTGTGGAAACACATGTGATTACCTCTCCACCTTTTGTGGGTGATCCACCTTTTGTGGTGATTATCACATTAACAGTTTTCCACTTTAGGTGGAGTGATAGCTTTTCATAGTTGTATCATGTCATAAGATTACAACACTTGACATAATATTATAACCTTCTATGTTCTCACCTTGGCTATATAACCAAGGGGTCTCCTATGTACTTTTTCTCATTCCATCATATTTGCATTATTGGCAGAATACAGTTTATTCTTGTCATCTTGTTTCTATCTCTCTTATGCTTATGCTTTCTATTAGGCCTCTAGATCTTGGGTGGCTACCTTCATAACCAATTGTTACATGGTATCAGAGCTATTGGAGTGCCTTTAGTTAGTCTTTTGGAGAGATTCTTGGAGGGTTCCATTTTTGGCCTTTTGTTGCAGGTGCATTTTGGGAGCTTGTTGCATCAGATTTGAGCTTTCCATTGCATCTGAAGTGTTCGAGATAGTTATATTTTCCTTTTGTTTTGTCTCAATTGGACATTGGAGGCCAAATCTACAAAGGGTTGAAGATTGTAGGTGGTTGTCAAATCCAGGAGCTAGCTACCACTTAGGAGCATTTTTAGCCAAAAAGGACATCACCATCGTGCTGAGAAGGGGCAAAAACCCTAAGATTGATTGCCAATTTGTCCAAATCGAAGCAAGTTGTCTATCGAGGAAAAAAAAAATTGTTGGTCGAGCCGTACGACCCAACCATCATTGCGTCAGGTACAGAAGTATTTTTCAAAATAAAAAATTATATATTTTCTCTGAATTTATTTTTGAAATAAAAAAAATAAAAAATAAAAGAAAATTTCAATTTCTTTCACAGTTTTAATTGTAAAGTTTTGTTTTTTTAAATTAAAAAATCATTAAAAAAAATTGTGGATTAAAATCCGTAGTACCCTAGTCCACTGCGTATGCAGGGTACTTGGTAACCACAACAGGTGGTACCGAACCCTATAGATTGTTGGAAACATATGTCTCAATCATCATAGGCCGAAACCTCTGAAAGGGGAAAGTTGGTGTGACATCTTCTATGTTTGGCCGACGAGCAGTTTGAAACACCATGTTTTGTACAAGTCACTATGACCTTGGAGGACTCTCACCAAATGGTTACACTTTGGAGCCTATCGTTGTGACAAGAAGCATGAGGCATGACCTCTTACC
>VDFB02252616.1:84791669-84841559 GCA_007258455.2 Sequoia sempervirens | reverse complement strand
CAGTTCAGTGGGCCTTAGTGCCCATGATTTTTAGTAAGTTTTGTTGTGCTCTAGAGGTGCCTATGTGATCTTTGTCAAGTGGGAGATTGTTGGAAATATATGTTTCAATCATCACAGGCCAAAACCTCTAAAAGGGAAAGTTGGTGTGACATCTTCTATGTCTAGCTGACAAGCAATTTGAAACACCATGTTTTTTATAGGTCGTTGTGACCTTGGAGGAGTCTCATCGAATGGTTACACTTTGGAGTCTATCGTTGTGAGAAGAAGCATTCGACGTGACCTCTTACCGCTCGTGGAGATCTTTGGTTGATAGGCCATTCTATCACTTATCATTGAGACCCTTGGCTGAAAGGTTTAGTTCAGGAAGAACTCTAGGCAATGTGTTAAAGTCTCATCGACAATATGTTACATGTTGTGGTCTTCGGTGTATCTTATAGTCTATCGGTAAGAAGTATTATCAATGTGCAAATGTCTCACCGATGGAGGTTCAAATGTTGGTCATCGGTGTAACACAAAGGATCTCGGGAAGAATTCTTAGTGAACAATGAAAGTCTCACCGACGAAAATGCACTTGGGTTTATGAGAGTAACAATGATTGTTTCATTATGATGTCTCGACGATGTGTTTATGTCTTGCTGATGTTGAAGACTATTCTCGATAAGACTCATGGAGACTAATGGTCTTGGTGTAACATGGTGGTTTTGATAAGAAGTCCCAATGACTTTGGTGATTCTCGCCAATGATGAAGGGTCTTCAGTATAACTCTCGGTGAATGGTGGTCTTCAGTATAACATATATGTGTTTGATAAGAACTCTCAGTGAAGGTGATATTTCTTGCCGACAGAATGACTTTTCAATGTGACTTTGTGTATTGATATGTAGTCTCACCAAAGAATGATACTCTTGTTGAGTGGTAAACTCACATCTATGAGACTTTTGGAACTCGCTATGATCTCCTGGAAAAACTGATAGGTCTCGCCGATTATTTGGTGCTTCAGTGTAACACATGAAAGCTCGATAGGATGTCTTGGTGAGAGCTGTAAGTTTTTTCAACAGCATGACTCTTCAAAGTGACTTGTGAACTTGGTAAAACATCTTGCCAAAGGAAAAGACTCATGCTGATACAATGTGAACTCTTTTGACCATTTGATTGTCCTTTGTGGAATCTCATGGACCAATAGGAGAAGCTGAATTTGAATAGTTGGAAGATTGTTCATTGTGACAGTTCTGTGAGGAAGCTCGACAGACATGGAACAACATGGTTATACTCTATGATTGTAGATTGTGATCAGTTGGTTGAATTGATGGATTACTGGGTGGTTGTATGATCAATAAATGAATTCTATTTTGTTAAGACTATAACTTGAAGGTTCCTATACAAGTTTGTTCATGGTGAATGCTACTGTAAAATGACACCAGAAAGATAAGTCTAACATTTGTATGTAATCTCCATTACTATAATACAAAGTGATTTCTCTTGGTGTGGTGGTTTTCTCTAAGGGTTTCCCACGTAAATCTGGTTTTCATCATGTTTGTCTATTTCTCTATTTTTGTTATTTGTTTCAAAGTCCATCTTAATTGAACTCTAATTGTAAAATTTAAAAGTTTCTCATCGTTTCTTCCCTAAGGTTTTGACATTTAGGAGAGTTGTTTCTACACCTTGACTTTCCTTACATAGATCCTCCAAGTGGCAGGCTTCTATTCACCACCCATCCCTTCATCTGCAACCCCACTTCACCACCAGCCTTTGTACACCAATGATCAAAATCCAGTGGCAATCTCAATAAAAATGGCAGGCATCTTTCAAAATGCGGCGACCATCTTTCTAAAGCGGGCAACAGTCAAAAATATTTTGGTTCCTTAGAGAATATTTTGCAGTTCATTCAGTATGAGATGTCCAACCAGACATTAATTTTAACTAGGAAAAGCTAGAGCATATTCCGATGATGAGAAGGATATTCCAATGGCTTACCTGACGGCATCCATGATGGTCAAATGACCGTCAATTTTAATAGACTGTAGCTTTTGATGGTCATACAACCGTCAAATTTAATCGAATAGTTTATTTATGTCATCACATGTTAGCGATGATGTTAGTAGTAGTTAAAAAAATTTCCCCCTCACCAATGAGCTTTTTAGTTTTGCAGTTCAACTTTGGAAGGCCACATCTTGCTCATTTTAGCTCCTCTTTCTGAGAATTTTTTTTTATTTGGGATAAATTTTTGTGTACTTCACATTAATGTACTTGGTTTCTAATTTTGATTGATAGATTTTCCAAAATTTTCAGTTTCTCAACACTGTACCTATCAAATCCTCATTTCTACAACTATTGGGGCTCTGTACAGGCACAAATGAACTCCTTTCCAGGTGCCATTTTTTTTGAAAGTGCATGATTTTTCGTCTAATTCTTGAATATGAAATTAGTTTGAAGTGATCTTGAGTGGATTTTATACTTTCAACATATGGTCTTTTTTGCCCTATTTGGCACTTGTATTGCATAGATCTGAATTTAGATTTTTTCTTTATTGTTTGGGTATGTTATCAGCCTATTTTTGGCAAGTTGTAAATCATAAATCATAAGTCCACTTAGCCAAGTTGCAATGAGAATATTGTACACGCACTACATTATAAAGTGCCAAAATAATTCTATTTTGGGGGGTACTTTAATTGAGTGAATTTGGGGGGGTGTATCTTGTGTGATTGTGCTTATTTTCTCTCTTGTGCTTTGCATTCCATCATGGGTTCATCTAAATTTCCACTCTTAGCTGCACATAATTATGCTACATGGAAAGTACGTGCATGGAGTAAACTAATGGAAAAAGGTTTAATTTACTACATTGATGGAACCATAATTGCACCTTTAGATCCTAAGGAAGATCCAACAACATATATGGATTGGCTCACTAAAACTTCTATGGAATTGGGTACACTTGGAAAGTTCATTTTAGATGATCTCATTTTCCATGTTGATAAATGTACTATAGGCAAGGAAGCTTGGGATAAGCTTGTTGCTTTATATGGCAAGGTCGATAAGGTTAAGGGGTATAAGATTGAACATGATCTCCTAATCCTTCATCCCAAGGATTTTGGTACAATTCAGGATTATGTCACTAAGGAAAATGAGCTAAGAGCACAACTAAAAGATTGTGGTATTGAGAAAGAGGATGATCAATTGGTCTTCAACTTGTTGGAAAAGCTTCCAGTTGAGTATGTAGCCTTTGTTTCAAGTTTTCAGACTTAAAGATTGACAATAAGCAAATTCACATCACCATCTTTTGAGGCTCTCACAAATATTTTGATTCTTGAGCAAAATAAGTTGATGAAAATGGGCATTCTCAAGTCTTCAACTTCAAAAGCATTGGTGGTCAATCATGGAAACAACAAGCAAGGAAAAGGGAAATACCAAAAGAAATCTTCACCAAAGCCACAAGGAGAGAACAAACAATCTACTCCTCCACAACAAATTTCAACTTCATCATCTTCAAAGAAGTACAACTATTCAAGCAAGAGGGAGCAACCAACAAGTGCATATTGCAAAAAATTTGGTCATGAAGAGCATCATTGTCATGTTAAGAAAATTGATGAGTTGAAAAATATCCTTAAGAAAAAGAACATCAACTTTCCATCTGCATATCAAGAGAAGGACTCATCCCCTTCCACTTATTCTAAGGGAAAAGGCACAACTCTCATGGAAACAACATCAAGCTCTTCTCCTTCTTCTTGATCATCTCAACATGAGAAACATAAGGGGAAAGCATTTCTTGCATTTGCAAATTCTAATTTAGATAGGTGGATCCTTGATTTGGGAGCTTCACATCATATGACTTCATCCAAGGATATGTTCTCTTCATTTGATTCTTGTTCATCACCACCCATTTTGATGGCCAACAACACTTCTTTGGCAGTTTTTCGCAAGGGGTCTATTGAAATTGAAGGTGGAGCATTTAATGATGTTCTATGTGTGCCTACTTTGTCAAGGAACATCATTTCCATCTATTAGATTACACATAGTGGTACAGGAAAGAGTGTAGAGTTCACATCAAATTTTTTCCTTGTTTGGGATTTGCATAGCGGGGCTCTTGTTGCAGTTGGGGAGGCTAATAATCGTTCTTAGTTCCACACCTTCTCATATTTTTCTCCTATTGAGGATTTAGTTCACCCTAGTATGGACACACTTGAGGAGACTAAGTATGGTTACTTGAATCTTGGAGTGCTCACTACTCCTAAGGCTCTTGAACCTATAGCTGATACTCCATCTCCTACATTGTCTAATGTACCTGATGATACTTGTGTTTTGAAAGTTTTAGTGCCTTGTGATTCAGTGCAACAGTGCATACCTTGTCTTCCAACAACAACTTCATGGCATGACTACTTGTCAGACATTGGAAGCTTGTTTGTGGAGTCCTTCATTGCAGATTTGGAAGACACATTTGATTACTTACATCTTCTCTTTGATGAAGGTGATTCTTCTTCAATTTTTGTGAGGGAACACTTTGACCCTCCTCTACATGATCAATCTTTCGAGGTTGATGTGATTGTGGATGCTTATGTGCAACAATTAGAGAAGGCCACTTTCTCTATTGAGGAGACATCATCTTTGGAGTATGTTCTACCTTAATCCTTGCTAGATCTTGAGTTTTGTTTTTTAGTAGATGAGAGTGTTGTTGCAAAGGGTTTCTCACAGGTTCTAGGAAGTGACTACATTGTAGCCTCACATGGTTTGGGAAAGGCATCTTTCAGCATCAATACATGGAACTTTGAGTAGATTTCAGAGACTCCTTACATTTTGAGGGTTCTTCCTTCTTCACTTGTGGATTAGGGAGACTTCATTCATGCACCTTTGGTATTGTTTCTTCCTAAGGGGAGGAACATTGTTCGACAGTTTTGGAGCAGCTTCTTCATTCCTTCTCGAGCATCTTCCATGGGTGATCATTGTACATTGAGGGGGGGCTACTTTGTCTCTCTTCTTCTCTTGTATGGGGGGGACTTTTTCCTCACATGGGGTTTTTTCCTTCTCATGCCATGTTCATAGGCTTTTGTATTTCATCTCTCTTTTGGGGGTAGTTTTTTCCCACTGGGTTTTTCTATCTTTACTCCACTGTGAGAGATTGCATTGCATTTGTACATGGGTACCTAACAAGGCCTAGTAGCGGACCCATCTTGCATTATTTTCTTTTGTGTACATTCTCCCTAAGTTGCACTTAAGTGGGGGTGTTGGTGTAATTAAATGTGTTGTACCTTGTCCTAGGTCATGATTACACCTTAGTTAAGTTTACTTAGGGACCACATAGGAGGTTGTTGGAGATTTACCACTTTTGGTGGACTTGACTTGTCATTACTTTATCACATCCACCTTTCATGGAAACACATGTGATTACCTCTCCACCTTTTGTGGGTGATCCACCTTTTGTGGTGATTATCACATTATCGCTTTTCCACTTTAGGTGGAGTGATATATTTTCATAGTTGTCTCATGTCACAAGATTACAACACTTGTCTTAATCTTATGCCCTTCTATGTTCTCACCTAGGCTATATAACCAAGAGGTCTCCTATGTACTTTTTCTCATTCCATCATATTTGCATTATTGGCAGAATACAATTTATTCTTGTCATCTTGTTTCTATCTCTCTTATGCTTATGCTTTCTATTAGACCTCTAGATCTTGGGTGGCTACCTTCATAGCCAATTCTTATAGATACAAATGTGGTTCTCGGTATGCATTGGATGCAAACAATCAAAGATTTCACCATGATTTTAAACACTATGGAGATGAGGTTTGAATCAAATGGCAAGAGAATAGTTCTCAAACACATGTCATATGGGAGAATTGTTGAAAACAAGGTTGAACTAAGCTACAATATTAACTTATGTATATGTATTCAAATTTGAAAATAAGATTACCAAATTTGATTATATGTATGTGATTTTACATTCATCACAATAGAAAAATCAGCAAACAAATGTGACACCAAATTTACATGGAGAAACCATTTTGAGAAAATAAAAAGAGAGGAGGTACATTATTTATCTTCAAAAGAGAGATACATAAAATAACACTTCCTTATTGTTCTCCTACAACCTAGATGATTCCATACACCTAAAAATAACACAATATAAAACTACCATCTCAAGACTCCAATTTATAGAACTTGTGCAAGGTAAATCCACAATGTTAAACTAAAACAAGAGGCATTAAAACCACTTGCAAAAACCCACACCCTTTCCTTGGAAAACCAAGAGTCATGATGATAAATTAATTAAATATGTAAAATTATGCAACATGGGTACTTGACCCATAACTCATTCAACTTCTAGCATTTAGAATGCTTCGGTGACCCTTTAACTTCCAGGTGGCATACCAATGGATAGTTGTTTCCCTCCAAACTTGTCTCCCTAGTTAAGACTCTTCATATTCCAAATGTGTACACCTAGGAGATCATTTTTTCCTTTAGTGATGTGTAACCTCCACCAACATTAATTCACCTCTTGAAAATGCAATTACAATATGCCAAAATTAAATACATTTCTTGCATGTCCCATAGGATACTTTCCAAGAAAATAGAGATAAATAAATGGAATAGGTTTGCAAGGTAAATTTAACCTAACCTAACATTCTCCCACTTGAAATTATAAATTTCAATTACATATAAGAGATAAAAATAATAAATCAATTATAGTGATAAAGGTCCATGACCTTTCACCAAGAGAACTTATCCATGGTCACTAGCTTTGTGGGAAAATATACAACATTATCCAAAGTGTTAACCTTATCAATCAAGACCTTATCATTATCAACCATCTCTCACACAAAGTGATATTGAATATCAAAATTCTTAGTACAAACATGATATATAGTATTTTTGGCCAAAAAAAATAGAAATTTTACTATCACGTCCAATACTCACTATCCTACAATCAAAACCAATACCATTGTTAAGCCTCTATAACCATACTACCTCTTTAGAGGCATGTGTAGCAGCCATATACTCTACTTAAGTGGTGGAAAATGTAACTGTAGGTTGTTTCTTATTCATCCAACTCACTATATCTCCAAATAAAATAAATGCATAGCCACTAGTGGAACTTCGAATATTCAAGTCACTTGCCCAATTTGCATTGAAAAAATACTATATGTCTAATGACTTGACCATATCATCGATACGATGATAAAAAAAAATTGAAGTAGCATGTAAATATCTAATTTCTCTTTTAACAAACAATCCAATGCTCTTTACCATGGTTAGACATAAACTTACTTAGTACTCCCACTACTTGGGTTATATCTAGTCTAGTGTAAACCATTGCATACATTAAACTACCAATAACACTAGCATAAGGAATCTTAGGCATATCTTCAAAATCATCATTAGAATTACGAAACATATCCAAGCTCAACTTTGTTGAAATGAACAAGAAAATTGAGAGGGGGGTGAATTAGTTGTATCTAATCACTTTCACCATAGATCTTAAACAATTTCACATCCACTATAATTTGTTATTAAATAAGAGCATGAAGTGTAGATAATATAAAGAAAACACAAGAAACACCAAATTTATGTGGAAAACCCAATAAGGTAAAAACCACGATCAGGACTAACTCACAATATAAGAGTAATTGTAAAACTATTTACAAAGAGGATCACTACCAAATGTCTCACTGCCCAAGATAGGACTCACTATCCAAATGGGAGGCTCACTACCTATAGATAAAAAAGGATAGCAAGAAGAATGTTACAGAAATAACATTATCTCAATGCAACAAAAAATCCACCACAACAACTTGCACACATTTGCAGCCTTGATTAGAGAATTGCAAACACCATCAACTCACTACTTTTAGGAGTCTAACACATTGAAGTCCTCATTGCATCAGTTCACTTTCTCACAATCTCTCACATCTACCTTGATTCTCACACTTGTGGCATGCAATCCTTAACATCTTTTCTTGTATTTATACCATCTTCAACCGTAGAAACTTTCTCCAAGGTCAGTTACACATTCTTCATTTTCCAAATTCAAATTAGGTCGGCAACTCAAGATTCTTACAGTGGATGAGAATTAGATTAGACCAAACAACCACTTAACTAGGACCCAAAACAACATCTTGTATCAATCACATGCTTCCTTAATTGATACTTATCCTTCACATGATGTGTAAATACCAGGTCGGCCAAACCTAATGAAAACATCAATGAACTTTGAAGTACACACTTCTGAAATAAGAAGATAAAATGCTTCAACTTACACTAGAACACATCTTAGATTCCTTCAAATTCATCCACAACTATTGCAAAAACCTTCATACACATAATACTTTCCTTGAGTCCATCTAGACTGTATAGACACACATAGAAACTCTGAAACTAGTTTTTTGAAGTACCAAACCATGAACACCTTTGATAGAAAAAATATAACACCATTACAAGCCTTCTTCCAGATCCACAAGACCTGAAACAAACCAACATAGGACTATGGAGTAGATACATTTCTCCTAGTCCATAGACAAACAACTCTGCTAGACTAGTTCACAAATTAGTGAACTCATCTTTCACTCTACATCAAACTAGAAGCTATAATCCAAGATATTTCACCCAAGGATTTCCATAAACAACACTTCAGACCTGAAAAACCATATGATCAACACAGACGAAATGTGGAGCACATACTAGAAAACATTCTAAACACACACACAATTCTATCTTCACTATTTATTAATTTTCTCAAAAGAACTTGGCAACCTGTCATATCATCACACCTTCAACACCATAAAGATAGCTCCATGTACTCACAACATCTCAATAGTATCTCAACTATACATGCACAACCTACAATCACTTGTTTCCTTTCTCTACAACAACCTATACTATGTTGACATCAATGACAACATTAATGACAACACCACCATACTCATTCATACTTGCAAAAATCTCCCCCTTTGTCATTGATGGCAACACACAATGTGAAAAACCATCAACGACGACAATATCATTTTTCTTTCACTATTATTTTTCACATGAATCTCTCTCCCCCTTTGACATCAATGGCAAAAAAAAGTTTTTTACATAATTTTTCAACCATATATAATTCTTATCACCCCACCTTAGGAGTGCACCCATGACAACACACATATCATACAATAACATTGATACTTCCTACTCCCCCTAAGGAGTAGAAACCAATCATCAATCTAGAAAAATGATGAATGTATAGATCCACTGGAATGATGCACCTCTATGTGCACATATTTCAAAGAAGGAGGTGCAGTAACCCCCAACTTCTCCCTGAGATACTCAAAAGTATCCTTAGGATGAGCCTTAGTAAATATACCAAAAATCTAATCCTTCATAGGCACATATTCAAGTTTGAATTCATTCTCCAATATCTTCTCTCTTAATAAATGATATCTAATAGATATATGATTTTTCCTTGAATGCATTACCGGATTCTTTGAAATATTTATTGCACTTGTATTATCACAAAAGATAGGGATAGGCTCATCACACATCACTCCTATATCCTTCAATGTTTGCTTCATCCATAGTACCTGTGTGCAACAATATGATGTTGCTATGTACTCAACCTCTATAGTGGATAGAGAGATTGAATCTTGTTTCTTGGTTAGCCATGAAACCAGCCTACATCCAAGAGAGAATGCACCACCACGTGTACTCTTTCATTCATCTACACAACCAACTTAATCTGCATCAATGTAAACATTTAAAGAAAAATTAGTATCCTTGGGATACTACAAATCATAATCTGGAGTCCCTTTTAGATATATGAATATCCTTTTCATAGTTGTAACATGTGTTTCTTTGGGTTCTACTTGAAATATGGAAACCAAACATGTTGCATGCATGACATCTAGTCTAGTAGCAGTAAGATATGATAGTCCACCAATCATAGATCTATACTTGCTCTGATTAACTTTGGGAGATTCATCATCCTTACTTAATTTTCATCCAATCACCTTAGGGGTATAGACCAATTTGGATTCATCCATTCCAAACTTCTTCAGTAATTATTTAACATAATTTGATTGTGAAATGAATATTCCCTTATCAATTTGATTCACTTGAAGTCCAAGGAATAAATTCAACTCACCAATCATAGACATTTAAAATTCTTTTTGCATCTCCTCTACAAATTTCTTGCACATACCCTCATTTCCTTCAAATATAATATCATCAACATACACAACCACTATCAAAATTTTGTTTCCTTCAATCTTGAATAAAGATTACTATCTATAGAGCCATGCTGAACCTTTGCTGAGTTAAATACTTGTCCAACCTTACATACCATGCTCTAGGAGCCAATTTAAATCCATATAGTGCCTTTTTCAACTTACAGACCATGTTTGGATGATATGATAACTTAAATCCCTCTAGTTGTTCCATGTAGACCTGTTCTTCCAATTGTCCATTCAGGAACATAGACTTAACATCCATCTGGTACACCTTGAAATCTTTGTGAGTAGAGAATGCCAAAAAAATCCAAATAGACTCCATTCTTGCCACTGAGGCAATTGTATCCACAAATTTTATTGCTTCAACCTATGAATAACCTTTGCACACAAGTGTTGCTTTGTTTCTTACTACTTTTCCATTCTCATTCAGCTTATTCCTAAATACCCATTTTGTACTAGTTATATTCTTGTTTACTGGTCTAGGAACCAATTCCCATGTCTACTTTTTCTCTATTTGTTTTAATTCCTCTTTCATTCCTCTAACCCAATATTCATATTTGCATGCTTCACACACTATTGTAGGTTCTATCTTGGAAAGTAAACAAAAATTTACCACAATTGTTGCCACTTTGCTTCTTGTCATTACAATTTTTTTCTTTGTCTCCAATTATTTGTTCTTCTGGATGTTTTTTCTATGCATATTTTGGAGTCTTAGGAGTAGGTTCCAAAGCTTCTTCTTCTTCAATATGTTCTTCCTTATTCTTCTCTTTCTCTTGTCCACAAAAAAGTTCATTTGGTTCATCTTCACTTATTTCAACTGATCTACACATATCTTCATCAACTTTTACATTTTCACTTTCAACAATCTTTCTCAATCTTTTATTGTAGCATCTATATGCTTTGCTTTTGGTTGAATATAAAAAAAAAAAACCTCCATCACATCTTTCATCAAACTTTCCTAAGTTATAATCATCTCTTTTAATATAAAATTGGCTTCCAAACACCTTAAAATACTTAATAGTAGGAATTTTTCCATATCACAGTTCATAAGGAGTCTTTGTACTATTACTTTTGATCTAAACTCTATTAAGAATATAAATAGCAATTTAAATTTCTTCTTTCCAATATACCTTAGGTACATTTTCCTCTTTCATCATAGTCCTTGTGGCTTTTGAACAATTTGATTCTTCCTCTCAACAACTCCATTATACTAAGGAGTTCTAGGAGGAAAAATATGCCTCTTTATACCATGCCCTTCCAAAAACATATTAAACTCGTTGGAGGTGAATTCTCCACCTCTATCAAACCTTAAACATTTGATTTTCAAGTTCACTTCATTCTCTACCATAGCCATGAACACCTTGAATCTATCTAGAGCTTGATATTCTTTCCTAAGAAAATTAACCCATGTCATTCCTAGAATAATCATCAATTAAAAGCATAAAATACATGTCACCATTAAGACTTTTTGTTCTTGTAGGACCATAGAGGTTTGTATGAATCAATTCCAACATTTTGCTAGTTGATTGTTCTTTTCCTTAAACCTGCAACTTTCTTTTCCCAACTAACAACTTTTGCAACCAGTATTGGTAGGCTTTGTGATTCTTGGAAAATCCCTAACATCTTCTCTTGAAGTAATCCTGATTAGGTATTCAAAGTTTACATGTCCCATCCTCCGGTGCCATAGCCAACTTTCATTAACTTGAGATGCAAAACACTGACCATCAACACCCTTAAGGTAATAAATGTTTCCATATGTTCTTCTTGTAGCTACCACAATTTTTGACCCTTGTCTAATCTCACAAGTATTGTCCTGAAGCACAAGCTTAAATACTTTGCTACACATTTTTCCAACAGTAAAAATATTATGTCTTAATCCCTTAACATAATAGACATCATCAGTGTTGTGTTTTCCATCAAAACTAATTATTCCTTTTTCCAACAATATTTGTATGAGAATCATCTCCAAATATGACTAATCCTCCATCGTACTTTTCAAGTTTAGTAAAATTAATTTTGTCTCTGGTCATATGATTTGAGTATCCATTGTTAATTAATCAATAGTCTTTGTCTTTTCTAGCATGAAAATTAGTAACCAGAGTACCTTCCATCTCTTCCTTCTTGTTTTTTGGACCACATTCCCTTGCAAATCTTCCATGGTTAGTAGACTCTAATTTATTCTCTAAGGATAGAAACATGCATTCATCTTTACCATCCTCAATATTAGATTCATCATCATAATTTCCAAGCATCTTCTCTAACATAATACAATTTCTTGAACTTTTTGTCTTTTTTGTCTTTTTTGTCTTTATTGTCCTTGCTCTTCTTGTGTATGGCTCTATTTGGACATCTTGAAGCAAGTGACCAATATTTCCACAACTAAAACATTTAAAAGGTAACATACCTTTTTACTTGTCGATACCTTTCTTCAATTTCCTCATAAAATTTGCTTCCAACTCCTCTGAACTATCACCATCTAGATCATCTTTTGACTTTCTGGCTTTGAAGGTTGTTTCTGATTTATTCTTTTCTTTTCCAAATTTCCCCATTTCAAATGTGGTCAAGGTGCCAAATAGTTGTTCTTTAGTGAATTTCTTAGGATCATAAACTTCCTCAATGACTAAGACCTTGTCATTGTAGCTCTCTGGTAGGGTTATCAAAATCTTCTCCATTACATCTTCATCTATCAAAGTACCTCCTTGATTTTTGACTTCATTTATTACAATATCAATCCTCTAAAAGTAGTTTGCAATGTCTTCACCTTCTTCCATTTTCAAGTTCTCATGTCTATGCTTAGTTGTTAACTTCTTTGATAATTTGACTCTATCATTTCCTTCATAGATATCTTCTAACTTTTCCCAAACATCATAAGCAGTGCCCAATGAAATAACTTTTGTTAGCTCAATCTTAGATAAAGCACTATAGATTACATACCTTGCTTTTTCATTTTCTTCATAGGTAGAAATCTCATCTACAGAAGAAGGAAAACTTGTTGGCTCAACATATTTTATCTCAACAACTTTCCAAGTCTTGTAGCCAAGAGAGATTAGGTAACCTCTCATATGCACTTTCTAGAAACTATAGTCAAATCCATCAAACATAGGGATTTTCAATTTGTGAGACATCAGATCTACCTCAAGCAGTTAAGCTCTTCTTCAAGGAACCAAAGCTCTAATACCAATTGTTGAAATGAACAAGAAAATTGAGAGGGGGGTGAATCAGTTGTATCTAATCACATTGACCATATATCTTAAAAAATTTCACATCCACTTTAATCTATTATAAAGTATGAGCATGAGGTGTAGATAACAAAAATTAAACACAAGAATCACTAGATTTATGTGGAAAATCCAATAAGGGAAAAACCATAGTGAGGATTAATTCACAATATAAGAGTAATTGCAAAACCATTTACAAAGAGGCTCACTACCAAAGGGCTCTTTTCCCAAGATAGGACTCACTATCCAAATGGAAGGATCATTTCCTATAAATAAACAACAATAGAAATAAGAATGTTACGTAAAGAACATTATCTCAATGCAACAAAAGATCCACCACAACAACTTGCACACATTCATAGCCTTGATTAGAGAATTGTAGACACCATTAGCTCACTGCTTTTAGGAGTCTAACATATTTAAGTCCTTTTTGCCTCAATTCACTTTCACACAATCTCACATCTACCTTGCTTCTCACACTTGTGGCATGCAATCCTTAGCATCTTGTCTTGTATTTATACCATCTTCAACCTTAGAAACTTTCTCTAAAGTTGGATACACACTCTTCATTTTCCAAATTCAAATTAGGTCACCAACTCAACATTCTCGTGATGGATGAGAATGAGAGCATACCAAACCAACACTTAACCAAGACCCAAAACAACATCTTGGATCAGTCGCATGCTTCCATAATTGATACCTATCCTTTGCATGACATGTAAACACTAGGTTGGCAAAACCTAATGAAAATACCAATGAACTTTGAAGTACACACTTTTGCAACAAGAAGATAACATGTGGACCATATAACATGCTTCACCTTACACTGGAACACATCTTATATTCCTTCAGATTCATCTGCAACTATGAAAATGACCTTCATACATAGAACACTTTCCATCAGTCCATTTGGACTATACAAACACACATAGTAACTCTGAAAAATAGTCTTTCAGAGCACTCAACCATGAACACCTTTGATAGAACATAGATAACACCATTACAAGCCTTCTTCCAGGTCTACAAGGCCTAAAGAAAACCAATAGAGGACTATGAAGAAAATACATTTCTCCCAATCCATAGACAAACAACTCTACCAAAACAGTTCACAAACTAGTGAACTCATCTTTCACTCTACATCAAACCAAAAGCTATAATCTAGGATATATCTCCCAAGGATCCTTAAACAATACTTTATATCTGCACAAGCTTAGGATCAACATAGAAGAAATGTGGATCACATACTAGAGTACATTTTGAACACACAATTTTGTCTTCACTATTTATTAATTTTCTCAAAATCACTTGGTAATTCATCATATCGACACACCTTCAACACCATAAAGATAGATCCATGTGTTCACAACATCTCAACAATATCTCAACTATACATGCACAGCCTGTAATCACTTGTTTCCTTTCTCTGCAACAACCTATACTATGTTGAAATCAAGAGAGAAGGTATTGGAGAATGAATTCAAGCTTGAATATGTTCCTACAAAGGATCAAATTGCTTATATATTTACTAAGTCTCTTCCTAAGAATACTAATGATCCTTAGGAAGAGCCTTAGTAAATATATAACAAATTTGATCCTTTGTAGGCACATATTCAAGATTGAATTCATTTAGGGAGAAGTTGGGGGTTACTGCCCCTCCTTTGAACTAGGTGCACATAGAGGTGCATCAATCCAATGGATCTATATATTCATTATTTGTTTGGACTAATGATTGGTGTCTACTCATCATGGGGAGTAGGAAGTATAATTTTTGTTGTATGATATGTGTGTTTTCATGGGTGCACTCCTCAGGGGGAGTAATAAAAATTATATATGGTTGAAGAATTATGTAAAAACCTTTTCTTTTTTCATTGATGTCAAAAGGGGAGAGAGATTCATGTGAAAAATAATAGTGAAATAAAAAGGATATTTTTATCTTTGATGGTTTTTCACATCATGTTTTTCCATCAATGACAACATTAATGAGAACACCACCATACTCATGCATACTTGCAACAAACTTAGTGCCAAATAGAAATGAAATATTAATTGGCTTACAATCATGTATATTAATCCTTCATAAAATTGTATCAACATACTTATTTTGGCATAACCAAAGCTTTTTATTAGCCTAATCTTTGTTGATTTCCATCCAAAGAATATATTTTTCAGCCCCTAAGTCCTTCATATGAATTGTGCTAGAGAGTTGTTCCTTGAGTTTCCTAATCATCACCTTACTATTACCCATGAATAATGTATATCATTAACATATAGGATACCAATTATAATTTGATCATCAATAAATTTAATATAAACACAATGATCCTCTTCACTCCTAAGAAATCCCAACTTCAATACAAAAGTATCAAACTTATGGTACCACATCTTGGGTGACTATTTCAAACCATACATAGATATCTTCAACTTGTAAACTAATTATTCTTTTCCTTTCAAAACAAAATTGTTAGGTTGTCACACATATATTTCATCCTCAAGACCCCCATGCAAGAAATTAGTTTTAACATCCATTTTCTCTACCTCAAAATAAAAAAAGTAGCAATAGATAATAGGAATCTAATAGATGTTAATTTTGCAACAAGAGAAAAAATGTCGTCAAAATAAACACCCTCTCTCTGGGAGTAGATGTTAACCACTAATATGGCCTTATACTACTCTAACTTACTATTTACACCAAGTTTATTTTTAAATACCCACTTGCATCTAATGGGCTTCCTTCCTTTGGGAAAACTAACAAGATCCTAGGTGTCACAACTATCCAAAGCCATCATCTCTTCCTATATGGAATACAAACAAGAATCACTTTCCTTTGAAGAGAGAGCCTCCTTGAAATATCTAGGATCATCATCAATACTCAAAAAATAAAAGACGTAATAGTAATTTGATGGGATATTCCTATCAACTAGATTCTATGGACTTGTGGATCTCCTAAAGGTAGGAGTAATGGGATCTATCTATTCTTCTTCTATGTGCCCATCATGTGCATCCTCTAAACTATCTAAACCCTCTTCGTATTCTCCATCCTTATATCTATCTATCTATTATCCCACATGTGCATCTTATCGCTTCTCAATATTTGTCTCGAAGTGCATTATCTTTGTCTTATATTTCTCCTTTAGTTTCTCTTCTCTTGAGTAAGCTCTAAATTACCTGAATATCACATCTTTAGACAAGATTATTTTATAGGTCAAAGTATTCCAAATATTGTAACCTTTTAAATTCTCACCATAACCAACAAAGATGCATTTTTGTGCATTTGGATCCAATTTAGATCACTCCTCTTGAAGCACATGAAAAAAATCCTCACAACCAAAGACCCTCAAGTGTGAAACAAAAGGATTTCTACCTATCCACACTTCATATGAAGTTTTATCAACAAGGATATCTATTGATTAAATAGAAATAAATACCAACTACTTCTACCAAAAATCATTTATCAAGCTTAGCACTACTTAACATACTCCTAGCTCTTTCCATTAAGGTTCGGTTCATTCTTTCTGCTACCCCATTTGGTTGGGGATTAAAATGAGTTGTCTTTTGTTGAACAATACCTACATACTTACAAAACTCGTGAGATTATTTGGAACAATATTCACCCCTATTGTCAAACCTCAACATTTTTATCTTACAATCTATTTATTTATCAAATAAGGCCTTAAATTCCTTAAACTTAGTGAAAACTTCACATTTAGAATGCATAAAATAAGTCCAAGTGTATCTTGACACATCATCAATGAAAGAGACATAATATTGATATTTACCCAAAAATTTAACATCCACTGGCCCACATACATCTAAATGAATGATCTCTAATAATATTTTTACCTTATTAGTTCCACTAGAAAATGGCAATCTATTTTGCTTAATAAACAAATATTGTTCACAAAAAATATTTTTATCAATAGAATAATCATAAATGCCATCAACCAATTTTTTGTTGAAAATAGTCTTAAGTCCCTTTTCACCTATGTGACTCAATCTATGGTGCCACAACATATATGTATTTTTAGTGTCAGTTACATTGGTAGAGTTACTTAAAGTAGAGCTCTTTATCCTAAACAAAGTCCCTATCCAAGATCCTTTAGCTATCACCAAACTCCCTCTTACCTACCTGCAACCAAACTTATTGAATGCCACATGCATTCTAGAATCATTTAACTTGGACATTGAAAGTAAATTTCCTACAAGTCTTAGAATATGTAAAAAATTAATCAAGAGTTTTAATCTTGCCATCACTGAAACACAACTTTACCTTTCCCTTACCAATAATCATCTTTGTGTTTTTGTTGTGCCAAGGATAAATTTTCCCCCATCATATTCTTTGTAAGTAAAAAACTACTCCTCATGAGGATTCATATGGTAGGAGCAACCTAAATCAATAAACCAAGCATCATCACTAATAGTGTTTGTTGAAATAAACAAAGCATCAAAATAATCATCGAAGGGTTTTTCTACATGGAGGAATCAAAATTATTTTTCTTATTCCTACATTTTCTCTTCATGCATGCCCTCTTTTACCATAATTCCAACACTTTACTCTACTCTTTCCATGGGTTTTAGAATGTCCTTTAGAATTATCCCTCTTATTATCCCCTTTAGGGCTTTTTTCTTTAGACCTGCTCCACACATGCAAGGCATCTTGGGAACCCAAATTCATGGAATTTCTCCTCATATCCTCTAAAATAATCATGGATATTATAGTATCCATTTTAGGTTCTATATTACCATTACTTATGGTAATAATCAAATTTTCCAAAGATTCAAGCAAAGAACAAAGAAACAAGATACATTTATCTTCATATTCAATTTTAACATCTACAAATGAAAGTTGACTTATAATCATATTAAAAGCATTTAAATGATCCACCATAGAGACACCATCTTTTATTTTTAAAGAATATATAAACATCTTTTGAGATATAATTTATTAGACAAACTTTCAATTTGATAAATATTACCTATCCTTTTCCATAACTTATACGTAGTGTCTTTAGTGGAGACATTCAAAAGGGAAAGCTTTGTAAGATAGCTAAATGGTTCCTCATGCCTTCTTGTATAACTTTTCCAAATATTCATCACTCATTGTAACTAGTTTACTTTCTTGTGAAACTGAAAACCAATGATCTCTCTCTTTTAGGAGACCCTCCATTTTTAATTTCTACAAATCATATCTCATCCCATTGAACTTCTCAATATCTTGGGCAAAAAACCTCAAACACTTAAGAGAAAGGCATCATATTCTAAATAGAACCATTAGCTTTGATAGAAATTCTTAAAAACAAGGTTGAAATAAGCTATAATATTAACTTATTTATGTGTAATAAAATATGAAAATAAGATTACAAAATGTAATTATATGTGTGTGATTGCACATTCATCACAATAGAAAAATTAGTAAAAAAAGGTATGACGTGCCAGATTTAAATGGAGAAACCATTTTGGGAAAAAAATCCACACGAGAAAAGAGTGCAAGTATAGTATTTATTTTAAAAAGGCAGATACACCAAGATACACTTCCTTGTTGTTCTCCTGAAACCCAGATACTTCTATATACCTGAAAATAACACAAGATACAACTACCATCTCAAGGCTCCAATTTAGATAACTTGTGGGAGGAAAAACCATAGTGATAAAATGAAACAAGAGGTGTTGAAACAACTTGCAAAAACCCAAAACCATTCCTTGTAAAACCAAGATTCATGATAATAAATTAATCTTAAAAATACTTCAACATGGATACCTAACCCATTCCCCCTTAAAATTATGTCATTTAGGATGCTCCAGTAATTGTTCAGCTTCTAGGTGACACACCAATAGACACCTATTTCCCTACAAACTTGGCTCCCCACTTAATACTTTTCATATTCCAAATGTGCACACCTATGAGAGAGTATTTTTTTATCTAGTGATGTGTAACCACCACCAACATTAATTTCCCTCTTGAAAATGCTATTATAATATGTCAAAATTAAATACATTTCTCACATGTCCCCTAAGACACTTTCCAAGAAATATGGAGACAAATAAATGTTATAGGTTTTCAAGGTAAATTTCACCTAACCTAATAGGAACTAGGGTAGTTTCCTTCAAAATAATGGAGAGAGTAATTTAGTATGATCAAGCATAGTGGATATAAGAGTGTGTCATTATACCTATGGATATGGAGTAGTAGAAAAGGGATCATCTTCTATGTGTTTAGACTTTGCTATCTAAGTTTAACAAAGTGTTTGATAGTATACCTCTTAGGAGACCTCTAGAGAGAGGTATTCAACATGTAATTGAGTTAGAGGAGGGTTTAAAACTAGTGATTACCACACAATACAAACATTCAAAGATGCATAAATATGAAATTGAAAAGGTGATAAAAGAGTTGCTTGATATGGGACATGTAAGACCTAGAAAGAGTCCCTTTTTTTCTTTTATAGTGATATTTTTAGTGTATAAAAATGCATACCCTTTCATTTTCACACTTGTTTGGGCCCTCCTTTCTTTATTTATCCCTATTTATGTCTTAATTGGTCCTATTTTGCATCCACAAACCTAATGAATTATACCTTTTTATGGCTAATCCCAACAAACATCAAAGGATAAATGATAATTTACTAGTTTTGGTTGTGTCCATGATTTTTGGGTTAGGACTAAGATGCCACATAGGGCATCTTTTTCCTCCAAAGGTCTTGGGACGCTGATTTCAAATGTGCCTTAAAGTGGCCCCTTTTTGGATTCTATTACCCAAGTTTTAAGCCTTTGGACTAAGAGGCCACCTAGGGCATCTTAGTCTCTCTCAAGCTATTTTTTTAGGATTTAATTTCAAATCTTGTTGGCATTTAGCCTCCTTTAATTAATGAATTCATATGTTGGATTATTGTGGTGTAATTTTGGGATATTAAGCATGGATAAGTATTAATACCAAGTTCTTTCAATCATATTATCATAAAAACCATTAAAGCATTCATTCCTAAGGAAAGTTTATGAGATCAAGAGAAATTCATCAAGCATTTAATCATCAAGGTTCAAGCATCATATCAGGGTGTCTTACATCATGTTTGTTTTTGAGCTAACATTTGTAATGTGGGTTTTTAAATCAAGCAAACAGTCAGTCAGATCTTAAGCATTCCTTTGATTAAGTTCACCATTCAAGCTATCCATTTCACACAAGTTTTTAGATTTTATAACAATGTTCTGGTGAGTTGGAACATAGCACTTTTTTCATTCATCATTTCTATCTTTTATTTCATTTCATTCCAAGTTTTAATTACCAACAAGGGGTTTGACCAAGGTAAACCCACATTTACTAACAATCAACAAGTTTTTCCTCTCTTGCATGTTTGTGTTTGTACATTTAGGTTGAAGACTTGAAGATCATTTGAAGTGCAAAGTTGCAAAGTTGCAAAGTTGCAAAGTTGAAAAGTTGAAAATTTGCATTGTAAAGTTGCATTGCAAAGTTGTCATCTTCACAGAAACTCACCTACAAGCCAAATCTAGAAGTTTTAGGACTTGAGATCTGTGAAGAAGGAAGTGCAAAAATTGGACCTTAGGATCATATTCAGAGATTTCAAAAATTCAAGATGAGAATAAGTCACCACCTAGTGTGTCTTAGTCCTCCCAAGGGTATTTTGCAAGATTATTTTATATTTTGTTTTGACATCTAAAGACTTTTCATTTCCCCTAAAAAAAGAAGTGAGACTAAGACAAAAGTAAGGGAATCTTAGTCCTCACTAGCATATTTTTAATTTCTTTTTGCATTTCCATAATCCTCATCACATTTCCAAACTTCCTAGGTACACACATCCTAATTTGTTGTATAATTTCATCATTTTCACTTATTATTTGGCTTGCATTATTAGGTTTAGCGAGTTGAATGTTAAATTTTCTTTTCCAAGCTTTTTCTTGGTGGTGAACCCTTTAAAGCCTAAAAGAACCCCTCCTAGGTCTTCCTTGTTGAGAATTGACTCACCTTTGGGTTGATGGGATCCTAGGAAATTCTTGAATGAAAATTGGAGAAAAGTGGTGTTCTATGACCTAGGCCATAAAGCACCCATTTTTCACCATTTTTCATTTTGGTGAACCCAACATTTTAGAACATTCATTTTTATGATTTGGAGTTCATTAAGTACTAGATCTAGATTACATTCATTCTTGTGTTGCATCTTGCATTAGTGAAAGTGCATCTAGGCTTTCTCATATTTGCATTAGGGAAAGTGTATATAGATTGCATTTTTGCTTTCTTGCATCATCTTATCTCATTGAAAAACTAAAAAATTCATTTTCAATCATCCTAATTGCATTTAGGAACATTTTTATTGCATTCAAAATTGAAAAAAATATGTTCAAATTTGCATTCAATTACTTGTCATTAGTCACTTTGTCTTCCATTAATTTGCACACTTTTCTATTTCTAAACAATAGCTCCCTGAGTAGGAAATGTGAGAACACAATAAACAATCCATATTTTGTTTTTTTTTTGAAAAAAAACCTCTAGTGGGACTAAAATTCCCTTCCTAGCGTCTTAGTCCCTCTGTGGGGTTTTTGCTCAAGACCATATCTATGCTATTTGTTTCCCATTGGAACTTAAAATTTCATCAGTAGGACTAAGACACCCTTACTAGCATCTTAGTCCCTGTTGACTTTGAATTTAAAGTTTTCAAGGTTTAAAATTGCTTCTATGTGCTTATGTTGGTTGCTTTCAATTTTCTATTACAGTTTGCAAAGTTACTATTATTTCAATTTCTTTCATTTCAAGTATAATTGTAAGCATATGATATTGTGTTGATTGAACTTTCTTTGGTTTATCCCTTACATGACCTATACTACTTGGTGTCCTACTACTAATATTGTGGTTAGACGAAGTGTGAGACTCATGGCATCCCACAATAAACCACTCATTGTGGTCTTGGTTTATCTAGCTCTCTTACTCATAGTGTTGGTACTAGTTCACTAGGTATGGACTATACCTTTGATACCTCTTTTTCTATGCCCACCTTACCTACAAGTACTATTCCAACTGTTCAAGCAATGCTTGATCATATCCCTCAAGAAAACATAATGAAAATGCATGAATAATTAACCCATTTATAAGATAGCGTGAGCACTAAAAAAAATTCCAACACTGTTATACCTGTCATAGATAGTATTCATTGCATGATGGAAAGTGATGAAGGACTAGAAGTTTTGCATAGCATAGCTCACATCTTTTGATAACATCTTCCTTCCACCACCAATGGTGCTCAAACCTTAAACAATATGCAAAACTAGGGTGGAACTCAAATTCCTCCTCCTTCAACCATAACCTCCATTCCCACCTATACCAATCCTCAAGTGACCACAATGATGCAACTGATTAGCAATATCCTTCCTACCTCAAAAATTTCCACTAGTGCTCCTTATACCTATGTGGCATCTAACCTAATATCTCCTCCCACAAGAAATCCATTCACTTGTCCTTCCAACACATACACACCACCACCATATTTACCTCCATCTCAAAACACAAACAATGACCCTATCATTAACCATCTTTTACAAAGCCTTTCATCCATTCAATGTTAAGTTTCCACCATAAATCAAAATAAAAATGGTTCACCTTCATACTATGTCAAAAGTTACCCACTATCTTTGGAGATATTGAGAACTCCAGTGCCACAAGGTATAGAGATCCCTAGATTTAAGAAATATGGAGGAAAGGGAGATCCTGCTAATCATGTTAATTCCTCTACTACTTTGTGTAGTGACTTTATCCTTGAAGAAAAACTTTTGGCTAAGCTTTTTCCCCAATCCTTGAGGATGTTGCCTTGGGATATTTTTCTACATTACCAAATAACTCAATTCATTCATTTAATGAGCTTGTTGAAGCCTTTATTAATTGTTTCCAAGTGCATATGGTTCCTAAACTGACATTAGCTGATTTGATGAGATGTAAGCAAAATGAGGTCAAAAAAGTCATTGACTTTATTTCATGTTACCGATCACTTTAATCCCAAATTAGTGTAAAAATTCTCAATTCTCACCTTCAAAGGATGTTCATAGAAAATTTACAAAGAAAGATATAATAATATCTTATCATGATGAAATTACCCTCCCTCATGCACTTGTGCACTGCCCTTTGTGATTATTAGAATTTCATAGGTAGTTGTGAACCAAAAACCACCTCTATCCATCCTAAAAAGTCTGAATCTTCAAACCAAAACACCTACCAACCTTTCAAAAGACAAAATAAAACTTTCCTTCAACTAAATACTACCTCCCAACCTACCCAACAAGTTGATACCCAACTAGCTGCTATAAAAGAAGAGTAATCCTTATATCTTTGGGGATTCACAAAGATGATTTACTCCCTTACCTGACACACTTCAAAACATCATGACTCAACTATTAAACAAGAACATGCTTACCTTACCTCCTATTCAACCTTTTGACTCTAGCAAGCCCTTACCTCTAAGCTTTAGAAACAATGCCTATTATGCATATCACCAACAAAAAGGACATGATACAAAATAGGGCAAGCATCTTAATCATTTTGTGCAAGACATCATTGATTCTAATTATATCCAAATCAGATGTGTGAATGAAAAATGCAATAAATTTGTAGCTCCTCCTAACCAAAACTTGCTATTATTTACCAATCCCATGCCCAAACATAATATTTCATTTGTTAAGGCTAGTGAAACTAAGCCCAATGTGATGAGTGTTGACACGGATTGTGATAACATGAACAATAACAAACAAAATCTTATGGATGATGAAAAAAATCATATGGATGCTAATGACCAAATTCCTATTAGTAGAATGATACAAGTGATTGAAATTGAGCCTTATAAACAACAAACCATAATGTCTATTGACATTACTTTCTCTTCAGAAGAAATAATAAAAAATTCACCTAATGGTCCTCTTTAATTGATCTCCTTTGTGGAGAGAATGTGATCATAGAGGAACTCTTATATTTGCATGAACTCACTCAAGATAGATATGATAAACCAAAAGCATGGATTAAAATGCATGATGGTTTTTCTTGTGCTATGAAGGGGTTGATCACACTCCCTTTACAAGTAAGACCGAAGAAATTAAATGTATCATTCTTTATCATCTCTAATTCAAAACAATTTCATGAATTTGGGCTCTAGTAAACCACTCCATAGATGCAATCCCATCGTGTGCATAAGTTTCTTAAGAAGTTTTTGAAGTGGTGGCTGAAATGTTCTTTGTAGACCATAGTGGCTTTAGACTTCATCTTGTTTGTGAAATTTTTTGTAGACTATTTGGCTAATCCCATGGAACCTATCAGACCTCAGGACCCTGCCTATCCTGCAAAGGTTCAAAGAAAAATGCATATCCAAGCTATCACTTGAAGAATTTAGCTCCACCCTTCTTAGACCTCACACAGTGAAAATAATGTTGAAACAAAACAACTAAAAGACCCATCATAAAATCCTTTCTTTCTTCCTACAAGACCAGAAAACCACGTTAATTTTCCTACTAAGAAAGTATAAATCCAAGAAGTGGTTGAACAACCTTCATAGTATATTTTGTACCCTCACAGATGAAAATAAACCTGGTTGATAATATCCTACCCAAATGCAACTTGAAACCATAATAAAATAAACTCACATTCTAGAAATGATTGTACATTTTGTACTGTTGCTTGAAAATATGAATGCAGAAAACAAAATAAAATCGAACTTGACCACGTGATAAGCAGTGAACTCTGACTACGGAACCATGGATCCTGTCTTCTTACAAGGACCAACACCTTCTATGGATATTATCATTCATCCTCCTATTGTGGTTAACTTGGATTATAATGAAGAAACCACTAAAATTTATGAGCAAGTTCATAATGACATGTATTTTCTATTTTCATCTTCTATGAGTTTAGACGATAACAACTGTGATGATCCTCCTAAACTAAGTGATGCACCATGTATTGAGCTAGGTGATTCTCCTAGTACAACACTTGATGTTGTCCCTCTCTCTAGTTATCTGCATTCCTTAGTGCATTCTCTATCCACCTTAATGCATTTTCACACACCTTTTGTAGCTCTCATTTTTCTTTTTAGTGTATTCTCTATCGACCTCTTGAGCCAAGAATACCTTCTACACTATGCACTATCTATCCTTTTTTTTCTACTCACACAATTTCACACCTTAGACAATATACTCATCATCTATTTTTTGTATTTGCTAATTCATGATAATTTACTTGGGATTATCCACCATAGTCAAATCTTTTGTTAGGGTTCTAGGATATCTTCTTCACTATCATACCATCGCGTTGAGCTGCACAACATTATTTTTTTTCACTCATTCTCTCTCTTTCAAACCATAGGATCAGATATGCATTTAATACATCCTTCTGATTATCATATTTGACCTCGATCCCAACCTCTATAGAAACTTTTTCCATCACTCTGTGCATCAAATCTTCATTACATTTTTTGTTGATGTAGATAGAACATTTAATTTTCATCTTTATGTTGGTTTATAGGAGAAACCTTATTTACACAAACTTAGTCGTTTGTTATCTTCACTTTCAAATATGGGCCATCAATCACCTATCTTCATGCCATGATCCAATATCCTTCATTCATCATCTTACCTTTCAAACTTGACCATTAGATAAATGGTCATTAAATCTCCATCATTTATTTCCTTCATCATGCATTGATCTAGTTCATACAAATTCAAGTGTCATTCTCGTGATGTGAATTCATTTAGCTATCACCATTGGATCAACTACCACTTAGTCAACACCTTCCCTAACTATATTTTTGGCAAAGAGCATGGGCCCACAAAATCTTAGTGGTATACTAAGCATCTACCATCTACCTTGCCTTGATGTCATTCTCCACTATTGCTCAATACTCATTGCTCATCATTGAAAGCTTCATATCTTAAAGGTGTATAATTACAATGCACTAACACCCAACAATGCAATAATATTTTGCCACATGTACATGTTGATTTCATTATCCACTTCCATCACTCATCACACAAATCATCCAAACACTTTTCTTTGCAATAGGAATGTGAAGTGACCAAGTGAAATTTCAATGCATGTTTGTGGGACCCACCATTAACTTCTTCCATCATCTGATAAAAACCCTATTTGATCACCACAATTCCCTGCTCCCCTATGAGGTATGGATGAGGTCCCACCAGAGGTTTCATGGGCTAGTGGGCACCGTTGGATCTTTTAAATTGTTGTCCTTGATTATACACCATCATGCATTGTTGAAATATAAGCCATTTTCAAATAATTTTTTGTGATGCAAAGGACCTTAGCGATAGCCATTGGATCTTCTAAGGGTTTGATCACAACTATTGATCAAGCATCATTGATTGATTGAAGGAACTCAAAATTGAATTCTTCCAACATGTTTTTGTCTCTTTGATATGAACATATAGACTTCTCCAACCTAGAGTACAAGGTGAAGGGGTTGGTCATACTCATGAATTACATAAGTCATAACTTATGTGATTGGTTACCACCAATGTATATTCAATGTGAAATCATAAATTTTTTTGGTCACCATCACTATAAACACCTAGGGTTTAACTAGCAAACCCTAATTATGTCTGAGAGAATAAATAATTTCATTCTAAGCTCATCATTCAACCTCTAGACCTGTAGAGCATATTTCTAGAATGTCCTAAAGAAACCCATATTGAATTTGGCATTGGATTTCACTTCATATTCTTAGAAGAGTACTCTATAAAAATAATGCATGATAATCATTGCAACATTTTGTGCAACTTTGCAACTTACACTCCATCTTCCAAAACCAAATCCTCAACATGCCATAACTCTTCTTAGACATCAATGACAATATTTTGACATCAATTCCAACATACCCTTCATGCAGGGTCAATTCTATCTCACTCTTGATCCCTCTTTTGACATCAATGACAACAATATGCTAACAATGTTGTCATAGATGTCAACTATGGGAAGAAGATGTTGAAGAAATTGTGGAAAGGAGGAAAATAGGTTGTGTAAGTGTATTTTAGACCTTGAGGAAGTGTTGTGAGTACATGGAGCTATTATTTTGTTGCAGAGTCTGAAGATGAGTTGAAATGAATTAATGAGCTGAGATGATGTCTCTAGTGCTTGGTTTCCAAGTGCTTTCAATAAAAAATTCTAAAAAAAGTAAAATTGTTTTGTGCAAATGTTTAGAGTGTTCTCCAATATTATGCTCCATGTTCTTTATGTGGTGACACTATACCTATGTGGATCTTACAAGTTATTCAAGGTTATAAGAGGTTGTTATATTTATAATTTGGTTTTCTAGATCATTGTATAGTGCAAGATATTTTCACCAGTGTGTGAACTAGTTGTTTAGTGATATTTTCTGTGGTTTGGGAGAAATGTATTTGCTCTGTATTTCTCTACTTTTTGGCTTCAAGTTGTTTAGATTTGGGAAGTTTCTTATAATTCTTTTTTTTGTTCAATTTTTTACTTGATTGCAGTAGTCAATGAGATTCATTTATCAATATGCAATTAAGGGTTATCAATTTTTCTGAGTTGAAGCACTTTTTGATGTGAGCTTGGATGAAGTGTTTGATGAATATTAAGAATTTTGTTGATTATTGTGGATTGAGTTCAAGTGAATTATGTTGTGCAAAATTTTTGGATTGGTTTAAGGAAGCGTGTACTTAATTTCTATGGTGTTTTTCATAGGTGTTGGTCAAACTTACATTTAGGGTATATGCAAGATCATGATAATAAAAAATGTGGCAATATGATGGTATGTGTAGGTATGTGGCTAACAACTTTTTTTACCCAAAATTGATGAATTGAAAAGGGTTTTCAAAGGAGATTCTTAGCTTTCCACCAATATAAATAATTCTTTACTTTGAATTTAATAAATAATTATTATTCATTTTCTATTTGAATTATGACTAAAGTCTGAATTAATGGTTGATTGAAAAACATCTATATTTCAAATGGTATCACATTTTTTAATATGAAAAATGCATCACATTCTATGCTTCACATACTATAGGATTAAAAAAAATGAATTTCATGCGAAGTTTGGACCAAGTTAGGGTGGTCAAACATGTCATTTTATATTTTTAAAAGTTGTAATAAAAAAAATTCATAATTAATTATTTACCTAGAAAAAAATTACAAAAAATATGCATCACATCAAAACATGAGTTTGCTACTTATATAAAATCTTAGAAAAAAAATACTATCATTTTATTGTGGTTATGGTGGTCTTAATTACCTACTTCCTCTTATTTTTTTTTTCCGAATTTAATAAGTAAGTACTACTACATTGAAATTTCAAATTTTCATAAATATATATTTTTAAATGAACCTAATGGTTTATAAACTACATTCAATTTGCTATAGATTCCATTCTTACATATTTTTGAAATAATATTTTTAACTTATTCAATTTTTTATGTCAAGTTGCCTAACTCTAATTTTTCTAAATGTGAGGCATGTGGAAGCATGTTGAAGTTTGTTGGGATATATTTGTACCCCAATTAAGGATTTACATAGGCCACCTTTTGTTCCTATCCATCGTGAGAATGTTTAGGTGACATCCTATTTCGAATTTGAATGTATAAGGGCTAGTGGCTGACATTGGAGAATTTTTTTGAGTTAGAGCTTGCTATAAATATGTATGGTGTTGATGTAAGAGGGTGAATGAAAGAGTAAGAAGAAAAATAGATATGAGATTGATGCAAGTAATGTGCATGATATGAAATTGAGTAGACCAAAGCAAATTTAATGTTAGGATTCTTGAAGGTAGTGAGCTGAAGGCATCCAAAATCTTTCATATGAGACTGCAAAAGTGTGCAAGCAATTGTGGTGGACTCCTTGTTGCATTGTTAAGTGTTTTCTCTATGTAGCATTCTTCTTCTATCTTTTTGTATTATTTCTGTGGAAGTGAACCATGGATGTGAGCCTTTTGGACAGTGCTTCCTATTTAGGTAGTGAGCCCCTTTGTATTAGTTTTTCTATTACTTATATTTTGAGAAAATCCTCACCATGGTTTTTCCCTCATTCTTTTTTCCATGTAAATCTAATTTTCTCATGTGTATGGTGTTGTGATTTAAATTTTTGTTATCTACATTTCATGTTTAATCAATCTAAGATAATAAGGGTTTAATGAATGCTTGTGGATCTAATTATCATTGAGGGTTTTCAAGGTTTAATTTACTACAACTAATTCAACCCCCCTCTCAGTTTTATTGTTCATTTCAACAAAATATATAGTAGGGGGATTCATCACCCTAAGGCTCCAATTCATGGGAGATCCCAAAGGAATGAGCTACCCTAAACTACCTCAGATTGACTAATGGGTTGAAAAGGGGATAGAAAAAGGCCAAAAAGGAAGGGAAAACAAATTTGTGTTTCCCTTTTTCTTATGATGGGTTTTTTATAGAAATCAAGAGAGAAAACTACAAGGGTCTCATACTACAAACTAGAAAACTGTCTATCTATAGACGAGAGCATGAGAACTAAATTTTAGTGTGACGCATTGGATTCTCAAAGATGTGTTGGTGCCCTATACAAACAAAGGTTTAGGAATCAATTAGAAACTCAAAGTTTGTTGATGACCTGAATGTTTAGCATTTGATAGTTTGATATGAAAATATTGAATATGAAGTACAACAAGAAGAATAATAAAAAGGCTATTCTAGTGACAAAAAATATAAGGAAAGAAGAAGAATTCCAACTCATGCATGGTCCAATTCTCCAACTAGCTCCAAGTGGATGAACCTACACCTACACACAATAATAATAAAAATGTTGGGTTGTGTTTTGAGGTATGCTTTATTCAGACTCCCATTTCAATATTTTTACCTCTATAGACAACCAATATGCAATGATATAGAGAAAAGTGGCAGAGAAGAGAATGGAAAAGACACGGTGAAATAGAGAGAAATGGCAACCTAAATTTTGTTCTATAAGAACAATGATGCAAATAAATTAAAAGAGACAATATCACCTTCCCTTCTACTAGCACTCAAGGTTGAGAGAGGAAGATGACAAGAGATGACACCATTCCAAGGAGATATAACTTTGTAAACCTGCAATGACAATGGTGTTGAAGCAATTTTTTTTTGTAGAAACCAACTAGAAATCTGGTAGCTACAAGAAAGGGTGATAGAGAAGAAAGAATTTTGCAAGAAGGATCAAGAAGTGTTGGTAGATTGAGTGTGTGAAATAATGTGATAGAATGAATTTCAAATGGAGAAATGGAGGAAAATAATGGTTTCTCATTAGTCAAGAGTTGGTAGGAGACATTACATTTGTAGTCGATCAAGAAGCATAATGTTTATGCATATTCCAAAAATAAGAAACCTATTAGGATGGTAGTGTGGTGTGTAGATGTCCACGTCGTGTGTCCATGTCCTCAACAAAATTCTATTGCTAACACAAAATGAAGAAGACACGTGGGAAAATTAGGATTAAAGGGACGAGTTTTTGCATCATCAGACTTATAAGGCTAAAATGGAGGTAAACAACTAGTAAATTTTCCTAGGTACAAATTTATTCCATTACACTATTGATGGATAAATTTTCTAGACCTAGATGAAAAATTATCATGTAATACATAAATATTGGATAGAAAATAAAACCTTCTAATATGAAACCTGTAATGGTAGAGTACAATTCAAACCGTGTTACAAGATGCTTTGATTGGTAGAAGTATATAAAATTGGTAGTTTAATATTGAGTCAAATTCTTGAAGTTTATTGGTTAGCTAAAGTCTGCTAGTAGAGAGGATGATGATAGAAGGTAAAACATGTTGCAAGTGTGGAATAAAATAATTTTGAAAATTAAATTTTAATGAAGGTTTCATGTTGAGTAATTGATATGGATATGAAGAAAATGTATACTATTGGAAGTGAATAATAGATGTTTATCAAGGTTATTTTTGTTCATTTTCTTTTTCTACAAGTTAGGATACAAGACATGATTTTTTTTATATAGTCTATAGATATGTTTTAATTCCATTAAATGATTTCAAACATGCATGGTTGTGGATTACTTAAACATGGATCATAGTTCACTCTTCATGAATATTTAATGAGATAATATACATATATATACAATAATATATGGTTTTTTATTAGATTATATTATATGTATATTCTTATGTGTGTATGTATGCATATAAATGTGTGTGTATATATATATATATACATATTAGATGGTATATTTTTAGTTATCTACATTATCATAAAAAAAAAATACTTTATATTAGATTAACCACTTTTGCATTACTCTCATGTATTAGATTAAGCTTTATTTTCACTAGAGATCTAAATGTGAGTTAGGTTTTTCTTTTCTTTTTTAATTTTATATTTTATTTATTTTTTAAAAGGAAGAAAATAATTTATTCAAGGGAAAGCTAAAAATACAATAAGGTTACCAGATAACCATAGTCATCAAGAAATACAATAGAGTTAAGACCTAATGAGCATACATGTAGAGAGGACCCATGATACAACTAGGCCTACAAAAACCACAACCATGAAAGAATCCATCTAGCCCCAACTCAAAACTAAATATTATGATCCTCATGGAGATATTGAAGAAATTTTTCTCTTTTATCTTGATCTAATTGAGCTAAATCCAACACATTCCATGCCCTCATTCCTTTAGAGGCCTATTTAGCTTGAAAATTGACAAATTTGTTCCATTCCCTAGGAATATAAAAAAAAATGGTATCAAATCTCAAAGAAAGATTGATAATTTTTTTAGCTATCAAAACTAATCTCCATGAAGAATCCTAAAATTTGCTCTTATTAAGCAGAGAAAAAAATCATAGAATTCATTTCACAAATCACCTTCCTCTAACCTAGCTCACAAGATTTCTTCAAAGCCTTAAAAATAGACCAAGCCTTCATTTGATTATTAGAGTGCACCCCCATTTAAAGGGACAATAAAAAATGAATAGATCCCCTACTATCATGAAAAAATCTTACAATCTCAATAGCGCTTAGGTTTTCTCAAGAAGATTCATTAGCGTTAATTTTGAAGAAAGCATAAGGAGGACTCCACTTACTTTATTAATACTCCTTCCTAGAGGTTTTCTACCTAATTTCTCAGTGGTCCTGAGAAGGGATGGGTAGAAAAATATCAAGGAGAGTAGTAGTACATTCTTATGATCAAGACAAAGACTCCCTTGGGTCAAACTTAAACTCAATATTTTTTCTTTAAGCATACTCTTTACCTTTTATTAAAGTTGAGGAACCATAGAATGAAACTCCTATAAGATACATCAATTTCTCTCTAGTAAAATAATATGAGAAGGTCCCAACTCCCAAGCTACTAGTAGAAAGGAATTAGAAACTAGAGGTAGGCACAAGTTCTCCTAGAAGTCATGTAGAGATGAAGCATGCATAAAAGCTCTCCTCTAGAGCTTCCACCAAAGCCTCCAAATCTACATAGAAAGAACACTTAAAATAAGGATGACTAGTACTTTATTCACTACTGTTGGATGTTGTGGTTGTGTTGTTGATATGTGCTTGTCATTGATGTCAACACTATTGGAATTAATGTCTTAGAGGTTGTATATGTTGAGGATATTGAGAAAATTGTAATGAAATAAGTCGTAGGTTGTCAGTGGTGAAGTGAAGTTCAGTCTGTCAATGAGTTCAATATGTTAATGATCAGAGGTTGTGGATTAAATGGTTTCTTGTCGAGTATATCTAGTTTATCCATGTTAAGTTTTAGAGATCTGTATGAAGATTTTATTGTGTTATGAAGATTTGTATTCTGACAATTTTTTTGTTGCTTTAATTGGTGTTCCTAAATGAAGATGATGCAATTTTAGTTAGTTTAGTTGTTAAGGATTATTTTCTGGTGATTCACGATGTTTGTGGATGTTTCTAGATCATGCTCTATCTTTGTTGCACATCTACATTGATTTTTGTGCTTTTGATTTGAGATTTTCTCTTGTGTGTTCATGTTTTTCATGTTCTTGGCTGACAGGGTGTTGTAGCGTGTTATGGATCCTTGAGGATTAATTTTTGAAGGTGGTTCATGTTTACAAAATTTATTTTGGGTCTTCACTATGTTGTGGCTGACCTTGGTTGATTCACATTAATAATTGTTATTGATTTGAGCCAACAGTTTGTAATTGTTTTATTATTTTTTTTGAGGCCGACATGTAGCAATGTAATTTCTTGTTTTAGATATATATAAGCAACTGTTTACTTAATTTTTAGTATTTTGAATGTGTGTGTGCATGAATAATGTTCCAAATCATCCAGAGGTAGATCAAAGTGTGAAGTAGAGTGAAGCAAAGTGAAGAAGTGTCCATATGCTTAACTGAAACTATTATCAGGCATTAGTAGATGTTATTCTTTCGGTTCAAATTCCTATGGATGTAATCCAAATATTTCTATAAGATAGTGTGTCTTCCTTTGGGTAGTAAACCTTGTTGTAATTGAGCAGCGGGCTCTAGCAAATGTGCCTGAATGCATGTGCATTCCCCAATCATTCTTTATACTTTTAACATGGTATAATCTTGTGGACTGACCTCCACTGTGGTTTTTCCCCTAGTAGGGTTTCCACAGAAAAAAAAACTTGGTTTTATGTGTGGTTTTGATGTGTTGATGATTTATGCTTTCATGCTTATTAATCAAATTTGAGAATAAGGTTAATAAAGTTAATAAGTTTTAAATTTTTGTGACAACTAATTCACCCCCCCTCTCAGTTGTTTTCTCTATAAATTTTATTTCAAATATGTTTCTACCAAGGGCACACTCTTGGGTTACCTTATTAAGACTCCAAAACTACATACCCCTAAGCCACTAAATATTTACCTTTAGAAACATGTCCCCAAGCAAGAAAATCCATATCCTTTGAGAATCAAGGCTACATAGCAAGAATCAACACTAAAGAATTTCACTCCTCCTAAGAACCAACTCTAGGCTAGCTTTCTAATTTTTTCCAATGATAAATTGAAGATTTCCCTAAAAGAGAATATTTAAACCTACCCACGTGGAACTATCCATAACCTAAAAAAGTTTCACTTAAGTATTGGAGTTGTGGAAAAGAAGAAAGAATAGGTAGGTGCCCAACCCAAGGGTCAGTCTAGAAGATAACACACTCACATTTATGTATAATTTAGGAGAGTCCATCCTTAATGATATTGGATCCCCTTTTAATAGTGATCCTAACCATAAATCCCTTACAATCAATTCAATTGTGGAATGTCCTCATTTACAACTCCTAAATATTTATAATTAAGAATGCATGGATAGGGTGCTCCAAAAATTTGTATCACCTACAATATAATTTTGTAGTTAGACCTTAACTATTCAATTTTGATTGCCAAAAACCAAAACTACTATTCTACATTAGTTTGCACAATTGTTTTCATCTCACCAAACTCCATTTTTTATTGTCAATATTTTATGCCCACATAAAGTTTGTGGTAATGGAATCAAACTCCTTAAGGAAGTTGTTAGGGGCGTATAGCACCATGAACCTATACAAAGGGAGATATTATGAGATGAAAGATAAAAGAGTCAACTTGTCTATAAATGATAACCATCTAAATGTCAAATGGTTAACCTTTGACCAAAATTTGTCCAATATCTTTTTCCAATGACTCTTGTTCAAGGTACCAAGTGTAATGCCCAAAATCTCCCTCACCAACAGCTAAGGACAAACACAAATACCCAAAATTTCAACCTCAAACTTAAGACTAACACACGAATAGGTTTGTTTTCAAACAAGTGTGGGGGAACCTAAGGGGCCGGACCTAATTCCTCAGGGGCTCATCTTTGATGGCCTTTCCTACGTACACGCAGCGTAGAGGAATCATAGTTCAACAATATGGGCCTGATACCATACAAGCTTTACCAATAAGAGGGTATATCCTCATGGTATAAGTTCAAAACTAACTTGGCTAAGATTGAATGCTACAACCAATCGATCAATAAGATAAAATATAAATTCCAAAGGTTCCTCTCTCTAGATTAGAATGATATGATAAGAAGTACACATGACATGACTCACTTTTATAAAAATTGCACACTTGTACCCAAAATGGATCCATATGACCCCATCCACATCATCTCCTATTCCATACAGTTAATTTGACATAGGACCTTTAATTAGGTTCACAACTATTCCATCACCTACTTAGTCATACTCAATAATTTCATTATAGGTTGGTAGCTTAAGTGTCGTAACTAATGATAACTCAAAAATTAAATAAATAAATGAATAAAACTTAAGCCTATAATGGTTCATGTTGACCCAATATAAACTTTGTGTTGTATGTTGTGTAAGTCGCTTATGGTGCAAGTTACCAAATGGTAATAGAGTCAATTCTATCTATCTTATACCTTTGTTGATACATCATGCCAATAATAATAATATCCAAATTAGATTATCAAAACTATTATATTAATGTAAGGTGATAACCACTCAACAAAATACAATAAAACCATTATCAAGGATGAAGACGACTTTTAGATTGATGATGACAACTTAAATATATAATTGAATTTATAGCTATAGACATATAGACCAAATACGGTGAAATGTTATTTGAGTGGATAAAACCTATTCATTAAATAAGGAAATAACTATACAAACCCAAAATCAAAATTATTGAAATAATACAAATCAACTCAATTCCATCTAACATTTGTTACTAATGGATAGTATCTTGAATTTGGAACACTAATGAATACAGAGTAATGCAATTATGTTTATAAATTTAGAATTATAGCAGTTAATACTAATCAAATCAATGTATTCAGATGATGAAAACCAAAAGAATTAAAGGGGATTGTATTATGAGAAATCAGATTATAATTTTTAATGGGAAACTTAATTCTAAAAGTAAGATATCAGGAAATATACACAAGATTTTATAAGGGAAGAAACTTCATGAATTGATTAAAATTATAGATTCAATACACTATATTTTAGTTGAAAATAAGCATAAACTCTTTTAATTGGAACAATTCAATTCCAGTCACCAAATCTACCACATCTACTAACATGTGCCTCACAACACAATTAGAAAATAAAGATTCATCTTCAGCACAAGATAAGGATGCAAAAAAAACAATTTATGGAGAAATGAAAGAATAGAACAGGCACGCAGTCTTGTTGACAGACGCCAAAAGACACAGACACATGTATATATATTCAACACGGGTAATGATGAAGCAATGAAAAGCCAATCACTCTAGGAGACTAACTGTCTTACCATAATTAAATTTAATCAATGAATTGGTGGTAATTTTACAACTGGAATGATATGGAAAAAAACTTGTGGATTTGGCAACTAGAAACCATGTTTAAATCTAGCTTAGATCATCTAAAAAAAAGTCTCAGTAGATATACATGCAAACAATTTTATTTTTATTTCCCAATCAAGTCACTTCCTAATACGAGTGAAAAAAAAATTAGAGGTAAATTTACATACCTAGTTTTATCTTCCTCAAAATACTACACTTCACTTGCCTGATCCTTAGCGATGAACATAATTTTTGGAAGACAAATTTCTCTATCAAGGTCATTTTCAATTAAAACTCCTCCTGCATGTGCTTCTAGCGTAATCATTCTGCTGTGCGAGAAGATTAGGTGCTTGATCCTCACCATGAAACAACATGAGTCACATCATAGGGGCACCCTGATTCCCCACACAGGACACGTGATTGTTATGTGGTGGCTCTCTCACCATCTTGGAATAGTCTTGGTGTTTCCTTAACCTTCAACAAAACCCATTAGTGAAATTTCTTCGATCAAATCTCAGCAATTCTTTCATCTTCCTCAACTTTGCTGCTATTTTGAAACACTGGAACAAACTCCCCCCCCAATCCAATTGACCACAGTGTAATATATAGATGCTCGACCCCTTTCTTCCCTAAACTAACTTGCTTTCTTCTTGAACAAAGCTAGCTTTTTTTTTCTTAATTTCCTGTTGTGGATCCTTGGGCTCTTCCATAAAAAAATCATTTTAAGAGTAAAAATAGAAGATAAAAATCTCTCAAACTAAAAGCAAGGGGGTGATTTTCTGCTCCTTCTACAAAATCAGTGAAAGATAAAATTATGAGTGACACATATAGTCCTTGTAGTTTTTCTTAATTCCCTCTTGATTTTCAAATGGAGTTGTACACCGGTGATTCCTCTTTTTTTTTTTTTTCAAAATTTCCTTCCCTAACATTGTTTGCATGCCAAGATAAAACTCATACTTTTCCCCTATAAGGCTGAAGATATCTATTATTATCATTATCTTAAATAAGCTTGTAAACTCTTTGAATACCTATCGTACACTTTTACTTAAAACATAATCTAATTATGAAAGAACCCCGCATTAATGAGAATCATAACACACTAACATAATAAGAGTAAAATAAAATTGTAAATTGAAAAGGACTATTGACGATATTAAGCATCAATTCTTTGGTGTCATCAAAATTTAATAATAAATTTTCTTTTGAGGTGTTGAGTTGCATTGTTTTATCCCCGTTCTTAATGATAATTGAATAAGTCTAAACTACACATATACACAAGTTTGATATCAAGCCAATAACTTTAGTAGAAAAAAAAATTACAAGTACAATACGTTAGTAAAGATAACAAATATTGGAGTGGTATTTTAATCTCTTAGAACATCTTCTAAGGTAAACATTAGTGAATTATTTATTCAATCATTATAGCATTTCATATTAAAGTCAAATGTTAAATCATCACTTATTCAAAACCATCCTATTACTGATCCCATATTCTATAATACAATAACATTGGCATAAACAAGTAGCACTTAAAATTAGAGAATATATATCGATAAATACTAATAGGGTGAAATTATATTGTATACCTTATACACATAATTTAAAAACACAGTGATTAATAACATAACCATATTTGGGTAGGGTGAAGTAGTCAATTGAATCCATACCTTTTTATTTTCCTTCCATTGGTCAACACCTTGCATAACGGTATTCCCTACCATGTGAAGCTTGTTTCGACCCTCATGAATCTTCCCAATCTAAACTTAATTTCCCACTCACTTACAATATTAGTGAAGCATCATAACTATAACCAAGGCAACATGAAATACATAAAACACCTAGAATAATTTATGCAACATATTTCATGGAGTTTATACAAGTGAATATTGCATATCTTATCATATTACATCCACCATCCAATGATAATGAAACTAGAAAATAGTCAAAGGAGTTATAATTGATGCTCATGAGGTCAGGCCTTACATTCTCCCCCCCTTATATAGACTTCCTCCTGGAAGTCGTTAGGGGTATGGACTTAACATCATTAAATAAAAAACACAACAATGTGAAAAAAATTTTATTTATATGTTTAGAACTAAAATGACACCTTACTATCTTACATGATATCATAACTATTAAACTATAACACAAGGAGTTTAAGATTTTAGAAACTGATAAATATTTAGAAACCTTTATTTTATCTCTAGTTGACAATGGAAAGAAGAGAGAGTCACAAGGAGTTAAATTTTGTCATATGAATGGAGGGTCTTACATTTCCCCTCCTTTAGTTTAGAACTTCCTCCCATGTTGTTATAAGGAGGGAGGGTCTTACACCAAGACATAGAGGGATACCCAAATAATCTATAGGGATTATACCAATATGAAAGTGAAGAATGATAGAAATTTTATTCTAAATTATAATAGGAGTGTTGAAGAAGATATTAGACTTTCCCTTGTTAATATGTTGACTAGATGCAACTAGGTATATATATGAAGCTTTCTTCAAGTTAACTACCTCATCAATTATAACAATACCCATAAGAGCAATGCCATCCACAAAGTGGAGATGAGACTGAGAATCTGAACCCTACACCCAACTCCAACAATGTATGAGGCTCATTTCCTTATGTTGCTTCAACAACCTACCAAGACCATCAACCACTAAGATAAACAGGTAAGAGGATAGTGGGTCTCCTTGCATGAGTACTTGTATAATACCTTGTCTCTTGTGGCCATGTTGATCTTTTTAGTTAGTTATGGTTTATGTCTTATAGTTTATGTTATTTTATGTTAGATAATACATATGAGTGATGGGTTTTTCTATACCACAAAGATGTTCATTTTATTGATTAATCCTATCTAATGGTTGTTGTGATTTCTTGTGATAGCCAAATGAGTTCCATGCATTGTCTACATAAGTATGTAAACATCAAGATTCATAGTTATTAGTAATGTTATTAATAATATTAAGTGGATTACATTATGTTAGGTGATTACATGCTATAGGTGTGAGTGGGTGTGACTATAAAGATGATTATTGATATTCAATGTTTACTTATAGTAGCATGCATTATAAGTTAAATAGACTATTGAAATAAGTTGTGATATTTTAATAATAGATAGTATGATAAATTGTTGTTTAGGTATCACACTAGGAGGGTGTGTTAAATTATATGTTACTTGTGTGGATTGGTGGATTTGAATTTCTAGTTGATTATGATTCTGACCAAAAAAAAAATCATATACCATTTGTTTTAAGAATTAATAATCAAGAGTAATACTAACACTCTCTTCTAGTTAACTAAATAGGTAGAAATTGGTCAATGATAACTAGGGGGTCACATAGCTACTTCCTTTATTAATCCTTTTGAATTTTTGGTCTTGTCAAGGACATGTGGTTTAATCTTGTCTTTTTTGTGGTAGGGGTTGTGTGTATGTGAAATTTTGTTAGTCCCCTTGAGTCACCTTATTTATATGATCACTTATTTTATGTTTCATGAAGTCCTTACGTGATCTTAATTGTTTAAAAAGTTTTCAAGGGGGTAGGTCTATGGGTTAGTGGTCTTTTATCCCATAAAAACTTTTTAATAAAGTCTAGAGCTCACTCTAATTACCCACTTATGAAAAATGGTGAAAATTGGAGTTGGTTGGGTGGTTGGGAAGTTATGGAGAGGTAGTTTCTTTTTCCCCTTCTATTTATTTTTTCCCCTTGAGAAGGGAAGGGGTTTCTCTCTTTTTTCTTTCATTTTATTCTTGTCTATTGGATGATTTCTCTTTTTGGCATGAAATTCTTGGTGGAGAAAGAGGAGAGAATGGGAGAAGAAGAATGGAAGAAAAGGGCTTGGAGAAGGAGAGGCTACCACTTTTTGGATTTGGATTTAGTTTGGTAAAGTCTATCGCTTTGTAGATGTTTGTTTGAGATGTAAAAGATTATTGTTCATGTTTTGAACCTTATATGAAACTTAATGCTAGATCCCTTTGTGGTATTTTTTGAAATTGTGTGTTGGTTTTTTCTTGTTGGAGTTCCATCTTGATTCAATATTTCTCTATGTGATTAGTTATTCAATGGTTAGGGTGATGAATTATAGCATGGGTGTTGGCATTGTGCATAGTATGTTGTGAATTTTATTTAAGGAACCCTCATGAATAGTGGTTGTGTGTGTATAAAGAAAATCTGTGTGACCCTTAGAGCTCAAGAGTGGATTGAATTTCAATCCTATGGTTAGGAGGAGAGCCATTAGCCAAAATTGTTGTTTCCTTATTGGGTTCCTTTTAGGTATAGGTGTTAAGCAAAAAATACTACATTGGGGCTTGAAAACCATCCCCATGGTTATCACAAGTAATACATATCAGGGGCTTGAAAACCATGGTTATCACAAGTAATACATATCGGTCTTATAATAAGAGTTTATTTTTATGTTTGGTAGTGAGATTCTTTACTTGTATAAAAAGGAAAAATAAATTAATGTATATAATGATTTAAGGATTACAAGTTGTGTATGGGGAGAAAATACAATAACTTGAATTATGTTAGTATGGAAAGTTATCTTTGTAAAAGAGGTTTGAATGAAAGTTTTATATTTTTTATGCTTGCATTGTTGTATAGGAAAAATACAATTAAATGTAAGGCTTATTTAGTTTTCTTTGCAAATAGATAACACTTTTCTAGCTAAAATATTGAAAGCTAAAGGAATAAAAGAGCTATTAATTTACTATTATATTTTATCCATTGGGATTAGAAAATATGTTCTATACTTTGCATGTGATTTATGAATGATATACAATTTTATGATTAAATGAATTAGAATAAAATGGTACCTAGGTAATAAAAATGAATCAATCAATTAGAGGGAAGTCAATTAATTGGTTGAAAATTTTCTCCTTTGTGTTAGGAAGAAAGAAAAATCAATAAAACTATATGGTAGAATGAAAATTATATGAAGAAAAGAAAATTAAAAACCTATTTATTCTTAGAGAATAAATCATCAATTTTTCGCTCATTCATGTAAACACTAATAAAGTATTTGTAAAACCAATATAAATATGTTCAAGATTTAATATTCAATATATGTATTTATTCCACTTCAAATATTTGAAGAGAAATAATATATATGTACATAGATATATATATTTTAATATGATATATTATATATATGTTTTAAGAAAATTAATTAATCAATGTTTATATTATATAAACATTATATATATAAAATCATTATAAATTAAGATATTAAAGAAATATTAAAAAATAATAAATAAATAATATATATAAAGGGAGTTAGTCTTGGCCTCCCTTGGAAAAGCCTCACCCCCATAAGAGGGTTGATATTAGTAAAATAAAAATTATATATTATATTTCAAAACAATAAATAATAACTTTCAAAATAAATAAATAAATAATTTTATTTATTAATATTGTTATTTTTGTTGCTATAAATTCTATAAATTCTTACTTACAAATGCAACAATAAGTTTAGTTATAAGTATTACTTTTTTTTTATCGATAGAAATTCTTGCCTACAAATGCAAGAGTAACTTGCAATTTCAGATTTCTCCTGAATACATTTGTGTATATATAATAAAAATAAAAGTGGCATCTTGTTAATTAGAAGAAAATGTAAAAAAGGAAGGGGAAATCATCTTCCAATCTATAATGGGATAAATGAATGTTTCTGTTAAATTTTTCAAAAATGTTTTCTTTTAAGTCTGAAATAATGCGCCTTTAAACAAATTTAAAAAAAACTATAAATAAAACTATGAAATTGAAAACTATTTTCATTTACAAATTTTTGCGTTACCAAAGAACAACAACAGCTGCAGAGCAGCGAAGTTCATACCAATGTGTGCAAGAACAATTCACACAATTTTGATTTTATTTGTGTGCTAAATATTTAGATAAAAAGTGCAGCTTGAACTCTTTGACCATCTAAATAAATGCATTCAATTGGCACAAAACAGAAACCATTTTCCTCTGGTGCAGTCGTTTGATAATAAGGACTCAATTTGACTCTGGAGACAAGCTTGCATTTATGTGTGTATTCTGTTATCAAGAGTGAAATTTCAACCATTGACAAATCTTAACCACTTGAAGCTGGGTGATTTCAACCAGGACAATTTGTTTCACAAAATGTATAATTTTTTAACTTGGTTGCTTGCTTTGACTGTAATGTTGAATGTGAAAGTAATTTCAGTATAGGTCTTTGTAGGTATATTTGAACAGAAGAATTTTGGAAATTGATGTAATTACAATAGGATAAATTCATCAAAATAAAATTTACAACTTGCACTTGATCTAGACTCTGATCATTTTGGTGTTATTGAGAATTATTGAATTATGATGCAGAATATAGAAAAGTGGAAATTCCTACGGGGCAGCACATAGACATATCTCAATACCAGAATTAGCACATTACACATACATTGTTACATAAGAAAAAGGAAAAGTTGTTCAATTCCTATGTTTCTTTTATTGTGAGTGAAAAAATGTATACACCTTGAGAAAAGCAATACTGTCTCATGTACAAGTAACACATGCTCTTGTATCTATTTGTAATATACACTTTAATGGGGAGCTCCAGTTAGTTATTAGCTTGATGATGTTTACATACTCTGGAACAAAATAATTTACCCTGAGAAAATTAATATTTTCAATGAATGTGAAACCTTAAACATTCTTGGATCTTTGTCAATCCTTTTAACAGGGGAATACATGGAACCAAAAAATCCTAGACGGTAGATTAATAATCATACAACAATATCAACAACAATGGCATAACTCCAAATAGGTAAAAGAGACTGTCTCAAATTCCAAAACTGGCACGTAACACACATTCTTACACAAGGACTAATTTACAATGTACTATCATATAAATTTAAAATAAATAGCTAATTCATTGCTAGTGTGAACAAGTAGGAATACTGATACCAGGTAAAGAAATAAAAATAATAGATAAAGGATCTACAGAAATAGGGAGTGTGCATTGTCTAACCATGACAACATCTGTAAAGAATATCCCCATCTTCAGTTAACTTCAAAATTGCACCGTTTAGAAGCATTGTTTGACCATGGAGGTCACCATCTTTTGCTGTTAAAGAGGTACCCTGTCTTATAGCCTTTTCCATCTAATGTTTTGCTTCGAGCCTAGGGAAAAATCTCTTCAGTGCATGTACAAAAGACTCTTTTGCAGTCTGACCCTTCTTGCTTTGGGTAAAATTTAGATAAGCAGAAACAAGAACATCAATACTTGTGTAACTGTTGGGGTTGATCAACAACAAAGTTATCCCAGTCTGAAGAATGGAAAAATTTAGTGAGATACAAAAACCATACAAGCCATAAATGTATAGTCTACTACTCACATTACTTTAATAGTAGATACAGTAGATGGTGGCTAAATTGTTCCTAGCCTTTAATCCTCTATGTCTACAAATGCAAGTCCATGCTACTGTCCCTAGTCTTGAAACTTTTACTTTTTTCCTTCACACTAGAGGGAATTAAACTAGTATTTAAACAAAATATAGGTCATAGAATTGCAAGGATATCTAAAAGGGAAAAGAAAAGGTCGTGCATTCTAGTTGTAAGGAAAACCCAAAAAATTAATTTTGTATCATACTTACATCACTCGTGGCATAATGTGCATATGAATGCAAATATATTGGTCCTGTAAAATGAGTGGAAAGGACAGTTCTTCCCATCAACCGATGCCAAAGAAGAGCACTAGATTATAAACAAGAAAAAATTGAAATAGCTTGAAGCTTTTGTTATGTTTTTGTCAAGATGATAGTTTTAATAGTTTTCAAATCTGATCAAAGTTCTTTAATGATGCTTGAAAATTGAAAATAAACTAGATTGGAGTTGCAATCTACAAAATATAATAATAGATATGATAATTTGCACTACTAACTTGTAATAATCAGGATTTGGTTCAAAAGTAGTGACATTTAGAAGTGCATAGTTACCACCTATCAGACGTTACTTGCAACAGACCTTAGTATCGAATGTGGCAGACATGCCAAGATGATCTAAATACCTGTTCATAACAAAGTTAATAAATCATTTTCCAAGTTCCCTTATTAAGGATTTATAATCTTCCCCAAGGAGGAGCGAAACCCTAAGAGCATTGTCAAAGCAGGTAAGAAAACAAACATAAAAATTAAACCCAAAAAGAGTAGAGAAAAAGATTGATAAAAGAAGACTACTTAAATTCAAGATTATTGTACATATATGTTTGGATACCAATTTTTTTAGTGGATACAATAAAGTTCAGAACTATCTGGAGTATGCAGGTATTTATTTATATTTCCAAGTGCAAGAAAAACATGATTAGTAATATCTTAACAAAAACTATTTATTAAATTATTTGAAACAAGATGCCATCCACGGTTAAAGACTCCAACCGCTTCCCCAACCCAAGAACTTGACCAAGGGCCATATGTGCGTACAATGGCTTGCATTCTTCTAAACTGTATAGCTTCTTTGTTAAGATGTGATGGATCCAATATCTTCTCTGAAAAATTCTTATCCACACCTAACCAGCACAAAAATATTATTATTATACCCAAACTTGCAAGTGAGAACAAAAGAAAATATTAAGGGTGTTTGTCTGTCTTATCTACCTATTCCAAGATTGTATATATGTCGTGTAACAACATTGAGAACATTCGGCCCTGTATCTTGAAGAATGACTTGAAACCAAGATGCATCAAAGAATCCCCCAACAATGGTTTTTCATGAGAATGATTATAGATTTCTCTCAAAATTTTGTATAGCTTGATTATATCAGAAGTATAAAAATTAGCATCAACCATTGCTCCTATACCAGATCCACTTAAGTCATTTCTTGTCTCCCAAAGATAATACTATCTATCATAATATGTTGTTAAGGAAAACAACGATCTACAGAGCTGGAAAAAAATTGTTAAAATTGGGCTAAAATGGGCTTACCAAACTCCCATGCATATAACTTATAACCATGATCAATTGTATACTGAATAAAATTTTGGGCATTGCTCAAATCCCAAGCACCTCCCCAATGACCCTTTGATATCTGATACCAGCCATACAATGCATTTAAGCCAAAAATCACCATAGCCCTGCACTATATTAATATGTTGTTATCATCTCTGGTGTAGGAGACACATTCAGAGGTAGCGTAATATGTATATTGTAAAATACAATGCTAGAATATTACTCTATTTTTGCAAGAAATTTGTTCACTTCATCCCATCTGGACATGGTAAGACAACCCTTTGAGAATCCAAACATGAGAGAAGTATTCTAGATAAAAGGATGGCAAGGTTGTGACAAGGGCCCAATATCATATAATAGTTTGTCTTGCAATGTTCCGCCCAACCTAACTTTGAGTAAAGAAAAAGCTACATTCAAGCACCATGATTTGACAATGGCTGAGACATTTTGTAAACAACATATGTCTACCCAGTTAAATCCAAAATGATTAAGAAATGGAAATACCTCTCTTCCCCATGTCTTAAAAAGGCATCATTTTCTACAATGTACTGTTTGTGCAGATTCTCACAGCCACAAACAATGTAGAAGATAATGTAAGATCAGTAATCCTTGTAATCCCAAAATGCGAGGAGGTGCAAGTGCATACCTTGTATGGATTTTGCAAAACTTGGATTTTTAAGATCCTAAAAACAATACCATACACAATGAGACTGTGTGGTTGTCAATCAATATTTCCTATTCCTGTTTGGCGAAAAATGTGTCTAATACCAAATTGCATAACTGACAGGTCAACTGAATGTTAAAATTGTCCCCAAATGCTAAAATCAATTTAAAATAAATAAATAATACAACAACATTGAGCAATCTCGATTAGTCTGATTGGAAATGCCATGGTTATTAAATTGAGATTTCGAGATTCCTAAGATTAGGGTTTAAAAAACTAGTACAGAAACCTGGTCGCATTGCTCGATGGTGATGTTTAATAGAGATTAATGCGAAGCTCCTTCAGATTTTGAGATAGTTGTGCCCTCGAAGCCATTTCTTCGCTAAAATTGGCCCTAATTTCTGCTGATCTGTGAATCTATTCTCTCCTTTTTTTCATTGCAATGTTTTAGTAAGCTAGACTGTTGCAATTGCCAAGTTGTTGGGAGATCTTCTCTGCGAGCGTTGCTTGTGTTAAATCCCTGCCAGTGTCTACATCCAGAAAATATTCCTTGGGAGGATTACCAAAATATGCAGTCACATAGTAAATCCTGTAATACAATATGCATATTCATGAGCTTTAATTTGGAATCCAGAATGTAAATGAAATATTAGGGGTTTGTTCTTTTTTCTTACCCATCGGGGTAGACTTTGCCTTGCCGGCTAAATACGGTAGTCTTTGCTGCTGCTTGTAATCTCCTACTCCCATGTTCTCCAAACCTACAGAAAAAGAAAAAAACAAAACAAAACTGGTAGAAAACAAGGGCATTGGAAATAGATTTTCGGAGGGCTTAATGTTTGACTCTATGAATGAAAGAATGAAAGCAGTGAGGCACTTAAAAGGTTATCATCTCGTGAACCATCACGAATTGCTCCATATTCCATAACATTGAAATTCACTGAATGACCCTAATAATTTTGCTTCCTCCTTTCGTAGTATGCTGCTGTTCTTCCACCAGGATAAATTATGTGGGTAGCCCAGTATGAATCCACAAATAGGAGAACCAAAACAACTGCAACTGTAAACACATTCCTAGTCTCCTCTACATGCAGAACAGACAAATATCGACTACTACTGTCTCGTTGTGCCCATAAAGCCTCTGAGCATCTGTAGACAAACATTGATTTCTAAGCGCTCTCTTGTCTCGTAATTGCTCACAAAGTCTTTGACAATCTGTAGACCTAGCTGAATCCCCAATCACAAAGTGCCAAAAAAACCTTGAGACAATATTTGGCTTAAAAAATATGCAACTTGTTCTAACCTTAGTCCAAAATAAATCTATGTAAACAAATTCCACTGTTAAATGTTTGAAGGCTCTGCTATAGTTCCGGCAAGAACTAATAAGGAAGAAGAAAATAATATTTAAAAAGATTAAATTTCTATTGAGAGTAGTTATTACTTAGATCTCTAATACAATAGAATTACCTCTAAATGATTTGCTTATTTAAAAATCTAACTTTTTGCATTACCAAAGAATAATAAGGAGGAAGAAAATAATATTTCAAAAGATTAATCTCCATTGAGGGTAGTTATTAGTTAGATCTCTAATACAATAGAATTACCTCTCAATTATTTACTTATTTAAAAATTTAAATTGTATTTCAATTCTAACATAGAAATTTTGCAATTTTAAATCATAGTGATATTAAGAGAAGTGTGAAATTTAAAAGATGAACTTATATTTAAGCATTAAACTTAACATATAATGAATTGCAAACACAATTATTAAGTTATAGGGTTAGAAGGAGTTTAATTTGGTTAGTTTAATTATTAGCTATTAGATTTAAAATTTAAAAATAATTAGTTTAATCAATCTAGGGAAATCTAGAGAAATAAATTAATTAAAGAAAAGAGAATCAAGCTATAACATGAACCAACCAATCTTCAAAATGCTAAATAATTATTTTAGTAACCCTCCAAAGCTATAATCAAACTTTGAATTTTAATTTAATATCAAAGGAAATAATCAACTTAGTTTATAGTTATTTTGAGAGATCTAAACTATAGTTTCAAGAAGTGAACAAATTGTGTATTGAGTTTGTTAAACTTAAGTTGGTAGCCCACCTTAGAGGTTCTATTCCATTTTATAACTATAACCAAGCATAAACATAGGAAGTTCAAATTTATTTATTCTAATTTGAAATTCATTTATAGTAGCATCTTAATCCATGAATACCATGGAATAGTAAAAGAATAATTTGTTGTCTTAAACTAACTTTCTTGATCAATTTGTGTAACTTTATAAGGATTTTAGTAAGATTAGCAGGTCAAGTTATTTGTACTAAGTATTGTCATGACCTTAACTCTAAATTTTGCTAAATGTTAGTGATAAACGCGTACTAGTTAGAAATACCCATTGGTTCGCTACTTAGTTCTTAGAGTTTTTAATTAATGAAAGTGAAGGATTAAATTAGTAAAGAAGTATAAGTTCAATTAATATAATTCCTTATAAATTTATCCAATTTAGTTAAAACAAAATTAGTGAAGGTCTAAACTATTGATATTGACGTTATTAGATGATCTAATATTGAACTTAATTAATAATGGTCAATCCATATAATAATTTAATGGTTGCATTAAAAATTAATACTACTTTGTAATTGATTTAACTTTAAAAGTAAAGGCATTTATACTAGAAAAGATCAATTTTCTTGATCAATTTTTGTAACTTAGTTATCAATAAAATACTAACCATGTTTCTAATATCTTTAAACTTCATGATAGATTTTAGTTTGAATTAAAAAAATTATTTCATCATAGAGTATATTTCATTTTTTTATATTTTTTTAATTTAACTTAATATTTGTTTTGTGAGGATAAATACTTGAAAATCCAAAATCCACATCCTCAATACAAGTGAGGATAATGAGAAGCAGTTAATCAATATTTTGGGCTTTCAAAAAGCATCTTTGCCAGGCTCATATTTGGGGCTACCTTTCTTTGTAGGCCCAAATAAAGCTAGACCTACTGGGCTAAAGTAATTGAAAGGCTTAAATCAAGGATATCAATATGGAAGGCTAGGTGCCTGTCTCTAGCCGAAATAATTTTATTAGTTAAAGTTGTGCTCTCTTCAATTCCTAATTATTTTCTTGTAGTTTTAAAGGCTCCAAATTTGTTATTATAGAAATTGAGAGAGTGATCAGAAATTTCATCTAGAAAGGTACCATGGATGATCAAAATAAGGTGCCTCTAATATCCCTTCAAGCCATGTCTCATGAAAAGTCACAAGGAGGGATAGGTATTTTGAATCTTTTGAAGTGAAATAAAGCTTTTGGTGCAAAGTTAGCATGGAAAATGTATACTAACCCACAGGCCAAATGGTGCCAAATAATGGAGGGAAAATATTTAGATAATTGGTATCCCACAAGAATCTTCATGGTTGCTAATCCTCCAAAAGGATCAGCTATTTGGAAATTCTTTATTTCTTATAGAAAACTAGTAGCTTCATATATTTCATGGGAGGTAAATAATGGCCAAAGTGTTAAGTTTTGGATAGATTCTTGGAATTGTAATCCCCCATTGCAAAATAATCCAAATCTTCTTCCAATAATGGAAATTCTAGA
>VDFB02252616.1:84769695-84791569 GCA_007258455.2 Sequoia sempervirens | reverse complement strand
CTCTATGTGATTAGTTATTCAATGGTTAGGGTGATGAATTATAGCATGGGTGTTGGCATTGTGCATAGTATGTTGTGAATTTTATTTAAGGAACCCTCATGAATAGTGGTTGTGTGTGTATAAAGAAAATCTGTGTGACCCTTAGAGCTCAAGAGTGGATTGAATTTCAATCCTATGGTTAGGAGGAGAGCCATTAGCCAAAATTGTTGTTTCCTTATTGGGTTCCTTTTAGGTATAGGTGTTAAGCAAAAAATACTACATTGGGGCTTGAAAACCATCCCCATGGTTATCACAAGTAATACATATCAGGGGCTTGAAAACCATGGTTATCACAAGTAATACATATCGGTCTTACAATAAGAGTTTATTTTTATGTTTGGTAGTGAGATTCTTTACTTGTATAAAAAGGAAAAATAAATTAATGTATATAATGATTTAAGGATTACAAGTTGTGTATGGGGAGAAAATACAATAACTTGAATTATGTTAGTATGGAAAGTTATCTTTGTAAAAGAGGTTTGAATGAAAGTTTTATATTTTTTATGCTTGCATTGTTGTATAGGAAAAATACAATTAAATGTAAGGCTTATTTAGTTTTCTTTGCAAATAGATAACACTTTTCTAGCTAAAATATTGAAAGCTAAAGGAATAAAAGAGCTATTAATTTACTATTATATTTTATCCATTGGGATTAGAAAATATGTTCTATACTTTGCATGTGATTTATGAATGATATACAATTTTATGATTAAATGAATTAGAATAAAATGGTACCTAGGTAATAAAAATGAATCAATCAATTAGAGGGAAGTCAATTAATTGGTTGAAAATTTTCTCCTTTGTGTTAGGAAGAAAGAAAAATCAATAAAACTATATGGTAGAATGAAAATTATATGAAGAAAAGAAAATTAAAAACCTATTTATTCTTAGAGAATAAATCATCAATTTTTCGCTCATTCATGTAAACACTAATAAAGTATTTGTAAAACCAATATAAATATGTTCAAGATTTAATATTCAATATATGTATTTATTCCACTTCAAATATTTGAAGAGAAATAATATATATGTACATAGATATATATATTTTAATATGATATATTATATATATGTTTTAAGAAAATTAATTAATCAATGTTTATATTATATAAACATTATATATATAAAATCATTATAAATTAAGATATTAAAGAAATATTAAAAAATAATAAATAAATAATATATATAAAGGGAGTTAGTCTTGGCCTCCCTTGGAAAAGCCTCACCCCCATAAGAGAGTTGATATTAGTAAAATAAAAATTATATATTATATTTCAAAACAATAAATAATAACTTTCAAAATAAATAAATAAATAATTTTATTTATTAATATTGTTATTTTTGTTGCTATAAATTCTATAAATTCTTACTTACAAATGCAACAATAAGTTTAGTTATAAGTATTACTTTTTTTTTATCGATAGAAATTCTTGCCTACAAATGCAAGAGTAACTTGCAATTTCAGATTTCTCCTGAATACATTTGTGTATATATAATAAAAATAAAAGTGGCATCTTGTTAATTAGAAGAAAATGTAAAAAAGGAAGGGGAAATCATCTTCCAATCTATAATGGGATAAATGAATGTTTCTGTTAAATTTTTCAAAAATGTTTTCTTTTAAGTCTGAAATAATGCGCCTTTAAACAAATTTAAAAAAAACTATAAATAAAACTATGAAATTGAAAACTATTTTCATTTACAAATTTTTGCGTTACCAAAGAACAACAACAGCTGCAGAGCAGCGAAGTTCATACCAATGTGTGCAAGAACAATTCACACAATTTTGATTTTATTTGTGTGCTAAATATTTAGATAAAAAGTGCAGATTGAACTCTTTGACCATCTAAATAAATGCATTCAATTGGCACAAAACAGAAACCATTTTCCTCTGGTGCAGTCGTTTGATAATAAGGACTCAATTTGACTCTGGAGACAAGCTTGCATTTATGTGTGTATTCTGTTATCAAGAGTGAAATTTCAACCATTGACAAATCTTAACCACTTGAAGCTGGGTGATTTCAACCAGGACAATTTGTTTCACAAAATGTATAATTTTTTAACTTGGTTGCTTGCTTTGACTGTAATGTTGAATGTGAAAGTAATTTCAGTATAGGTCTTTGTAGGTATATTTGAACAGAAGAATTTTGGAAATTGATGTAATTACAATAGGATAAATTCATCAAAATAAAATTTACAACTTGCACTTGATCTAGACTCTGATCATTTTGGTGTTATTGAGAATTATTGAATTATGATGCAGAATATAGAAAAGTGGAAATTCCTACGGGGCAGCACATAGACATATCTCAATACCAGAATTAGCACATTACACATACATTGTTACATAAGAAAAAGGAAAAGTTGTTCAATTCCTATGTTTCTTTTATTGTGAGTGAAAAAATGTATACACCTTGAGAAAAGCAATACTGTCTCATGTACAAGTAACACATGCTCTTGTATCTATTTGTAATATACACTTTAATGGGGAGCTCCAGTTAGTTATTAGCTTGATGATGTTTACATACTCTGGAACAAAATAATTTACCCTGAGAAAATTAATATTTTCAATGAATGTGAAACCTTAAACATTCTTGGATCTTTGTCAATCCTTTTAACAGGGGAATACATGGAACCAAAAAATCCTAGACGGTAGATTAATAATCATACAACAATATCAACAACAATGGCATAACTCCAAATAGGTAAAAGAGACTGTCTCAAATTCCAAAACTGGCACGTAACACACATTCTTACACAAGGACTAATTTACAATGTACTATCATATAAATTTAAAATAAATAGCTAATTCATTGCTAGTGTGAACAAGTAGGAATACTGATACCAGGTAAAGAAATAAAAATAATAGATAAAGGATCTACAGAAATAGGGAGTGTGCATTGTCTAACCATGACAACATCTGTAAAGAATATCCCCATCTTCAGTTAACTTCAAAATTGCACCGTTTAGAAGCATTGTTTGACCATGGAGGTCACCATCTTTTGCTGTTAAAGAGGTACCCTGTCTTATAGCCTTTTCCATCTAATGTTTTGCTTCGAGCCTAGGGAAAAATCTCTTCAGTGCATGTACAAAAGACTCTTTTGCAGTCTGACCCTTCTTGCTTTGGGTAAAATTTAGATAAGCAGAAACAAGAACATCAATACTTGTGTAACTGTTGGGGTTGATCAACAACAAAGTTATCCCAGTCTGAAGAATGGAAAAATTTAGTGAGATACAAAAACCATACAAGCCATAAATGTATAGTCTACTACTCACATTACTTTAATAGTAGATACAGTAGATGGTGGCTAAATTGTTCCTAGCCTTTAATCCTCTATGTCTACAAATGCAAGTCCATGCTACTGTCCCTAGTCTTGAAACTTTTACTTTTTTCCTTCACACTAGAGGGAATTAAACTAGTATTTAAACAAAATATAGGTCATAGAATTGCAAGGATATCTAAAAGGGAAAAGAAAAGGTCGTGCATTCTAGTTGTAAGGAAAACCCAAAAAATTAATTTTGTATCATACTTACATCACTCGTGGCATAATGTGCATATGAATGCAAATATATTGGTCCTGTAAAATGAGTGGAAAGGACAGTTCTTCCCATCAACCGATGCCAAAGAAGAGCACTAGATTATAAACAAGAAAAAATTGAAATAGCTTGAAGCTTTTGTTATGTTTTTGTCAAGATGATAGTTTTAATAGTTTTCAAATCTGATCAAAGTTCTTTAATGATGCTTGAAAATTGAAAATAAACTAGATTGGAGTTGCAATCTACAAAATATAATAATAGATATGATAATTTGCACTACTAACTTGTAATAATCAGGATTTGGTTCAAAAGTAGTGACATTTAGAAGTGCATAGTTACCACCTATCAGACGTTACTTGCAACAGACCTTAGTATCGAATGTGGCAGACATGCCAAGATGATCTAAATACCTGTTCATAACAAAGTTAATAAATCATTTTCCAAGTTCCCTTATTAAGGATTTATAATCTTCCCCAAGGAGGAGCGAAACCCTAAGAGCATTGTCAAAGCAGGTAAGAAAACAAACATAAAAATTAAACCCAAAAAGAGTAGAGAAAAAGATTGATAAAAGAAGACTACTTAAATTCAAGATTATTGTACATATATGTTTGGATACCAATTTTTTTAGTGGATACAATAAAGTTCAGAACTATCTGGAGTATGCAGGTATTTATTTATATTTCCAAGTGCAAGAAAAACATGATTAGTAATATCTTAACAAAAACTATTTATTAAATTATTTGAAACAAGATGCCATCCACGGTTAAAGACTCCAACCGCTTCCCCAACCCAAGAACTTGACCAAGGGCCATATGTGCGTACAATGGCTTGCATTCTTCTAAACTGTATAGCTTCTTTGTTAAGATGTGATGGATCCAATATCTTCTCTGAAAAATTCTTATCCACACCTAACCAGCACAAAAATATTATTATTATACCCAAACTTGCAAGTGAGAACAAAAGAAAATATTAAGGGTGTTTGTCTGTCTTATCTACCTATTCCAAGATTGTATATATGTCGTGTAACAACATTGAGAACATTCGGCCCTGTATCTTGAAGAATGACTTGAAACCAAGATGCATCAAAGAATCCCCCAACAATGGTTTTTCATGAGAATGATTATAGATTTCTCTCAAAATTTTGTATAGCTTGATTATATCAGAAGTATAAAAATTAGCATCAACCATTGCTCCTATACCAGATCCACTTAAGTCATTTCTTGTCTCCCAAAGATAATACTATCTATCATAATATGTTGTTAAGGAAAACAACGATCTACAGAGCTGGAAAAAAATTGTTAAAATTGGGCTAAAATGGGCTTACCAAACTCCCATGCATATAACTTATAACCATGATCAATTGTATACTGAATAAAATTTTGGGCATTGCTCAAATCCCAAGCACCTCCCCAATGACCCTTTGATATCTGATACCAGCCATACAATGCATTTAAGCCAAAAATCACCATAGCCCTGCACTATATTAATATGTTGTTATCATCTCTGGTGTAGGAGACACATTCAGAGGTAGCGTAATATGTATATTGTAAAATACAATGCTAGAATATTACTCTATTTTTGCAAGAAATTTGTTCACTTCATCCCATCTGGACATGGTAAGACAACCCTTTGAGAATCCAAACATGAGAGAAGTATTCTAGATAAAAGGATGGCAAGGTTGTGACAAGGGCCCAATATCATATAATAGTTTGTCTTGCAATGTTCCGCCCAACCTAACTTTGAGTAAAGAAAAAGCTACATTCAAGCACCATGATTTGACAATGGCTGAGACATTTTGTAAACAACATATGTCTACCCAGTTAAATCCAAAATGATTAAGAAATGGAAATACCTCTCTTCCCCATGTCTTAAAAAGGCATCATTTTCTACAATGTACTGTTTGTGCAGATTCTCACAGCCACAAACAATGTAGAAGATAATGTAAGATCAGTAATCCTTGTAATCCCAAAATGCGAGGAGGTGCAAGTGCATACCTTGTATGGATTTTGCAAAACTTGGATTTTTAAGATCCTAAAAACAATACCATACACAATGAGACTGTGTGGTTGTCAATCAATATTTCCTATTCCTGTTTGGCGAAAAATGTGTCTAATACCAAATTGCATAACTGACAGGTCAACTGAATGTTAAAATTGTCCCCAAATGCTAAAATCAATTTAAAATAAATAAATAATACAACAACATTGAGCAATCTCGATTAGTCTGATTGGAAATGCCATGGTTGTTAAAAATTGAGATTTCGAGATTCCTAAGATTAGGGTTTAAAAAACTAGTACAGAAACCTGGTCGCATTGCTTGATGGTGATGTTTAATAGAGATTAATGCGAAGCTCCTTGAGATTTTGAGATAGTTGTGCCCCCGATGCCATTTCTTCTCTAAAATTGGCCCTAATTTCTGCTGATCTGTGAATCTATTCTCTCCTTTTTTTCATTGCAATGTTTTAGTAAGCTAGACTGTTGCAATTGCCAAGTTGTTGGGAGATCTTCTCTGCGAGCGTTGCTTGTGTTAAATCCCTGCCAGTGTCTACATCCAGAAAATATTCCTTGGGAGGATTACCAAAATATGCAGTCACATAGTAAATCCTGTAATACAATATGCATATTCATGAGCTTTAATTTGGAATCCAGAATGTAAATGAAATATTAGGGGTTTGTTCTTTTTTCTTACCCATCGGGGTAGACTTTGCCTTGCCGGCTAAATACGGTAGTCTTTGCTGCTGCTTGTAATCTCCTACTCCCATGTTCTCCAAACCTACAGAAAAAGAAAAAAACAAAACAAAACTGGTAGAAAACAAGGGCATTGGAAATAGATTTTCGGAGGGCTTAATGTTTGACTCTATGAATGAAAGAATGAAAGCAGTGAGGCACTTAAAAGGTTATCATCTCGTGAACCATCACGAATTGCTCCATATTCCATAACATTGAAATTCACTGAATGACCCTAATAATTTTGCTTCCTCCTTTCGTAGTATGCTGCTGTTCTTCCACCAGGATAAATTATGTGGGTAGCCCAGTATGAATCCACAAATAGGAGAACCAAAACAACTGCAACTGTAAACACATTCCTAGTCTCCTCTACATGCAGAACAGACAAATATCGACTACTACTGTCTCGTTGTGCCCATAAAGCCTCTGAGCATCTGTAGACAAACATTGATTTCTAAGCGCTCTCTTGTCTCGTAATTGCTCACAAAGTCTTTGACAATCTGTAGACCTAGCTGAATCCCCAATCACAAAGTGCCAAAAAAACCTTGAGACAATATTTGGCTTAAAAAATATGCAACTTGTTCTAACCTTAGTCCAAAATAAATCTATGTAAACAAATTCCACTGTTAAATGTTTGAAGGCTCTGCTATAGTTCCGGCAAGAACTAATAAGGAAGAAGAAAATAATATTTAAAAAGATTAAATTTCTATTGAGAGTAGTTATTACTTAGATCTCTAATACAATAGAATTACCTCTAAATGATTTGCTTATTTAAAAATCTAACTTTTTGCATTACCAAAGAATAATAAGGAGGAAGAAAATAATATTTCAAAAGATTAATCTCCATTGAGGGTAGTTATTAGTTAGATCTCTAATACAATAGAATTACCTCTCAATTATTTACTTATTTAAAAATTTAAATTGTATTTCAATTCTAACATAGAAATTTTGCAATTTTAAATCATAGTGATATTAAGAGAAGTGTGAAATTTAAAAGATGAACTTATATTTAAGCATTAAACTTAACATATAATGAATTGCAAACACAATTATTAAGTTATAGGGTTAGAAGGAGTTTAATTTGGTTAGTTTAATTATTAGCTATTAGATTTAAAATTTAAAAATAATTAGTTTAATCAATCTAGGGAAATCTAGAGAAATAAATTAATTAAAGAAAAGAGAATCAAGCTATAACATGAACCAACCAATCTTCAAAATGCTAAATAATTATTTTAGTAACCCTCCAAAGCTATAATCAAACTTTGAATTTTAATTTAATATCAAAGGAAATAATCAACTTAGTTTATAGTTATTTTGAGAGATCTAAACTATAGTTTCAAGAAGTGAACAAATTGTGTATTGAGTTTGTTAAACTTAAGTTGGTAGCCCACCTTAGAGGTTCTATTCCATTTTATAACTATAACCAAGCATAAACATAGGAAGTTCAAATTTATTTATTCTAATTTGAAATTCATTTATAGTAGCATCTTAATCCATGAATACCATGGAATAGTAAAAGAATAATTTGTTGTCTTAAACTAACTTTCTTGATCAATTTGTGTAACTTTATAAGGATTTTAGTAAGATTAGCAGGTCAAGTTATTTGTACTAAGTATTGTCATGACCTTAACTCTAAATTTTGCTAAATGTTAGTGATAAACGCGTACTAGTTAGAAATACCCATTGGTTCGCTACTTAGTTCTTAGAGTTTTTAATTAATGAAAGTGAAGGATTAAATTAGTAAAGAAGTATAAGTTCAATTAATATAATTCCTTATAAATTTATCCAATTTAGTTAAAACAAAATTAGTGAAGGTCTAAACTATTGATATTGACGTTATTAGATGATCTAATATTGAACTTAATTAATAATGGTCAATCCATATAATAATTTAATGGTTGCATTAAAAATTAATACTACTTTGTAATTGATTTAACTTTAAAAGTAAAGGCATTTATACTAGAAAAGATCAATTTTCTTGATCAATTTTTGTAACTTAGTTATCAATAAAATACTAACCATGTTTCTAATATCTTTAAACTTCATGATAGATTTTAGTTTGAATTAAAAAAATTATTTCATCATAGAGTATATTTCATTTTTTTATATTTTTTTAATTTAACTTAATATTTGTTTTGTGAGGATAAATACTTGAAAATCCAAAATCCACATCCTCAATACAAGTGAGGATAATGAGAAGCAGTTAATCAATATTTTGGGCTTTCAAAAAGCATCTTTGCCAGGCTCATATTTGGGGCTACCTTTCTTTGTAGGCCCAAATAAAGCTAGACCTACTGGGCTAAAGTAATTGAAAGGCTTAAATCAAGGATATCAATATGGAAGGCTAGGTGCCTGTCTCTAGCCGAAATAATTTTATTAGTTAAAGTTGTGCTCTCTTCAATTCCTAATTATTTTCTTGTAGTTTTAAAGGCTCCAAATTTGTTATTATAGAAATTGAGAGAGTGATCAGAAATTTCATCTAGAAAGGTACCATGGATGATCAAAATAAGGTGCCTCTAATATCCCTTCAAGCCATGTCTCATGAAAAGTCACAAGGAGGGATAGGTATTTTGAATCTTTTGAAGTGAAATAAAGCTTTTGGTGCAAAGTTAGCATGGAAAATGTATACTAACCCACAGGCCAAATGGTGCCAAATAATGGAGGGAAAATATTTAGATAATTGGTATCCCACAAGAATCTTCATGGTTGCTAATCCTCCAAAAGGATCAGCTATTTGGAAATTCTTTATTTCTTATAGAAAACTAGTAGCTTCATATATTTCATGGGAGGTAAATAATGGCCAAAGTGTTAAGTTTTGGATAGATTCTTGGAATTGTAATCCCCCATTGCAAAATAATCCAAATCTTCTTCCAATAATGGAAATTCTAGAGCTCGCTTGAGGAGAATGTTTGTTGAATTATGTTTAGCTGGTTGATCCTTTCTTAGGAAAGGTAACTTTTGGAAAAAAATATCAAATCCTTCAATGTCTCCACATCAATGTTGTGCTCTACAGAATATCTTGGAAGCTAGACTGGTATATCTTTCTTTGAAGCAAGACATTGATAGAGGCCCCTTCAAGGGATGGAAATTATATGGTAAGACAAAGATGTAAGGCATTAAATCAGGATTTAGGGCATCTTCTTTCACAAAGAGCTTACTCATTTTGTTGGGATAATAAAATTCTACCCAAGGTAGGAATTTTTGCATGGCTAGCATTGAGAAAGTGTTTCCTAACCAATGATTGACTAGCTAAGTTGCAAATAGAAGATCCTTTCATGTGTCCTCTATGCAATGAAGGACTTGAGGACATTGATCACCTATTTATATGATGCAAGTTTGCACAACAAAGATGGGAGTTTATCCTTAATAAGCTTAATTTTTATACTTTGTTACCAAACTCCTTGTGGGACTTGTCCAAAGTTATCCAATTCTCTACAAATGTTCATTTTTTGCTTGTATTTGGAGAGTTGTACCAGCCCTAGTAATATGCAACCTTTGGTGGGAAAGAAACTTGAGAATTGTTAGGAAAGTATCCTCTTCAAATGTTGCAATGAATGGTAAAATTGAGAATGCAGTCTCTGACATAGAAAATGTTAGTGTTCGAGAAGTCAAAGACATAAGCTCTTCCGTTACTAACTAGGATAATAATATTTTGTAGAATTGGAAGTATGTAAAACTTCCTTTCCCAAGTAGCCTATTGCAAAAAAAATATGAGAAAGGTAATAGAAAACATGTAAAATGGAAAGCCCCCCAGGATGGATTTATAAAGATGAAGTTTGATGGTGCTTCCAAAGGAAATCCAAGGGAATCAGGGGTAGGTATTTGCATACATGACTCACAGGGTAAAGTGATAGCTCTATGTTCAAAATATCTTCATATAGGGTCTAACAATCTAGTTGAATCTAAAGCTCTACTATTATGAGCGAAAATGGCTCTAGAGATGGGCATTGAGAACCTCCATATTGAAGGAGATTCCCTACTGACATTCAATGCTTGTAAAGAAAAGAAAATACAAAATTGGGGCCATTAATATATTTTTCAAAGAGCATGGGACCTTTTAGAAAAGTTTCAAAATTATATGATTACTTATACTTATAGAGAAGGAAACAATCTAGCAGATTATCTAGCTAATTTGGGTAGCTAAAAGAAGGAAATATATACTTTAGCTGATCTTTCCCAACTTGCATAGTTTCCCCATATACTTCAACTTGTTGATCAGGATGTCTTTCATCTCAAGAAAGGGATAATATCTTAACTTTAATGAAATGATCTAAATTCAATCTACATGGAGTGTATGGAGGAATGATGCCAATTCATGTTTTTTCCAAGTTGATAAATTTTCAAGTTTGCTAAAAATGAATATTGACATAGTTATCTCAATTTTGTAGAGGCTTGATGTGCATATACATGAAAATTATGCCTCACTATTGAATCAATTGTGTATGGGGTATTTCAATAGGGTAAAATCTAGGTTTATGGCACTGTAGCTAGTTAGATTTTTTGAAAATATATTATGGGTCCTTGCTTCAAAATGAATTTGAAATATTCTATAGGACAATTTTGTAATCCTTTGAAATTTAGGCTATATATTTTGTAACAATTTGGGCTATAACCTAAGGTTTTCTTCTTGGTTCTTCCCTATTGGTATGCCCTCTGAACCAAGATTATGTATAATTTATATATATATATATATATATATAATACAGTGGCTTGCCACTTTTGTCAAAAAAATAAATAAATTGTTTTGTGAATAGAAATCATTGGTCTAGTTTTTTTTTCCTCCTCAATCTTGTTATGCAAAAATTTGTAATGACATCATTAATTTGATATCATCATGAATGCTAAGGACATGCTACTAAGTTTTATCTTGGTTAAGTAAATAAATAAGTTGGTAGAAACTTTTATGGTTAGTAGTCTGATATCTATATCATTATTTATCCCCTTATGGAACTTGGTTTACTTGGCTTTACCATGAAATCACATTGTTTTCAAGTTGTACATAGCCAATCTATTAAAAGTAGTTGGTAATTTAATATTGAAATAAAAAAAATTGGTAGTTGTGTATGGTTTAGGTTGAGTAAATTTTAGGGCATGACATTTGGTATCAGAGTTGGGTTCCAACACTAGGAACTCTAGGTTTTTTAACTAACTTTTCTTATGGTCTCAATTTTGTGTAATGTCTTAATTATTGAGTAAAGATCAGTTTCTTGATATTTTGGGGTGAAGTTGAAAATATGATCAATTAAGTGATGTTGTTCTTAGTCCTACAATAAAAGGGTTAAAAGTTGTTTAAAAACACCTAAATATATATTCTTTTATCCTTTGAATTCAAACATCATAGATTCATAACAAGTCTATTGTGATTTTTTTTTTCCATGTTAGGAGCAAGTTGTTTTTACTATAAGAGAGAAATTTATCTGAATCACTTAAGTTTATGACAAGATTATTTTCTTTATTTTAACTCTAAGAGTTCATTTCCAATGTTTCTCTTTATAAAGATTCTTTAATTTGTGTAATAAAACTATAAGGAGGAAAATGAATAATATGAACTTGATCTTTGGTTTAAGAATGTTAGTCTTATCCATGATCAATTTCATTCTTTATTTAGTTAAAAAAATCATGAGTTGCTTAAAATAAGAAAGTTACCCATGTTCATCAATTTTAACATGCTTGTTTCATACTGATGATAAATTCTCATTTAAAAAATATATAAAGATGAACGCTTGTAGAGTCATTTCCTTGAGCAATTATTTAACTCTCCTTTTCTCGTTTTCTTGATGTTAACTCTAAGAGATCATTTCTAATGTTTCTCTTTATATGGATTCTTGAATTTGTGTAATAAAATTATTAGGAAAATGAATAATATGAACTTGTTCTTTGGTTTTAAGAATGTTATTCTTATTCATGATCAATTTTATTCTTGAATTAGTTAACCAAATAATGAGTTGCTTAATATAAGTAAGTTACCCATGTTCATCAAATTTAATAGCATTGTTTCATAATGGAGATAAATTCTCATTTAAAAAATATATAAATATGAAGCTTGTAGAATCATTTCCTTGAGCAATTATTTAACAATTTTCATGTTATTTTGATGTTTCTATTGGTTGTGACTTACAAATTTAAGAAAATCTTGTTAATCCACCATAACACATGAGCTAATTATTAAGGGTATTGCTTTCTATAGATATTTGATAGTGTTATTTTATTTTCACAAATTCATTATGAAAGTTATCTAGCTAAGTTGTTGGTTTTAGACAAATGTAGCCTTTTATTAAGAATTAAATGCATTTTTTTCATGTGTTTGATGGAAAAACACATGTTTGAAAATTTAGAAATATTGATGTCGATTGTTTCAAATGAAAATTTCAGCTATGGATTGAATTCTTATTTTTCTTGCTTGATGATAGTAACTTGAAGTTTAAAATTTTGCTCAATTTGAAAGTTTCAATGTCTTAAGAAAGAGACTAGTATTGTTAAATAAAATGCAAAGTGTTAGTATAGTTGTTCAAGAAGAAAATTGAAATGTAATAGCTATGCATGAGGAAAACTATACTTAGTATTTATCCTCTTAATAATGGTGATGTTTAAAATGTAGTGCAATGGAAATATAAGATGAATTGTAAATAATATTTTGTAAGTAGGTATTATACCCTTAGTGGTATAATGCATTCAAAATATGGTGTAACCCCTTATGGATTCTATGCAAGTCATGTATGTACTATTTCTAAGGGTCGTGTTGGGGTTTGTGAATATGTGTTCCATTATGTTGTGTTTCATTTATTATTTACATTATAAGGGATTTGACCCCCTTCTTGTGAAGAGGTAGAATTTTAGTCCTCCATGTGCAAGGGGTTTGAGTGGGTGAAACTCCCACACATAGAAGCTTCTTTACTTTTTAGGGTATGAGTACCCATACTCATTCAAGGATAGGAGTATCCTATATCCATGTGCATATTGGATTGGTTTGGAGGGATAAGGGTGTTGGATGGTGGAGGTGTTGATGTGAGATTGAATTTGGGATAAATGTGACATATATATTTTCCCTACTAGGTCAAGCCCCTACTCCTCCTATGTGGAATTCCTTCTTCAAAAACTCATGCGATAGTGATGTGCTTGGGTGCTGATAACTATATGAATTCTAAATAATTTGTGTATCATTTGTGCTAAATGATCTTAATGTGTTCCAAGGTGGCCAAGTGTTTTTCAATAAAATTAAAGTTGTTTTTCTTTTGATAAGTATTTTCAAAGGCTATGGAAGTGCATTATATTATGTGTTGTGAGAAACCAATGAATGTTATGACTCAAGTTTGAGATGTTGAGTATCCAACTTGGGATAAGGGTGTCGACATCTAAGATAATCTACTTATGTATACCCTTGTATTAATTTATGTGTGATTATGTGTTGTCATTGTGTGTTGGAACTTCCTTAGTGACAACTACTCCATTCAAAGAAGAGTTCCAGTAGTGTATTAGGGGTTGAGGGAATCCCTCATTCATTGGAACATTGTGATTCTTCCTTGATAGTTTCCATGTGCTAGCTAGTGGACTAATGTGAGAAGATTATGTTCCCCCTTGGGAATGTTTAGTTTGATTTTTTCCCCTTTTGAGGACCACATTTATTGGTCCATAGTGCAAAACAATTTTATTTAAGTTGCATCCCATGGGTTGAGGATGAGTCTTGTGCACCAAACATTGGATGAGCTTCCACTTGGGCTAAAAATTCTTTAGATCTATTAGATATTTAGAGACATGGGTAATATATGTACTCTTCTTGTGATATTATTATTGATATATACACATATAGCTAGTGGTTCAACTAGTCATGACCCATGAGCAGTGTTGGAAATAAAGGGAGAAGAATATAATTGTTTAATTTTTACTATATACTATTTTCTAAAATAATATAAAATGGTAAAATTCAAAGATTGTGACAATAGAACATTATGGTATTTCTTGGGATATAAAATTACAATTGTTATAAAAAGACTATGCATTGGTGAATGATCTTCTCTTGGGTAAGATTTAATGTTCAAATAGTTTCTATTATGGGATACTTTAGATATATATATGATTATAGCTATTTGGTTGGCATGTCCTAGGTTGTGTGGGGCTATGCTTGGTTACTATATGTATATTTTGTGGTTTTTGGCCACTATATTACTCTATTCATAAGTGGTTTGAGATCACTATGTTTTATCAACTATGTAGTTTGTGAACCACCATTCCCCTCCACCCATTGAGTGGCTTGAAGAAGTTACATAGTGCATGTAATGTGCCAATTTTTATGAAATATGTATTTTTTTGAAGTTTATTTTATCATTATTATAGTAGCATTGTACCTTTGAAAAACTTAATTTATGTGGTCCTTTTTACCTAGAGGACTTGATTCAATTTAATAGTTTTAATTGGATTGTGAAATTTCCTTTTGTACTTGATTTACTCTTTCTTGATTGATATTTTATTATTAACCTTGAAATATTATTTTTATTTTCTTAAGTTTGAGGCTTCTTTAATATTTTTTTCTATTAGAATATGTGTTGTGATTTCAACTTTGTAAGTTGCTATATCTAGGAGGGAACCTTGGCAGGTCGTATGGGGTTGTAGATGCACTCAATAATTTACATTATGAGGATGGGGATATAAATGAGTCTAGTATGGGATAGTCATAATACATGATCCCCTAAATCTTATGTGTGATTCTTATGTAACTTATTGTAGGCTAACCCCCTCAAACAAAGGGAAGATACTAGGAAATGTATGGAAAGGTCCTAGAGAGGGCCTCAAGTCCATCTTTCCTAATGGGCATGTGCAGGATCATGGTATGCCAAAAAGTGGCAATGGAGGAAAAAATACGTGTTTCTACGACTCAAAAACGCGAAAATGGTGAGTTGACTTTTTGGAGCTGGGGTGACTACCGAGGCAGAGGGAAAACTTAGTTTTAGGAATCGGATATCCGATTCGGATATCCGATTTGGATCGGATATCCGATTTTGTTCAGTGTATAAACAAATCTCATTCCGACCCAAGCAAAAGGCTAAATCTCATTCCGACACAAGCAAAAGAAATCGGATATCCGATCGGATATCCGATCCAAATCGGATATCCGATTTTGGTCAACTGTATATATAAAAAAAGCCGCGACCAAAACTCATTCATTTTTATTTTCGGCTCATCGGCGGGGGGCGCATAGTGGAGAGCGAAATCCGATATCCGATTTGGAATCCACCTCTATCAGGTAAAATTTTTAATTTTTAATCAAATTTTCAATTAGATTTGTTTATTTTTAATTGATTTTTTTCAAAATATTGTTTTTTGGTAGAAAAAACTAGGGTTTTTTGGTAGATTTGCAAAAAAACATAAAAAATTGAAGAAAAATAGTAAGAAACTACTTTTTTTAAAAATGTAATGGCATTTCCATAGCATACAAACATTGAGAGCAAATAAAATACAGAGTTCAATCCATGAATTATAGAAAATAGATTTTTGTTGGTTATATTCATATCGCTGATTACATTGCACAAAACATACTACAACTGCATAAATATCAAATGGTGACAGTTGTCGATGCTACCACATTTTTCATACATGTCTACCAAAGCATTTTATCAAACAGTTCACTACCTTGCTGCTATAGCTAAAACCCTAAAACGCAGACGCTTATGAACAAGTTATGGATGCTTGGAAAGATCTATCAAAGCATAATGGTTAATAAGATAGATAAGGCAAGCAACCGAAAGCCAAAATGCCCAAAGAAATGTGGTCTGGTGATGGAATGCCATGACAATCCATAGCAATTGTTTTCATGGTATCTGCTATGGCATTCCATCACCATGAGACCACATTTCTTTGAAGCATTTTTTCAAATAGTTCACTACCTTTTCTATGCTACCACATTTTTCATACATGTCTACCAAAGCATTTTATCAAACAGCTCAACGCCTTCATGCTATGGGTAAAAGCCTAAAACAAGTGCTTTCAAACAAGCTATGGATGCTCGGAAAAAATCTACCAAAGCATAATAGTAAGCAATAACATAGACAAAGCAGTGAATTGTTTGAAAAAATGCCTCAAAGAAATGCAGTCTCATAGTGATGGAATGCCATGACAATCCATAGCAATTTGCTTGTCATGGCATTCGCCATGGCATTCCATCACCATGAGACTACATTTCTTTGAGACATTTTTTTCAAGCAGTTCATTGCCTTGTCTATGCTACCACATTTTTCATACATGTCTACCAAAGCATTTTTATCAAACAGCTCACTACCTTGCCGCTATAGCTAAACCCTAAAACACCGCTTATGAACAAGTTATGGATGCTTGAAAAGATCTATCAGCATAATGTTAATAGTATAGATTGAAGGGCAGTTGAACTCAAGCTTTCAAATGTCTCAAAGAAATGTGGTCTCATGGTGATGGAATGCCATGACAACCATAGCAATTTCGTCATGGAATTTATGGCATTCCATCACCATGAGACCACATTTCTTTGAAGCATTTTTTTTCAAATAGTTCACTACCTTTCTATGCTACCATCTTCATATACATGTCTACCAAAGCATTTTATCAAACACCAACGCCTTCATATGGGTAAATCCTAAACAAGTGCTTTCTAAACAAGCTATGGATGCTTAAAAATCTACCAAAGCATAAATAGTAAGCAATAACATAGACAAGTGCTGAATTGTTTGAAAAAAAATGCCTCAAAGAAATGTACCATTATTGATGGAATGCCATGACAATCCATAGTAATTGTTTGTCATGGCATTCGCCATGGTGATTCCATCACCATGAGACTACATTTTGAGACATTTTTTTCAAGCAAGCCATCACTGTCTATACCACATTTTTCATACATACTACCAAAGCATTTTATCAAACAGTTCACTACCTTGCTGCTATAGCTAAAACCCTAAAATAGACCTGCTTATGAACAAGTTATGGATGCTTGGAAAAGATCTATCAAAGCATAATAGTAAGCAACAAGCCATGGTCTCATGGTTTTTCTTGTACGAAAATCAGCTAATGAAATATCCATCCTTAACACGTTTTTGTATAACCCTTCATGATTATCGAATATCGATTAGTTGGTATGAAGGTACCCTTCATAGGCTCGTATTGATCAATCATATAAGTCATGCCTCAAAACAACTATCAATCATTTAAAAAGAAAAACAAAATATTCATTACTTGATAAACATTCATGTCAAACTGCTCATAATATTGAGACAAAAGTAACTACTGTAAACATAACTCTAGATATAAATTTAGGCCATGAGATAGGAAATTTTCATAGTTGTTTGATTCTCTCCATGTGATCATGTTGCAATTGTTAAACAAGAATATGATCCAACTTCCTCCAATTAGTCATATTCAAACAATTAAACCTTTACCACCAAACTTTAGCATGGATTTTGATAAAATTTGAATGTTTGCAATGGATTTTGACTTAAAAATAGAATTTTTTATGTATTTGGATCAAAAATTAGAAAATTTTATAGATTTTTGTTATAAACTAGGGTATTTTTATAATATTTTCATTTATATTGTCTAATTCTAATTAGATTGATTTGTTTTTATATTGAATCGGGCATTATGGCTGCTGACAATGAAAATGCACTAATTCCACCACCTCCACCACCTCCACCACCTCCACCTCCTCCACCTCCACCTCCACCTTCCACCTTCCTCCATTCTCTCCACCTCCTCCACCTCCACCACCACCTCACTCTACCACCTCCACGTACCATCAATTCAAGAATTAATTTCTGAAAATTGCAACAATTAAGGGGCATTTCTGAAGTTTATACAAGAGTCCTCGATTATCTTCGAGCGCCAAACACAATGAATGAAATAATTAAAAATATAGAAACCCTCTCCTCGCAACATAATGCATTTCATTCGTGGCGAGAAAACACGAGAGAATATTATGCATGTGGATTGTCCTATGATGATGTGAAAGATCTTGGGATAACCAAAGCCCAAATAGCCTCTTTATTTGTTAACCCCCGCACTGGTTTGCCAGTTAATGTTAATAAAACAAAACTTTCTATAAAATGGTGCACTCATAGAGACATTGTAGAAAAATTTTGGGATCGTTGGTGTATGGTTTTTTTGAAACCACCCAACAACAATTTGGATGTACCATTTTACTTTATAAAAAAATTATATGCTGAGTTTGTGTTAGGGCATCATGTCAATTACTTTGACATTAGACCCTTCCAGGGCGTTGGTGGAGGTATGCTCCAGGATAGAGTATAAGCAAGAGACACTCGCCCCACATGTTCCTCCCTTCCTCCTCACCACCTCCAGATACCATCCAGATATTATATGATGCGTCACATTTGCATCTATCGATGCTATTCACTTTGAGTGGTCTTTGGTTTCAAAGATGCTTCTATAGTGGCCTCAACACATTCTGGTGATGTTGGTGATGGCTCGAGTGCTGCTGCATCATCCTCATCAGGCCCACATATTTGTGTACTACATACTTGCTCCATGTGCCGCCAAATATGCTTGGGTCCTCTTGTAGAGCCTGCCGAGCATCCCCTAGACACTTCTGATTATGACTTCCACGATGTGGATATTATAGATCAGACGCAGGGGAGTGGAGCACACCATACAAAGTCCTCTCCTGCTAGAGAGGGGGACATTGGACTCGTGACACAGGTAAAATTTAAGTTGTGAATTTATAACTTGCATTTCTTTTTAAATGAATATTAATAAGAGATAGTATAATGTACTAATATTTATTTACATGGTCTATTTAACAGTTGATGTCCGAGGAGGAGCCGGGACAAATGTGATGTGATAGCACCTTGAGGGCCATTTCATTTGGCCTCGACACGACACAAAGATATATTTTTGCACTATTCATTTACATTTATATTTATAGTATAATTTTCTGTCTTTGAATTGTCATTAAAATGAAATTATATAATAACTTATATGTTTATTTTCTTTCCTCTTGTAGGAAATACCTTCATGAAATAGGTGCAACCTTTGTTCTCGTACATGGAAGTGTAATGTTGATAAGGGCAAGGTAATCAACTCAAATTTGATTGAATTAAGAATTTTAAGATCTTATATTGATTATACATACATCGACATAGATTGGTAGTTTCATATGTACTTGTCATTTTTATGTGCAGGTATTATGAGCTATACGTCCTTGTTGACAAGGGCCACAACACCCGAAGCAGTACGTATTGGAACCCCTGAAGGAGTAGGTGTTGAAGCAGCTCAAGGAGGAGGTGTTGAAACACCCAAAGAAGTATGTGTTCATTTTATTTTGTGTTTGGTATTTATATGTTCCTATTACTGACAATTGTATGCTAACTTGGATCAGTTTTATGTTTTTGTTCACCTATATAGATTGAAATTACAAAGATGGTTTGGTCGGTTCTTTGAGAGGGACATATTCTAGAACTCCTGACCCTTTGAAGAGACGGATATTTCAGGTAATCAAGATTACAATTTTAGAGTTCAATTATAATTTAATGTATATTGATTTTGATGTTAATTATTCGATTTTAAATTATATAGTATAAGTAATCTCAATTGTGGTTTGACTTTTTCTTGTGCACTACCTTCAGAGGCAACGAGTGCTTCAAAGAGGCTCCATTTTGATGATCCACCAGTAGTTTAGAATGAGATAGACATTTTGGCATGTAAATATTGAATAGTTACCGAGATGGCATATGCCACATATTGTAAAATTTTGTTTGATTTGGCATTGATGCCATTTTTGTATATGGACATACACTTGATTATTGGATAATTTCATATATAGAAGTTGACAATCGAAATTTAATTGCCTCCTCATGTGCATAATTAAAGTCTTTGAAATTTTAATCAAGTGAGCAATGGTTAAATATCTTGATGTACAATAGCATAAAAAGAATGGTTATATTATGTAGTTTATTCATATTGCTGATTACATTGCATTGCACATCTTTCAAACTCAAAGCATTTCCAGCCACTTAAACTATTATTGATGAAATAAACACTATGCACCTTAGACATATGTAATACACACTGGTATATTATTTACATTGCATATAAATCAAGGTATGCAAACTACACAAATAGGAACAACAATACCTTTAGAGAGCCTTTGCCCTAGCAAAAGGATATACATAAGATTAGACAATAAACTTACATGTGTGCTCAATACCAAAACATAATGAGAGTATGAAAAATTGAACAAGATTGAAATGATAGACTTTGAATCAAATTTGATAGCCATACATAATGCAACCACAAATCAACCTTAACAAATGCAAAGACAATAAACACTCAACTAATTTTTAGATAAATACAATGCAACTTAATCAATGAAGATTGACTTATCTATAGAAACTAAAACCACAAGTCTATTGCCTAAAACCCATCCTTTGCAGCCACAATACAACCAACTCTTTGAAAGTTTCTTTGAGCCCTAAGCTGGTTGTGTTAAAAATGATTTGTTGCTTATATTTAATAAAAATATTTAGGTCATAATGAACTTGGTAAGCCTTTTCAAATGAAATTATCAAACCACTAACCATTATGTTGAAATTTCATCATTACCTTTTAGATATGCAACAACTTATTATGTCGGTGTTTTTTCTCAAAGTCACTAGCCAAACAAAAAAATGATATATGTCAATCCTCCCTATTTACTTTTATGAAAGTGGTCTAACTTCATAATGAACAAGAATCCTAGTGGTCTCATTATTTGAATGCATGCCACCTATGATCATCCCTTGAAATCAATGCCAAAATCAATGTCAACAAACTTTTCCTTTGGAATTGATGTCAAACAACGTATATGATCACCAATGTCAAAGAATGCAAAAATATGAACCTGTAGCAATAAACCAATATACAACAAGAAACTGATAAATAAAGAAAAACTTATTTTTGTACAATGTAGTGTCAATCTCAACTATAAATATCAACTTTTCTCCCCCTTTTGAAAACAATTCCAAAGGTCAAAGGAGTGGGTAAGCATCAAAAATCACCAAAATGTACCATGATACCATTGTCCTCATCTATCAAACTAACAACAAGATGTCAAAAACTAAAGCAATATTAGATATAAATATATGCAAATACCAAGTTGTCAAGTGAAACATCAAACTGAACTATCAAAAGAAGTAGAGTATCATATCCATCGAGAAATAAAAGATGAAGTGTCATGCCAACTACCATTGAATCCATAATAACATGAAAAGAGATCACAAACAGAATAACATGAAGTGTCATGAAGTGTCATGCCAACTACCATTGAATCCATAATAAGATGAAGTGTCATGCCAACTACCATTGAAGCTTGTTTGTCACTTCTCACATTAATACATCATACATACACAAGAAAGCGTAGAATAATAATACTAAAAAATGATAAGTGAACACAAATTTCCTTGCTTCAAAGAAAAACCATTGTAACATCACTGTGGTAATAAGCTTACCAATCAACCATCATTCAGCATTTGCATGACAACAAGCTTGATCTGCTACACATAACACCTAGATTAGCATCACACTCTCATCTTGTTGTACGTTTACGCCAGGGATGGTCCTCTTTT
>VDFB02252616.1:84736360-84760691 GCA_007258455.2 Sequoia sempervirens | reverse complement strand
ACTTTGTGTACTATAGTGAAACCCTAGACACCTCCTAATTCACCCTATGTTGCATTATTCCCTACTAATTGCATCCCATTTACCTCTAATTTTCCACCCTATATTTTGTTATCCCATCTTATCCCATCCCATCAATCTATACTAGTCCATCCTATGTTCCATTAATCCCTTCTATTCCCATCCCATTACCCTCTCTTATTTCACCTTATGTTCCATTATCCCCTCTTGGTCTTGTCCAATTATCTTTCCCTAATTCACACTATGTTCCTTTATTCCCTCCCAATCCCATCCCATTAACCTCTAATAGTTCATGCTATATTTTGTTATCCCATCCTAGTCCATCCCATTAATCTATTCTAGTCCATCCCATATTCCATTATCGCATTAGACTCCCATCCCATTATACCCTCTATTATTTCAGAATATGTTCCATTATCCCTTGTTGGTCTTGTCTCTTTATCATATTTATGCTATAGTACCTCCATCCAAATTTTATCCTATACACCATTAGAAGAAATAAATTTTCTTCCACCTAGTATTTACCAAAGTTATCACCTCCATTACTGTTGCACACCTCAACAACCAAATTTATGTGCTATAGTAAAACCCTAGACACATCGTAATTCATTGTATGTTCCATTATCCCTTTGAAAGTTGCTAGTAATATAGTAATCCTCACTTCATTCTTGTGAACTTCATTGTGGCATTATCACTATGTTGACAACATGCCCTCATTAAAATTAGTTCATTAGCATATGCAATACAAATCTCAATGAGCATTGAACTTTGGAATTTGCAAGAGTTTGGTCTATCCTAGTGGACTTAGTACTTTCACCATTATGTGATCTATAAGCACCATATTGTACTCTCAATCGAGGCCAACCATTTACTCTTTCATTTATGACAGTTATAAAGGGACTACTTGAACTTCTTTATATTGATGTTAGATATGTTGATTCATTTGTATTTGATGACATTAGACAACCTTGGTGATGTTGGTGGCATGATGGACCATGGAGTTGCTGCAACAATAGCCAGTTCTAATCCATTGAGAGAGGTATGCAATATATTAGTTGATTTGACATTATATTTACTCTTTTGTGGTCTATTATAGAAAATTTTCATGATACTTTTATGTAGTTTAATTTCTATCTAGATGGTTCCTATAGGTGGTTGACACTCCAGATCATGGATGTGGTAATGCTGTAAATGTGCATGATGACTATATGTATGCAATAAGTGATCATATTTTGTTATATGTAATTCCACAATTCAATTTCCATGTATTAACATCTTTACTTTTTATTGTATTAGTTGAAGGTCTAAAGTGAAGAGAGGAGGACTATTGAGCATATTCAAAATACAAGAGAACCAATAGTCACTCCATCTAGCCAAATTTCAAAGGCAACATGGGATATATTTCCCTCCCCTAGAGGGAAATGACTATGTATTAGGGTCATTTGTTGTATTCCTGTGTGGCATTTTAGAACATATGTTTTGTACTATCAATAGATACATGAAATTTTATGTCCATATGACTCCTTTGTACTAAGCTCGTATGGATTTCTTGGATATATTGTATATAATTTTATCAATATATATCATTGAATAGCCTTAAGACTTTTTTATTAAATAAAATCTTATTTTTCTACTACCATTCTTGAATGATGTTATCATGTGTATCATGTAAATTATATGCTTGAATGTTGTATGCATGGATTTTGTTTACATATAATGCTTAATTAATTACTGTTGACTACTCAATAAGCCCCATCTAAAGTGTATTATCTAAATAAGCTCCATTCCTAGTGGTTTGTATCCTTTGGAATACTTCAATTACTTGTTCCTCACTTATTCACATGTATTCTTCACTTATTCACATGTATACTTCATGTATATTGCATGTATTCACATGTATGCTTCATGCTTCAAATGTGTAGCAACAAAAATATTTTGGGGAAAGAATCGATAAACCAAAAGTATAAGAGTTTTTGAAAAAATCAAGAAAAAATCATATTTTAAAAACATAAAAAATTGTAGAACAAGAGATAAAAACTATTTTTTTTGAAATTGAAAGGTATTTCCATAACATATTGAGATATAAAGAGCAAATAAAATAAATATTTTAACTAATGAATTGTAAAAAATAGATTTTTGTAGTTTATATTCAAATTGTTGATTACATTACATTGCACATCTTTCAAAGTCAAAGCATTGCTTCACATTGCATATCTAATAACTAGATACTGAGAGATGACAAAATTTCAATTACAATATACTTTCTACAAAGTCAACCTAAGCAGTTATGCAATTAATTCACATTGCATAACTAATAACTAGGAGAAGCTACCAATTGCATTTTCTTATCATGACATTCTATGAGACTAGATTTCTTTGAGGTATTTTTTCAAATAGTTCACTACCTTGTCTATGTTACCACATTTTTCATATGTGTATACCAAAGCATCTTGTCAAAAAATTCACTACCTTGTTGCTATTGCTAAAAACATAAAAAATGTTCTTTCAAACAAGCTATGGATGGTTGGACAAAATATATCGAAAGCATAATAGTAATCAATAGCATAGAAAAGGTAGTGAACTATTTAAAAAAAGGCATCAAATAAATGTGGTGATGGAATGCCATGACAATCCATAGACAAGGAAATGAACTATTTGAAAAGATGCCCCAAAGAAATATGGTCTCAAGGTGATGGAATGCCATGAAAATCAAATTTATTTTGATTTTCATGGCATTCCATCACCATGAGACCTCATTTTTTTGAGTCATTTTTTCAAAGAGTTCACTACCTTTTCTATGCTACCACATTTTTTGGTGAAGGAGCACCATTGAATAAAAGTTGTTAATTCAAGGTTTTGAGGAGTAGGCTATAGGTTTTGAGGTATTTTGTCTAAAATAAGGTAAATTGGACCGTTTTATATTGTAATTCATCATTTTAGTTGATAGCTAGATGTTTAGAAGGTCAAGTTTGCAAAAGGTGCAAAATATTGAAAAAGATGTAAAGTTGCAAAATTGCATTTTTAGGGAAGGAAAACGGTCATAGCATTTAAAAAGGTAGTTGTAGGTGTTAGGATAGTTAGTTTGGAGGGAAAAATCATAAATAAGGTGGAAACCATCAATGTAAGTTGGATTTTTGAAGATTTGGAAGATTGGAACATTAATAATACTCCGTTTTTCTCCACTTTTTCTATATTTTCTAAGTTTCTAGTGATTGTACAACCCATACAACTGCATAATGTTCTAAATATTTTTTGAATTAATTTTAATGTGTGAGTTGGCCACTTATTGAATTTTATTTGAGCATCCAATAATAGATTTGGTGTAAGTTTGAGAAAATTCTTTTTGACTGGTTTTATACCCTGTTTTAAGGGTTTGTAGCCTTTAAAATGTAAAATCGACCCATTCCACTTTTTGTGGATCTTGTAACTTGTGGAATGGGACTAAAAAATCAATAAATAAGTGAGGAAATGTTGAGAGAGTGTAGGGGAGGCCTGAAAATGTGTTGGGCATGAAGTCTAAATTGTGTCTTCCAAGTGGAAAAGAGAGGTTTCAATACGGTAACAAGTGAAATAGGTTGGGGAAACATTTTTTCTTATTGAATTGAGTATGTGCAGAGGGTTTTAGGCTGGTTTGATGTGGTGGAAAGTTTGATTAAGGTATGGAAATGTGATTTCCATTAAAACCCTTGATTTTTGGTTATAAAAGAGAGTTTTGAGTTTAGGTATATTGGAGAGTGGATGTTTGAGAAAAAATTATGGAATCTTTGGTTTGGTAACATGTAGAGAGCCACCCAATTGAATTTTGAATGAAAGTGAAAGTTTAAGGTAGATTCCCTTTCTAAAAGTGACCTAATTGAGGCCTAGTTGGTGTGAAAAGCCTAATTTGAGAGAGTTGTATCAAAGTAACCTATTGAGTGGTTTTGGTATGTTTTTGAGTACCTTGATGGGTGTTTGAAACCCTCACGGTCCTGATTTGAAATGAAAACACCAAGGATATATACTCCAAACTATCTTACCATCTAAAATAACTATAGAAATTCATTTACTAGACCACAAAACCTCCAAATCCACAATCTTTAACCTAAGAACTGCTCCTTTAAGCCAACTTTTACAAAACCCTCATTTTTAATAAGTTTCAGGTGGGTTTATTGAAAATACTATTCCCACAACTCATAAAACCTTTCCAAAGCATCAAACATGCTTAAAAGAACCTGTAAACACTTAAAAGTTGATCACAAATTGTTGCCTCAAAGGATTTCAACCATTTCCACTCTTAAACCACTCAATTTTACCAAAACTCATCAAATTGCCAACTAGGGCATCACACCAAACCACTCAACTCATCTCCCTTGCTCCAAAAACCACATGTATTCCCTACCCCTAATTATTCCATTCCACTAAGTTACAATAGGATAGAATGGGTGGAATGGCTAAAAAGTCATTTTTACACACTCAACTACTTGCATTTGACCACATTTTCCCCAAGTGAGAATTCACCGTCATAGGAAAAGGCCTCAAAAATAAAAAAAATGAGAGAGGTTATTGTAGATGGTCCCAACATGATCCCATAGGATTAGACAATAAGTTTCTAAGCATCACGGTGTTCGAATATGAGCATGCTAAAGTTGTCAACCATTTTGCACTTTGGACTCTTAAGGGATCGATCTGGTTGAATATAGCTTAGAGTGATTCCACATGTTTGGGTGTGAAAGAGGAACATGCATAGCATAAAGATACCTATTCAAATGTGTTGGAATAGTCTATTTGGTCACACGAGTTGCATAACACGAAAGTTGTACCACTTTACAACTTTCAACTACTTGCATTTGGCAACTTTTTCCCTAAGAGAAAATTTTCCACCACGGGAAAACTACTCTAAGATAGCAAAAACTGAGAGAGGTTTTTGTCGAGGGGCCCAATGCAATCCCATAGAATTAGAAGTGAATTTTTTAAGCATCATGGTATCCAAATAGAAACATGTTGAAGTTTGCAGCCATTTTGTACTTTGGACTCTTAAATATTGTTCATCCGTCTCAGGGGCAGGCTCATGGAATTTTGGCCATTTTGCACTTTGGACTCTTAAAGGATCGATCTAGTTGAAGGTAGCTTAGAGTGATTTCATGTATTTGGGTACAAAAGAGGACCATTTCTAGCATAAAAACACCTATTTATATGTGCTGAAATAGTCCATTTGGTCACACGAGTTCCAGAACAAAAGTTACACCACTTTGCAACTTTCAACTACTTGCATTTGATAACTTTTTCCCCAAGTAAAAATCCTCCACCATAGGAAAACCACTCTGAGATATTGAAAAATGAGAGATATTTTTGTAGAGGGGCTCAACACAATCCCATAGGATTAGATGAGAAGTTTCTAAGCATCACAGTATCCGAGTAACAACATGCTAAAGTTTGTAGGAATTTTCCACTTTAGACTCTTAAAGGATTGATCCGATTGAAGGTAGATTAGAGTGATTCTGTGTGTTTGGGTGTGAAAGAGGACTATTCATAGCATAAACATGTCTATTTAGACATTTTAGAACAATCTATTTGGTCACACGAGTTGTAGAACGAAAGTTGCACTGATTTGCAACTTTCAACTACTGTAATAACCCTCCTAGTTGCTAGTTGGACTCATTAGTTTTATGCTTTGATCTGATATTTTGATACATTGATACTATGATGGTACTGCTTGTGTGGTTGGTTAGTGAGACATTTGATGTTGCTGTTACTCCTTTTGTGGAAAATTGTTTGAGGTTTATTGTTTTCAGTTGAGTTTATCTGAAATCTATAATTTTCTTTTTAAATTTTTTTTATTCAGAGCTGAACTGTCGGCGTCCGTGCCTGTAAGGACGGAATTCATTTTTTAATAAAAATGAGAATTTTTTAAAAAAATACATATTAACAATGTATATAAAAAAAAATATATAAAAATTTTATTTATACAAAAGAAATTTAAAAGGTGAGATGGATGGCCTTCCGTCTCTGTGCCGAGGGATTACACCTTTTAACCGCGATGATCATAAAAGGCGCTATACGGCTTGACCTTGTTTGTAAATTACTCTTGATCGAGCAACCAGTCCTTACAGAGCTAACCTTGGCCGGTTAAACCTCCCTTGTTAATTTGTTTCACTTTATTTTATGAAAGTTTTTGTTTAAAATTTTTTATTTTGTTATTTATATTTATATATATATGTATATATATATGTATATATATATATATATATGTATATATGTATATATATTCTGGTTTATAAATAATATGTTATTAAATATAATAATCATAATTTATTTTATTTAAAAATAATTTTGATTATTTTATTTAATATTAGTTTATTTTAAAATGTAATTTAGGCCTTATTTTTAAAAGGTTAAATAATATTGTTGTATATTTAGATAAGGCAGTATTTAGCCTTTGTTTTGTTGAACAATAATGTTTTTTTTTTAAAACACAAAATTTGCCATGAATCATGGTTAGAGGTCTATATCAAGTAGATAACGTTCCTTATTTTCTTTTTATGATCGTAAACTGATAATCATTTCTTTGGTAATAATAGTTACTTGGTGAAATTAAATTAATTATTTAATTGGAAATGGAATTAAGTGTTAATGGTGCAAACTGGCAACTTATTACTTGAGTTTTCTTTTATGTTAGGGACATCGTTTTGTGTTACCTTTGAGGGAACCCTGTTGTCTTGCAACCTTTGATCCAGAGGCATGTTTAATTGTGAATGTTGTCTTCATCTTAGTTACACTTTTGAAATTGAACTTTTGGTTTTGTGCTTGGAAGGGTTGAATGATATTGTTAAGTCTTTTGGTTATGAGTTTTGTGAGAGGGTTAATGCCTCACATGTTCTTGTTTTGAGTATTATGCTTTGATGTTTTAGTTCAACCCTTGCCTAGTTTTTGGTTTATGTTAGGGGTCTTAAGGAGAGTGGCTCTTCGTGGGGGCCGGCGCCTCAGTTAAGAGGAAGTGCATAGGAGAACCCACGTAAGAGTAGTTAAACAAGTGATAACCTAAAAATAGAATTAGGGGGAATGGGTAGTAAAACACTCAAGATAAATAAAAATTGGATTCCTCGTCTATGCATTAGGGCTATCATAGACTAATGATAGAATGAGAAGGCCATGGTCAGCAAAGTCATAATCTCATCTTCATGAGGGGTTATTGACTCCGCATGAGCTACCCTATGGTGCCGGCGCCTCAAGTAGGAGGAAGAGCCATGAGATCCATAGATGGGTGCCGGCGCCTCATGTTAGAGGAAGGGCCAGGAGATCCCATGAGAGCTATGCGATGACACTCTCCACTAGACTTCCTGTTTCACCTTGTTGCTTTTTGCCTCTGGAAACGTATTTTGGATTTTGGATGTTGTATTAGTTTCCTTAGCTTTGTACTCCTATTGTTGATTCAGATTTTGTGAAGTGATTATGAGTATACTTTGGTGACTTGTTATTGTCATTGCTTGATTTAACTATATTCTTGGTGTTTGTATTTGAGTTGTACCTTGTTGTCATGGAGTCGGTTTGACAATCATGGTCGAGTTAACTTCATTGGCACCTCTGAGCACGGGGGGTGAGTTATTTTTAATTCACATGGTTGGGTGGAACGTGCTCTGCACCCGTTGGGTTCCCCATCAACATCCTTTGTTCACAGCTTTTCCGCAGTTGGATTTGCACCAGTGTACACCTTGTAATTCAGCATTCATTGTAAATTGTATCATCCCACTTGTTTGGGAATTTCATTGTAATTATTATATCAAAAAATTGTAATGTAACATTATAACAATGATGTAATAGTTAGGATTCTATGTAATTTTATTTGATGAGACTCATATGATTGTATTATGTGGTATCTTAATATAAATTGCTCTTGGTTCATGGAAGCACATTTATTCATGGTTATTATATTATAATTGGTTACATGGTTTATCATTATCTTTTATTTCCGTTTGTGGTTGCAATGTAACCTCACGTGCCCCAGAGAACTAAGTGAGATAATGTGATGTAATATGTTATGTGATTATGATTAATGTATTGTAAGTTTAATTCAATTGTTTTAAACAAAAAAAAAAATTATTTTCCTTTTTGAGTTCTCTGGGGTTTGCACGGCGGGAGTTACAACTACTTGCATTTGACAACTTTTTCCCCAAGTGAAAATCTACCACCATGGGAAAACCACTACAATATAGAAAAGATCGAGAGAGGTTTCTGTAGAGTGGCCCAACATGATCTCATAGGATCAGACAAGAAGTTTCTAAGCATCACGGTATCCAATTTACAACATGTTGAATTTTGCAGCCATTTTGCACTTTGGACTCTCAAGGGATCGATTCGGTTGAAGGTATTTTAGAAAGATCTTACATGTTTGAGTGAGAAAGAGGACCATTCCTCGCATAAAAATGCCTATTTGGATGCATTGGTATAGTCTATTTGGTCACATGGGTTGTAGAACGAAAGTTGCACAACTTTGCAACTTTCAACTACTTGCATTTGATAACTTTTTCTCCATGTGAAAATCTGCCACCACAGGAAAACCACTCTAAGATAGAAAAAACTAAGAGAGGTTTCTATAGAGAGTCCCAACAGAATCCCATAGGATTAGACAAGAAATTTCTAAGCATCATGGTGTCCAAGTAACAACATGCTAAAGTTTGCAACCATTTTGCACTTTGGATTCTTAAGGGATCAATCTGGTTGTACATAGCTCAGAGTGACTCCACGTGTTTGGTAGGGAAAGAGGACCATGCAAAGCATAAACATACCTATTCAAATGTGTTGGAATAGTCTATTTGGTCACATGAATTGCAGAATGAAAGTTGCACCACTTTGCAACTTTCAACTACTTGCATTTTGTTGGTGTAATTAACTATTTAATTACATCTTCATAAGTTTACTTAGGCAATCTTTAATTCCTAAGTTATAGGATCTCATCTTTATCTTATCGAGCTATCTTTTTGCTCAAGATAAGATTTGGTTGTTGCATGCTTGCCTTTTATAAGCAAGCCTCATCTTGTACATTTGTATCAATTCAATCATTAATCAATCTTTCATATTATTAACTAATTCTTATGTCATTCTCTCTTGCGTGGAAGCATTTTAGTCTAGCAACATATTTCTAGAAATCTAACATGGTATCAGAGCATCCAGGGTTGTGGGCTCCTTCCCAGATCTGAGGGTTTCATTCTGGCTTGAATTATTTTTTGCTGGGTGCAGATTGGGGTTTCAATAACCTCACGGTTGAGATCAGAAGGTTCCGTAGACAAATTTTGACTGTAAATTCGTCCTTTTTGGGTAAAGTTGTTTTTGAAGCAAATTTTTTTTTGCTGGAACAATCTTCTCAGCGGTACGATTTTTCCATTTTTTGCAAAAAAATATTTTCCAAAAATATTTTCTGTGATCTGACTGTAAAATTTGGGGCAAATTTTATTATTTTGGGGAAAAATTATTTTGATTTTATCGGGCTATTCAAGTATTTTTGGCAAATATTTGTAAAAAAATTCGGGCTCAAATATCTGTATTTTCGGGCTATTAAAATTCTAAGTCGATTTGCATATATACTGTGTCGGCATCTTTTGCGGAATATTCTGCATTCCTGGTATAGGTTGCATCGATGAGGATTTTCTGAAGGTCTCACATCAGATCTGTCATTCATCATTGGAGGTACGAAGGCTTGAATCTGCTCGACGGGTCTGCATTCATTATCCTCTATTGGGTACCACCCATCGACATCCATTTCCGGTCCGATCTTTATTTTCAGTCGGCATATCCTTCTCCTTTATCGCCGAGTACATTGTCAGATCCAACCCACAGGTTCAGAATCCATGGGTCCTTTGACTGTGTTCCCATCGGCATTGTATGGTGTGTGGTACTCTAACCTCTCCGGCATCATTCAACTCCTTCATCGGCAGATCTGGGGTTTTTTCGCCGGCCGTCAAGGTACCGGTTACGACACAGGGAGGGGTCCCGTCGGAATTCCTGCCCGAGGTTTGTCCTTCAGTCAGATCTGGCCTTGCCTTCTGGTCGGCATTCATTGCACTGTTCGCAGTCATGGTCGAGTTTTGAGTTGGTACGGGTTTGTAAGGGCTTGCAGGCATCTGTGGTACACTCCACTGTCATCGGCTATCAAATCGGCATTTATTATCCTCTACTGGGTACCCCAATCAATCCGCGGGTTTGATCTTTGATCGGTCCGCAGATTCTATCGGCATTCATTGATTTTTCAACCGATGGGTATGGCAAGTTGAAATATATTGCCTTTTTTAATTGTCAGTTTATTAAATTTTGGGTTCGGCTATATGTAAGGCTTTTTATTAAAAACTTTTGTGATTAAGTCTGGCCGACATTTCCTAGGAGGGGTATTTCTTTTTTTCCTCTGATTTCCCGATGGTCACATGGCCGACCTTATTTAAGCCTCGAGTGCTCCAATATTGCACCTGTTTAGTGTTCTGCTTTGCCCCAAGTGCCTATTTATAGGCCTTTTTTTCATTTTTTCATAACTTTTGCATACGGAGGCCATTTTCCAGAAACGAGATATCGTCGGAAAACTGGAAGAGTCATCTTTTCAGTGGTGCAGATATTTTGTAGGGTTTTTGCAGTTTTGTGCCATATTTTCCAGGTTGAAGACAGATCTCATTTTTTGGCTTTCGGAGCTCATATGTTTGTAAATGGGTGACTTAATTACTTTGGAGAATGGGAACTATAGGAAATGGAGTAATTTAATTCTCACTCATCTTGGTGAGAGAAATCTATTGCCCTATTTGTTTAATACAGTTCCTTTTCCTAGCACAGGTGTTGAGTATTGCATTTGGAAAGGCTTTAGGGCTAGAGTCTTTAGAGTTATTTTTGAAAATGTAAATGATGACATTTTGGAGACACTTATTCACTTCGAATGTCCTCATGCTCTTTGGACTCACATTAAAGAGGTATATGGAGACCGTGATTCTTCTCCATCTCTTGAAGCTCCTCTTTCCAACTCACATGTGCTTGTTCATTCTTCAGAGTTGATAACCCATGCTTGTGATCCTTTGGACAAGATTGCAGATGTTTCAGAGGTTCCTGATAGTCCTCCTGATTGGGATTCCTATTTGACAGACATTGCTTCTTTGTTTGTGGAGTCTCACATTTCAGATTTGGAGGACCAATTTGAGGGTTTATCTCTCTTATTTGATGATAGTCATGGGTCCACTATTATCACTTCATGTTTGTCTATGGAGTTTGTTCAAGATAAGTTTCCACTTGTTCCTGGTTTGTCACAGTTTGTTGTGATTGGGCATGTACCTGATTGGATTGTGGCATCATCTTCATCATCCAAGAACTTGGCAACACATGAGCAGATTTCAGAGACACAATCTTCATACATATGGATTCCTCTTCCTACTTCCTATCCAGAATGGGAATCATTCTTGCAGTTGTACTTGGTGTATCTTCTTCCTAAGGGAAGAAACATTGTTTGTAGGCATTGGATTTTGTTTTGTCTTCAAACATTAACCATACTTGTAGGGGATCATATATCATGGGAGGGATGTCTTATCTCATTACTTCCCTCTTATGGGGGGGGGTAATTTATTCTATATTCATGATGGATGTAGTCCTTGGGGGGTATCATTGAGTCCTCCATACATCATGTTTACATTCGTCATGCCTTTTTTCTTGGTTGGTGTAATTAACTATTTAATTACATCTTCATAAGTTTACTTAGGCAATCTTTAATTCCTAAGTTATAGGATCTTATCCTTATCTTATTGAGCTATCTTTTTGCTCAAGATAAGATTTAGTTGTTGCATGCTTGCCTTTTATAAGCAAGCCTCATCTTGTACATTTGTATCAATTAATCGTGAATCAATCTTGCATATTGATAGCAAGCATTCTCGCCATCATTCTCTCTTGTGTGGAAGCATTTGCCCAGCAACATTGGAACAGGTATCGTAGCCCGCACCAGCCGCTGTTCGCGGATCCGAAGATATGGCCTTTCGCTGGAGATTCAAGTGCAGGTTTCCACATGCATCTTTTCTCGCGAAGATCCGGGATAGTTTGCTTTTGGCCCACTTTGAGCGGTAAATGGAGGTCACCATCGCTGCTCACAAAGATGCCAAACCCTAAAATGCCTATCGCTTTCGCCGATTTTGCGAAGTTGGTCCCGAGGCACAAATTTTGTTTCGCGCTCTACTGCCTTTCTACATGTACTGGAAAGCACATTTTTGAAAAATATTTAAAAATGTTTCTGACTGCGACCGGCTGGCCCAAAAGATAAGCCTTCGTCTCTCAACGGGCGTACACCGACTACAATCGCTGGCACCTCGCTATTTCTCCCGGGCCAGCCGGCCAGCTTTTGCCCTTTCGCACTACCGGGTCATATGGAGATCCGGGTGTTTATCCTCGTACTTCGCCCGCTTCGAAGCCCCTCACCGGGTCATGGGGGAACCGTGGTCTTTCTCGCGACCAGCCTCATTACCGCCACCGCGGGTCATATGCGTGACCAAGGGCCTAATTTTTTTGCAGGGGCCACTTTGGCGGGCGACGGCCAGATGGCCGTCAATTTTAACCCCGTGAATGGGTGACATCAGCATGACGTCATCGGCCGTACGGCCTCTTTGCCCCCTCCTAACCCTAGTTTTTCCTAAAGAGCAGTTTTTTTCTTTTGGCCATAACTTGGGCATACGGTATCAAAATTGGGCAAACGAGATATCGTCGGAAAGATGGTTCCGAGAACTTTCCAGTAGTGTTGTTTATTTTTCAGTATTTTACTATTTTTCTGAATTTATTTCTGTTTGAAGTCAGATATACATTTTATGCTTCCGAGCTCATAACTTTTTGCCACAATCTCCATTTTTCGCCTCGTTGGAAGCATCAGAAAGGTATTGAGGAGCTCTAGGTTGCTGTCAATGCACTTTTTCTGTATCTATCCTAGGTTTATCAGTTAGTCCAGATTTGGCCTGATGGGTTGTTTGGCGATTACTTGGATGTTTTGGCAGTTGGGAGAGTGCATCTTGCATCTTTGCACTTCATTTTCAGTAATACATCATTCAATAATTGCTTGCTACAGACTTGTGAGTTGTTCCAGCTTTGGAGTTTTCGAAGTGTTCCGCGGGTTAACGTTTTCTTCGCTGCTTTAATCATGATTCCTTGAAAGCCTACCCATGTTGACTCATCCCGTTCTCAAGAGTATACGTATTAACATTCCTTGCTTGCCATATCGTTCTAGTGTTACCTACGTGAGTTCTTCCGCTTTCAGCATGTTATCTCATTGTAGGCTTTGGTCCCAATCGGCTTTTCCTTCTTACCCATTCTGCTTTGTAAATGGCACCTCCGACAGCCTAGCTGCTCCAGACCCATCTTTCTTCATGCATCTTATTCTAGTGTTTTAGCTTCTTCCTAAGTTCATCTTGTGTTAGAGTAATAAGTTATTATGCTTTAATTAATACATCACATTGATTAATTCACTAAGTCACTTATTCCTCTTATTACTTAAGTTAAACTTAGGGCAACATTACAATTAATTATTAATTATTAAGGTGCACACTAGGGTTTAATTAGGTTTCTTGATCTCCTTCATAAGGATTGATCACATTGTAATACTGATTCTCTTAATGCATTTTTACAGAGAGGTTTACAGAGAACATCTTTTTCGGTTCTTCATATCTTTTGCATGTGACAGGTATTCATCTTGCATGCAGGTGATCTTGGATTCTAACATGATTCCTTAGCCAGACTACCTACACATCCCAGGTGAGAATGGAGGGGTACTACATCCTCCCCCCTAAAACTCGACTTACTCTTGGAAGTCACATGGCTCAAAATGGAAACATAACCACATTAATACCAAAATTTCTCTAATCTATAATTGATGTACATCCTCTTTCTGCATCATTACAATTAGAATCACTAACCATCTTCACATTTGAAAATAATATCTTCTTATCTACTTTTATTTATAAATCCTTACATCTCTTACAATAACATACTTGGTTTCAGCACTAATAACAAAGCAAGTACTCCTCTTAACTCAATTTTCCATTTACACATCTTCAAAATATCATAGAAGGAAAACACATCAAATGGATTACTTGAAATTAACAAAAATACACACCATATCATGTTTCAGTAACATATTTTAAGTCACAATTTATGATTCTCAATAATATCCAATCTATTTTATACCACAGAGTCACAATACATTCACATTTAACACAGCATGGTTATCCCTCTTTTATAGCAGTAAGCAACAACACATAAGAAATATACATCTAACACATACATACACAATCACATCACCGGGAAAAGCACATCACAAGGCTACACAAGGGTCCATCTGGACACCGAAAAGCATCATACTAATCAATGATACATAATCCATGAGCCAAGAGCCAATATCCATCTCACATAATCCATACCTCACACTCAGTGGCTTGATGGTGTTAGGCCACACACACATGGCGAGACCATCCAAACAAGACCACTATGACCCATCTCTTGTTGTACAAGGTGGTTAGCCTCCAAGAGATAGTCATCACACATAGGTGGGTAGTGGGTCCTAGCTATAAAATAGACTCACATACCCCCATCCTCAAGGTTCCCTACATCTACTTCCTCGTATACACTCACCAAGTCCGCCTCATACATCCTTGGAGAGGAATCACAATACAACACATGGCCGACCTCGAAAACAACAAGGATAAACTAGTTTAGCCACCAAAGTCATAAAACAAACATCAAATAAGATTCAATTTCAATAGTAAATCAAGAAATGTGTGCAATGTCAACACTAAATCAAATGTAACCACGAGGGCTACGAGAAAATAAGTCACAAAGTGTGGCTAAACCATTAAAATCAAATATAAACAAAATGTCAGCCTTCAAGGTCAATTGAAAAATCATCAACAATCATAAAGGAATTCCTCAATCTTAAAAATTGCACAATACAACATTGTGTGACTAGATACTAGCCACCAAACGAGGAAGGAGGGAACATCATCTGGCTATAACAATAGCCCTCATGTGGTGCGAAGTAAGCATGCCATCCACATGACCCAGAGTGTGCTCCTCGGCAACACTCTGCCTCGCATCATCACGTGACATGGACTAACCAAGTGGCCCATGCACTCCTTGGTTGCCCACATAGGATGTGCACCTCGGCCTCCATCCTGCATTGCATCGCAGTGCGGCATGGTCATACACTAGCCGAAGAAGGCACACACTCGTCGTATGCTGCATGGCAGTGTGTCTGTGGCTCCGCGGAAATAGGCATGCACTAGACACACCCCGCATAGCGATACCTCGTGGAAAAGGCACACGCAGGTACTCACCGTCGCCAGAGGTATACATGGCTAGGACCTACCCATATGCTAACCGACCCAAACACTGTCGAAAGCAAACATGAGTATCCCTCTACAAATGTGTGAGGCCCCATTACACTCATCACACAAGTAGGCTATCATAGCACATCACATAGTGCACCTTCACTTGTCTAAGCACGTGGCATCATGTCCTCGAGCCCAGCTCGCTACCATCAACAACACGACATCATCACCAGCACTGTGTCAGAACATCAGTGGGGTGTGGCATCGTATCCATTGCATCATGTCAGAACATGTGCAAATACGGTGTATGCAATACATATATGGGCATGACAATATGGGGCTACTCGAGCTTCACCTCTCATACGGATGAGGTTCACTCGCTAATGTCAGCTCAACGTCCCTATGGACGGCTAGACAAATACTAACAACCAATGCTGCTATACTCAAAACTGTGGGGTTTAGGCTAGCACATATGAATCAAGTACCCTGATCCATCATAAGGGAAAGTAGTAAGTACGTTTCCTCGGGATCAATTGAGCTAAGAATACTCTGCGTCGCAATATGCGTATGCTACACACTTCGCCCAAGGAACTTTGTGGTTGCTACTACCCCTTCATAGATTGAGGGACTAGAGAACCAAAAGAAAAGAATCCATGAAACTAGCTTTTGGCTACTCTTATATGTATAGATTTTCAACCACACGTGGGTTGGCCCTCAATCAGGTAACAAACATACAAGCACACATAATGGTATGGTTAATTCCACACCAACAAATACAATATAGTCTCCATGAATGGGTACACAGTATCACCATCCCATGGGCACACAAAGCAAGCACGGGTTTAACACAACACACAAACATTACACAGATACTGGTTTCCACAAAACAAGGAGTACATTCATACCTACTATTATAGAAAACAAATTTTTCCTTATTCTCATATGCACATACATGATTGATGCCGCATATCAAAAACAAGTACTCCCAACATCCTCCATACTTTTCTTCTGAAATTATAAACTCTTTAATCACTTTTACAATTCCTTAAATATCAACATTATCCTCTTCCTCAAATTCAAAGATCAATTTTATCAACTCCATTAAAGCTAGAATTAATACCATAAGCCTAAACAGTTTTCACCCGCTTTCTCCTAGACAAACATACTCTCTCTTTTTTTTATCACATAATAATCTTCTTGATTCACAAAAAAAATATTTTTATCACCATTTACTACATCATACACTTTACGAGAGATAAACATCAATGTCTTTCAATTATAGAATTCCTATTTGCTTCCCTCATTCATAATAATACGCACACAAAGAAACTTTTATTGTCATCTCATGAAACAACATTGCACCCAAGCTATATCACTTACATTTACAGGGGAGAGTGCACTTAACATAGAAACACATCACATACATGTCAAAATGCATTTTCTTTCAACCCAAAACATTACCATTTATTTACATACTAGATTCAATAACAATTAAGAAGAATCGTCAATCAATCACACCCCACAACACATCAATTTTGTATTAATTCAAGATTTCATTAAATGGACATACATCATCACATTTTCTCCTATGGTAAAACATTTATTTGATCAACACAAGGCCTTTAAACACCATCCAAGTACAACACTTTTAAAAAATCAAAATATTTAAATTTTTACTTCATGAAAATACATAGGAGATTGTTTTACCCATACACCTAATTACACTCATACAATGCAACATTCCTACCACACTTCTAGCATTCTACAAAATTCAATTCAATAAGATTTTTCCCTATATACTAGTGCAAATAATATATGATCAACTTCACCTATGAATTTATACTTATGAAGAAAATTTTGAAAACTCAAATTTATTCCTAAACTTGTTATGCACAACTTCCTTTCATAAAACTTAAAATTAACTAGCATAAATAAGCATTTAATAACCAATGTACTCCTAGAGCATTCCCTTAAAACTTATGCATCCAAGAACACAAGGAGATATAAGGAGTGATTTCTTTGCAAAGCACCCACTAAAAAAAAAAAAAATTGTTAAATTAATTTTGAAGATTCACCCTAAACAATATTTCATACATGTTACATGATCAAGTCACTCACTTGCACCAATCGTAAAGGAACCATCATAATTATTTTAATGGATCACTACTTGACAGTATGATTATACTATACGACATTACTTTTATACTTATATAGTATAATTTAATAAAATACATGCAATCTCAATCCAGGAAAACACTAAAGTCATTCTTTTATCTATTTCTACTTCTAACCTTCATTACTCATAATGAATTTTCAGCACATAGAATACAATCAATGCTCACATAAATCAAAAGAGGTAGAATGAGGAAAAAAAAGAATTCACATAATATAAGGTCAACAAACATACACGCAAAGAGAAGATGCACAAGGATAAGACAATATAACTAATTTCAAAGTCACCCTGACCTCACTCAAACTCAAAGTTAAGAGAACACACAAGAGAATGTTGAACAACATAACTTTCACCCTCAACAAGTTAAGACTCAACATGCTCATGTACACCCGAATGACACAAGGGTAGAACTATATCCGTATTGACACTACAACTCACCACAACTAAACATGGTAGCAACATTACTCAAAGATCTCAATGCTGCAACCTTGGCTCTGATACCAAGTTGTAACGCCCGCCATGCAAACCCTAGAGAACACACACAAAGCAAATAATTTTTTTTTTAAAACAATACAATTGAACATGCAAGAACATTAACCATAACCACAAAACACATTACATTACACTATTACACTTAGTTCTCTGGGGCACGCGGGGTTACTTCACAACAACTAACAACAAAAACAAAAGATAACAACATAACTATTAATATTATAAACCATGAACAAGAATACATCTAATAACTAAGAGTGAGAATATTAATACATCACATAATACAATCATAATGAATTTATTTTAACAAATTACAATTGATCCTAACTATTACATCATTTTAATATTACATTACAAGCCCTTGATTAATAATTACATCCAATCTCCCAAACGTGTGGGATAATATAAATACAATGAAATCTGAACTACAACAGAAACACTGGTGCAACACCAACTACATAAATGTTGAGAAGATAGGCTGTAGATGGGGAACCCAACGGGTGCAAAGCACGTTCCACCCAACCATGTGAATTACAAGTAACTCACCCCCCATGCTCAAAGGTGACAAGGAAGAGAACCCGACCATGAATGTCAAACTAACTCCAAGAACAACATAGTACAAATACCAACTCAAGGCATACAATAACATAACCATCAACATTCACAAATCAAACATGACGATATGAAGCTAACAACCATAAATCAAATTCACAAGACTCAAATACAACATAAAGTTTACTATTCTAGAGGCAACTAAAAAACCAAGTACAAGGGTGTCTAGTGGAGAGTGTCATCGCATAGCTCTCATGGGATCTACTGGCCCTTCCTCCAACTGAGGTGCCGGCCCCCATGAAAAGCCACTCTCCCTAAGACCCCTAATATAAAACAAATCCAGGCAAGGGTTGAATTAAAACAAATAAAGCATAATACTCAAAACGGGAAAAATGCGAGGCATTAACTCTCTCGCAACAACACATAACCAAAGGTCTTAATAAAAACGTTCAACCCTTCCAAGCATTAAACCAATAAGTTTTAAATCCAAAGGTATAACCAAAATGAGGATAACACCCAACTAAAAAAGCCTCTGAATAAGGTTTCACAATTAACAATGGGTTCCCATATCGATACAACAGTCAAGCAATAAAGCTAGCACGGAAAATTAAACAACAATCTCTAATAAATGTCCAAAATATTTATATTTACAAACTAAATAAAATTTAATACAAAGTTCAATACAGTTTTAACATAACTTAACAAATAGATTTCAATAATATTTCCCTGAAACTGAATTTCTTAACTTAAACATTAAACTAAGCACATCACTTACCTATACATCTTTTACATATAAATATATATTAAAACCAATTTTCTTTTCTTTTCTTTTTATTTTAAAAGAAAACATTAATATTTTATATTATTTAAATTTTTAACAATTATATTTAAAATATAGGTATTAATAAATTATAAAAAAAAACATTTTAAAAAAATACTATTAATATATATATATATTTATATAAATATATATATTAATATTTGAAAACAAAAACTTTTAAAAGAACACAACGCATATAAAGGGGTCCACCAGGCCTGCACAACAGTCTACGGACTGCTGTGCCAGCGTCTGTGGCATGGGGAGAGGGGGAGGTACGGCCTCCGCCGTCCTTCCCCTTGACCCATATAAAAATATATATATTTTATATATATATATATATTTTAATACAATTTTTTTTTCAATTGAAACACGGAAAACGAAAAATTAATTACAAATGAATTTTCGTACATAAACTTTGGAACGAATTGCAATTTTGAATTTAACAAAAACAAACACAATATCAATAATAAAATTTATAAGAACTATATATATATATATACTTATTTATTTATTTATTTTAACACAGAAAACACAATTTTTAAAGACATAAATTTAAAATATATATTAATGATTAGTAAAACTAATATTTCAAAACTATTAAGCATTAAGGTGGATCTTTTCCACAGTAAAATAATAGAGAGAGAAATGGCATATTCAAACTAAAATTGACAAAGTTTCTATTTGTTTGACGGAGTTTCTGTTTGTTTGCAAAACATGATTTCCTATTTTAAAAAGAGTCTTCCTTTCAAAGGAGGCCTATTGTTTGATTCATTTTCTAATTTCAAAGAAATCATTTAAATCTAAATCACAGAGATATTTTCTTTTCTTTTCTAAACAGAGATTGATTCTAAAACACCTCTTTATTTCTTTTACAGATTTAAAACCATTAAGAGAAGAGAGTGGAACCTGGAGTCCTGCGCTTTCAAAAATCTGATGTTACCTGCTTGAATCCGATGGCCTCTACGCAGAGCTTCTCGTTCCGGCTTCGAAATCTCCTTCACAACATTCCATGCTCGAACTCGAACCCGATTCTTTGTTCAGAAGACTCCAGAATAACCAATCACAGATTCTCAATCCCTTTCTAGAACTCTCCTCCCAAAATATCGCAAAGATTCAAAAAATTACATAAACAATAACTTGTGCAACTCTGTAACACTAATCCTCTCTCTTCTGTCCAAAAAAAACCTTCCAAAAATTCATAATTAAATAAAAGATATTGCTCCTCCCTTTCAAAAGCTCTCCCAAGTCATAAATAAAAGAAATTATATTTTTAAAAGCAAATTTTTTCAGTTAGATCCCAGTTTTCATTCGTTCTCACATCTTTTCATACTTTTATTTATTTATTTTTCTATTCTTCAATACTTTTTGTTTTAATCAGCTTTTTGCAAGCTTTACTTGCAAGGCACATTATCTAATTAATTTAAATAATTTATTCTAACAATTATCCTCAATAAAATAATTAATTAAAATAATAAACACTATTTAATATTTTAATTATCATTTAATAAAATCATGACTTTAAAATAAATAAAACATTTAAAAATTTAAATGCAATTTATTCTAACATTAAAATAAACAAACATTACCTTTATTTAATTAATTCAATCACAACTTAGAAATATCATCATAGCTAATGTACGACAAAACACAAACAACGACCATAAAGAAAGGCAACTACAAGAATGCACAAACCCATTCAAACAAGACGATCTGACATCATGGGATGGGATGACTTCATTACCACCTTTGTTTCAACATTATACCATTGGGTTATAGGTGCTCGCCTTGTCCTGCCGAAGCAGGTGGAATCGAGACTATGTACCTGCAATCCTGCATACAAATAATGTTGTGCACAATTTATCTATTTAAATACAAGCACCTCGTGAGAAGGAATCGTAGCGTAGCAGGGCACTCGTGAAAGAGTGATGCTACGCCATCCCCTCACCATAACCACATTAGCAACTACAACCTTGAATATAAAACATCACTAAGATATACAAATCACCTCGTATCATCACAAACAATTTCCAATTCACTGCATCACCCCCTAATACTGCATCTATATAAAAAGCATCACCAATTAAATGCAATCATAATATAACATCATACTCACAAAAATACCATTAGAAGCTCTTGTCCCATCTTCTTCTGATTCCTTAGCCAGACTACCTACACATCCCAGGTGAGAATGGAGGGGTACTACACTCCATTATATCCCATGATGCTTCTATTATTAATATTTCTACCTCTACCATGGAAACTCTATTGAAAGGATTTGATCAGCTTAAGGAGAAAGTGGGTACTATGCATATTAGCCATGACTCTATTACATACAATATCCAATATCACATACCTCTTTCATTTAGATTTTTTATTTATTTAGTGCTCATTGGTTTTGTGGCACTTTTTTGTAATTAATTAATGGAAAAAGACATCCTTCTATTTATTTAGAATATTTTAATGTTGTATGCCTAGATTTCATATATAAAGATATAGTATTAGCTAAATTATTTCCACAACCTTAAATGATACAATCATTCAATGGTTCTACTCTTTAGTTTCTAAATTTATCCATTATTTTGATGAGTTGGCCACCATGCTCTTATGACACTTCCATATCAATATGGTCTTGAAAACAACTATGATTAAATTGATTAAATGTGCATAAGTACATGATGAACATATCAATGTCCATGTCATTGGAATCCTATCTTTATGTGGTACAATAAATCATCAACTAGAATATGATGAGTTATAATACATATTTCTTCAAGGAATCCTTTCTACAATACCCCAATTTAGATCACTTAAAATAATTAAATTATTTAACTTGTTATAAGTTTGCTTTAGTTGTAATAGTTGATATATTATACTTTAAGTTTTTTTGTGTAAGCTACTATTATTATGAATTATTAATTTCATTCATCTCTAAATTTGGGATAGCTAGATATGTACTAATTTTTTGGTTGAAATTTATAAATTTGGTATCAATATTTGACATTCACTTGATGTTTTTATGTCACTTATGATATCATATCGACTAATGCATTATTTGTCTCATTGATGTATGTGCCAGGTTTGTCCTTGGTAAGGGAGAGCATCACAAGGGAGGATGTTGTCACACTAGTGTATTGACAAGGAAAGAGATAAAACATGTGTATAGTAGCTTCACTATGTTGATTTTGGTTCAAGTCATATTTATGTGTTTATGATTCTAGGTTATGAGTTATTCATTAGCATATATTTGCTTGGTGATTGTTCTCTTCTTTATAATATTGGGTCAATGTTTTTTGTTATTGTTCCATCATTTTCCCTCAATTTTATTTGTCACCATTTTGTTGTTTTCATTGATATCATTTGCTATTTTTATGATTATTTCATTTAGTCACACTTGTGTCATTTGGTCATTTTTTGTCTTAATTATTTGTTGTTGCTTTATATCCTTATAAACACCATTTTAATTGTCTAATGTTTACTTGGATGGAATGTGTATGTACAGTAAATGGAATATCAATTTCATTATATTTAGAATAACTAGAAAGCAGTTATCTAAAGCTAAAATTAGGCATGTTATTGAAAGTCATTTGCTTAACAAAGGAAAAACTAAGGCCTATAATCTCTTTAGTTGATATTGTTTATATTGGTAACTATGATCAAGTTCTTATTTCTTTGTTTTTGAAGTGGTGGATGAGAAACAATACACATTTGTTTACCTAGCTAAGAAAGTTAACTAGCTCAAAGAGGGCTAAAAAGGAGAAGAGTTGGATGTTGTTGAGTGGTTGTGTTTTCTATATTGGGATTTATTTATGTGGTTCTTTGGTACTGTAAGATTCTTTTTTATACATTTGAATAGCTTATGTAATTTGGTATGTAATGTGATTTTTTATAATTTTGTACTATGATGGTAATTTATGTCTAATTATTAATTTTCAAATTATGTTAGACATTTTATTTTGTATCTTTAAAGTGGTGACTTATGATCTTAAGCCATATTTTTTAAACTATTTTTCTATATAAAAATAACAACATGCAAATAATTTTTTTACTCAAGATAAACAATAATCAAGTTCACAAGTATTAGTATAATATATTGTATTGGAGTGAAAAGCTAAAATAAAATATTCTCAACAATATTACCATTGTAAACTATTTTAGCTATTTTTAACTTGTAAACGAAAAGGATTAAAACATTTAATTGAAAACTAAAAACCTTAGTTTGAGGAGAGATAAAAGTAATGGGTAAGTGGATATTATTGAGTAAACTAGAGTTATCTGTGGGAGTGGATAAAATATAATAAATAGGTTGTTGTGGACTTGTCTTGCATTATTATGAACTTGATATATTATCATTTAAAATATGGATTAAGTTAATTTTTCTATTAGGGTTTTGAAGTACATATTTTCATCATTTTTGGAAGTTTTAAGATGAAGAAGGTATGCTTACAAGTTGAAGGAAAGTGTGATTTGGTGGATTTCTTTGTTGGGGTGGTCATTAATATTTTTTAGTCCATTATATTTGTTCACTAAAGTTAATCTTATTATACAAATATAAACTAGTAGACATTGGAGAACAAATTCATAACATGTACATACTTATTTGAAAGGCCTTATTGTTCCATTTATGTTACAATTGGAAGATGTTCATTTTAATTGAATTTGATCTTAAATTTTAAAATATGACTATGTTTAGAGCCAAATTCATAACTTAATTATATTTATTGAACCATGGTTTAGTTATGATAAAATAAATAGTGTCAATTTAATTGATGAATTTAACTTCTATAATCAATAAATATATTAGAAAAAAATTAAGGGAAATATTAGTAGTTTTCTAGTTTGTAACTTTAGGTTCTGAAACTTTCTCCCATTGAAGATTGTGTTTTTAATTGAATAGTTTTGCTTCTTTCATAGATTTGCGTGTCCATGTATAAATTGTCAAACTTAAATTGATTGCTTCTTTAAATAAATATTTGAAGAATG
>VDFB02252616.1:84707940-84729160 GCA_007258455.2 Sequoia sempervirens | reverse complement strand
ATCTAAGAGAGATGTACAATTGGAAAAATAAAGGGCATGAATGAAAAAAGTTCATGGAAGGACACAAATGTATCCACAAGTTGGAGACACATCATCAACCATAGATGAAGTTCAATGCACATCTCTAGTTGAAGACACATGAACAACATGTGGTCTTCCAAGTACATCATAAATCACATCTACAATTGAATACACACCATCAACAACATTGCATTTTGAAAGTACATAAGAAAAAACACCTCTATTTGAAGTCACTCCAAAAACAACATCTCAAGTTGCAGGAACAACATCATTTACATGTCAATCTCAAGGTATGTCATCAATTGCACCTTTGATTGAAGGTACGTGATATATCCCTGATGTTGTTGACATTCCTAATGTTGATACAAATTTACATTTGAGAAATCCTCCTAGAGTTTTGCATAGAAAACCTAGATTTTTTATTGATATTGATTCCAATGTTTTGAAATGGATGCCTAATAAGATGTCAAAACATACATGTCAAATATCTACATAAAGGATATGAAGTTTATTTTTTGAGAAGCTAAGTGAGGGTGGAAGATGCTAACTATTTGTTGAAATGATGAGGTAACTCAAATTTAGTCCCACCATGAAGGCTCTTGGGTTGAGAGTTCCCAATGACTCAAGTGAAAATTCCATTGTAAAGAACTTGATGATTGCATACGAGAGCATGGGTTCTACCTCACACATGAAGGATAGTTGTTCCACAAGATGTGTGATGAAAAAAAAACTATTAAGAAGTCAAACAAGGAACAAGGTGAACCTTACAAAGAAAAGTAAGTCTTTGAAAATAAGTAGTTCATCTCTAATGAGATCCAAATCAAGGCATGAAAGATTAGAGGATCCAAATAGCAATGAGTTATGGGAATTCTCAGGTAGAGTGCCGCAAAGAGATAAAAGAATTGCTCAAGGCTTGAGATCTTTAATAGTAGATTATTGGAAGGATAATAGAAGGACCTCTCCTAATCAAAGAGATGTTGTAAGAAGGATAATTGGTAGTCAAATCCATGATCCACATCCAAAGTATTATTTGAATACCACTCAAACACAATTTTTTGTTGATTTTGTATAAAATTTTCCTAAAATTAAAATATTTAAAAGGTATTTTGAGATTCCAAAGCATTTTTATGTCAAAATAAATCACACACACACTACTTGTTGTAGAGTACATATTGAGTTTTCTAACCATTATGATGTTTATCGGTGTATATGTGTAGATATGCATACTGAGAATGTTTTGTAGGAATGTAACATAAGGCCTCCCCCTAAATCCTCAAGGGAATTCTTATTTTCAATTTTATGTGAAAGAGGGGATGGTCAAATTTTTTACAACAATTCATGTTTGGATGGCACATGTGATCATTATGGTGGCATGCAACATTTTCCAATTTTCCAACAAATGACTAGTACACACAATTGGAGAAAAAATGTTGAATTTGGAAAATACAAGATAGTGGCCTTTAGTCTAAAAGATGGGAAAGAAGCAAAGAAGTGTAAATTGGTTAGTGATAAAGATTCAATATATAGGTTTATGGGATTTTTGTGATTGGGTAGTTGTATGAGTATGCAAGGCATACACACTTAGAGCTCAATGGTTGGATGCACAGTTCTGAAGTTATGCAGGACGCATTTCCACTTCCTTAGCATCATTTCAATTGTCAACTTCATAGAGAACTACACACTACAGCCACAAAACAAGGTACAATCCCTTAGTACTACAACTCCACACGAGGTTGCTATATTTTTGCATATAACATTCATTCATGCAAATGATAGTATAGGAGATAACAAAGAAATTATTGAGGGAGTATCACTTTTACATCGGTGTTGATCACACATTCACGAGTTTGTACAAGGTTTCTTTTAGATGTTCTATGTTGATCTAGCTAGTAGGGGCATATCATTCAGTCAACATATCATATGGTTAGATAACTATACACCACAATTCAAGAACACCAGAATGTTTTATTGGTTGAGTAGGATGCATAGGATAAGTGGTGTTCAACATATGTGGAACTTCCCAAAGGCTAGGAATGGAAAAGGGGAGCATGATGGAGCATGCACATGTATCAAAATAGCCCTAGCACAAGAAGAGTTAAAGTACAAAGACAATGTAAAGTTGACAGATGCAAGGTCAATTGTTGAGTGGTGCAATCATGCAATGAGTCTAGGTAGTCAAGGTAATTCTTTAGTTTCTAGATTTTTTCATTTAGTAGATGATACTAACATTTCCAAATATGAGGATTTGTGTGCACTAATAGTATCGAGTGAGCTACACTCTTTTAGAAGCTCCAATGCAGGTACATGGACTATCCATATGCAAAGGATGGGATGATTTTCTTTTGCATGTACACTTCAAGCATGGAATGATTTTGAGTCAACAGAGTGGGTTAATGAATGGTCTGTAAGAATTCTAACCCCACTTGACACTTATCAACTCCTAAAGGCTCTACAAATCATAGAGATGCAATCATCTATTGACTTTGATCATGTATTAAACCTTGTAGAACAAGGTAATATATATTACTTATAGGTTTTATTTTGATGTTCATTAAATACATCTAACAATATGAACACATCAATGCATGGAATGTATATCTAGTGATTGCAGATGAAGACAATGAAGAGGGTATAGATTATTACTTGTGTCTTTGTATCAAGGCTAAAAAGAAATTGGATGCCCCAGTTATAGATGGAGAAAACATAGAATATCCTATAGGTTTGGTGGTTGTTACTGGAACATGGCTTAGAAGGTACCCAGTTAAGAATGTTGCAATTTGGTTTTTTGAGGACTTCAACATGCATCAAAAGATTCTTCACTACTCGAACCTTGTCATCGCCACCAACGTTCATTTGATCAAATATAAGGGAAAACCGTGGAAAAAGAACTTGTGGAAGTGTGTGAGTTTTACCATGAGGAAATACTTGACACAATAAATAGTAGAGAAAACCTGGATGGTTGTTTGGATTGATTGGTAAGTATGCACATTGAATTTGTAAAGTCATGTTATTGATCATTGCTTTATTTCAAGCATTTAAGTTTGATTGTATAAGGGTTTGCAAAATTTCATTAATGTAGATATGAAAAATGATAGTTATATGGTTCTCTCTATTTGGTGTAGGGGCACCAAGCTTTGGTGGTTTTCATTAGGGTGATGAAGTCTTGTTTTGGCTTGTATAAGGTCATATAAACAATTTCTTGATGTAATAAATCTATTTTAGTGGTTATTAGTGAATTAGAAGGTTTTAATTGCAAATTTTCTAAATTAGTGCAAAGTGTCATTTTTCAATTTTTGAAGTGAAAGAAATGCAAAGTGTCATTTGGGAAGTTGTCTCTTTGGAAAAGAGGCCTAATTGGCCTAGTTGCCCCTACGGTATAGTGGGATTTTGGAGAATATATTGAAAAACCCATCTCCCAGCCTCATGTGACCTTATCATCAGTTAAAACACCCTTTTTTAATTTTGCACATGCTTAATAATCATTAATATTATGCTTCCCTCAAACTTCACCCACATTTGGTGAGGGGGCCTAGCTTTCGGTTAGCTAAGTCTTTCTACTGTTGCAGGAGGTTGGTCATGAGTTCTAGTCCCCACATCCTGTGGTACTAGAGGCGATAATGGGAGTCTTGGCCTTGATCCACATTAAATGTTTACTAAGGTTACCTTTGGATTTTATAGGAGGTCATTCTATACAAACCCGATTTCTCCGACTTTAAAAAAAACTTCACCCACATTTAGTCTCTAAAACCTCAATTTTCCATTAAAAAATGAACTTATCCCAACTAGGGCTTCATGCCCAAACATACACATGACCTCGCCAGTCCTTGAAAACCTTCAAACACATCAAACCCCACCAGATCTCACTAAAACCAATTGGTTATAGCCTTCTTCAAAACAAATTCTTCAATATGCTACTTCAACCCATGCCTTTTATGCCTAAATTCATGCATTATATACTTTCTTTTCATTTGAATTGTCATTAATGAAATTATATATTAACTTATATATTTATCTTATTTTCCTCTTGTAGGAGTAGGTGTTGAAACACTTGAAGGAGTAGGTGTTGAAACACCTCAAGGAGGAGGTTTCAAAACACCTGAAGGAGATAAAGAAAAAGAGATGCATAAATAGGTATGTTTTTATTTTATTTTGTGTTTGGTAAATATGTTCCTATTACCAACAATTGTATGCTAACTTGTATCAATTTGATGTTTTTGTTCACATATATAGATTGGCATTGCAAAAGTTGGTATGATTGGTTCTTTGACAGGGGCATAGTCTAGGACTCATGACGGTTTGGAGAGACATATAAATGAGGTAATCAAAATTTCAATTTTAGAGTTCAATTATAATTCAAAGTATATTGATTTTGATGTTAATTATTCAATTTTAAATTATATAAGATAACTAATCTCAATTGTGGTTTGAATTTTTCTTGTGCAATTACCTTCAAAGCTAAAGAGTGCTTCAAAGAGGCTCCATTTTGATGATCCACCAGTAGTCTAGGATGAGATGGAATTTTTGGCATGTATATTTTGAATAGATATCGAGATGACATATGTCACATTTTGTAAAACTTTGTTTGAGTTGGCGTTGATGCCATTTTTGTATATGGGCATACACTTAATTATTAGATAATTTGATATATAGAAGTTGAGAATCGAAATAATTTTTTCATCATATTCATGTTTAAACTATTTGAAAATTTAATCTTGAGTAATGGATAAATATCAATGTACAATAGCATAAAAAATAATGGTTATATTATATAGTTGACAATAAAAAATAATGAATAATGGTTAAACTATATCATATATTGCTTAGTTATATTATGGTTAAATTATATAGTTTAAACAACTTTAAAGACAAGAATAATAGTAAATTTTAGCATTTTAACTTTAAAGTTTAAATACACAAATGTCATTGTCTCACACTACATATTTTATATTGCATTATCATTACATATTGAAATTCATAAAATATCATAGTTTTATGTTGATAAACATGTCAAAGTGATGCAAAGCAAGGTGGAAAACTCTCAAGAAACCAAATACCCTTTAATATTCCTTCCAGACACAAAACACCATTGGGAATTCATAACCAGGGTACATAATCACTAAATCAACAATCATCTTCTAATGAAACACTCACCAACACTCCAAAACTCAAAACCCTCACTTTTGACAAGTTTTAAGGGGGTTTATTAAAAACCTCACCTCCAAGCCTTTCCTCACTATTTTAATTCCTCCAACACCTTCAAATATGTGCACCCTTGCTTAATTAACTCTTACAAAGTGCCGCCTCAATCTTTTTCCATCACTAACTACTCTTAACCTCCAAATATCACTCAAAACACACATTCTTGACAACTAGGCATCATGAACAAACCCCCAAATGGCCACCCTTGCTCCTGAAATCATGCACACATGCCCCCTAAACCTAATTATGCCATTCCACTAAGTTATAGTAGATTACAATGGGTGGAAAATATATTTGGTTGAAATTTCCACACTACCCTTGTGGAAAAAGCAATAATTTAGGCCTAGGAGGCATAGCTTGAAGTGGCAAATTAAAGCAATAGTTTGGAAGAAGGTTAGAACCTTATTTTTTTAGTGTTATCAAGTGGATTTTGATGTGATAAAAGGTTTTCAAAGGTCAGGTAGGTCATTTGGATGTTGGGCTTGAAGCCCTAGTTCAACAAAGAGTGAAAATGGGTGAAATTGAGAGGTTTTAAGAAGGAAATGTGTGAGAACTTTGGGGGCAACATAATTTGAAAGTGAATTAAGTTTGTGTAGGGTGAAATAAGAGTGTTTGAAATCACTTTCACAAACTCAAAAGACAATCACCCAACCTCTACATGCAATATTATATCAAACCCTAGGGTGAAACCTCATTTTTCATGTCCTTTTCCATCAAAATCTAGAGGGGAAGCAACACAAACCCCATTAAAATTATTCCCTTTCAAAAAATAAGCACCTTAACATAAAAATGGGTTTCTAAATATTTATTTGGTCTATGGAAACAAAAAGAGATTGAAAATGATAACACAATCACCTGTGTGAAACTGTACAATTCAAGGAAACATCAAGTTTTTGGTAAATATATAAAAAAATGCAAGGAAACGATGAATTTTATTTATCTTATTCTAAGTATATGGTAAATTTACACTAGGAATGGTACATTTATGCTAGGCATGGTCCTCTTTCACACCTAAATTGGTAGAATTGCTTTGAGCTACGTTCAACCGAATCCATCCCTTAAGGGTCCAAAGTACAAAAGGTAATCTTTGGTAGGTGTGCACAAGGAAACTATGGAACTTCAAAAATATATTTATAAACCTACAAGGATCATGTTGGTCCCCTCTACAATAAACTATTACCTTTTGTTATCTTGGGTGGTTTTAATGGTGTCCAATTTTTTAGTTGATGGAAAAAAGTGTCAAATGCAAGTAGTTGAAAGTTAAGTTGCGACTTTCGATTACGAAATTCATGCGATTAAATTATAGACTATTCCAACACATTTAGATGGTATATTTGCTAGACATGGTCCTCTTTCCCAACCAAACATGTGGGGTCACTCACGAGCTCACGTGCAACTAGATTGATCCCTTAAGGGTCCAAAGTGCAAAATGACTGCGAACTTTAGCATGTTGTTACTTTGATACCATGACGCTTAGAAAATTCTTGTCTAATCTTATGGGATCAATTTGGGCCCCTCTACAATAAACTCTCTTGGTTTTCGCTATCTCAAAGGAATTTTCCCATGGTGGCGAATTTTCACTTGGAGAAAAGTTATCAAATGCAAGTAGTTGAAAGTTTGCAAAGTTGTGCAACTTCGTTCACCTATATGTGACCAAATATAGACTATTCCAATGCATCCAAATAGGCATTTTTTATAGAGGCATGGTCCACTCTTTCTCACTCTAACATGTAGAATCTCTCTAAACTACGCTTAAACTGAATGGAGTCCTTAAGGTCAAAGTGCAAAATGGTTGCAAACTTTAGCATGTTGTTACTTGGATACTGTGATGCTTAAAACTTCTCATTTGATCCAATGGGATCGCATTGGGTCCCTCTACAATAACCTCTTGGTTTTCACTATTTCAGAGGAATTTTTCCGTGGTGGTAAATTTTCACTTGGGGAAAAAGTTGTCAAATGCAAGTAGTTGAAAGTTCAAGTAATGCAACTTTTAGTTCTATAACTTCGTGTGACAAATGGATTGTTCCAACATGTCTAAATAAAATTTTTATGCTATGAAGTCCTCTTTCACACCAAACACACAAAAATCACTCTAAAGCTACCTTCAATCGGAATCAATCCATTAAGAGTCTAAAGTGGAAAATGGCTGCAAACTTTAGCATGTTGTTACTCAGATACCATGTTTAGAAACTTCTCATCTAATCCTATGAGATTATGTTGAGCCCCTCTACAATAAATTCTCTCATTTTTTTTAATCTCAGAGTGGTTTTCCTATGGTGGAGGATTTTTACTTGGGGAAAAAGTTATCAAATGCAAGTAGTTGAAAGTTGCAAAGTGGTGCAACTTTTGTTCTGAACTCGTGTGACCAAATGGACTATTTCAACACATCTAAATAGGTGTTTTTATGCTAGACATGGTCCTCTTTTGTACCCAAATACATGAAATTTCTCTAAGCTACCTTCAATCTAGATCGATCCTTTAAGAGTCCAAAAAGTGCAAAATGGCTGCAAACTTTAGCATGTTGTTACTCAGATACCATGACACTTAGAAACTTTTCATTTTATCCTATGAGTTCCATTGGGCCCTTCTACAAAAATCTCTCTTGGTTTTCACTATCTTGCAATGGTTTTCCCGTGGTGGCGGATTTTCACTTGGGGAAAAAGTTGTCAAATGCAAGTAGTTGAAAGTTGTAAAGTGGTGCAACTTTTATTCTACAACTCATGTGACAAAATAGACTATTCCAACACCTCCAAATAGGCATTTTTAGGCTAGGCACATGCGGAATCACTCCAAGCTACATTCAACCAAATCAATCACTTAAGAGTCCAAAGTACAAAATGGCTGCAAACTTCAACATGTTTCTACTTGGATACCATGATGCTTAAAAACTTCACTTCTAATTCTATGGGATTGCATTGGGCCCCTCGACAAAAACCTCTCTCAGTTTTTGCTATCTTAGAGTAGTTTTCCCGTGGTGGAAAATTTTCTCTTAGGGAAAAAGTTGCCAAATGCAAGTAGTTGAAAGTTGTAAAGTGGTACAACTTTCGTGTTATGCAACTCGTATGACCAAATAGACTATTCCAACACATTTGAATAGGTATTTTTATGCTATGCATGTTCCTCTTTCACACCCAAACATGTGGAATCACTCTAAGCTATATTCAACCAGATCGATCCCTTAAGAGTCCAAAGTGCAAAATGGTTGACAACTTTAGCATGCTCATATTCGAACACCGTGATGCTTAGAAACTTATTGTCTAATCCTATGGGATCATGTTGGGACCATCTACAATAACCTCTCTCATTTTTTTTATTTTTGAGGCCTTTTCCTATGACGGTGAATTCTCACTTGGGGAAAATGTGGTCAAATGCAAGTAGTTGAGTGTGTAAAAATGACTTTTTAGCCATTCCACCCATTCTATCCTATTGTAACTTAGTGGAATGGAATAATTAGGGGTAGGGAATACATGTGGTTTTTGGAGCAAGGGAGATGAGTTGAGTGGTTTGGTGTGATGCCCTAGTTGGCAATTTGATGAGTTTTGGTAAAATTGAGTGGTTTAAGAGTGGAAATGGTTGAAATCCTTTGAGGCAACAATTTGTGATCAACTTTTAAGTGTTTACAGGTTCTTTTAAGCATGTTTGATGCTTTGGAAAGGTTTTATGAGTTGTGGGAATAGTATTTTCAATAAACCCACCTGAAACTTATTAAAAATGAGGGTTTTGTAAAAGTTGGCTTAAAGGAGCAGTTCTTAGGTTAAAGATTGTGGATTTGGAGGTTTTGTGGTCTAGTAAATGAATTTCTATAGTTATTTTAGATGGTAAGATAGTTTGGAGTATATATCCTTGGTGTTTTCATTTCAAATCAGGACCATGAGGGTTTCAAACACCCATCAAGGTACTCAAAAACATACCAAAACCACTCAATAGGTTACTTTGATACAACTCTCTCAAATTAGGCTTTTCACACCAACTAGGCCTCAATTAGGTCACTTTTAGAAAGGGAATCTACCTTAAACTTTCACTTTCATTCAAAATTCAATTGGGTGGCTCTCTACATGTTACCAAACCAAAGATTCCATAATTTTTTCTCAAACATCCACTCTCCAATATACCTAAACTCAAAACTCTCTTTTATAACCAAAAATCAAGGGTTTTAATGGAAATCACATTTCCATACCTTAATCAAACTTTCCACCACATCAAACCAGCCTAAAACCCTCTGCACATACTCAATTCAATAAGAAAAATTTTTTCCCCAACCTATTTCACTTGTTACCGTATTGAAACCTCTCTTTTCCACTTGGAAGACACAATTTTCCACTCTAGGGCTTCATGCCCAACACATTTTCAGGCCTCCCCTACACTCTCTCAACATTTCCTCACTTATTTATTGATTTTTTAGTCCCATTCCACAAGTTACAAGATCCACAAAAAGTGGAATGGGTCGATTTTACATTTTAAAGGCTACAAACCCTTAAAATAGGGTATAAAACCAGTCAAAAAGAATTTTCTCAAACTTACACCAAATCTACTATTGGATGCTCAAATAAAATTCAATAAGTGGCCAACTCACACATTAAAATTAATTCAAAAAATATTTAGAACATTATGCAGTTGTATGGGTTGTACAATCACTAGAAACTTAGAAAATATAGAAAAAGTGGAGAAAAACGGAGTATTATTAATGTTCCAATCTTCCAAATCTTCAAAAATCCAACTTACATTGATGGTTTCCACCTTATTTATGATTTTTCCCTCCAAACTAACTATCCTAACACCTACAACTACCTTTTTAAATGCTATGACCGTTTTCCTTCCCTAAAAATGCAATTTTGCAACTTTACATCTTTTTCAATATTTTGCACCTTTTGCAAACTTGACCTTCTAAACATCTAGCTATCAACTAAAATGATGAATTACAATATAAAACGGTCCAATTTACCTTATTTTAGACAAAATACCTCAAAACCTATAGCCTACTCCTCAAAACCTTGAATTAACAACTTTTATTCAATGGTGCTCCTTCACCAAAAAATGTGGTAGCATAGAAAAGGTAGTGAACTCTTTGAAAAAATGACTCAAAAAAATGAGGTCTCATGGTGATGGAATGCCATGAAAATCAAAATAAATTTGATTTTCATGGCATTCCATCACCTTGAGACCATATTTCTTTGGGGCATCTTTTCAAATAGTTCATTTCCTTGTCTATGGATTGTCATGGCATTCCATCACCACATTTATTTGATGCCTTTTTTTAAATAGTTCACTACCTTTTCTATGCTATTGATTACTATTATGCTTTCGATATATTTTGTCCAACCATCCATAGCTTGTTTGAAAGAACATTTTTTATGTTTTTAGCAATAGCAACAAGGTAGTGAATTTTTTGACAAGATGCTTTGGTATACACATATGAAAAATGTGGTAACATAGACAAGGTAGTGAACTATTTGAAAAAATACCTCAAAGAAATCTAGTCTCATAGAATGTCATGATAAGAAAATGCAATTGGTAGCTTCTCCTAGTTATTAGTTATGCAATGTGAATTAATTGCATAACTGCTTAGGTTGACTTTGTAGAAAGTATATTGTAATTGAAATTTTGTCATCTCTCAGTATCTAGTTATTAGATATGCAATGTGAAGCAATGCTTTGACTTTGAAAGATGTGCAATGTAATGTAATCAACAATTTGAATATAAACTACAAAAATCTATTTTTTACAATTCATTAGTTAAAATATTTATTTTATTTGCTCTTTATATCTCAATATGTTATGGAAATACCTTTCAATTTCAAAAAAAATAGTTTTTATCTCTTGTTCTACAATTTTTTATGTTTTTAAAATATGATTTTTTCTTGATTTTTTCAAAAACTCTTATACTTTTGGTTTATCGATTCTTTCCCCAAAATATTTTTGTTGCTACACATTTGAAGCATGAAGCATACATGTGAATACATGCAATATACATGAAGTATACATGTGAATAAGTGAAGAATACATGTGAATAAGTGAGGAACAAGTAATTGAAGTATTCCAAAGGATACAAACCACTAGGAATGGAGCTTATTTAGATAATACACTTTAGATGGGGCTTATTGAGTAGTCAACAGTAATTAATTAAGCATTATATGTAAACAAAATCCATGCATACAACATTCAAGCATATAATTTACATGATACACATGATAACATCATTCAAGAATGGTAGTAGAAAAATAAGATTTTATTTAATAAAAAAGTCTTAAGGCTATTCAATGATATATATTGATAAAATTATATACAATATATCCAAGAAATCCATACGAGCTTAGTACAAAGGAGTCATATGGACATAAAATTTCATGTATCTATTGATAGTACAAAACATATGTTCTAAAATGCCACACAGGAATACAACAAATGACCCTAATACATAGTCATTTCCCTCTAGGGGAGGGAAATATATCCCATGTTGCCTTTGAAATTTGGCTAGATGGAGTGACTATTGGTTCTCTTGTATTTTGAATATGCTCAATAGTCCTCCTCTCTTCACTTTAGACCTTCAACTAATACAATAAAAAGTAAAGATGTTAATACATGGAAATTGAATTGTGGAATTACATATAACAAAATATGATCACTTATTGCATACATATAGTCATCATGCACATTTACAGCATTACCACATCCATGATCTGGAGTGTCAACCACCTATAGGAACCATCTAGATAGAAATTAAACTACATAAAAGTATCATGAAAATTTTCTATAATAGACCACAAAAGAGTAAATATAATGTCAAATCAACTAATATATTGCATACCTCTCTCAATGGATTAGAACTGGCTATTGTTGCAGCAACTCCATGGTCCATCATGCCACCAACATCACCAAGGTTGTCTAATGTCATCAACTGCAAATGAATCAACATATCTAACATCAATATAAAGAAGTTTAGGTTGTCCCTTTATAATTGTCATAAATGAAAGAGTAAATGGTTGGCCTCGATTGAGACTACAATATAGTGTTTATAGATCACATAATGGTGAAAGTACTAAGTCCACTAGGATAGACCAAACTCTTGCAAATTCCAAAGTTCAATGCTCATTGAGATTTGTATTGCATATGCTAATGAACTAATTTTAATGAGGGCATGTTGTCAACATAGTGATAATGCCACAATGAAGTTCACAAGAATGAAGTGAGGATTACTATATTACTAGCAACTTTCAAAGGGATAATGGAACATACAATGAATTACGATGTGTCTAGGGTTTTACTATAGCACATAAATTTGGTTGTTGAGGTGTGCAACAGTAATGGAGGTGATAACTTTGGTAAATGGGTAAAAGCAAGAAGTTGGGTACATGAAGAAGGGGAAATATCGGGGAAAAAAAGTTTTGCAAGAAACGCGCGTGTTTATAATGTGTATGTGTTTTTGAAATGCATAACGCATTTAGAAGTATTTTTTTTAAATAAACAACTGTAATTCATTTTCAACCATTTTGATCTAAGGCTGATTAGAAGAAAGGAGAGTGCATACACATTTTAGAGACCACCAAATTTTCAACCACCTCCTCCCATCGACACTAGCAACCTCATCGACTTCCAGGTTTTTGAATTCTTCATTTTTTTTTGGTTTATATCTTTTTTTTTTGTTTTAATTAGTATTCAATTTTTGTTTAGTTCAATATTTTATTGCTTTTAATTGCATTTAAAAAAAAAATGTCAATGAAAATGAAGAAATTTAAATTGTAAATTGAAAACCATAAAAACTAAACCTAAATTGGACACATTTAAAACATAGAAATTTAAAACCCTAGAAACCCTAGGTTACAAAATTTACATAGGTCCCTAAAAACTAATTTACATAGGTTAATCTTTGGACCTAAACCCTAAAACGTAAACCTGAAACCCTATTTACCCTAATTTACGTAAACCTAAAATGGGCTATTTACCCTAATTTATGTAAACCTAAAATGGGCTATAGATTGAAGCTATTCCTAGAATGTCACATATTTTATTTAAAGCACTAAGTTTAGGTGGTAGGGTTTCTCATTTACTTGTAAAAATTTATTCACATGTGTCTTCTATATGTTTTCATGTCATCAAGTCTCTAAATCTAAACCCTAAACCCTAATTTAGCATTCATTTTGTTGTAGGACCTTAAAATTAAATTTGGTTGCCTTTCAATTCTATAACCAAAGGTTTATTTTCTAAGATTATTTATTTATTGAATTGATCAATTGATTCCTCACTTAGTGGCAGTTAGGTTCTTTTTTTGAAAATCCATGCACGTCTAGAATTTCTATAAATATTCAAAGGAAGAGTCGATGTCATAGAAATGTTTCAAAAAATATATGATTAGAAAAAAGATTGGGTCTAGGGTTTAGGGTTTAGGGTTTAGATCTCCTCTTCCTTTTTAAATCATCCAAGAGTGCTTAGAGGTCCAAATAGGTTCAAAATCCATCATGTGTCTTCTATATGTTTTCATGTCATCAAATCTCTTTTAATCTAAACCCTAAACCCTAATTTAGCATTCATTTTGTTGTAGGACCTTATAATTAAATTTAGTTGTCTTTCAATTCTATAACCAAAGGTTTATTTTATAAGATTATTTATTTATTGAATTGATTAATTGATTCCTCACTTAGTGGCAGTTAGGTTCTTTTTTTGAAAAGCCATGCACATCTAGAATTTATATAAATATTCAAAGGAAGAGTCTATGTCATAGAAATGTTTCAAAAAATATATGATTAGAAAAAAAATTGGGTCTAGGGTTTAGGGTTTAGGGTTTAGATCTCCTCTTCCTTTTTAAATCATCCAAGAGTGCTTGGAGGTCCAAATAGGTTCAAAATCCATCATGTGTCTTCTATATGTTTTCATGTCATAAAATCTCTAAATCTAAACCCTAAACCCTTATTTAGCATTCATTTTGTTGTAGGACCTTAAAATTAAATTTGGTTGCCTTAGGCAACTCCACCAAATTTTATTCCCTTAAGCCATGGAACATTTTTTCCTAGTCCACCTTACTAGACATAGATCCCCTTAAGCCATCCTATCACCCTAAATCATAAATCGATGTCTTAAGGGGTCCTAATATGACATTTCTTAAGGGGATCAAAGAAGTTCTCAAAATTTGGTGAGTAGAGCTCAATCTCATCTTTGTTTATTTTGTACATTGCAATTAGGTCACTAGTGCATATATCTATGTGTCCCTTTGAATGTATTCTATTAATTTTTCATTCTTATCTTTAGTATTCTTTGAAAACAATGAATGAGATTATAAATTTTAATGTTAGTGAACTAAACTTATAATTTCTTCTTAACTACTTTGTCCCACTATCTAGAGATCTTGTGTCTCTTAGATGAGTTCTTGAGAGTTACTTAGGCCAACTTGTATAGTGAAGTTGAAATAAAGAGATTGTGTAAGAGTTATTATCTATTTTAGGATGGGTCAACACATGTGAGAGTCATAAAAAATTACTTACCATAGTATTTTCATGCATTATTAGTGACTGTGGTGTTGCCATTTTGTTATTTCCTAGGAATCCTTATGTCTATATATTGGATTCTTGGGGTAGAAGATGTATGCAATGTATTTTATAGAGTTATTCTATCCTTTTTTTTAATAGGATTAGGATTTTTGATATCATTGTTGTATTCTATAGAATCCCTATGAGTATATTATAACCATAAATCATCTAACAATGCATTGAGTTGTGTGGTAAATTAGAGGATAGTTATTCTTGAAATAGGATTCATAAAGTATATTTATCTCTTTCCTTCTTATAGTTGCATATATTCTTATTTCTCTCTTTTTTCCTTTATAGTTGTAGATCTTATTTGGTATTATGAGACTATCCTCTAAGATTAAATTTCTATTTTCATGTATTATGTGGTCATGTACAAAATGGAAGATTTTTCATGTTGGGTTCTTGCTTTTGGCTTCTTAGTTACATGAGAAAGTACTAGTTGTTTTGAATACTATTTAAAGTTCTTACATATGTTGGTTTCATTCTTTAAATCCATGGTTAAATAGAAGAATTGGATTATTGAACCCTCATTACATGTTAGTTGTAGAGTTGATCTCTTAGCACGACCTAGAAGCTCCCAAAAAACCTTGTTCTTCTATTTGGATGTACAAAGTGATGGTTGTGGAATATTTTGGTTGCTTAAATTTCCTAGATAACCCTCTTGCATTTTTAGATATTTGTACTTGCATGTTATAGATTCATGTTGTTTTGATATGTGGGTTTTATAATTTGTACTAATTTTTTTTGTCTTGTATATCTATGATATTCAATTTTTTGGATTTCATTTTTGGTGTTAAATTCATATATTTCTATTTAAAGATGTTGAAATAGAGTTAGAGATACATGTATGGTTTTATAGGTATACATGTAAAATCAAAATATGTAGTTTTATAAATTTAATATGAAGAGAGTGTTATTTAGGATTCTTGTAGATGGAGATAGATGTAAATTTAAATATGTATTCTTTGGAATTAATTTGAGAAGGTTAGTTATGTCATTCTAAATGAAGAAGTATTGGAATATCCTTGGGAATTTAATTTTTTGGTGGTTTCTTGTTGTGTTCCTAAATTATGGTTACTTTTTTGTGGGTTTACATCAAGTTGGATCTAGATTTAATATCTAGTACTAGTCATGAAGGATATACATGTTATAACTAGCTATCAATATTGTGCATATTACTAATGAAATATTGAATTTATATGTGGTAATACTCAAGATGTGTGAATTGTATAATTTTTTGGTCTACCTATACATATAGGTTGCATTAAAATTATAGTTTGGTGGTCTAGAATAATATATATTTTTTAAAGTGTTGATAGTGTATTATGTGTATAGGGATCAATCCACTTATGCTAGGGAGATGATATTCTTGAAGGATGTATGGATCAACTCATTAAAATAAAGAGTTAAATACCATTTTGATTGTTGAGAATGAATAATTTTTCCTTCACTTTGGGATTAGCTAGACCTAGGAGAGTATTCCTAGAGGTAGCCTTTAATACAATTTAATCACAAATAAAGATATATTTAAAATATAAAAAACTATAATAGTATCTATATACATGAAATTTGAAAATTTAGATAAATCAATTTATGTCCTTGGATTTAATTAAATTTTGTCATACTTGATTAATACATCTATTCATTTTGAATTGTAGGACCTTAAAATGAAATTTGGTTGCCTTAGGCAACTTCGCCAAATTTTATTCCCTTAAGCCATGGACCATTTTTTCCTAAGACCTTACTACACATATATCCCCTTAAGCCATCCTATACCCTAAATCGTAAATCGATGTCTTGAGGGGGAATTTGACATTTTTTAAGGGGATAAATTTGGTGAATAGAGCTTGACCTCACTTATCTTTTTTTTATATTTTGTACATTGCAATTAGGTCACTACCATATATCTATGTGTCCCTTTCAATGTCTTCTATTAATTTTTCATTCTTATCTTTAGTATTATTTGAAAATAATGAATGAGATTAAATAAATTTTAATAAAACCCCATAATTTCATAAATCTAACCTTCATATTAACAACCCCGCACTAGACTCAATTTAATGTGTGTACATGCTATGAATTTTTAATGTTATGGATTTTATTTAATGTTATAAATCAAATGGTCTTCAAATGAAATATATTTTGAATTTGTGCATGTTCAATGTGATTTTAAAATAACTTTCAAATTGTGTGCATTATTTAATTAGTTTGTTGATATATATTTTTTAATTGTTTAACATGCAGTTGCCATATCATTGCTCACATGGATCCATTGTTTAATTTAGAGGATTTTATGCCCAATCAAGAAATTCCTATAGATCCCATACATCCCAATCCACCACATGAACATAACCCTAACACACCTCCACATTCTCCACCGCCTAACCCCCCACCCCCTCCTGTAGTTGATGAAGATCAATTAAGAGAGAATATCTGAGCAAACCTCATTGTCATTCAAGGAAATATAGATCTCATAAAAAATGAGCCTAGAGTCCCTCCCCATCTCGCACGGTTTGCATCTACGATGCAAACTATTGTCTATTCTATTTGATCTATTGATGCGGACCTAGTTAGGTTCCATCAATGGAGAGAAGAGAGGAGACAATTCTATGCGGATGGATTGTCATATAAAGAAATCAATGACCTGAAAATTACCAAACAAGCCATGTGCCAATATTTTATTAATCCCCAAACAAACCAACCCATTCCACCCATGAAAAAATGAATTTCAATTTTATGGTGTAGGCACCCGCAGATAGTTGCGCATTTTTGGGACAAATGGTGGATGGTGTTTGATAGTCCACCACATGGCAACAATGAGGTGCCCTTATACTTTTTGAGAAAGTTATGGGCTGAGTTTGAGTTGAGTAAAAAACCCAACTATTTTGATATGAGGTCATTTCAGGGAGTTGGGCATGGCATACCTCAACATAGACTAGGAGCACGCATCAATCCTCAACGACGTGCTCCAATTGCTCCTATTGTTCCTCTTCCTTCTCCTAGTGTTCCTGCTGCATTTCAACAGCAAACCATGTTATCGACATTAGGAGAATTGAGTTCACTTTTAGGACATCTCACTCAGCAGTCTACACATGTGGCCACTAAAGTGGCCAATAGAGAGCATGGAGGCTCAGGCTACTGGGATACTCAGACATCCACTTCAGGTGACGCACATGCATCTGGGACAATGTCATACCTAAATTTACTATATTCTGAGGATCGTCCTACATAGGTATGTTCATCTTTTGAACTTAAATTTAATTCAAGTTTAAAATATAAAAAATTCATGTAAATAATAACATAAAATTATATATATAATATAATATTAATTCAATAAGTGTTTGGTGTAGATGCATGATCACGTGATGCTTGAAACTCAATATGATCATCATGTGCATATGTCGAGTGTTGTAGATCTAGGCTCACCTTTTGGACAGGTACTTGAACCAATATATATATTAAATAAATTGTGTGGATATATATATCTAATTTAATTTGAATTTGTACACATTTGTGAATTGATATATTATATCTAGATGTAGGGAGGTCATACAATACCTAGTACTGACCAACCACAAGTTATAGTGGTGAGCACTCCTAAGACATCATCAGCTTAGGTGCGTGCTTTCAAAATTTTGTTAAGTTTAAATTAAATAGACATCATAGATCTAATTTAATTTTTTCATTTACATACACGTGTCAATGATCTATACGAACTGTTGTACATCTATATGCAAGAATTTCATGAGATACCCATGGCAGGCAGCACACCTGAGACATCATTGGCATTTATGCATGGGAAATCTCAGGTGCGTGATCATGAGGTCATATCATTCGAGGTTGTAAACTTTACTTTAAATCTCCTATACAACTTTTATGGACCTTTTAAATATATATATATATATATATATATATATATATATATATATATATATATATATATTCGAGGTTTTCACATATTGTTTGCTTTATATGAATATACAAGATATAGTAGATCAGGCATTTACATCTTCTCAAGTGACAGTTATGCTACCCGTTGAAGAAAATGTACTACACTAGTACAAAAACAACAATATATGACTAAATAAACTATTAAAAATTGCATATAAGTGACTAATTTTGGTCATGTGACCATTAGTAGTTTATTGCCGGTCATTTATAACACAACCAAATTTATGACTAAACTATTTTAGTCATTTATCTAGTCATTGATTGTGTCATTGATTTGGTCATTGATTTAGTCATTGATTTAGTCATTAATTGTTGTTAACTAGTCATTTATTTAGTCATGGTAGTGATTTATTTAGTCATTAATTTAGTCATTGATTGTTGTTAACTGGTCATTTATTTAGTCATGTTAGTCATTGATTTAGTCATATATTTAATCATTAATTTAGTCATATATTTAGCCATTAATTTAGTCATTACTTTAGTCATATATTCAGTCATTATTTTAGTCATGGTAGTCATATATTTAGTCATTATAGTCAATATATATTTGGTCATTGTATTCATTTATTTTAGTCATAGTAGTCATTTATTTAGTCATGGTTTAATCATTTATTTGAGTGAATCAATGATTCAAGTTATAAATCAAATCTAACTTAATTAATTCTCACAAATTTATGCATATAAACTTCAAATATCATAGATATTCAAATGTTTTTTTGTATTGGATTAACATGAAAAAAAAATATACAATCAACAAACAAGTTTATGCATATAAAGCTCAAATATCATAGATATTCAAATGTTTTTTGTGTATTGCATGGAAAAAAAGAATATACAAACAACAAACAGCTGCATAGCCAAATGAATTACAAACGACATATAGTTGCATAAACAAAGATCCAAGAAATACAACCTTCACTGCACTCTTGGTTTCCATGGAAGACAAATCCAAGATACGATACAAATGCTACAAACATTGAAGGGAGAAAAGACATGAAAATATATAGTAAATGTAGTTATATTATTTGTGGTGCATATATTGTCTGATTCATAGTAGCCTTGCCCTCCCATTCCAGCCAGACAACCCTTGAGAGGAGATTAGAAGGATTCAAATGCATAGTATGGCAACTTCCTATCTAGAAATCTCATTGGTCATGGTTAGATGAAAGTAAAGAGTGCATGTTCACCTCCCCAATTTGATGAGCTGCAACCTGAAAATAAGATTTCAATGAGGGTTTTAGAATATGTTTATTAAAATGAAAATACAACTAACATCTAATAATGAGCACATTTATATTTTTACAATATGGCATCCTTTACCCGTTTCAATGATTATGTGAGATTTCCCATTACAGAGGCTTAAATCATTAATGATGTAAAAAAGAAATGAATTTACTTCTATGCCACTTCACATTAGAAACACTTCATAGAAACTCGAAACCCTTAGAAATCAAATACTGAGGAATGATCATCGGTTGTTAACAACCTTTTCCACAATCTTTTTGCAGTAGTTTATCCCTCACTTCCTTCCCCATGTTTATGCCACTTTACCTATTGAGAAGTCATGTCGTCAAAAGTTATGTATGCTTTGGGGCTTGAGACTGATAATGGTGATGGAATGGATTTTAGTCTTAGATCAAAGTACAACTACAAAATAAAGTTTTATCCATTCTTAGGACTATCCTAGAGATGCATAGACCCCTACTTCAAGCTTGAAAAATTGATCTATTTTTGCATACATTTTACAGCACATGAAGTCAATTGGTTAACTTAAAATATTGCATCCACTTCAAATTACCTATTGATTTTGAAGAACATTTGATCAGATTAGTGTGTTCCTTGATAGTCAATAGGTACAATTATTGTTTGACAGATACCTCAACAAAATGTAGTTTCACAAACAACTTGATTTGTTGGGTATACAAAGGTGCTTGTTGTAAATCCCATCAGCCTTAAAAATGCATCCTCCTAGCCTGCAAATACTTGGAGCTTTGGAACAAGGATTTCAAAGAAATTCATTGGAAAGCATATGCCAAACTCAATTACCCCTGCACATGCTAAAAGGGAAACAGAGGTTCATGTTCTGAAGATCTGTCAATACATAGTTGGAAAATATGTGAGTCTTCTTGGGACACAAATTATTTCTTAAATTGCTGCAGTAAATTGTGGACTACATTCAATACCGGTGTATACACACAAGTTGAGCTTGCTATTATAGCTTAGAGTTGGAGGTTTTCATGCAAACACCTAGTAGATCCAAAGCCAATCTTATCATCCTCTATTTTCTTCCTCCCTTCTTGTTCAATCTTAATGATTTGGTAAATGGTGTCAATTTGGGTCCATGAAACTATTTTAGCTGGCATTTATCATCCTTCCAAATAATGCCAAATTCAAAGCTTTAGAGCAATGTCCAGAGATCCATAGTAATAGAGTGAAAGTAAACCTATTTAAATTATTATAAATAGGTTTACTAGAAGCATTGACTAAAAGAGTGTTTACGCTTTTCCTTATATATTATTTATTTATAAGGTA
>VDFB02252616.1:84696447-84707840 GCA_007258455.2 Sequoia sempervirens | reverse complement strand
GACCTTAGTTTTATCATTATACTGCCCATCTAATACTATATTTTAATCTAGGGTTCAACTATCTCAGATCTAAAGAATCACCTCCAATTAACCATTTAAAGTACTATAAAATAAGGTAAGACTTTTACTTGAGAAAGATTGGGTACACTTGTAGGATTAAATTTTTCACAATCATTAGGATTTATTGGCACACAGACACAATCTGCAACATATGAAGTAATGGATGACAAGTTAGTGAAATGGTCCATAATATGTGACTGGTTTGTAAATTGATTGGTAGAAAATAAGGTTACAAATAGATCTACATGAAAAATTATGAGGAAAATCTACTGTAATCATCCAAATAGATGAAAAGTGCAAAGGAAAGAGTCGAGCTACATCTCTAGAGCCTAAAAAAAACACATGCAAGAAACATAAAAAAAAAACAAACTAGTTTTTGGATGAATACAAAATGGTGCCTTCAGCAAGTGATTCATATGCTTTCACACCTGACATAGGACATTAAGAAGATTTTAGTCTTCCTCTGTGAAATACTACTTGTAGAATAAACCTAGAAACCAATATTATATACCTCCATGTCTAGCTACCAAAAAATATTAATTTGTGTGTATGTTTGTATTACTCAAAATATCATTTCACTGCCTAAGGAAAAATACCAAAGTGATGTTTTAAATTTCAATCTTCACATAGGATCCCTTATTGCTACACGTGCATATACAAGCATTATTCGAGCTCTAAACTATTAAAATAATAAGGATTTAATTAGCTATAAGATGTAAATTTTTTGTTTAGACATAATCCATCATCTTTTACATATCTTTATTCACTCCTAGCGCTTCAGATAAATTTGTGTAAATGAGATAGAAACGTGAATCTTTTATGACAAAGAAAAATCTTAAAAGGAGGGGGGGAGAGCAAAGGGTAGGGGGAAAGAGAATGCTTGAATGTATAGAAAAGTATAACATTTTGATCATTATAACAATGAAACGGATCTTAAGTTTAAATAATTAATATCATTTACAACATTTATGATCAAGAATGAATTTAAGTAGAGAAAATTTTGCATACCTATAGATGATACAAAATTTCATGGTTAAGTCGAAGCCTCCCATCAACAACAAGATCCAAATATCCGTGTATCTATCTCAATCGAGCCTCTAAACCCTTCAGAGCTATCAATTTTTCCACTAACTTGTTATGTGCAAAAGTCAAATTTTAGAGTTATGTCACCACTAAAAATAGAAGAAACAGAGATTTGAAACCAAATCCACACACAACACAATGTGGTATTCATAAAAATCCATACAAATAAACTAAAACCAAAATATTGGAATGGAAACAACTTCAAATTATGATGCAGAGCATGGATTCAAGGTATAAAGAATCATTTTTCTGCCACCATAGTGAAAATTTATCACTTTCTTTCATTTTTGCATATTGGTTTGATACTTCAAACAATGCATTTGTTATATTGAAAAGTGCATTACCTTATTGATCTTCTCTTTGTTTCGAGAATAGTTTAATATTCTCTACTTAATAGGGCCAGCCATGTGATGGTGGAAGCTCAGTTGGCCTCTCCCCCCCCCTCACATCACTCTCAATTCCCCATACCCAATCATATAACATTAATCATTCATTCATCCATTAATAACATATAACATTCATTCATTAACATATAGCATTCATTAGTTAATATATTCACATTCATTCATTAACATATAATATGCATTCTTTCAGTTTTTACATATTATCAAAAATATGGTTGTCATGATATGATGACAATCATTTTTTTTATGTTTCTTTTTTAAAGCTACAAAAATTTGAAATGGAGTATCATTTTCTAAATCATCTATCCCCCCTTTAGTTGTTTTTTCCTCTTCTCATGATCTTAATGTACGCCTATTCGTCTGCTCGTGACGTAGACGCTGCTGCAAGGGGGTGTCTGCTACAATAACAAAGAAATGTTAAACTGATATGTTTTATTATTATTGTTACAAGTATTTCATTAATTAAAAGAACATTAGAGTGGTTCTCTTTACCTGATGGGTACACATCATGTTCCTGAACTTTTGTTATAGACTCATGCTCAACATGTTGAACACCCTCTAAATCCTTATTTGCAGTTGAAACATGAAATGTTACATTAATTAATACACCAATTGAAATTAAATATGTTTAAGAGAACATGAAATTGGTCCTCTTTGATGGGGCCACATCATGTTCTTGATCTTCTCTAGCTGATCATGCTCAACCGTTGATCAGCTCTACATGCACCTCTAAAGTTGGAAACATGAAGGAGTTACATTAATTAATACACCAATTGCAAGTAAATATGTTTAAAGAACTTTTAGCCCTCTTACTTACATTACGAGGGGCCACATCGTATTCTAATCTTCTCTGGCGATCATGCTCCTACATGCTCTAAAGTCTTGGGATGCACACCATGACCTTCATGCACGGGTTGTGCTCCACCCTCCACTCAGGTTGCATTTCCAGTAATAAGCTATACGAAGTATTATCATTGCTTGAATGTTTAAAAAAATAGGCATGTAATTACTTTATGGTGGAAATTAATATTGAATAGATTGCACAAGTATTCAATTTTAAATAAACTTTATTGAGTTTATTTACCTGCGTGTCGGATGTAGTGGAAGGTTGTGTTTTCCCAGTCAAGACTCTTAGGCATTCAGCCATGAAAGCTCCATGGCTTCTTTGGAAGGCAATACTTAGGTCATCTTACGTGGGAACTTCCTAGTGAATTCAAAGCTACATTTTTTTGCATAAGAGATCATGAATTTTTGCTTCTATGGTGCTTGTTAAAACCAAAATTGTTTTCAATTTTATTTATTTGGATACTATATTTTCAAATTTTATTGATACTTACAATTAAGTGTGGTTAATTTCATGTATAACCACAGAGCCAAGTTAATGTTGCAGAGTGTTTTTCTAGTCTTTCCTTTGTTGCACCCGATGTAGCCGGCATCTGAAAGTTTTAAAATACATTAGATTATTTAAAAGAAGAATGTCCGTGTATATAATTACATTGTTGATAGTATCACATACCTTCCTTGGCCCGGTGGTGTCTTTCCTTTTTTTATTTTCAGCCTTCTCCTTTCCATCTAACACTAGGTCCTTCCACTCCCTCTCTAGAATCATGGGGGGATGCTCATACTTTTTGTTCTTCTCTAAATGTGTCCTATATTGGTCCCTCACATACTTTAGATAGGTACCAACTTTGTTAAGGACCTTGGTTTGGTTGAATGTTTTATCACTGAAGAGCACAACTAAATGGTTAATGAGCTCATCATTTAAATCTTGATTTTGGGCATTCCATCATGTACGTATGGTGGGCCCGAAGAGCTCCAATGTAATATCACTTAGATTTTTATAAAAAACATCATTTCATGCAAAATGATCATGGGATCAATAGTCTAAAAAGAGCGATCAATAAGTAGATTTCAATTGGATTATATATAATAATAATTAAAACATTTTAAAGTACCCGAGACCTTCTCTATCTTTATGGGAATGAAATCCTCGGTCACCACAAATGTGACTAGAAATGTTTCCATACTAGTAATACGGGAAGATCTAGGAAATGCTACTAAAATATCACCAGTACTAGTGGCCTCTACATCCCCAGGTACATGTCTTGACACATGTTCTGGCATGTGTTCGCCACCAGAGGGTGCACTAACGGATGCCTGCATGGTATGTGTTGCCAACATTTTAGATGACAATATAGGCATGGATGATGGGGTCAGATGATGTGATGTATGCGCAGGAAGATCAGGATGGACACTTGTACCAACCCCTACTCCTTGAGCAGTACTTGCAGTACCTTGATCATGGCCAAGAGCATTATAAGGATGCAAAAATCCTATAAAAACAACACATATTTTAGTTAATGACATAAAAGAGTACAAAATATAAAACCATGAATGAACTTATGTTATAATTAAAGACCTCATGACAACTTACTTGCAAGTTTTGTGATCTCTTAGTCAATATTTTAACCCTCTCTCTTATCTCGTATGTTTGAGGCACTATGAATAACAACTTAAGGATTTCTTCATTGCATTTTTTTTGGGTCTTCCTTATCATATCGAGAGGCTTTTTTGAATAAGAAAAGTCATCATCACATAATATTGACTACACCTCCCTATGGATTCTCTCATCTACTGATGGTGCCTTTCCCCGATCAGTCAACTACAACAAGAATATTAAAAACATTATCAAAATTAACCCAATAAACTTATCAAAACAACATAATAATAAAAAAAATTTCTTGTATCTAATTTGTACAATTACAATGAGGTAAACATGTCGGGTAGAAGCATGTGAAGATAAATCACGATCTATGCTATGGGCCAGAGCCTTCTTCGCACAATCAATGTCCCGTTGTGACAAAAATTAAATAGTAAAAAAAATTACCAAAATGAAACCAATAGAATTACGAAAAAAAACATAAGAATAAAATGGTATATTGGAGTTATTAATTGGAGGTTGGGTAAAATGGTACATAGTACGTACCACCCCCATAGTAACTGTGTTTGTAACTAAGTGATTCAAATTGTAATCGATTAACAACTCTTCCCCTATAGTTATTGATTTTATTGCACATATGAATACACAGTTTCCCTCGCGCACCTCGAATATGCAATTGGGTTGCTTATTTGTTGACCTAGGTTGTGTACTATTTATAAACCCTGCAATATTCTCTGATGCTTTTGGCCTTCCATGAATGTACATAGCCACTCCTTTATTTTGATCCTTATATTTTAGCTGTATATAATTTGTTGACAGTGCATACCTACACATACTTCATGTATATCAAACCAGCTGCATCCAATATTTGTAATTATAACAGGGTATGACATACTCCATCAATTCAGTAACTTTGTCGTAACAGACCTTTATTCTGTCCATGCAAAATAGGCCCAAACCATGGAATGACAATGGTGCTATGCGATATATCCTCTCATTAACACAAAAATTAGTGTTTATTGGAGGAAGTTCCTTGGGTACCCATTGTTTCCGTAGATGTTTATACCTCAAGGGCACCTCGATGTTGCCTATGCTCTCATCATCATAAGAACATGACCCCCCCTTCAGCAAGAAAAAATTCCATGCTTTTACAGAATTTTCTTCTAATATTTTGACCTCTATTTGATCTCCCTCTTTTAGACATACTACATGTCTCACTTTCCTCTTCTCTTCTTGAATTTCCCTCGCTCGAGGAAGACAGATCTGACAAATAACTATTTAGTGGTATCTGCACTTATAAGGATGTTGGATGAATTTATTTCATGGTGATGTGATCCTAAGGTGACATTATGATTAATCTATCATTTCATCGCTAGAATTTCACAAGTTATAAGGTAATCAAGTCTTGATAGATTGCAAGTTATTGTTACTACCATCCAAATGTGTCGATCACAAATCAAATCTACTTAATGTTTTAACTCCCAAAATTTTTAACAAGTGTTAAATGTGACTATGGTCCACCAGTTACACAACCAAGGCCTCAAATGTATTCTCTAATTGTAATCAAAGGAATTTTTCTCTTCATTCAAGTAAATAAACTTGAAAGGAAACACCACCAAGTGGTTTATTGGACACCTACATGACTAAAAATAGCAGAAAATTTACATTTAATTTCCATATGTCTAAGGGGTTAATGGGGAGGGAGTGTGTACTAGGCCTAGTTAAGTCATCATAATTTTATGCTTTGGCAATTAATTTTTTTTAAGTCATCTTAAATATTCCTATGTCTAATCGCTATGATACTTTTGGTATGTTTTAAGGTAGGATGATTTATGAAAGAGCCCAAAGAGCCTTTCTCCATGGTATCCAGGTACACATAGCAGTGATCTTCTCTTATACGATTGGACATGATTTAAAGAACTTAGCTAGGAATTATTCATTTAACCTAAGGTTTTCTCATAATGCCATCATTGGAAAAGTATGATCAAATTCTTCTATTATGAAGAATTGGTCTATGTGCCTCTAGTAATCACTATAAATGTTTGTAAGGATAAAATGACTAATTGCATCGGATAGAGGAGAGAATCAACTTTGAGTTCTTCAAAGATTATATTCCTCTATTCATAATTTTTTAAGGGGTTGTGTGTGGACGGGGTTATCACTACGAGGAAAGGGAGGAAGACCTTTCCTTGTATTCTTTTATAATTTTTCATTATTCTTTATTTATTTTACACTTACATTTACAAATACACATACATATGCATTTACTATTTTCATTTATTTCTCATGTAGTTTCATAGTTTGTCGATTTCATATTATATCTGTTAGAGACTTTATAATTTCAATTACATTAATTTATGGATATGTTGTATCTATAACACTACAAAACCATATGCTCTTTGCATTTACACTTGCATTTAAAATACACATTTATATACATAGATATAGATTTATTTAATGATATGTTGCATTTATTGTTCTAGGAGAGCATCTAGTAATTGCATTTACATTTACATTTAAAAATACATATACATACATACATACATACATACAAACACATAAATTCATAAAATCAAATCTCCCATACATTTTTTGTTGAAACCTAGGCTTGAACCTCTCATTTCACATGCTTTTCTTCACAAAACTATTGAGGACAGTAGCTATACCTTATTTATTTATCATCCTACGCCCTATTTATGCATCCTACAATTACAACAGTATCCATGGGGCCTCTTACACAAGGTACAATAATCACAAAAAGTGTAAGAGCCCATTTATATCATGTTTCAACTACAAAACCTTGAAAAATAGGGTAACTCAGATTATGATTTGTTGGTGAGCTATATGGAAAAAATCATTAGCACCAGCTCATTCTTGGAGTCTTTTGAAAGAGAAGTGAATTAAGTGGTAGTTAAGTACAAACCTTATAGTATCAAGGTGAATGAGGTGATCAATTTTGATTGGCCAACTAATGAAGAGTACCAGAAATGGGTAAATGTATATTTAATTGAGGAAGAGTGAAAAGTAGTAGGCTACCAACAGTTGACAAATCAATTGTTGCAGTTACAACAGATTCCTATTTTTTTTTTTGGTGAGTCTAGGCACTGAATTCTTGAAGTTTTTTGTTGCTGCATCAACCATTCTTAGTGGGCACAATGAACAAGAAGATTATCGGGGGAGATTGTTGTTGTAACATTTTTTTGGAATATCACAAGGCGGTCCAATTGGCTAGTGAGACATGTGATTTCTAGCATGATGCTTTTTTTCTCCTTCTTTTTCTATAACAATGATTTCAAGGCTAGAAGTATAGGTTAGAAAGTTAGATATTTTTGGTTGAGTCTAGATGAAGTTGCAGAGCAAATTGTAAAGTCTAATGGTTTTAGGGAAAATGCAATTTAGGCTTTGAGTAATTTTGTAATAGGTTTTGAATTCATGGGGATTTGATGTTTTATGATAGTACTGGCATTTGAATTGATATGATTAATTTGAACTCATGTCTCTCCATTGTACAAGCATATCTAAATTTTGAATAAAATGATCAAGGGTTGTTTCATTCATCTCACTATTGTGGTGTGTATGATTCTTGTTTTAGGTTTAATTCAAGGAATTAATTAAAATGCTTGAATGGGATTGTAGGTGGATATGTTCTGTATAAGGATTTGATAAGTAGTATTGGGTTAAAATACATATTGATGAGGTTGTAAAGCAATGTTATCAAGGATCTTATATGTTATGTGTTAAATCTGTCATAAACCCTTAGATGCTTATAAATTTGACTCCTCCAATGGATATATGGCACTAATCTAAGTTGTACTTATTTGTATGGTTCAGTATTTGTTTTCCTTTACCTAGAGCTTGCTACAAATTGAAAATAAACGACTATCTTATATTGTGAAATGTTGTTGTAGTTATCTTATGCTCCAAATAGTTGATATTATTGATAAACAACCAATTCTATTTGGTATTATCCTATTATGTTGAGCTATTAAAAAAGATTATCTATTGTTTTTAATGTTGTTTATGATGATGGTGCAAAGGTTGTAAACGCATTAAGGGATCACCCTCCTAGGTCTTGTAGAGCCCAAAATGTAGGAGGTCTTACAAATCCTCATCAGTTGGTCCAGGTCCTTCGAGCTGCCCTTTATTGGAATTAGAAATTCCATAGGTAGATTAGAAGATCAACCTGCTTACCATAAAAACAACCAGCACCTTGCATATGTTTGTGGTGGAGGTATTAAAGAATAATTGTATGCCTCTATTTCCATTCATTAGATCTACCTTAGCCTAGCATATACTTGGGCTAAGTCTACAATTGTTTCAGACTCATGTGATGAAGGCTATGTGTGATGAAATCCTAGACCTCAACCAAGATGTGGGTAGATTATGGGAGTTTTACCAAGACCTGAGGCTGGTTGATAAAAATGTGAAAGACTAAGTTATTTTTTTTTGTCTTATCTTATACCATTTTACGAGAATGGGGGTACCAATGTACGAGAAGATCTTCAGAAACTAGGCATGAAAATTGAAGGTTAAAGAGAATGGGGGTGCCAAACTTACAATACTCATTTCCCCTTGGTCATTGATTTTCCCTAAGTACCCTCAACGTCATCCTCAGCACTGGTATTGACCTTGTTTTCACTCCTCCAAACTCTTCCTCGGCATTGATATTGACCTTTTTTTCACTCCTCCAAACTCTTCATCGGTGCTAGTAATGACCTTGTTTTAACTCCAAACTCTTCCTCGGAGCTGGTATTGACCTTGTTTTCACTCCTCCAAACTCTTCCTCAGCGCCGATATTGACGTTGTTTTCACTCCTACAAACTCTTCGTCAGTGTTGGTATTGACCTTGTTTTAACTCCAAACTCTTCCTCGGCACTGGCATTGACCTTGTTTTCACTACTCCAAACTCTTCCTTGGCCCTGGCATTGACCTTGTTTTCACTACTCCAAACTCTTCCTCGACACTGGCATTGACCTTGTTTTCACTACTCCAAACTCTTCCTCGGTGTTGGTATTGACCTTTCACTTCTCCAATTTGACGAGCTACAACCTGGTTTTGTTAGGTTTTATAGTATGTTAATTAAGTTGAAAATTTTGGTACCATTTAGCTAGGTTTTAATATTCTACAATATAGTTAAGTATATATTAGATATATTTTACATAATAAATAATATAATTATTCAACTTATTATAATTATATATTATATTCTTTAACAAAATTATTAAATACGTATAAAATTATTATAATTAATAATTAATAATAAGTATATATTTTATATAATACAAAATATAATTAATATAATATATATTTAATATAATAGTAATATGTATTAATATGAGAGAGAGAAACTAAATTTTGATTGGTTGTTTCATGTCAACAATCCAAGGATGGCATGTGTCCTTGGGGAGTTATGCTCAAGGTAGCATGCCATTTGATTAAAGATATAATAATTCTCCTTTAAGACCTCTTCAATGTACCCATTGCACACTTAAGGAGACAAAGATAAATATAGGGAAGAAAATATAGAGAGGGAGATAATGACAAATATACAAATAGAAAGGGAGACAAAGAGATAGAGAGGGGTAGAGATAAAGAGATAAGGATTAATAGATAGAGATATAGGGAGAGTGATTGATATATCTCTCCCTGTCGCTCTCTATATCTCTATATCTCCCACTATCTATGTCACTCCCTCTTCCCCCTCTATCTATTGACCTATCTCTCCCTCTCCCCCCTTTCTCTCTCATTCACTCCATCTCTCCCTCCATCTCTCATACTCTATATCTCTATCTCTATTTCTCTTTTTATGTCCCTCTCACTCCTCTCTCTATCTCTTTCTATCTATATCCCTTTCTCTCCCTCCCCCTCTCTGTCTCTCACCATCTCTCCCTCCCATCCCCCTATCCATTGATTATCTATCTCCACCTCTCTTCCTTTCTCTTCCCATATATCTCCATCTCTCTTTCTCTTCCCATATATCTCTATCTCTCTCTCTTTCTCTCCCCATCTATTTCTATCTCCCCATATATTAACTAAGAAGCCACGCAAGCATACAATAGTATATGTTGGTAAAACTATAATAGTTTTTTATTAAACTATAAGTAACATTTATCTTTCTAATGTCAAGCCTTCTTATAAAAATAGTGTTTTATTAAACTATAAGTAGATTATTGTCACCACTCTTCATTAAACATGAAATTCCAAATGTAGCAATTGTTTTTTTTCTTTTGTCAAGTTTAATTAACCGAGCTATTTACTGGGTTGATTAAAGTTGTGTTATGACCCTTCATCTCTTTAAAATAATTAGACAATATTAGCGAGATCAGGAAGGGGAGAAAACTAAACTCCTTTAAAATAGGGGTAGTTGTGGGTTTGTTGGTTTTCTTTGTATACTATATACTTATTTCCTCTAGGATAAATAAGTCACTTTAGATCATTTTCTTAGTTGTGTATCCTAACTAATATAGAGTAAGCTTTTTCATTTTAATTGACTACTACATAATAGTTTATGTGTTGAAATAATTGTTTCCATTCTTTGTAGTTTTTACATTAGAATACAAATCATATTTAATTTCATGCCAATATACTTCTTTCATAAATATATTTGATTGAAATAAGTGCTTCATAACCCATCTAATCAAATCATAATTAACCTATCAAAAAGGCAATAGGATTTTTATAAAGAAAAGAACAATTGACCCAATCATAAGTGTATGGCCTTCGACGAAAGGAGTGATCCACCTTAGCAATAACAACTACCTGATTTAGATCTAGGTATGTGTAGGATCATGATGGGCCAAAAAGTATCATTTTGAACTTGCCAAAAAATGTGAAAATCCTAAGTTGACTTTTTTTTTAGGTTGGGTGTCAGTAAATTGCTCCATAGCAATGCCCAAGCCAAAGTACTAAAAATCGGATATCCAATTTGTTTTACATATCCAATTCGTTTCTAATATCTAATTTGAAAAACATTTTAAAATGTAATATTTTGGTGCTATAAATCATATATCTGATTTTTGCATAGATATACCCAAGATTAATTAGGAGGTGGAGTGTGGGAAAGAAGAGAGAGAGAGAGAGAGAGAGAGAGAAGAAGAAGAGAGAGGAGCAGAGAGAAATTAGGAGGGGAAGGGGAAGAGAAGAGGAAAAGGAGAGGAAAATGAGAGAGAGAGAGGGAGAAAGGGAGAGAGAGAGAGATATAGAGAAATAATTAGGAGGAGGAAGGGAGAGGGGAAGAGGGGAAGAAGGGGAGAGGTAGAGAGAGAGAGAGAGAGAGAATTATGAGGGGGAAGGGAGAGGGGAAGAGCATTTAGGGTAGAAGATATAAGGTTTAAGCATTTATGGTTGAGGGGGTAGGATGGAGAGACTTTAGAGAGAGAGAGAGGGAGGGAGTGGGAGAGAGATAA
>VDFB02252616.1:84497246-84696347 GCA_007258455.2 Sequoia sempervirens | reverse complement strand
ACCAAGCTTGAATTTTACAAAGAAAGTCAAATGTTAGGTTTTAGGTGGTTTTGTGTCATTTTATGTTTAATAAGGTTGATTTAAACTATTTAAATGTATTCAAGTTGGTTTGGGGTCATTTGAGTCAAAAAATATAAAAAATACAAAATGTGTAAAAGTTGTCAAGGCAAAAATGCTGAAAAGTGCAAATTAGAGAGTTTAAAGGTTATTTAGTGAAAATGAAGTTCAAAAGTCAGTTATTCTTGGTTGGGAAGGTTCAATATGTCTTTAAAAACATTTATCCATGTTTGTAATGAAGGTTGGAGGCATCTGGAGAGAAATTTCAATAAAAGAACAATTGTGTTTTCTAGATTTTGCATATTTTTCACTGTTTTCAGGCCTGGTACGGAATTGTACGGCCTTCCTTTTGAAAATTTATTATATGGGTGAATAGATAAATGAATTAGCTTTCCAATGCTTCTATTTTGAGTGAAAAATATTGAGTTTTGCACATTTTACAAACGTTTTACTAAAACTGCCTGTGTATCTTTTGTATAAGGTTTTTGAGGGCACCTAAAATGTGAAAAGGTCCATTCCACCTTCTGTAGTTGATGTATCTCGGTGGAATGGACCAAAATATGTATTCTTAGGTGTGTAGGGTTCTAATTTATGCAGGTGTGTTCATTTGAGTGTCAAGGTGTGATGCCCTAGGTGGAAAAGTGTGAATCTCCATTGCAAGATGATGGCTCAAAGAAGGAATATGATGGTGCAGCATTGGTAGAGGATGTGGGTGAGTTTTTGGAGAATTTTTAAGTGTATTGGAAGGTGTTTGAATAGTTGGTAAGAGTTTTAGAAGCCTGGAGTATACCTTTTCAATAAACCCCTAAGAAACGTGCTGAAAAATGAGGGTTTTTGTGGGTGTCTTGTTGCAAGGTGATTCTCAATATGAAAGTTGTGGATTTTGGGGTTTTGATATATGGGAACTGCTGCCCAAATGATTTTTTGGGTTTTTGGTAGGTTTTGAAGGCACTTCCTTTGGAAAAGTGGCCTAATTAGGCCTAGAAACAGTGTAGAAAAAGGTTGGATCAGCAGGTTGTTACAAAACAACAATATCTTATTTTCGGATATGTGATGGAATGTACAAATGGGTGTCTAGAAAGTATAATAGTTTGTGGGTTTGATTAGCCGTTTGTGAGTTGAGGTTCAAAAACCTAGTTTGGAGGGTTACTAGCCATGAAGGCTTGAAGAATGAAAAATTGATGAGATTGAGTGATAAGGATTTGAAGGTGATTTAGTTGTGCTTATTTTGTGTTGGTAAGGAGATTCTAACCCTTGTCTACATCAAAATATAATCTTGAGGATAACATTGAAATTGCCAAAGGGAAAATCAATGACCAAGGGGAAATGAGTATTGTAAGTTTGGCACCCCCATTCTCTTTAACCTTCAATTTTCATGCCTAGTTTCTGAAGATCTTCTCGTACATTGGTACCCCCATTCTCGTAAAATGGTATAAGATAAGACAAAAAAAAATAACTTAGTCTTTCACATTTTTATCAACCAGCCTCAGGTCTTGGTAAAACTCCCATAATCTACCCACATCTTGGTTGAGGTCTAGGATTTCATCACACATAGCCTTCATCACATGAGTCTGAAACAATTGTAGACTTAGCCCAAGTATATGCTAGGCTAAGGTAGATCTAATGAATGGAAATAGAGGCATACAATTATTCTTTAATACCTCCACCACAAACATATGCAAGGTGCTGGTTGTTTTTATGGTAAGCAGGTTGATCTTCTAATCTACCTATTTCCAATTCCAATAAAGGGAAGCTCTTAGGACCTAGACCAACTAACGAGGATTTGAAAGACATCCTACACTTTGGGCTCTACAAGACCCATGAGGGTGATCCCTTAATGCATTTACAACCTCTACACCATCATCATAAACAACATTAACAACAACAAATAATCTCATTTAATAGCTCAACATAATAGGATAATACCAAATAGAATTGGTTGTTTATCAATAATATCAACTATTTGGAGCATAAGATAACTACAACATTTCATAGTATAAGATATTCATTGATTTGCAATTTGTAGCAAGTTCTAGGTAAAGGAAAAAAAATACTGAACCATACGAATAAGTAGAACTTAGATCAATGCCGAGCATCCATTGGAGGAGTCAAATTTATAAGCATCTAAGGGTTTATGACGATTACTATAACATATAAGATCCTTGATAACATTGTTTTACAACAATATGTATTCTAACCCAATACTACTTTATCAAATCCTTATACAAAACATATCCACCTACAATTATTCAAGCATTTTAATTACCCTTGAATTAAACCTAAACAAGAATCATACACACCACAATAGTGAGATGGAACTAAACAACCCTTGTGAGATGAATGAAACAACCCTTGATCATTTTATTCAAAATTTAGATATGCTTGTACAATGGAGAGACATGAGTTCAAATTAATCATATCAATTCAAATGCCAGTACTATCATAAAACATCAAATCCCCATGAATTCAAAACCTATTACAAAATTACTCAAAGCCTAAATTGCATTTTCCCTAAAACCATTAGACTTTACAATTTGCTCTGCAACTTCATCTAGACTCAACCAAAAATATCTAACTTTCTAACCTATACTTCTAGCCTTGAAATCATTGTTATAGAAAAAGAAGGAGAAAAAAAGCATCATGCTAGAAATCACATGTCTCACTAGCCAATTGGACCGCCTTGTGATATTCCAAAAAAATGTTACAACAACAATCTCCCCCGATAATCTTCTTGTTCATTGTGCCCACTAAGAATGGTTGATGCAGCAACAAAAAACTTCAAGAATTCAGTGCCTAGACTCACCAAAAAAAAAAATAGGAATCTGTTGTAACTGCAACAATTGATTTGTCAACTGTTGGTAGCCTACTACTTTTCACTCTTCCTCAATTAAATATACATTTACCCATTTCTGGTACTCTTCATTAGTTGGCCAATCAAAATTGATCACCTCATTCACCTTGATACTATAAGGTTTGTACTTAACTACCACTTAATTCACTTCTCTTTCAAAAGACTCCAAGAATGAGCTGGTGCTAATGATTTTTTCCATATAGCTCACCAACAAATCATAATCTGAGTTACCCTATTTTTCAAGGTTTTGTAGTTGAAACATGATATAAATGGGCTCTTACACTTTTTGTGATTATTGTACCTTGTGTAAGAGGCCCCATGGATACTGTTGTAATTGTAGGATGCATAAATAGGGCGTAGGATGATAAATAAATAAGGTATAGCTACTGTCCTCAATAGTTTTGTGAAGAAAAGCATGTGAAATGAGAGGTTCAAGCCTAGGTTTCAACAAAAAATGTATGGGAGATTTGATTTTATGAATTTATGTGTTTGTATGTATGTATGTATGTATGTATATGTATTTTTAAATGTAAATGTAAATGCAATTACTAGATGCTCTCCTAGAACAATAAATGCAACATATCATTAAATAAATCTATATCTATGTATATAAATGTGTATTTTTAAATGCAAGTGTAAATGCAAAGAGCATATGGTTTTGTAGTGTTATAGATACAACATATCCATAAATTAATGTAATTGAAATTATAAAGTCTTCAACACATATAATATGAAATCGATCAAACTATTAAACTACATGAGAAATAAATGAAAACAGTAAATGCATATGTATGTGTATTTGTAAATGTAAGTGTAAAATAAATAAGAATAATGAAAATTATAAAAGAATACAAGGAAAGGTCTCCTCCCTTCTTGGTAGTGATAACCTCCTCCACACACAACCCTTAAAAATTATGAATAGAGGAATATAATCTTTGAAGAACTCAAAGTTGATTCTCTCCTACTTGATGCAATTAGTCATTTTATCCTTACAAACATTTATAGTGATTACTAGAGGCACATAGACCAATTCTTCATAATAGAAGAATTTGATCATACTTTTCCAATGATGGCATTATGAGAAAACCTTAGGTTAAATGAATAATTCCTAGCTAAGTTCTTTAAATCATGTCCAATCGTATAAGAGAAGATCACTGCTATGTGTACCTGGATACCATGGAGAAAGGCTCTTTGGGCTCTTTCATAAATCATCCTACCTTAAAACATACCAAAAGTATCATAGCGATTAGACATAGGAATATTTAAGATGACTTAAAAAAAATTAATTGCCAAAGCATAAAATTATGATGACTTAACTAGGCCTAGTACACACTCCCTCCCCATTAACCCCTTAGACATATGGAAATTAAATGTAAATTTTCTGCTATTTTTAGTCATGTAGGTGTCCAATAAACCACTTGGTGGTGTTTCCTTTCAAGTTTATTTACTTGAATGAAGAGAAAAATTCCTTTGATTACAATTAGAGAATACATTTGAGGCCTTGGTTGTGTAACTGGTGGACCATAGTCACATTTAACACTTGTTAAAAATTTTGGGAGTTAAAACATTAAGTAGATTTGATTTGTGATCGACACATTTGGATGGTAGTAACAATAACTTGCAATCTATCAAGACTTGATTACCTTATAACTTGTGAAATTCTAGCGATGAAATGATAGATTAATCATAATGTCACCTTAGGATCACATCACCATGAAATAAATTCATCCAACATCCTTATAAGTGCAGATACCACTAAATAGTTATTTGTCAGATCTGTCTTCCTCGAGCGAGGGAAATTCAAGAAGAGAAGAGGAAAGTGAGACATGTAGTATGTCTAAAAGAGGGAGATCAAATAGAGGTCAAAATATTAGAAGAAAATTCTGTAAAAGCATGGAATTTTTTCTTGCTGAAGGGGGGGTCATGTTCTTATGATGATGAGAGCATAGGCAACATCGAGGTGCCCTTGAGGTATAAACATCTACGGAAACAATGGGTACCCAAGGAACTTCCTCCAATAAACACTAATTTTTGTGTTAATGAGAGGATATATCGCATAGCACCATTGTCATTCCATGGTTTGGGCCTATTTTGCATGGACAGAATAAAGGTCTGTTACGACAAAGTTACTGAATTGATGGAGTATGTCATACCCTGTTATAATTACAAATATTGGATGCAGCTGGTTTGATATACATGAAGTATGTGTAGGTATGCACTGTCAACAAATTATATACAGCTAAAATATAAGGATCAAAATAAAGGAGTGGCTATGTACATTCATGGAAGGCCAAAAGCATCAGAGAATATTGCAGGGTTTATAAATAGTACACAACCTAGGTCAACAAATAAGCAACCCAATTGCATATTCGAGGTGCGCGAGGGAAACTGTGTATTCATATGTGCAATAAAATCAATAACTATAGGGGAAGAGTTGTTAATCGATTACAATTTGAATCACTTAGTTACAAACACAGTTACTATGGGGGTGGTACGTACTATGTACCATTTTACCCAACCTCCAATTAATAACTCCAATATACCATTTTATTCTTATGTTTTTTTTCGTAATTCTATTGGTTTCATTTTGGTAATTTTTTTTACTATTTAATTTTTGTCACAACGGGACATTGATTGTGCGAAGAAGGCTCTGGCCCATAGCATAGATCGTGATTTATCTTCACATGCTTCTACCCGACATGTTTACCTCATTGTAATTGTACAAATTAGATACAAGAAATTTTTTTTATTATTATGTTGTTTTGATAAGTTTATTGGGTTAATTTTGATAATGTTTTTAATATTCTTGTTGTAGTTGACTGATCGGGGAAAGGCACCATCAGTAGATGAGAGAATCCATAGGGAGGTGTAGTCAATATTATGTGATGATGACTTTTCTTATTCAAAAAAGCCTCTCGATATGATAAGGAAGACCCAAAAAAAATGCAATGAAGAAATCCTTAAGTTGTTATTCATAGTGCCTCAAACATACGAGATAAGAGAGAGGGTTAAAATATTGACTAAGAGATCACAAAACTTGCAAGTAAGTTGTCATGAGGTCTTTAATTATAACATAAGTTCATTCATGGTTTTATATTTTGTACTCTTTTATGTCATTAACTAAAATATGTGTTGTTTTTATAGGATTTTTGCATCCTTATAATGCTCTTGGCCATGATCAAGGTACTGCAAGTACTGCTCAAGGAGTAGGGGTTGGTACAAGTGTCCATCCTGATCTTCCTGCGCATACATCACATCATCTGACCCCATCATCCATGCCTATATTGTCATCTAAAATGTTGGCAACACATACCATGCAGGCATCCGTTAGTGCACCCTCTGGTGGCGAACACATGCCAGAACATGTGTCAAGACATGTACCTGGGGATGTAGAGGCCACTAGTACTGGTGATATTTTAGTAGCATTTCCTAGATCTTCCCGTATTACTAGTATGGAAACATTTCTAGTCACATTTGTGGTGACCGAGGATTTCATTCCCATAAAGATAGAGAAGGTCTCGGGTACTTTAAAATGTTTTAATTATTATTATATATAATCCAATTGAAATCTACTTATTGATCGCTCTTTTTAGACTATTGATCCCATGATCATTTTGCATGAAATGATGTTTTTTATAAAAATCTAAGTGATATTACATTGGAGCTCTTCGGGCCCACCATACGTACATGATGGAATGCCCAAAATCAAGATTTAAATGATGAGCTCATTAACCATTTAGTTGTGCTCTTCAGTGATAAAACATTCAACCAAACCAAGGTCCTTAACAAAGTTGGTACCTATCTAAAGTATGTGAGGGACCAATATAGGACACATTTAGAGAAGAACAAAAAGTATGAGCATCCCCCCATGATTCTAGAGAGGGAGTGGAAGGACCTAGTGTTAGATGGAAAGGAGAAGGCTGAAAATAAAAAAAGGAAAGACACCACCGGGCCAAGGAAGGTATGTGATACTATCAACAATGTAATTATATACTGATTACTCTTTCTTTTTAAATAATCTAATGTATTTCAAACTTTTCATAGGATGCTTGACACATCGAAGGCAACAAAGGAAAGACTAGAAAAACACGGGCAACACAAACTTGGCTCTGGTGGTTATATGAAATTAACCACACGAATTGTAAGTATCAATAAATGAAATATAGTATCCAAATAATAAATTGAAAACAATTTTGGTTTTATCACACCATAGAAGCAAAATTCATGATCTTATGCAAAAATGTAGGGCTTTGAATTCACTAGAGTTCCCACAGAAGATGACCTAAGTATTGCCTTCCAGCAAGGCTATGGAGCTATGGCTGAATGCCTAAGAGTCTTGACTGGGAAAACACAACCTTCCACTACATTTGACACGTAGGTAAATAAACTCAATAAAGTTTATTTAAAATTGAATACTTTTGCAATCTATTCAATATTAATTTCCACCATAAAGTAATTACATGCCTATTTTTTTTAAACATTCAAGCAATGATAATACTGCACATGACATTGGAATGCAACCTGGTGAGGGTGGAGCACAACCTGCAGATGAAGGTCATGGTGTGCATCCCAGTACTTTAGAGCATGTAGAGCATGATCAGGCTAGAGAAGATTAGGAACATGATGTGGCCCCATCAAGTAAAGAGGGCCACTCTAAAGTTCTTTTAAACATATTTACTTGCAATTGGTGTATTAATTAATGTAACCTTTCATGTTTCAACTTTAGAGCATGTAGAGCGTGATCAACGTGTTGAGCATGATCAGGCTAGAGAAGATCAAGAACATGATGTGGCCCCATCAGGTAAAGAGGACCACTCTCATGTTCTCTTAAACATATTTAATTTCAATTGGTGTATTAATTAATGTAACATTTCATGTTTCAACTGCAAATAAGGATTTAGAGGGTGTTCAACATGTTGAGCATGAGTCTATAACAAAAGTTCAGGAACATGATGTGTACCCATCAGGTAAAGAGAACCACTCTAATGTTCTTTTAATTAATGAAATACTTGTAACAATAATAATAAAACATATCAGTTTAACATTTCTTTGTTATTGTAGCAGACACCCCCTTGCAGCAGCGTCTACGTCACGAGCAGACGAATAGGCGTACATTAAGATCATGAGAAGAGGAAAAAACAACTAAAGGGGGGATAGATGATTTAGAAAATGATACTCCATTTCAAATTTTTGTAGCTTTAAAAAAGAAACATAAAAAAAATGATTGTCATCATATCATGACAACCATATTTTTGATAATATGTAAAAACTGAAAGAATGCATATTATATGTTAATGAATGAATGTGAATATATTAACTAATGAATGCTATATGTTAATGAATGAATGTTATATGTTATTAATGGATGAATGAATGATTAATGTTATATGATTGGGTATGGGGAATTGAGAGTGATGTGAGGGGGGGGGAGAGGCCAACTGAGCTTCCACCATCACATGGCTGGCCCTATTAAGTAGAGAATATTAAACTATTCTCGAAACAAAGAGAAGATCAATAAGGTAATGCACTTTTCAATATAACAAATGCATTGTTTGAAGTATCAAACCAATATGCAAAAATGAAAGAAAGTGATAAATTTTCACTATGGTGGCAGAAAAATGATTCTTTATACCTTGAATCCATGCTCTGCATCATAATTTGAAGTTGTTTCCATTCCAATATTTTGGTTTTAGTTTATTTGTATGGATTTTTATGAATACCACATTGTGTTGTGTGTGGATTTGGTTTCAAATCTCTGTTTCTTCTATTTTTAGTGGTGACATAACTCTAAAATTTGACTTTTGCACATAACAAGTTAGTGGAAAAATTGATAGCTCTGAAGGGTTTAGAGGCTCGATTGAGATAGATACACGGATATTTGGATCTTGTTGTTGATGGGAGGCTTCGACTTAACCATGAAATTTTGTATCATCTATAGGTATGCAAAATTTTCTCTACTTAAATTCATTCTTGATCATAAATGTTGTAAATGATATTAATTATTTAAACTTAAGATCCGTTTCATTGTTATAATGATCAAAATGTTATACTTTTCTATACATTCAAGCATTCTCTTTCCCCCTACCCTTTGCTCTCCCCCCCTCCTTTTAAGATTTTTCTTTGTCATAAAAGATTCACGTTTCTATCTCATTTACACAAATTTATCTGAAGCGCTAGGAGTGAATAAAGATATGTAAAAGATGATGGATTATGTCTAAACAAAAAATTTACATCTTATAGCTAATTAAATCCTTATTATTTTAATAGTTTAGAGCTCGAATAATGCTTGTATATGCACGTGTAGCAATAAGGGATCCTATGTGAAGATTGAAATTTAAAACATCACTTTGGTATTTTTCCTTAGGCAGTGAAATGATATTTTGAGTAATACAAACATACACACAAATTAATATTTTTTGGTAGCTAGACATGGAGGTATATAATATTGGTTTCTAGGTTTATTCTACAAGTAGTATTTCACAGAGGAAGACTAAAATCTTCTTAATGTCCTATGTCAGGTGTGAAAGCATATGAATCACTTGCTGAAGGCACCATTTTGTATTCATCCAAAAACTAGTTTGTTTTTTTTTTATGTTTCTTGCATGTGTTTTTTTTAGGCTCTAGAGATGTAGCTCGACTCTTTCCTTTGCACTTTTCATCTATTTGGATGATTACAGTAGATTTTCCTCATAATTTTTCATGTAGATCTATTTGTAACCTTATTTTCTACCAATCAATTTACAAACCAGTCACATATTATGGACCATTTCACTAACTTGTCATCCATTACTTCATATGTTGCAGATTGTGTCTGTGTGCCAATAAATCCTAATGATTGTGAAAAATTTAATCCTACAAGTGTACCCAATCTTTCTCAAGTAAAAGTCTTACCTTATTTTATAGTACTTTAAATGGTTAATTGGAGGTGATTCTTTAGATCTGAGATAGTTGAACCCTAGATTAAAATATAGTATTAGATGGGCAGTATAATGATAAAACTAAGGTCCATTGAATACAAATTATGAACATAATTTACTGGACTATGAATAGTGTTACAATTATAATTATTTCTCCCTTACCTACCTCTACATTAATGAAAAAGATAGCTGATATTAGAAGTTCATTACATGTCTCATGTATGTGTTAGTATTTTAATTTTGTTTAAGTTGTTCAAGAGCTTGATTAGGTCAAGAATATGTTCTACAAGCTTTGTTCTCTTGACACTGCTCAACATTTTCCCTACACATTTTCTCTTCAATCCACACATTTATTAACTCCTTCCCTTGTTAGCCCTTGGTTGTTCTCAAGTTTAATGCTTTTTCTATGCATCTTGCAATCTGTATGTATGATCAGTCATCTCTTATGAAGCATGGATAACCTTTCATGGAATTGTTGTTGTAATTAGACAATTGCCATTGTGTGAATAATCATTTAATTTGTATGGAAGTTTTACAAGTCTTTTCATATTATTTGACTTGGTATTGTAAACTTGTCTTTGCAAGATTCTCTCGATGGGAACAACAAAACTATGATGATAGGTAGAGTTATACAAGACCATAAATCATTTGGCATTATCAATATATTGCTTATAGAATACTCTATGCAAGTAAAATGGAATGTGCAATGACAATTGGTCTTGAATTCAAATCTGAATATAAGTGCATTATACACAAGAAGATGGTATCTATTCTATGATTTAAAGAACCCCAAAATAAGAAAATTAATAGGTTCCATTTGTTTACTTTCTCTTAGACACTTGATTAATCGGCGAGACCCTTAGAATGTCTTGCTGATAACCAGCAGTGTTCAAAACTCCTAAAGAGGTCAGATCGGTGTGACATTGGATCTGTCTTTCTGACGGAAGTCATCGGCAAGAAATGGACTATCGGAGTGAGTATTCTATCCTATGCTAATTTTTGATCTCTCACTGATGGGTTGGCTTCGGTGGTCATCGCCAAGAGTCTCCATGATGGTACATTTCAACGAATATTTTTTTTAAAAAAAATTGCATTGTTTTGTTGCAATTTCAACGAAAACCACTGACGAATCACCGAAAAGGTCTGACGATGTTGCTATAGCCACAACGAAGGCTTCGTCATAACTCCTTTCCCATTTTACCGCAATTTTGATGAAGGCCACCGACGAATCATAGAAAAGGTTCGACAAAGTTTCTTAGCTGTGATGAAGGCTTTGTCGTAACTCCTTGCCCATTTCATCACAATTTCAATGAAGGCCACTGATGAATCATAGAAAAGGTCCAACAAAGTTGCTTAGCTGCGATGAAGGCTTCATCATAACTCCTTTCCCATTTCATTACAATGTCAACAAAGGCCACTGACGAATCACAGAAAAGGTCCAACGAAGTTTCTTAGCTGCGACGAAGGCTTCGTCGTAACTCCTTGCCCATTTTGTCACCATTTCAATGAAATCCATTGATGAATCACATAAAAGGTCCGAAAAACTTGCTTAGCTGTGATGAAGGTTTCATCATAACTCAATTCCCATTTCATCGAAATGGTGACGAACTTTTGGTCTTATTTCAATGCTTCGAAAGAGCCATTGCAATTGCATTTTAGTTCTAATTTGTCGGTGGATACATGAAGTTTTTGTCGATATTTTGACAAACATCCAAGTAATTTTATGATGCTAAAAACTGACGAATTTGTTCCGTTATTTCAACATTTAATGCGTTATCAAAATTTTGATAAAAAAATAGCAATGAAATTGTTTTCGCTATTTCATTGCTTTTCTGGCAAATATTTGTCGAATGACTGACAAATTTTCATCAGAAAATGAAGTCAAATTTAGTAGTGCCCCCACAATTCCAAAAAATTTGGAGCACATGGGTCTTTGTTTCACACACTTGGTAATCCCATACATTTGGCATGTTTCCAATTGGTCAAGGGATTCTCTCCACACACATGGCATGTTGTCCTTGGTCAAGGGGACAAAATCCGGATTCCTTTCATCTCCAATGTCTATTATTTCTCCTTTGAATCTAGACCGTTGATGGGTGCCACCTCACAAAATGCTTGAGAAACCCTATAAATACACCCTCTTTCCTTAGCATTTATCATCCACCTTTTGAGTAATGCTATAATTTTATTTTGAGATACAAATTGGAATAGTGTTATAATGCCATTTTTCATCCACACTTTGAGTATTGTTACCATGCAAGTTTTTCATAGGAGCTTGGAGCTTTCATGGAGTCTTATACTTAGTTTTCATATCATGTGTTCCTTTTCATTCTCATCTTAGATTAATTAGTTGCTTCATAGTTACATTTTATCATCCTCATTGCAACATAGTTACATTTTAGATTAGTTTTTTTTATGTTTGCATTTGAGCATATGCATAATCATGGATAGTTCACTATAGTTTCATATCATCTCACTCATCTCCACTTGTTCATCTATCATAAACATCATCCTTCATTTATCATTGCATCCATTATCCTTTCCATCATTTTGTTCCATTTAGAAGCATACCACTAATCATTCTAGCACACATTTGCACATAGAAATCATCTTAGCTTGCATATTAAGCATCAAATCTCATTTCTAGGTAGTCATTTTAACAACCTTTGTGCCCATAGAAATCTAACGGCCAAACATTTTAATAAATCCCTAGAAATGGAGGACAATGATACGTATTTGAAGGGTTTGATTGTATTATGAATAGAGTAGTTTTACTTGCTTCAAACTTTGAATGTAAACCATCTCATTAAGGTTTTTGTTGACATTAGAATCTTATCCACATTCAACACATGCATAGAATGGCACCCACTATGGGGCCTTTTCCTTACTTATTGCTAACTTTTTTGATGATTTCATGATTGTATGTTCAAGGTTTATGACTTGGAAACACTTTTTGTACTGGTTTGGAGGAAATTCTAAGCTGTTTTGAGGCACTTTTGGGTTGTTTTTAGAGATTTGGCACCTCTCGTATCTATTTTGGTGCCTCCTGCAAGCAGTTCAGAGACCATTTTCACCTGTTATGGGACCATTATGGGCCACTTTTAGAGTTTTGGCACCTCTTGCACCTATTTTTTTGCTTCTTGCTTGAGTTTTGGTACCTCTTGCAAGTTGTTCTAAGACTATTTTCACCTATTTTGGGACCATTCTGGGCCACTTTTGATGTTTTGGTTCCTGTTGAAAGTTGTTCCAAGACCATTTTCACCTATTTTGGGACCCTTCTGTACTATTTCTGGAGTTTTGGCACCTCTTGCAAACTGTTTTAGGGAGTTTTGGCTTGTCTAACTCTGTTTTTGACCTTTCTGTCTCTGTTTTGGCACCTATTGTCTCTATTTTGGTGCCTCTTGTAGTTTTTCACCACATCAGAAAGCTCATTCTATCTTGTACTTTATAGGTTTTCCCATAATTTGTTGTCAAAGACTAAAAACATAAATTACTAACACATTGCAGGGGCTGGACGTTATTCACTTGTTTGCTTTTGGTTAAGATAGGAATGTAGCTTAATTAAAAGTTTAACGAATATCATGTTTCCTTTTGGTTAAGTTAGGAACATAGCTTAATTAATAGGTTAATGAACACCATGTATTTTGTATTTGATGGATGGTAGGCATATGCTCTCCCCTTAATTGGGTGATCCAAAAAGCTAGACCCATTCTTGTTTATGTGCAAGTGTAAGTGGAGTATATGGCACGAGTTCTCTCTTTATTCATGTGGAATAAAGATCAATCAAAATATGGGTATACTTGCTTTCTTTTGTTTATCCTAGAGGGCTTGCCTTGTGGGAAAAAGTAATCACCGAAGGGAACAACCCAACCGGTAACACGCTAAAGCCAAGCGACTTCCAACTAGGATATAAATGTGGATACTTGAGGAAAGTTCAAGTATCATGAGGATAATTCTGATGAGATGGATTGAAAGGGACTCTTGCCATATGGATTAACCCCCTTGAACACAATGCTCACATTAAAACCCTTGTTGTATATTTTCCAAAATCCTTTATCTATTCTTTGGTGTAGCAATGGTCATTGCCAAGGCATCCACATTCTCACAATTTTTAGTAGATGTGATCGGTTTGCCATGGGAGTTTCATGGGGACTGGAAGCTTGGTTGGCCTGAGAAGAGAGTGCACTATAAGGGGGAGCCTATGCAACTAAGCATCTAAATTCATTGGCTAAAGATAGTGTGGTTGGGGTAAAACCCACGTGGAATCTAAAAGAATATAGTCTTACACAACCTTAAGAGTGTATATTTTGCTTGATGTGTTTTCAAAGTGAAACTCAAACAAAACACCATAAAAAACGTTTCATTTTGAAAGTGAAAACCTTGATTCATAACTACATTCATTGAGGTAGACAACTTAATAACTTAGGTCCATCCATCTTTAGAAAATTAGTCCTTTCAATAGTGTTCAATCTTTCCTTAGGAAAAACATAGTCAGAATATGTGGTTTACACGATGATTTCACAAGAGGTCAAGATTAGAAAACCAAAGATCAAACCTCTTAGTCCAAAACAACATAAAAAATGTTTGTCTATGCTCTATGGCTTTAGAGAAAGGTTAACCTTCAATTTTTACAAGAGAGCTTGCAAAAACAATCTAGAATTATACATGATGTACTATTGTCAAAATCCAAGACTTTTCCAACATTTTGAGTACCTTAATTACACATCTTGAATCAAAAATCTGAGTCCAAGATCATTCCTTAGATACCTTAGAAGTCTCAACATTGTCAAAATAGACCTATACAAGTGGAAATTTACAAACTAAACCTAGATCTAAACATTTCAAGGTGCCTAAATCATCAATATCCATCACATATTTTCTTGTACAACCTAGTTTCATCTTTGGGATTTTTCATCCTTTAATCACAAAACTATGTCATGAAATCAAATCAAACTCAGTCTAATCAATAGAATTTTCCATTCTATTTGACTTAGTTGTAATCCTTGGCACTATTTCAAACTTAGATCAAAGCTTACTCTAAATCATAACACTTGTATGCCTGACCAAACAAGATCACAAAAGAGGAAACTCAAGGACAACGAACTTGGAACACCCAACTTTGAAATGGAAAACATATGAAGTATGAGTAGTGAAGCTTTTGATATCAAAACTCCCCACATTGAACCTCAAAATAGTGAGATCCCTAGCAACATGGCTGATGCAGAAGAAATCCCTATTCCTAGACTCAACAACACTCAAGGGGAAGAAATAAACGATGAGGATATAGGAAAAGTGGAACAAGATCCCAACTTCCATAAGTTTTTGGAAAATATTTTTGAAAGAGATAGGGAAAAATACCTATTGATGTTAGCCAATCAAGGAGTCAAACTTCCCCCTGATTTTGATATCAACATCTTAAAAGCACCTCTCCAAAAGCTCAAAAAGGAAATAGAACAAATGGTTACTTTAACTCACCAAATGAAGAACCTTCAACAACAAGTTCTAGACATGCAAAGGGTAACTTCAAAATGATACTTGATTGAGGAAATTTGTCCTTATCCCTTTAATCCATCCATCAACATGATTCCTTTCCCTAAATGTAGTGAATTTCCAAAGTATGATAAATACAATGGTACAACTGATCCATTAGATCATGTAACAAAATTCCATACCATGAGTCTAGAATTTGTGCATGAGGAAACTTATTTGATGAGACTATTTCCATGAAGTCTAGTAGGGACATGCCTTGAATGGTTTTCAAAGATTACACCCCCCATCAACACATTTGAAGAATTGGTCAATATATTTCTCACTCAATACTCTTACAACATCCAACATGATATCACCATGAAAGACCTTTGCAACTTGAAACAGAAAAAGGGTGAGTCCTTCCTCATTTTCTTGCAAAAATGGAGGAGATTTTTTGCAAGGTATTCTTGTCCCATGCCCAAAAAGGAAAATATAGATATTTTCATTGACAACCTAAACAATGAGATGAGTTATAGATTGGAATTACAATGTCCCCCTACCTTCAAAAAATTGAAGAAGCCTTAGTCAAAAGAGAGGTCATTAAAGTATACAATGAAAACAACTCATCCACTTCCTCTAATAGCTACAACAGTGGGGACAAACCTAAATTTTGGAAATGAAACAAGAACATGGATACCAATGAGGTCATAGCTTAAAATCAAAATACAAAAGTTGTATTCAACCTAATGGAAGCTGCCACCAAGACTAATCAAACCAACAATCCTCTCAACACTCCAAATGTTAACCAAAACAATAATCAAACTAATCTAGGGACTAAAGCAACATCATTTCCAAAACCTTCCAATTGACAAAAATTCACACCATTGGGAAAATCCTTAGATTCCGCCTTAAAGGAACTTACTGAGGCTAAGCTTATCATAGTGCTAGAAGCATGAAACTGGGATCCACAAGTCAAACCCTTTTGGTGGAATGATGCCCATTACTGTGATTATCATCAAAACAAGGGTCATATGACTAAATATTGTTGGAAATTAAAACACACAATCCAAGATCTCATTGATAGAAAAAGGTACACATTGAAGGACCCCAAACAAATAGTGATCAGGGAGTGTTCAAGAACCATTTACCCAATTATGAAAAGGGAGAGTCCTCTACAATGAATACCAAAGGAAAGAATATAAACTGTGTTTATGATTCTACCATTCATTGTATTGAGATGGTTGAGAATTCCATCCAAGATAGTGAAATCAAAAGCCAAGGGAAGGATGCCACTACTTAAACCCAGCACAAGGATGACACCATCTCACATCAAATCAAAGACCTTGTACCTAGAAATTTGAACACTAATCTTGACATGAATGACAATTGAATTAACATCATCAAAATCACAAATGATCAAGACAATACACCTATCAATGTGATTACAAGAGGACAAGCCAAGGTAACATTGAAAGGAGCTACCCCTTCCACATCCAAAAAAAATGTTTTTCTTGTAACTCAATATAACATCGTTGATTAGTTACAAAATATACCCACTCAATTATCCATATTGGAACTTCTCAATATTTCACTGGCACATAAAGAAATCTTGGAACAAGCTTTAGTTTCCATCACAGTACCAAACAATCTAGAAGTATTTACATTTCAAGCTATGGTGGGACATTTGACTGCACCTCATTGCTTATCATTCTTTGAACATGACGATGCATCCACCATCCATCCACATAACATTGCTCTCCATATCGAAGTCCTAATCCATAAACATCATGTGAAATGTGTCCTTATAGATGGAGGAGCATGCCTACATATCTATACTCTCAAGCTTGTTAGTACATTAGGATATTTTGAAAATGCTATTGATCCTAGAAGGAAAATAATCATAAAATCATATGATGATGAAGAAAGATCCTCCCAAGGATTGATCATCTTACCCATTCAAGTGGGACCAATCATCAAATACATAGTGTGTCAGGTGTTAGATAAGGAATTGACATATAACATACTCTTGGGATGACCATGGATTCATGAAATGCAAGTGGTACCATCAACTTATCATCAATGCCTGGGATTTCCTTTCAATGGAAAGGAGGTCACCATTGCTACTGATTCTAACAATCCCCAATATTGTAATGCGCCCAGAACTAGTCAAGATACCTTTGTACCACATAATAGAGAAGTCATCAACTCTAATCCATCAAACAAAGAAAGTCTAGTGGGTTCTTCATCAATATAGTATGAGGAAAGGGCTCAATCAAAAGACAAAGGGGTCGTTGACTCTATTTCATGCAACAATGGAAGTCAACTTGATGCCTTATCAAAATAGTTGGAAAAGATCCAAATAAAAGACAAGGGCATGGGGGAATACTCATTTGAGAAATCTCCATACTTATCACAACTTTTATCTTCTCCTAAGACACATGGACAACCATCCACCTCCAGAAAACAATATTTAAAACCCATCATTCTCTTTGATGGGAAGTTTGTAAAAGAAAGAACTCAAGTGGAGGAATCAGAAGATAGAGATGTCCTAAATTGGTTATACAAAGATAAAGCACCTTCACAGGTATCGGTGCCCAATATATGCACAGATAAGTATGGAAAAGGTCAGAAAATCCTAAAAAAAAATGGGATATGAGGGAAATGGTCCTTTGGGTAAAAGAAAAGAAGGCATAAGTGAACCAATACAACTTGTCACAATGAATCCCAAAGAAAAAATAGGACTAGGCTATAGGGAAGACTTAAAAGAGGAAGCTACTCAAAGAGTTGTCAAAAGAATCTTATAGCTACAGGCTAGTGGGGATCATGAAATAGATTCCAATGAATATGAATGAGACTCCCTCTTTGAAGAATATTTCCATGAAAAAGAGATTGATGCATTCCAAAAGTATACACCAATATGTATGAAAGGACAAAGTTTTGGTTCTAGACCCCTTGAATATGGATCGTAGTATGTCGTTGAATCAAGTGAAGATGATCATTCTTCAAGAGAGATAGACACATTGGAAGAGAGTAACATCTTAGACCTCATTGGAAAATTTGACAACATGGCTATCCTGATGCTTACACCTTATGGCCTTGGCCAATCTAATAATTCATTGTACTTAATGCATCCTGAACTAATTGATTGGGACCAAATGATTCACTTGACCTACTCACCTTTCCAAATGATGATGCCCTTGTGAACTTCCTATGTTCTGATAACCTTGACACTTGTTCTACCATTGAATCTTAGAACGGAGCTCCTGATGAAGGGAGTGTCAAACCTTTCAGCTGCAAAATTAAAAATATAAGAAATGAGTCTAATAGTGAAAACCATTTGATGACACTATTAAATCATGAAAAAGTAAAAACAAAGAGCATATCTCAAGATGAAAACCTCCCTGAGGCACCAAGAGATGGAAGGTTTGACACTATCCTAGAACACTATCAAGAGAGATCTTTAGTGCTAATAGAACCTACACAATCCATAAATGTTGGTATAGTTGAGATAGTGAAGACCTGTGTTTAGTAGAATCCATGACAGAAGAGGAGAAACCTCGTTTCACCAAATTCTTTAAGGAGAAGCAAATAAAATTTTCTTGGTCATATGTTGAAATGCTAGGCATAGATCCAAAACTCATTATGCATCATTTATCACTACCACTTGGCGTAAAATCGGTAAAGCAAAAACTGAGAAAGATGCATTCCCATATCACCTTCTGGTGAAAGCTGAGTTGAAAAAGCTATTAGATGTAGGATTTATAAGATCTATTGACTATGCCAAGTGGATATCAAACATTATTCTAGTATCCAAAGAAGATAAGAGCATCAAGATATGAATGAAATTTAGGCATCTCAACAAAGCCTATCCAAAAGATGATTTTCCTCTACCAAACATTGATTTGATTGTAGACTTGACTGTTGGGCATGAAATGTTATCACTTATGGATGGATTTTCAGGATACAACCAAATAAATATAGCACTTGAAGATCAAGATAAAATGACCTTCACATGTCCTTAGGGCACTTTTTGCTAGAATGTGACACCTTTTGGGTTGAAAAATGTTGGAGCTACATATTAGAGAACTATGAATACCATCTTACATGACACGATGCATAATTTTATGGAAGACTATGTAGGTGATCTATTGGAAAAATCCTACACTAGAGAAGGACACTTAGAGATTCTAGAAAAAATCTTCACATGATTGGAGAAATTCAAGGTGAGGTTAAATCCAAAGAAATGTGTGTTTAGTGTGACATTAGTTAAAATTTTAGGATACATTGTCTCAGCTAAAGGCATTGAAGTGGATCCTGCAAAGGTAAAAGCCATCATGGAAATGCCTCCTCCTAAAAACATCAGCCAACTCAGATCATTACAAGGAAGGTTCTAGTCCATTAGGAAATTTATTGTACAACTAGCTGATAAAACTCATCCTTTCAACCACTTATTACACAAGAATGTCTTTTTCAAGTGGGGTGACAAATGTGAAGCTTCCTTTAGTCAACTAAAATAGTACCTAATGACACTGCCTTTGTTGATACCACCAGTCAAGGGAAAAACACTATTAATATACATTGGAACAACTGAGATATCTTTGGGAGCCTTATTAGCACAGGAAGATTCTACAGGAAAGGAGAGAGCCATCTATTATATCAATAGGAACCTAAATGGTTATGAGATCAATTACACCTTTATTGAGAAATCCTGCTTAGCAGTTGTATTTTCTACACAACAATTAAGGAATTACATGATGATTCACACCATCAAACTCATGGCCAAAATTGACCCATTAAAGTACTTACTCAACAAAGCTACTGTAATAGGGGGTTAGCCATGTGGATCATGATATTGAGTGAGTTCGACATCCAATATGTGGATAGGAAAGCAATTAAAGGTTGGGCCATAGTAGATCAACTGGATGAAGTGCCATTGTCAGATAACAATCCAATAAACATTGAATTCCTTGATAATGATATTCTAATCATATCCACACAATAGTGGCTGCTATACTTTGATGGCTCTTATACACAACATGGATCAGGTGCAGTAATCTTGTTTGTCTCGCTGAAGGATACAAAAATCCAAAATCCTATAGATTAATGTTCCCCTGCATGAACAACACAACTGAATATGAAGCATTGATCATTGGAATCAAGATAGATGTTGAATGGAAAATCAAAGAATTGCTAGTCTATGGTGACTCAAAATTGGTCATCAACCAAGTCAATGATGATTATGAAACAAAGGATGACAAGTTGCTACCTTACAAGAGGATGGTGGATGATTTCAAAAAGTACTTTGTTGAGATCAAGTTTTCACAAGTTCCCAGAATAGAAAACAAAGTTGCAAATGCAATGGCCACCATTGCTTCTCTGTTTTAGATACCTGAACAATGAAGAGGTTATGAATTCATGGTAGAAAAAGTGTCTAACCCAGCTTATGAAGATCTAGAATCCCAAGTGATATGCCATATTGTTGACCCTCAAATTTCCTTCTATGGAGAGATCCATACCTACTTGCAAGACAATACCCTTCCAATTAACTTATCTTGAAACCAGAAATGAAACTTCATTCAAAAAGTGGCTCGCCACACCCTAATAGCTGATGTACTTTATAGATGAGGTTTGGATGGTACTCTCCTTTGGTGTCTAGAATGTAATGAAGCTAAAATTGCTTTATAAGAGTTTCATGAAGGTATCTGTGGCACACATTAAAGTGGTTTAACCTTAGCTAAGAAATTATTATGATTATGGTATTACTGGCCAAATATGGAGAAAGAGTCATTTCAATATGTCAAAAGGTGTTCCAAATGTCAAATTCATGGAAACTTGATGCATGCACTGGCATAAGAGTTACATCCTTTCACAGCTACATGACCTTTTTCCAGTGGGGATTGGACCTTGTAGGTAAGATTCACCCGTCTTCCTCTAATAGACATAAGTTTATAATCACAACCACAAAATACTTCACCAAGTGGATTGAAGTTGTTCCTCTAATCAACATCACCGGGAAAAAAATCTCATCATTCATCCTGAATTATCTTGTTTGTTGGTATGGTGTTCCTCAATCTATCATTACAGACAATGGCTAACCCTTTAAGAGTCAAGATGTTCAAGAGAATTGTGTAAGATTCCATATCCAACATAAGTTTTCTACACCTTACTATCCCCAAGGGAATGTCCAAGCAGAGGCCTCAAACAAGACTATTCTAAAGATTTTGAAGAAGATTGTTAATGAAGCTAGACGTGATTGGCATGTTCAACTAAACCTGACATTGTGGGCTTACAGAACTAGTATCTATACCCCAATAGGAGCAACACCCTATTCTCTTGTCTATGGATCAGAAGCTATTCTACCTATTGAGGTTGAGATACCATCCCTATGTGTGTCACTTAAAGGGATGATTTCTGACGAGGATTACAGAGTATCGAGGCTACGAGAATTGAAACTGTTGGATGAATGCCGACAACATGCAGTTGATCACCTAAAAGCTTATCAACAAAGGATATCTAGGAGCTACAATCACAGAGTAATACCTAGAGCATTTCAGGTGGTGACTTAGTCTTAAAAGAAAATCCCCATAATCAACAAGATCAAGAGAAGAAGGGGAAATTTAAACCTAATTGGTTAGGTCCCTTTGTTATAATATTGGTCTTTGGATCGGGAGCATATCAGTTATCCACACTAGAAGGGGATCTATTTGATGAACCCCTCAACAACTTGCATCTCAAAAATTTTTACCCCTAGCTCATCTAGTGCATTGGTAAATGTCTTGGAAAAATACCAAAAAAACCAAAAAATACAAAAATCCAAAATAATCAAAAAAAGGATTGAAAAATAGTAAATAAAAAAATAATCATCCTCTAGTGAAAACCACTTCAGTGGCACTTTGGGAAAGTACCTTGGTGAAAACCTATCAAATAAATCCTTGTGTAAAATAAGCACTCTCCATCTATCTTGGGCTACATGACTTGCTCTACATCATTCATCCATCATGCTTCCATCTCTACATTTTTCACGCTTCCATGTTCGCACCATAGCTTGATCTAGTGTTTGTATCATGGTATCCCCTAGCATTACTCGGCCCATTCTAAAAATCAATTTGTCTTATCGTATCACACTGGGGGAATGTCCTACATTAGATTGGATTCTTGTACATTCTCAAGGTTAGAAAATTGAAAATCCCAAAAACATTCAAAAGATATCAAAATACCAAAAACATTCAAAACATATCAATATCCAAAAAACATTCAAAACACATCAAAATCCCAAAAACATTCAAAACATGTCAAAATCCAAAAATAGGTCAAAAAGTCAAAAAGTCAAAAACATAGTCTTCATTCAAACTACATCATCTCTGAGCTTTGAACATAGGCAAGGGTGATCATTTATTATCCCTCGAGACATTTAGGTTAGTCTTTTAGGTGACCGCTATGTTCATATTTTTTTCTTGTAAATCTTGGTTGTGTCATCAGTCGAACTACGTGGTCTTTGCATGTATAACATAGGCAAGGCTAATCTATTGATTAGCCCTCAAGGCCCCTAGGATAGGTCTTTAGGTTAGGTCTTGGTCATCATGGTCGTATCTCACCTTGGACTAGGGGAAAAATCTTGAACTCACTAGGGGTAAATAAAATTTGAGCTTGAACCAATAGGCAAACAGTCATTGAAATAGTGTTACAAATACAAACTTCAAATGGATGATGATATTTCTAAATCAAGGGTTTATCATGTTAAACATGAAAGTTCAAATTATTCTACTTTTATTTTTGATATCATATCTCTCGAGTCCTTGATGATGTATCGAACTAGAGGAGCAAGGAAGGAGTATGATTTTCTTTGTCTATTTTCTGTGAGTTTATCATTATTACTATGTAAGTTGTCGCGAGACGAGTGCTACAAAGTATCATTGATGACATTCTAAATTTTCATAGGAAAAAGATTAACTCTTGTCTGTTTATGCAAGCAATTCTCAAGTGATCTCAGTTTAATTATACTTAGATGCTTGTGTTAACTTACAATTTTAAAACATCTTGGAAGTAGTACTTAGGTCATCTTGGTCTAAAATATGTCATCGATGCTTGTACTCACTTTCAACATTTTAAAGGCCCAATGATGATAAAAAGCATGAAAAATTGGTTAATATAAATGATAACTTTTGAAAACAAGATTTGCATAGTTAAGTTAGACTGCATTCATGTTAAGTATTGCATGTGTATTTATGGGGTTTTTCAATGTTGAAACAATTTCACAATAGTGTCATCTCTATTATTACTGCAATGAGTACATTGGACATTAACCAAAAAAAAAAAGAATCATTCTCATCAAGTTACACATCATTTGCATCATCATTTGCATATCTTAGAAAACATTCTCCCATAATTTACATTCATACATCCCTCATAATATTTGCATTAGAAAATACAAAATAAAATAATAAAGGACATACATTGCATATCATTTCCAACATCAAAATCATGTCATGCACTACGTTTAAATAAGTGAGTCTCTTCAGATTTCCAAGAAAGTTGGGAAATATGTTAGAGTTATGAAGCTTAAAAGATCAATCTGTTGTAGTTTTCCCACAACATTTGGAAGTTGAACAGACTCACTTATTCAAGCTTAAGGCCTTGAACATTTGAAGTATTGGACATTAAATCATTTGCATTACACATCATAAATCACATCACATTGTTGGAATATTTGCCTCAATCCATACTGACATGTAACTCCTAGAGGGCAAAGTCGTTGTGACATTAATCATGTCTGGCCAACTAGCTATTCTAAATTCTCTTGAAATGTTCATATCACTGCGACAAAGCAGATGTCTTGCTGAATGATGTTATCATTGTGACTAGAAGCATTCACTGTGACCTTTGGCTAAAAAAATTCTCTTATTGGGCATCAAGGAGACTCATAGCAATTGGGGTCTTTGGGGTGACTTGATCACTTGGTATGAAGTCCCAACGACTAAAGGGAGTCTCACCAATAGATCATTGGGCTAACAAAAGGGCTTCAGTAAGATGTCCTAGCGAGAAAGGAAGGTCACGCTGACGAAGATACAATTGAAGTCATCGGAGTAGCTCAAGGCGATCGGTATGAAGTCTTGGTGAAGGTCAAATGTCTTGCCGACTTAGTAAGACATGAGCACTTAGTGAAAGGTCTTGGTGAAAGACAAAGGTCTTGCCAACTATTATTGTGGCGCTCGGTATTACTTAGGACCTTGGTATGAAGTCCTGGAAAAAGTGATGAGTCTCGCCGACTGGTGGATGCTTTGGAACAACATGAAGATTCGGTGGGAGGTCTTGGCGAGAGTGAAATGTTTTGCTGATAGTATGAATCTTCGGTGTGACTTAGGATATCGATATGTGGTCTCACCAAAGAGCGATAGTCTTTCTAAAAGAAAAACTGAATACAACTTGTGAGCTCGGTAAAACGTCTTGCCGATGGAGAAACTCTTGCTAATAGAAATGCAATGGATGTCAATGTATTTGGTATGACTCATGGTGTTTGCTATATCATCTTGTTGACTGTTGGTACTTACGTTGATATCGATATGAAGACTTTGTGGCATTGGGGAGACACGGTTAGTGTCTCACCAACATGCCAACAAAGTTGAATGTTTCCTTTGACCGTTTGACCTTCCTATGTGGTGTCTCATGGACAAATCAGAGGAAGTGAAATTCAAATGGTTGGTGGTTAGATTTTTGCAACAGCTGTGATGCTGGAGCTGAACTACATGCAAGGAAAAATTAATTGCTCAAAAGGAAATTGTCTATGATGGGTAATGGTAGATAAGGATGAATAGAAGGCAAAAATCAGAATGTGGTAATATTTAAATGATAGCATTCTAAGTTGGTTGGTGAGATAGAGAATTGGATTGTTGAGAGAATTTCTGTAAGAGATTGAACAGTGAATGAAGTTACTATGAATTGATACTAGAGAGTTGTATCTCTGCATTGTATGTAATTATTTGTTACTATAATACAAAGAGATTCAGCTTGGTGTGGTGGGTTTTTTCCCGAAAGGGTTTCCCACGTAAATATCTTGTTCATTTATCTTTGAGTACCTTCTCTGTTTCTGTAAATCCTTCATGTGTGTTGTGATTAGATTGTAATTTGGAAATTAAAAGTACTGTATGCATTCTTCCCTATAGTTTTGACATTAGAAAAGTTGCTTCCACACTGTTGCTTTCCTTACAAGTGGTATCAGAGCCTCGCCAGTTGTGTTATCCTTGTGAGTGGGTTGGGTTTTTTGTGTCAATTCTTTTTCAGTGGGAGTTTGGTAGAGGTTTGATAATTTAATTATAGATTAAGATGGCGAGCACATCCGGGAAGATGGGAATAGATAAATTCAATGCTAGCAATTTTGAGTTGTGGAAACTCAAAATGGAAGATCTATTAGTGGACTGAGATCTTTGGAATGTTGTTTCTGGAACAAAACCTCAAGACATGAAGCAAGAAGATTGGGACCTAATAGATAGAAAGTCTAAGGGGTTGATAAGGCTTTGTTTGGCAGACTCTGTTCTTTTGAACGTGCATGAAGAAAAGACTGCATCTTCCTTGTGGAAAAGACCAACATCTATTTATCAAGGCAAGTCCTTGGTAAATAAATTGTTCTTGAGGAAGAAGTTGTACTCTTTGAGAATGCAGGAGGGAGGATCTGTTGTTGATCATTTGAATGCATTCAACATGTTGATTGCTCAATTAACATATGTTGGTGTGAAGATTGAAGATGAAGATCGCTGCATGCTGCTGCTATGTTCTTTTCTAGATTCTTTGGATCATCTGGTGATGGCTATTGGGAGTACAAAATCCACTTTCAAATGGAAGATGTTGTTGCTTCTTTGTTGTTAGAAGAGATGAGAAGAAAATCTTCTGAGATGAGAAAGGAGGCTCTGACTGTTAGAGGCAGATCAAAGGAGAAGGGCAAGAAGGACAAGAAATCCAGATCGAAATCAAAAGGGAGATCAAAGTCTCCTAGCAAAAAGTCCAAGGTGAAATGCTGGAATTGTGGGCAACCTGGTCATGTCCGAAAGGATTGCAAGGAGGAGAAAAAGAAGAAGAAGAAGACCTCTTCTGACAATGATTCTTCTCAAAGTGATGTAGACGCCTTCATTGCAGCCTTGGCTACGTAGGCATCTGATGATGTCTGGCTGATTGACTCTGGAGCATCTTTCCACATAACATCTCATAGAGATTGGTTCATGAATTATGAAAACTATGATGGTGGAAAGGTGTATTTGGCAAGTGATTCATCTTTGAAAATTGTTGGTCGTGGAAGAGTCAGAATTCAATTTCCTAATGGAAGAGTGAAGGGAATCAATGATGTGATGCATATACCAGGTTTGGCTCATAATTTACTTTCTGTAAGTAAGTTGAATGATATTTGAGTGCAAGTCACATTCTCTAGAAATGGCTGTAAGATGACTAGAGGCTCTATGGTGCTAGCTAGGGGTGCTCGTATTGGTACCTTGTACAAGCTGGATGCACAAGCTATTCAATGTAATAGTGTCTCTGCGAAGTAACAAAAAGCTACTCATGGAGGAAAAGAGGGAAACGTTCCTGATGGTGTAAACTCCATAGAGGTTAAACTTCCAGCAGAAAAGACTATGCTCTGACATCATAGGCTTGGCCACATTGGTGAGAAAGGTTTAAAAACCTTGAAAAATAAAAACCCGGTTGAGGGGCTTGAAGATTGTAACCTTGAATTCGAGTTTTGTGAACATTGTATATATGGTAAACAACACCATGTTTCTTTTTACTTCAGTCCTCACAAATCTTTTGGTTTGCTTGATTATATTCATTCTGATGTATTTGGTCTAGTGAATGTTCCTTCTTTGTCTAAATCAAGATACTATGTGTCGTTTATTGATGATTATACAAGAAGAGCATTTGTATATTTTCTGAAAAGTATATCAGAAGTGTTCATTTGGTTTAAGGAATGTAAAAACCTTGTAGAAAATCAGACTGGTAGAAAAATAAAATGTTTAAGGACTGAAAATGGTGATGAGTTTTGTTCATATGAATTTGAAAGGTACTGTAAAGATCATGGGATTAAAAGACATAAGACTACACCTTACATTCCACAACAAAATAGAGTTGCTAAAAGGTTCAACAGGACAGTAATGGAAAGAGCACGAAGTATGCTGAGCAATGCTGGCTTGGAGGAGAAGTTCTGGGCTGAAGCAGTCTCTACAGCATGTTACTTGGTAAATCGTTCTCCTAACTATGCTCTTGTTGAGAAGACGCCTTTGGAAGCATGGTCTGGAAAGAAGCCCTCTCTAAGACATATTCATGCCTTTGGTTGTAAGGCATATGCATATGTGCCATTTGAAAAAAAATCCAAGTTGGAAAACAAATATGTAAAGTGTATTTTTATTGGCTATAGTGCTGGCATAAAAGGATACAAGCTTTGGAATCCTGAGATTAAGAAGGTTTTGTACAATGGAAGTGTTATCTTTCGTGAATGAAGCCTTCTACATTGGATATGCAGTTAGAGAAGAAATCATAAAATGAAAAGGATGTAGCAGAAATTCCTCCGACACCAGATAAAGAGGAATTGAAAAATCAAAATGTACCTGATACTGAGGAAAGCTCTAGTAGCTTTGAAAGTTCTGAAGAAGATGAAGAACCACCTTAGCCTCAGCTTGTGAGGAGGTCAACTCATGAAAGAAAGCAACCTGATAGGTATGGGTTTTCTTTGATAGAGTCTACTTGTGCCTATGCTTTAATTTCTAGCACTGATGAACCTAGGACTATGAAAGAGGCATTTAAAATGTCTGATTCAAACTCTTGGTTGGAAGCCATGAATGAAGAAATGACATCATTAGAAAAGAATGATACCTGAAGTTTGGTGCCATTGCCTAAAGCAGAAAAGTTATGGGCTGCAAATGGGTATTTAAAAAGAAATTGGTCTGGATGGTAGTGTAGAAAAATATAAAGTGAGGCTAGTTGCAAAAGGTTATTCCCAGGTAGAGGGAATTGATTATGGAGAAATCTTTTCTCCTGTAGCTAAGTTGACATCTATTAGATTTCTTGTGTCACTTGCATCAGCGTATGACTTAGAGATTGAATAGATGGATGTGAAGACAATGTTTCTTTATGGTGATCTTGAAGAAGAAATTTATATGTTCCAGCTGGAGCACTTTGTAGAAAAAGGTAAAGAAAGACTGGTTTGTAAGTTGAAGAAATCTCTGTATGGGTTAAAACAGTCTCCTAGAATGTGGTACCAGAAATTTGACACTTTTGTTTTGTCATTGGGATTTGTAAGGTAAAAATGTGATCATTGTGTCTATTATAAAGCTAAAAGTGATCAAGTCCTTATTATTGCTCTCTATGTTGATGACATGTTGTTCATAGGCAATAGTAAGCTAATGATTTCTGATCTTAAGTCTTAGTTGTCTACAAAGTTCGAAATGAAAGATCTTGGTGCAGCAGGGTTTATTTTGGGAATGGAAATAACCAGGGACATGAAGAATATAAAACTTTGGCTCAGTCAAAGTAAGTATATCAAGACTGTTCTAGAGAGATTTTGCATGACTGGTTGCATGCAGCTAGTTGTACCAGTTATGCATGGAACGAAGCTATCTGTTGAGGATTGTCCAAAATCTCCTACTGAGATGGAGGACATGACTAGTGTGCTCTATGCTAGTGCGGTTGGCAGCCTTATGTATGCAATGGTTTGTACAAGGCTAGACATTGCCCAAGCAATGGGAGTTCTTAGTCATTTTATGGCTAATCCTGGAAGGACACATTGGGATGTTGTGAAGAGAGTGTTTAGATATCTAAAGGGCACTTCGGACTTTGCTTTGTGTTACCATGGTAACTTGGTTGAATCACAGAAGACTCTTAGCATTCAAGGGTATGTGGATTCTGATTGGGCAAGGGACATTAATAGCAGAAGATCCACTAGTGGATATGTTTTCATGATGAATGGTGGTGCAGTGAGTTGGATGAGCAAGTGACAGGTTGTAGTCGCTTTGTCCACTATAGAGGCAGAATACATGGAAGCTACACATGCTTGTAAAGAAGCAATCTGGTTAAAACGTTTGTGTTCTAACATTGGTTTTGATGTAGGAAAAATTATTATTTACTGTGACAGTTAGAGTGCTATATGTTTGGCGAAAAATCCTACTTTCCATGCTAGGATGAAACATATAGATGTACAGTATCATTTTTTAAGGGATATTGTGGAGGATGGGAAGGTTTCTTTGGAGAAAGTGGATACTCTAGAAAATGTTGCAGATGCATTGACCAAGCCTGTGAGCACAAAAAAATAGAGGTGGTGTGCCAGTTCGATGGGCCTCTTAGCCCATGAATTTCAGTAGTTTTATTATGCTCTGGAGTTGTCAATAAGGTTTTCATCAAGTGGGAGATTGTTGGAATATTTTCCTCAATCCATACTGACATGTAACTCCTAGAGGGAAAAGTTGCTGTGACATTAATCATGTCTGGCTGACTAGCTGTTCTGAATTCTCTTGAAATGTTCATATAGCCGAGACAAAGTAGATGTCTTGCCGAATGATGTTATCATTGTGACTAGAAGCATTCGCTGTGACCTTTTGTCGAGTGGAGACCTCTAGCCGATAGAATGCTGTTATTGAGCGTCGGGGAGACTCATAGCAACTGGGGTCTTAGGGGTGACTTGATCGCTCGGTATGAGGTCCCAGCAACTAAAGGGAGTCTCACTGATAGATCATCAGGCTAACACAAGGGCTTCGGTAAGATGTTCTAGTGAGAATGGAAGGTCAAGCCAACGGGGATACAACTGAAGTCATCAGAGTAGCTCAAGGTGATCAGTATGAGGTCTTGGCGAAGGTAAAATGTCTTGCCAACTCAGTAAGACATGAGCGCTCAGTGAAAGGTCTTGGCAAAAGACAAAAGTCTTGCCGACTATTATTGGGGTGCTCGGTATGACTTAGGACATCGGTATGAAGTCCTTGCAAAAGCGATGAGTCTCGCCGATTGGTGGATGCTTCAGAACAACATGAAGACTCAGTGGGAGGTCTTGGCAAGAGAAATTTTTTTCCGACAGTATGACTCTTCGGTGTGACTTAGGATATCGATATGTGGTCTCACCGAAGAGCAATAGTCTTGCCGAAAGCAAAACTAAATACAACTTGTGAGCTCGGTAAAATGTCTTGCTGATGGAGAAACTCTTGCCGATAGAAATGCAATGGATGTCGATGTATTCGATATGACTCATGGTGTTCCCTATATCATCTTGCCAACTATTGGGACTTATGCCGATATTGATATGAAGACTTTGTGGCATCGGGGAGACACGGTTAGTGTCTCATCGACATGCCAACAAAGTTGAATGTTTCCTTTGACCGTTTGACCTTCCTATGTGGTGTCTCATGGACCAATCAGAGGAAGCAAAATTCAAATGGTTGGCAGTTAGATTTTTGCAATAGCTACAATGCTGGAGCTAAATTGCATGCAAGGAAAAATCATTTGCTCGAAAGGAAATTGTCTATGATGGGTAATGGCAGATAAGGATGAATAGAAGGAAAAAATTAGAATGTGGTAATATTTAAATGATAGTATTCTGAGTTGGTTGGTGAGATAGAGAATTGGATTGTTGAGAGCATTTCTGTAAGAGATTGAATAGTGAATGAAGCTACTGTGAACTAATACCAGAGAGTTGTATCTCTGCATTGTATGTAATTGTTTGTTACTATAATACAAAGAGATTCAGCTTGGTGTGGTGGGTTTTTTCCCGAAAGGGTTTTCCACGTAAATCTGTTGTTCATTTGTCTTTGAGTTCCTTCTTTGTTTCTGTAAATCCTTCATGTGTGTCTTAATTAGAATGTAATTTGGAAGTTGAAAGTACTGTATGCATTCTTCCCTGTGGTTTTGACGTTAGGAAAGTTACTTCTGCACCGTTGCTTTCCTTACACACATTGCATAATCATTAATAATCACATCACATTGCATAATCATGATCAAAAATACATTTATCACATTGCCTAGTCATTATCATTACATATAAATTAGATAAATTTACAACATTGCATATCATAATAGGGAAATAAAATGCATCATAATCACCGTTTGCATATCATATATCATGAAAAATGTCATAATGTCCATGTGTACAAGGATATCCAAAAGTAGGATGAGATACATGAAAATCCAAAACGACACTGTATCATGGGAAATACATCCTCAATCTCACAAATGGTGTATACACAACGTCCGAGAACATCACAAAATGCTATGTTGAGCTCCCACCAGATGTTGCTTCTCTCATGGAACTAGTACCTCCTCTACCTGATAGACCTGTACCAGGATCTCTCCTATCTCCAGACAACGGTTGTGTGACACCTGGTCAATTCCACAAAAGGATATAAAATTAATGGAAAATCCTAACCTGGTAATTGGACATTCCAGCAAGTGACTAACATCTTCTTATGGTCATTCATTTACATTGTCAAACCAGGGAACATATACTTGAAATGGAGTAGCACTGTATGTGTGCTAAGAACCAGTTTCAGTCACAATTTACTAGAAATAAATGCTTGGAAGGAATTCTACTTATGCTGTAGGAATGTAATGTAAAGTCTTCTTAACTTAAGCATAACTTAGTCAAAGCAGACATCATGGCAACTATTACTAAGGAACAAACTATGAACTGGCCTTATGCTGCAGGAACAAACACAGGGATGGATACCTGATGCTGCAGGAACAATATAAGACTGAGTTTGCACTGAAACCTTCAAGAATGAAATCTAACTTATAATCAACAAAAAATAGATAACTAACTACAAATACTCACTAAGTGGGCCCCCTTAGCAAGCATCAACTAGTTTATACAAGAATTGAACTCTAAAATTCACCAGCTTTTATTCATAAACTTGGAATCATATACATTGATTGTTCTGCTTGTAAGAAAACTAACACAAAAAATTGTTTCTCATTATAATACTAAATTTAACACACTATGTTACTCACTCATGTAGGAGGAACACTTATTTATATTATAAAAGCAAGTAACTACATAACTCTAATAGAGAAATACATGGACATAAATGTATTCTGAAATTGAGGAACATACTTCTCATAAATGAAGGCATATTTATTCAACACAATTCAGAGATAATTTAGTATTCCACTCGTCGTAGATTAATGATCATTTAGATTTCCTCCCAACGACCTAGTCAGAGAGTCTTTTCTGGAACAACTTCCTCGATTCCATGTTGGAAATGGACTTTACTGCAGGGCTAAGATTTGTTGTGCTTTGACTTGTTCATGCTTCCTTCAACAACCTGCGATGCACATGGCAATAGAAGTGAAAGAAAGAACACATGGAAAATAACACGATACACATTCATTAATCACATATTAAATCCATCTCATTATCCAAAAACCACATGCATTATATCAGTCATTAAGGAGATCAAATGGGGCAATTAATACAGACACATAGAGATGTTAAGCTGTAGGAATATAGGAATGTGTTGCTACAGGATACTACTCGATTTTAGATAAAAAATCTTGAATCAAAGAGTTAAAACAACCATCAACAATAGGAGTAAGAGTATTAAAAATACATCATAATATTCAAGTTATGAGCATATTACAAGCTCATCATTTTCCCCCTACTTATCCTAATGATGGTCCTCCAGCATTAAGCTTTCTAGTTGTTTCTCTAAAATTAGTAGGAGTAGCATGGCCCTATAATGAAGTTCTGAATTTGTAGTAGAAACCTCTGAAACTTTTCCATCTCTCATACCTGCAGGTTTCTACATCCTCATTAACATCTATAGCCCGATAAGGGTAAATTGGCCACACCAAAATTGGAGATCAAAATGTTAATGGTAACCATAGCTCAAACCTTTTCTAGAGACCAAGCTACATATACTTCTCTATCCTTCTGATGGCTTGCTTAAAGTTTAGAGGGCTATGAGACTTAGATTTCCTCAGACCAATAGTCAGTTTTTCCCATCTTGTTTCAATTTTGGAAGATGAAAGCTTCCAAAACATATATGTTTTCTCTTTGAACTCATCATACACCTGCTTCCTGGTATCAAATATTTTCATTCTTTCTGTCTGATCATTGAATCCATACACAATAGTAAGCCAAGTTCTCATAATTGTTTTGGGATCTAAGCTTTTAGGTCACAGTGGAATAGGTTCATTCCTTTTAGCCTCTTCATAAGCCTCTAATTGTCTTCCATAATTAGTTTCATTGGCTGCCCAAGACATGAGTGACCTCAAATGAATATCACCAATGTAGAGAAGTGGATTCCACTCTATTTCAGAGGGAATTAGCAAACCATGCAAATAAAACTCACATAAAGAATTTTTCAGCCAACTAGGGGCTACTTGATATGCATCATAAAATTCCTTAGCTGTGTGAATGACAGGGTCTAAATTTCTTGAAATTCTCATCAATTGGAACCAAATAAATTTATCTTTAAGGCACATAGCATATACCCTAGGTGGTGGTCTACATTCCATAATTTTACTAGTTATCTTCACCATTTCATCCATTTTCTCTTTCATTTCTTGTTTTTGTCTGTCAATTTCCCTTTTCAATTTCTTCTTTTCTTCTTCCCAAAGACTTTGTTGAATATCAGTTCTAGCTAAATGGTAGAAACTCAAAGTTTGAAATGTAACAAGCCTCCATGTAGTCCTAAGATATTCCAAATATTCAATCAATAATGTCCTTTTATAAACAACCAATGCTTGAAAAGTTGCAGGGGGTAATGGGGTTTCATTGGACACTTCTAATTGTTCAGGCTGGTCTTCCTCTTGCTACAGGATGGACTCCTATTGCTGCTTAGGAGGAGATTGTGTTTCTTCTAAAAATTGCCTAGCTGCTTTAGCCAAGTCATCAAGACTTGGAATTCCCCTTTCATTACCACTACCATGTTGTGCTTCCTCAAGAATAACAGATGGACTTTGTGGAACATTCTGATGCAGAGTCTGGAGGCTCAACCTTAATCAACTTGGAAACCTGCCTTCAAGAAGTATCCATAAAGATTAAAATGACCAGATAAAGTAATTCAACCAGCCTTCCAAGTTCTACAATCATCAGAAGCACAATTTCCCAATTTCACTCCTAAACCCCAGTTTTAGTGCAAACCAAGTTTAGGCATTTTCACCAACATTTTCCAAAAAACCTAACAAACTCAAGGATGATTAAGATACCCTTTTGCAAGTTATAAAACATACAAGAAAACTAATATCAACTCTTTTGGACGAACTCAAAGATCCAATACTCCTGCCATGGAAAAGGCTAGTGGATTAGCCCACTTTTACAAAGAAAGTACACTTCAAACTCCACCAAACTTTATGAAACCTTGGGGTAGCAATTAAAATGGCCAAAAACTACTAAATCCACTACTAGTTTCCAGAAATCACTCTTCCAACATAGCACAGCCTAAAACCCTTGATTCTAGGCCTTCAAAAGGAGGGTTTATTGTAAATCATACCTCCAGACCTTTCCAGACCCTTCCACCTATTCAAACATGCATAATTATGCCTACACAAGCTTTAAACTTCATCACATAGGTTATTTCTTTCAGAAAACTCATAAACCATCATTTAGTTCCTCACTTTCACAAGGAAAATCACCCAAATTCAACCTAGGGCAACACCCAAAACCCACAAACACACTTCCTTTGACTTGAAAATAATTTGGAAACCTATTTTACAACAAATGGGGCCATTCCACTGAGTTACAATTGCTACAATAGGTGGAATGCCCTAAAAACTCATTTTAATACTCTCAAATCACCAATTTACACCAAAACAGGGCAGTTTCAGTAAAACGTCAATAAAACCCTCTAAACTTAATGAAAATTCACCAAACCACTTTCAAATAAAATCTGACGCTCTCCTCTTTCCAACCATAATAGGGTTGAGCCCGTACAGGTCATAAAAATGTCGTACCACATATTTTAGCAGCAAATTTACACACATAAATTTCCAAAAAGTAGCATTTTTTTCATTATAACTTAAAAAAAATAAAAATGATTCAACAACCATACCTCGACCATGAGAGGCTTATTTAACATCTAAACACCCTTACAAACATCCTCCAACTATAATTTTAATTAGTTGGACATTGGAAACCAACTTTTTACCAATTAGACCCCTAATTGCCTAGTTTTGCACTTTTAACAATTTGTTGACAATAAGTACATTTTTATACAACCTTTTGCATTTTTTGAACTAAATAACATCAAAAACCCCTAATTACATCATTAATAGTCTCAAAGACCTTATTTAACATAAAAATTACTCATACTATCACTAACTCCTAGACTAACCCTCATAGAATGCACTTTGCAATTACATGTTTTTAGGTGCTCCTGCACCATACTCCCCGGGTACAAAAAATTTATGCCCCATAAATTACTCCAAAGGTTTTCTCCAACTCTCTGCACAATCCCTTCAAACCTACTCCAAGTCACCTGCATGGAAATCTTCCTCCAAGGGACTTTATACCCTTCATACTTTGCTTTGACTTCACCTTGCCATGCTTGATCCTGCTCAAATGAATCTGCTTGCTGCCTTTTGTCTTCATTAACACCTGCAAACAAAAATTCAATACACAAACTAACAAAACCATGAATTAGTGTCTCTTTTTCATGCTCTTCCATGAGCCTTTTCCAATTATACATGTAGTTCTGCCCTTCAATTCTATTATTTGCAACATAATCTGCATTTTTCCCTTCCACTTTCATTTTAACCTTTGGTCTGACCACTGTCAGAAGGATGAACAAATTAGTGATTCCCTTCACTCTCAGCCCCTTATCCTTCCAATTCACACCTGCACTCAAATGAATTATGCTTAGATCCCTTGTCTCAATAGCATACAATAGCCTAATTGCTAAACTCAGCAACCAAGGACAACTGACTGTCCCAAACTCAGATTTTCCTCTCTTCTCCAACTCAGTTGGAGACCACACACACTGTCTTCTCTTAGCCATTCCTTGGCCTAGCACCTTCAACCTCTCAATCCTAGCCTCTATCCTTATTGCAACTCTCTGAAAAACCTTTGCCATATGTTCTTCACCTCTCATGGTGACCAACCTCTGCTCAACTCCTATAGACTTCTCAAACTCTTCCATAGTCTCCTTCACTGTTTTCTGCCAATCTTCATAGCTTACTGTCTTTTCCCTGACTTCCACAACCTGCTCATCACCTACTCTCAGGCCTTGTAACAGACCCTTGGCTTCTACCTCTGTGTTTCCAATGTCACAACTCATTGTTTTTGCAATGCTTGACTGTCTTTTATCTTCTCTCATCCTTAAAGGACACAAAACCATCCCAACCATGATCTTCTCATCACCTTCAAGCCTTTCAAGACTTCTTTCATTCCTCTCATCATTTTCCTTTTTAGTTACTTCCTCATTCTTCATTTTCTCAGTTTCCAAGACCTCTTTATCCTTAGGTCTGCCATCCTCACCTTCAACCTTTTGCTGCATCTCATGCTCTTTCCCAAACAATGGACAACACTCTTCTTCCCTTGTGGCTCCATTATGCCAAAGTTTCTTTTGTTCAAGTAACTCACCTTCATTCTCTTTGATCCCATCTTCTCTTCTTAGGACTGCTGTCCCAAGCACCTTCTTCTCACAATAACCTGTCTCAGTTTTATGTACCATTGTATTCTTCATGGGTGTCTGCCCTAGAACACCATTATCCTTTAATGAACAAACTTCTACCTGTCCTTTATCTTTGATACACCCTTCAAGCTTACCTTTCCCTCTCAAGGTCATTTCACTCTTTCTTCTTCCTTTCTCATCATCCTTTACACATTTCAACTTTGAATCTGTTGTTACCCCTGCTGTCTCAGCAATTCTTTCACAGGTGGTGACTACAACTCTTCCTTCATCACTTTTTCCATCCTTTCCTAGTGACTTCAGGGTCTTTTCACTTCTGACCTTCACTTTCTTTGTTTCCTTTTTGTCTTCAATTTGCTCTGTCTTATTCAATACTTCTTGATGCTGCTCTTCTTTCTCCATTGTATCTATGCTATGCCCTTTTTCCTCATCCTTGTCTTTGTCTACTTTATATCCTAAGAACTTTTGTCTTTCCTTCATTAGCACCCTTGTTTTCTTGTCTTGGCCATCTTCCACCAATGAAGTCATAACATAAATCCTCCCATCCTTTTTAATCTGGTAACTATTATCCCTGCCATAGTACACAACAAATCTTTCCCAACACCATGGTTTCCCAAACATTAGATGACAAGAGTGCAATGGTACAATATCACATAATATTTTATCCTTATATTCACCTATTTCAAATTCAACCCATGATTGTTCTTTAACCAAAAATGTGTTCTCACCATTCATCAATGAAACATAATAAGGTGAATCATGTGGGAACCTTTCTAAGTTCAATTTTTCAACCATTTCAAGAGCTACCAAGTTATCCAAACTACTTGAATCAACCATAACCTTGCATATCTTACCTTTGCACTTGCACCTAGTCTTGAAAATTGCATTCCTCATCTGTTTCTCCTTCTCATTGAAACCTCTGGTAGCCATGATGTCCTTTCTCCTTCAATCTTTAAGAGATCTACTTCCTTGCTCTGATACCACTCTGATGCAGAGTCTGGAGGCTCAACCTTAATCAACTTGGAAACCTGCCTTCAAGAAGTATCCAGAAAGATTAAAATGACCACATAAAGTAATTCAACCAGCCTTCCAAGTTCTACAATCATCAGAAGCACAATTTCCCAATTTCACTCCTAAACCCCAGTTTTAGTGCAAACCAAGTTTAGGCATTTTCACCAACATTTTCCAAAACACCTAACAAACTCAAGGATGATTAAGATACCCTTTTGCAAGTTATAAAACATACAGGAAAACCAATATCAACTCTTTTGGACGAACTCAAAGATCCAATACTCCTGCCATGGAAAAGGCTAGTGGATTAGCCCACTTTTACAAAGAAAGTACACTTCAAACTCCACCAAACTTTATGAAACCTTGGGGAAGCAATTAAAATGGCCAAAAACTACTAAATCCACCACTAGTTTCCAGAAATCACTCTTCCAACATAGCACAGCCTAAAACCCTTGATTTTAGGCCTTCAAAAGGAGGGTTTATTGTAAATCATACCTCTAGACCTTTCCAGACCCTGCCACCTATTCAAACACACATAATTATGCCTGAAAAAGCTTTAAACTTCATCACATAGGTTATTTCTTTCAGAAAACTCATAAACCATCATTTAGTTCCTCACTTTCACAAGGAAAATCACCCAAATTCAACCTAGGGCAACACCCAAAACCCACAAACACACTTCCTCTGACTTGCAAATAATTTGGAAACCTATTTTACAACAAATGGGGCCATTCCACTGAGTTACAATTGCTACAGTAGGTGGAATGCCCTAAAAACTCATTTTAATACTCTCAAATCACCAATTTACACCAAAACATGGCAGTTTCAGTAAAACGTCAATAAAACCCTCTAAACTTAATGAAAATTCACCAAAACACTTTCAAATGAAAGCTGACACTCTCCTCTTTCCAACCATAATAGGGTTGAGCCTGTACAGGTCGTAAAAATGTCGTACCACACGTTTTAGCAACAAATTTACACACATAAATTTCCAGAAAGTAGCATTTTTTTCATTATAACTTAAAAAAAAAAAATGATTCAACAACCATACCTCGACCATGATAGGATTATTTAACATCTAACCACCCTTACAAACATCCTCCAACTGTAATTTTAATTAGTTGGACATTGGAAACCAACTTTTTACCAATTAGACCCCTAATTGCCTAGTTTTGCACTTTTAACAATTTGTTGACAATAAGTACATTTTTATGCAACCTTTTGCATTTTTTGAACTAAATAACATCAAAAACCCCTAATTACATCATTAATAGTCTCAAAGACCTTATTTAACATAAAAAAATACTCATACTATCACTAACTCCTAGACTAACCCTCATAGAATGCACTTTGCAATTACATGTTTTTAGGTGCTCCTGCACCACATTCTCAGATACGTTATGAGAAACATCATGACTGAATTCTTTAGATTCATCAGGAATTACTATAATTTCAGGTTGAATGGAGGTTGAGGTAACTTTATGTTGTTTCCTTGATAAAACTCTTTTTTGAAATGTTTCTAAAGTAACAGTTGCAGGAGACACTTTCGTGACTTTCCTCTTTCTAACCTATCTAGAGGATTTAGACTCAATAGGAGAAGATGATAGTGAAACTACAGTGGCAACAAGCATTGCTACAGGAGAAACTGCTATAGGGGGAGATGCTATAGGAGTAGAACATTTTTGATTTTGAACATGAGGGTCAAATTTTGGGGTTTGTTTTGTCCTAGATGACTCTCCTACCTTCGTTTTCTCTTTTTCTTTTCTACCAATAGACCTGGTTTGTACTTGGGTAGAGGGCTCTGGTGTGGAGGCTGCAGGACTAAGTGCTGCAGGAGTAGATGATTCTTTCTCTGCTTCCCTACTTGTAGATTCTACTCTTTGTTTCTTTTTCTTGTGTTGTGCAGGGAGTGCTCTAGGAGGCTCTGGAGGTTTCAGACCCTTCCGGGCAACAAATTCTTTCCAAGAAAGGGGTGATACATCCCTTAGGGAATGCTCGATCAAAAATTTAATGAGGGCATGATGGGCGATAGAGTTGTCCCTACCCCTCTGGATTTCATGGGCACATTGTTTCAAAAGGTTTAACAAAAAAGTTGGAACATTGACAGCTAAACCGTGCCTCATATGACTCAATAGTTTAAAATGATAGGAATGCAAATAGGAAAAATGTCCCTCACAAGTCAAGTACCTGATTATGAAGGTGGCATATTCCAAGTATGGATGAGGTAGTGACACCCATTTGCATCCTTGTTTGGAAACCTCCAAGGGTCTATCTATTATTATTGTGAATTATGCCCTAGCAGAGATATCTGAAGAAAAAATTTCTCCTATCGTCGAAAGCCTGGTTACTTCTGCAATCCACTTTTCTATAATGGCTACTATCAAACCCCACACTATAGCTTCTCCCTCTGAAAGAGTTCTCAAAAACTCACTTGCAGCTTCCTCATTATAGGAATCTAACCTTAGAAAATAATTCAACCAACTAAAATTGCTAAATGCCTGAACCGCTTGAGGATTTTGTGTCAAGAGTTCATGAGCTACAAGCTCATGTCTTACTAACTGGCCACCCATATTCACAAATTATCCCAGCTGAGATTCCTAAAACTCAAACTTCTTTTGAAAATTCAAAAAAAAAAATTTGCCCTTCCGTCACTTTTCTTTACTTTTCCAAGAATGACACAAAAGATAATTGCTTGAAATGATTGTTAAAAACTACTCAAATCAAGCATTTAATTGTTGTTTAGGATGAAAGCATGCAGTCGTACTTGGTAAGTACAAGAAAATAAAATTAGTTGTGATAGTGGCATAAGAAAAAGTTAAAATGGATTATCCCCGCCCCCTACTAAAAATTTGGCATGTTTCCACACATGTGCGAAAGGATAGGTGAATAATAGACAATAATGACTAATATGTACATAGAAATTAATGAATAAATGAAATAAATAAATGGTGTGACAATAAAATATATCACGTACCTTGTAATAAGTGCTCGTACATGTTGAGAAAAATCACAGCTTAGCATGAAATGATGGCTGGAATTGAAACCATAAATGAGGGTGATACGATAGGATGGATGACATAGAAGAAGAGGGAACAAATGATGGTGATAGATGAAAAATGAAGAAAGTGGCTTCCTTAAAAAGGAAACCTTTATTATGGGAATGCAACATAGAATTTTAAAGAGACGTTGTAGGAGAAAGGACAAAGCCTTTTGCTGCAGGAAGATCAGTGGCCACATCTGAAACAAACTACTGCATAAATTCTTCTTTGGATGTTGGCTTATGATAAAGATGGTGTCCATTAACTAGTAACTTGAATCAGACAGGATCTATTGTAGCTAACTGAACTGAACCACTATCAAACACATTTTCTATTTCATAAGGACCAAGCCATCTTGTAGTGAGTTTACCTTGATTTTCCTTGTACCTAGAGTCATAGAGTAGTGCCCAATCACCGACAAAGAATTGCTTAGTTCTGATATGGTGGTCATGCCATTTTTTCTTTGGTGTTGGATAGCTTTAGTATGTTGCAGTACAACTTTCCTTATCTCATCCAATGCATTCAGCTATAGGAGGCGTTCCTTTTGGGCTTCTAAAATATCAATGTTAAGCTGAAGAGTAGTCCTTAAGGTCTTATGCTCAAACTATATTGGAAACATGACAGTTTTTCCATAGAGTAACTCAAAAGGAGTGAACCTTGTAGTTGTTTTCCATGTTGTCCTATAGGCCCATATTACTTTAGGAAGGTGACTACTCCAATCCTTCTTGTGTAATTGTACTGTCTTAGTAAGGATTTCCTCAATTTCTCTGTTGGTAACCTCTGCCTGACCATTAGCTTGAGGGTGATAGGGGCTAGAATTTCTATGCCTGATCTTGTAATCATTCATCAATACAGTGATTAAGTTTGATGTAAACTGAGCTCCTTGATCAGTAACAAGTTCCCTGGGGACTCCAAACCGAGTAAAAATCTACTCATATAGGAACTCAACAACTTTATTGTCATGTGCATGTGTCATTGCTTTTACTTCTACCCACTTGGTTACATAATCAATGCAAACAAAAATGTATGATTTCATATTGGATGGAGGATCAATGGGCCCAAAAAAATCCATGCCCCACTTGTCAAAGGGACTGACTACCACTTGAGGATATAGGGGCATTTCATCAGACCTTGTTGGTCTCCCCATGTGTTGACATCTGTCACATTTTCTAGTGTAGGCTGCAACATCTTTATGGAGTGTAGGCCAATAGTATCTTGTAGCAAGCACTTTCATAGATATTCTCTTGGCTGCAAAGTGCCCACCACATGGCTCATCATGACAGGCATGCAAAATGTCATAGGTCTCATCTTCCCTAACACACCTTCTCATGACTTGGTCAGGTCCTGTGTAAAATAAACAATCTGCAATCCATTAAAAGTTAAAACTTTTCTCTATCAACAATTGCCTTTCCTTTGGTGAGAAGTGGGATGAGATCTTGTTGGCTGCTAAATAATTTGCAATATCTATATACCATGGAGTTTGAGCAGAAATAGAAAACAGATGTTCATTGGGAAAGCTATCATCAATTACCTTAGGGGTGGCAGGTGTAATTGTTTGAAGTCTTGACAAGAAATCAACCACCACATTAGCCTGACCTGGCTTATCAATAACTGTGATAGCAAATTCTTGCAACAATAGGATCCATCTTGCTAATCTTTCAGATAGGGCAGGCTTATTCATGAGGTACCTTATTGTTGCATGATCTGTATGGACAAATATTTGGTAACCAATGACATAATGTTGAAACTTGTTCAGGGCATACACAACTGCTAGCAATTCTTTCTCTGTGACAATATAGTTTAATTCAAGGCCTTGAAGGTTTTTTCTAATGAAATATATGGCATGTTCTATGGAATTCTCTTTCTGCCCTAAAACTGCCCCTATGGCATAATCAGAAGCATCTGTGTGTATATGAAAGGGAAAACTCCACTTCAGTCCTTGAATAACATGTGCCTGAGTAAGTAAGTTCTTAAGCTGTAGGAAAGATTTGTCATAGGCCTCAGTCCAGTTAAATTCAGAATCTTTAGTCAATAAGGCATACAATGGACTAGCTATTTTGCTAAATCTTTGATAAATCTTCTATAATATCCAGCATGTCCTAGGAAGATTCTAACATCCTTTTGTTTCATAGGTGTTTGCAAAGTTAGAATGACTTCTATTTTTGCAGGATCAACTTGAATTCCTACTTGAGAGATATGATGGCCTAAAACAATTCCCTCTTGCATCATCATAAAGCACTTCTTACTATTAAAAGACAAATTTTGCTCCTTACATCTTTTCAACACTTTCTCCAAGTTTGCTAATGCTTCTTCATAAGTAACTCCGTAAGTGGTGAAGTCATCCATGTAGATCTCTATAGAATCATGAGAAATGTCAGCAAAATATTGATCACTTCCCTTTGAAATGTTGCAGGTGCATTACATAGTCCAAAAGGTAAAACAGAGTAGGAAAAAGTTCCCCATGGACTAGAAAAAGTTGTTTTGTCTTGATCCTCAGGGGCAATTCTAATTTGATTATGCCCACTATATCCATCCAAAAAGGAGAAATACTTTTTACCAGACAATGAGTCTAGCACTTGGTCAAAAAATGCTAGTGGAAAGTGATCCTTTTTAGTTGTTGTGTTCAGCTCCCTATAGTCTACACAAACACTCCATTTTCCATGTTTTTTAGGAATAATCACCAATGGAGATACCCATTGACTGTCTGAAATGGGGTAGATAAAACCAATATCAAGCAATTTTTGGAGCTCTTTTTTAACTATTTCCTTGAGTGTTGGGTTTATCCTTCTTTGAGGCTGCCTAGCAGGTGAACAGTCTTCCTTAATGTAGATCCTATGAGTACAGAGTTGAGGATGTATTCCCTTCATATCCCCATAGTCCCATGCAAAAGCTTTGTGTTGATCTTGCAACATTGTGACTAGGGAAGTTTGTTGAGATTGAGGCAGGTTATTATTGATGTTCAGACAATGGCTTGGAGACACTTCTACTTGCTTGGTAAGATCATTCATGGAGGCTACTGATAAAGGTGGTGTCTGCATTTCATGTGGAAGCAAATTGTGATAAACTATAGAAAATTTAGGTGGTAGGCTCTCAGGATTCAGTTGCTGCAAGAAACACTACTGAAGACAACTCTCTGGAACAAATGGGCTACTCAGATAAGAGTTGGAATGCAAAATGTGTAAAAGTATGCCATCCTCACTCTGAAGCTAGGAAAAAAAATTAGTTTGCAACATCATTAGCTGAGCCAATGAATTGAATTCTTTAGTTTCCTCTCCTAAATTTTGCCAAATTGGTTGAGACAAGTCTGGCTGAGGCTGGGTAGGTGGGTATAAATCCAATTTCTTTCTTGACTAACCATCAGAAATTGTCATGTCTCCTAAATGGAATCCTATAAAAACATCACTTTTGGGTAACCATGGTCTACCTAGGATGATAGGATATCCTCCCAAAGTTACCTTAGTGGACAATATGGTGAAATCTGCCAAGTATTCCCAAGACTCAAGGATGACAATGCCATCTTCTACCACTCTATCAGGTGCTACTATGGAACTATCAACAAGCTACAGGACGGTAGGTGTAGACCAAATGTTTGGGATTTTCAAACACTCCATAGTATACTTGGTCATTATATTGGTGGTTGCACCAAGGTCAATCAAAACATTCTTTACTATCTGACCATTAATATTTATTTTTACCACAGGACTCCTAGGGTCAGTATATTTTGGAATGACTACCTTCCCTAACATAATATCTGCCAACTGTCCTAGAACATGGATAGTTTGGGGATCTTTTTTCTTTCTTCCTGGTTTCTTTAAACAGGCTTTCTTAATGGATTTTCCATAAATTGGGACATCTTTAATCGCTTGAAAAAGGGGAATTTGAATGCATACATTCTTTAGCTGATCCAAAATATCAAAGGTAGGCTCTTCCATAGACTTGGATGTAGTAATTTTTAATCTCTGAGGAAAAGGTGGTTTGGCCTGATACTGCAGGACAAGCTCGTTAGAGATAGTATCTAAGATAGGTATATGTTCTGCAAGATCTATAGGTTGTTCAGAGGTAGAGTCCAGAATCTCTATAATTATAGGTGGTTGTGGAGTAGGGAGAGTGGTTCCAGACCTGAGATGGATATCATTAATATTCAGGGCATAAGCTGGATACTGATTGGCTTCTACAAAATACATAGGTTGTTGTTGCTGCTGCTTATTATTAGGATTTGACAATGGTTGAGCAGGCATAGTTATTTGTTTTGGAGGGTCAGTATTTGATGCAGGTGCTGCAGGAGGTGGCATGAGTGCCAGAGGTTGTGGCTGTTGTGGCTGCAAGGATCTAGGGGATTGGTTTTGCTATTGTTGAGAACCTCTCCATTGAAGATTTTGTTGTCAATTACCTTGGGGTGGAGTTCATTATCCTTGTGGCTGTTGCCAACCTCCTTGAGGGGATTTCCATTGAGGACTCTGATAGTTAGACCAGTGTGGTTGAGAAGTACTCCAAGGTGGTGATGGGCCATATGTAGGTTGCCATTGGTTATTGTAATTAGAATAAGGATTACCAAAAGTCAAAGGGTCTTGAGGCATACCTTGTCTTTGAGCCCATGGTCGCCTTTGTGCAATGAAGAATACTTGGTCATCATCACCCTCTACTATCTTAAAATCAATAGGTAATTTCTTAGCCTCTAGATTAGCCACTATCTTACATCTGCAGTCATTTTTCTTCTATCAGCAATGTGGATAGAACTCAGCCAAGATTGCCTTAGCTTCCTCATGTTTCTTCCAAGCTTGCATAGTGTCCAACTGTGTAGTCATATTTTTTATGATATCTTGCTTGAAATCAAATAACAAATGTGTGATCTCCATCCGTGAGACTTCATTATTAGAATACTTTCCCACTATGGCTTGATGACCTCTACCCTTCTTAAGAATTGCTCGAGAGTAGTTGCAACATATTTTCTTAATATCATCCCAAGGAATTTGGGTTATATCTCCTCCTTCCATCAGATCTAGGGTGTCTATATAGGTGTCACTGATTCCTCTTAGAAAAAATATTTTATGAGATTCTTCATTGAGAGTATGGTTTGAATTCTTTTTCAAGGAAAACAAGAATCTTGAGATATAGTCTTCCAGGCTTTCATCCTCCTTTTGTTGAATTATGAATACATCATCACCCTTACTACTACTCTTACAATATTCCTTGTATTTCTCAAGAATTTTTTTTTGCATAGCTGCCCAACTATCAACAACACCCCTTCCCAAACTCATGAACCATCTAAGAGCTCCTTCTTTCAAAGTAGCAGGAAACAACTTCAGCTTGTGAGCATCTGAAGTATAATCATAGCTGTGACAGATGATGTCAAACTCAAACAAGAAAGTTTTTGGGTCCTCTGTAACTAGTCCATAGAACTTGGGAAGTAATGAAGAAGGAATATTTTTAAGGTTATCATTATATTGCTGAGCAATGATGGGGAATTCAAAAGCAGGAGGTTGATTAGGTGGATTACGTGCCATAGTTGCTTGATGGAGTATCAAAGCAAATGGATTTTCTTGAGTTTTTTCATCATCTAGGGAAAATGGAAATTTAGCAAGCAGGTTTTCAGCAAATGGATTGGTATCTTGGTCTCCTCCTTCCTTAAATAAATTATAGGCTGGTTCAAAATTGTTATCAATGAATGGAAAGTTAGGGAGGAATCTTCCTAGAGCGTCTCTTCTTCTATGCATGTAATAGAATTAACCATAATTTGAAAGAATTTGAAATTCTTGAATAAACACTCTAAACTATTGCTAACAATTACTATGATAAGTTCTCAACTTGACACCATCCTCGACAACGGTGCCAAAAATGGTCGATTCCACAATAGGATATAAAAGTCATGGAAAATCCTAACCTGGGAATTGGACATTCCAGCAAGTGACTCACATCTTCTTATGGTCATTCATTTACATTGTCAAACCAAGGAACATATACTTGAAATGGAGCAGCACTGTATGTGCACTAAGAACCAGTTTCAGTCACAATTTACTAAAAATAAATTCTTGGAAGGAATTCTACTTATGCTATAGGAATGTAATGTAAAGTCTTCTTAACTTAAGCATAACTTAATCAAAGCAGACATCATGACAACTATTACTAGGGAAAAAACTATGAACTGGCCTTATGTTGCAGGAACAAACACAAGGATGGATTCCCAATGCTGCAGGAATAATATAAGACTGAGTTTGCACTAAAACCTTCAAGAATGAAATCTAACTTATAATCAATAGAAAATAGATAACTAACTACAGATACTCACTAAGTGGCCACCCTTAGCAAACATCAACTAGTTTATACAAGAATTAAACTCAAAACTTCATTAGCTTTTATTCATAAACTTGGAATCATATACATTGATTGTTCAGCTTGTAAGAAAACTAACACAAAACACTGTTTCTCATTATAATACTAACTTTAAAACACTTTGTTGCTCACTCACATAGGAGGAACACTTATTTATATTAGAAAAGCAACTAACTACCTAACTCTAACAGAGAAAGATGTGGACATAAATGTATCCTGAAACCGAGGAACAAACTTCTCATAAATGAAGGCATATCTATTCAACACGATTAAGAAAGAATTTAGTATTCCACTCTTCCTAGATTAATGATCATTTATATTTCCTCCCAACGAACCGGTCAGAGAGTCTTTGCTAGAACAACTTCTTCGATGCTATGCTAGAAATGGACTTTACTGCAGGGCCGAGATTTGCTGCGCTTTGAATCATTCATGCTTCCTTCAACAAACTGCAATGCACATGGCAATAGAAGTGAAAGAAGCACGCGTGGAAAATAATACAATACACATTCATTAATCACATATTAAATCCAATTCATTATCCAAAAACCACATGCATTATATTAGTCATTTGGGAGGTCAAACAGGGCAATTAATATAGACACATAGAGATGTTAAATTGCAGGAATATAGGAATGTGTTGCTATAGGATACTACCCGATTTTAGATAAAAAAACTTTAATCAAAGAGTTAAAACAACCATCAACAATAAGATTAAGGGTATTAAAAATACATCATAATATTCAAGTTATGAGCATATTTCAAGCTCATCAACACCCACGCTCACAGTTCAAGAATGAGATCTACCAGAACAAGACTATACAAAACTTTCTTGTCACCCAAGAGGAACTAACTCATGATATTTACCTCTCTAAAGCAGTAACTCTTGGGAAATGTGTTGGATCTCTTTGAAGAAATCCACTATACCTATAGATGGTTCCATCTTCTATATCCTCTCGGCAATGGCCTCAGCCTACTCTATCCAGTGGCTAAAGGCATCCCTCTCTGAAGTAAGTATGATCATCTATGCCTGTAACTGCTATATTTGCTACCTATTTGTCCCTCTATCAATCGTCAAAATATCAATATGTGCCTAACACTGCCCTAACTCATCCTAAAGGGACACAATCTATGATTGAGCCTACACTATCTCACTCTAAAATTACTAAACCTCTACCAACAAAGCTGCTATCTGTGACGTCTACTGATGTGAGGGTATCCCAATCTGAATCTTGGGAAGCACTGCCTGAGCTATGATAATGCTCCTCTTATGCCTCAGAATTGCAAAATCCAATGGATGAATATCATCTGCATCATCATCACTCTCCCCACAACCCGCTACACCACCATCACTCTCCCCACTACCATCTACACCACAATCACCTCTACAACCACCCTCTACACCACCATCATCACCTCTTCAAACACCCTCCCCACCATCATCACCACCCTCGTCATCTCCTCCCTCTCCATCAACTAGCGGTAATGGCTCCTCTGGATGAGTAAATCTAGGAAAGGGATGAGTGTGTAAGAACTCTAAATAATGCTCAGTCATCCTGGCATCTATAATATACAGAACATAATCTCATAAACCTAGGATCAAAGTATAGTACTCTGTACAAGCTACCTCATATGATACACAAGGGCCCCACCCTAAAACATCTTGTTGTCTCAGTGCATTATGGGAAACTCCCAGGTGTATCCCCTGAACACATCCAAACTATTGACATACTTGTAGATATAGGTATCAATCAAGCATAACATGTGTCTTCCCAATCAGATAGTGGGAAACAACATATAAGGCATCTCCAGTTGATCCTTTGGCCACTACTCACAATCCAAGTACTACCACCATGTGACAGTCTCCAAATCATCCAAAACACACCTCCAATAGGAAACCTTGCCCAAATTATGCCAGACATGTGGACCACTATAGCTAAAAACATATAGTCTCTCTAGTGGTTGATATCTCTCTCCCATGGGCCGAGTGTCAACTATATACTCCCATGCCTAGGTTTGTAGTAATGTGATGCCACATGATAGACTCATCACCCCATAATAAATGACCTCATGAAAATATTGGTATAAGTAGGCTAACATACATGAGCCCTAGGCATACCTCATACCATCAAGTGTCATCTATGATAGCACACGACCCAACCTACTGAAAATCCCTTTGACCTATGATCAGGACAAAGGAATCCACCAATGAATATGGAAAACACACATGACAAAGGATCATATCTGCTAATCATCTTGGTCCAAGGGATCCATCATCCCATAACATGATCATCTCAGCATAATCTCTGCAATGAAGTTGTCCCACCCTGCTCTATCTTATCGCACACTACTATCTCTCCCATCACCGAGATCCACAGAATACAAGAGACATCCTTTGGAGTCACGGTCATCTCTCCAATTGGTAAATGGAACGTGTTATGATCACTGTGCCATCTCTCTACCAATGTTGTTAGTAAGCCTTTGTTGATTCTATATTGTGGAATATCTAACAAGGAAATCAACCCACAATGGGAGATAATCTCTAAGTCAGTTGAGGACAACCAACAGACCATGTTCCAGGTCTTCAAGAATTGCTCCTGAGACTGGAGTACATCTCCATCTCCCTAATCATGAACACAAATCAGTCAATCAATGTCATGCTCAATCAAGATTATCAATCAATCAAGCTAATGTGTAGTCATTCAAATCAAATCAATCAAAACAATCATATCAATCAATCAACCCATTGTTCCTCACCTATCATCAGGATGATCTGCTATCAATCAACCCATCATTCCTTGCCTATCATGAGGATGATCTTCTATCAATCAACCTATCGCTCCTCACCTATCAAGAAGATGATCTGCTATCAATCCTACCATCGTTCCTCACCTATCATTGTTGGGAAAATTTTGTCATCTCAGAGAAACCTCCAAGAATAGTAGTGCCTTCAGTAACTTTAACTTCAAATAGATTGCCTCAAAAACATGTACAACTATGTCACAAAGTGGAATCAGACACAATTCATTTCCCACATTAATATTTCTGAGAGAAGCATATGTAAATTCAGTTTCAACAACTTGCATAGACAGATTCAACAAACAAAACCATTAAACATGAAAGATAGTACAAAAGATTAGAACACATAGATTTATGTGGGGAAAACCTTTTTGGTAAAAACCCCACACTCCAAAAGATTCAAGCCATTGTATTATTTAGAAACAAATAGAGTTACAATACAATCTCAGGATCATAGCCTTTTTCACAAAGATTACTCTTTGTTTCATTTTGGAGACAAACTAGCAACAACCTTGTTCTATTTCCCTCTCTCCTTTTTACATTTCACTGATCAACCTCTCAGTCCATACAACCCTCGCACTATTACAATACTCTCACATAGTATACAATACAAATTAACATGAGAGATCAACCAAGACACTTAATCTGGAGAGATTTCAACAGCATAATCCTGCCTCAATCTTCCTCTCACAACGAGAGACATATCACTGGGCTACACAACCACATGACTCGACCACCAACCTCTCGGCCTCTTTGTCACATAGCCACTCAGCCTTCACCTCCTATGAGATTCATATCTCTCTTCTCGTACAACAAAATGTCCAATGTATATACATTCATCTTTAGCAAATAGGAAACAATTCATCTTCTATAGATCAGTTCGTATTCCAACAATTAGACCAATTGTTAACCTCTTTAACTTCTCCAACTACCACACCCCTTTAGGGTTACCTGTTCACCTCAAGCCACATGCTATCATCCAAAATTCAAACCTGGCCATTAGACAAGAGGTCGAACAAATCTCCTTCGTTGAAGTTAGGGTTCTCCAAGAGTCACCGAGTCATCCATCGAGCTCATAGGCCCACATGCCATCTATCCTCCACATCATCACCACCTGTCGGCCTTTGAAATGATTCACCATCCTATCGAGTCCCACAACCATTGGTAGTTGGAAACCAACCATTGCTTTCCAACTGTCAACACTCTTTCATATTCTGCTTGCCATGGTGAGGGGTCTGCCAAGACACGCGTCCACTGCTTGTGCAATTCTACAAGATCAAAAGGGAATCTACAATATTCTCAACAAGTCTCCTGGAAAAGACTTAAATATTAACTCCAAGTGGTCCCCACATCCGTTGGCATCCAAGTCGCTATATTGCTAGAGAACCAAACTTCAGAACCTCATGTTGGAGGTTACGAAGTTCCCAGAACTCACGACTTTCCAAAAAAGGGATCGGTTTGTCGCTCAAAACCTAAACTTACAAACCCCAAGGTAGAGGTTATGAAGTTCCCAAAACCCGCGATGAGCCAACAACAAAATAAGTAGCCTTCCTTCCACAGTCGCTAAGTTGGGAGGTTATGAAACTTTGGAACCTCACAACTTTAGTTAGGTAAACTTGAAAATCAGCAACTTAACTCAGGCCGATGAAGGAGAATAGAATTGCTCCAAGAATCAATCAAGCCAATAAATTTGAGTCATAATTCTCAACAATCATGAGGATGATCTGCTATCAATCAAACCATCATTCCTCGCCTATCATGAGGAAAAATTGCTATCAATCCTACCATTGTTCCTCACCTATCATGAGGATGATATGCTATCAATCCTATTATCATTCCTCGCCTATCATGAGGTTGATACAACACTAGTTCTATCATTTGATTCTCACCTATTATGAGATCAAATCATCACATAAAACATCAATCAAACACTACACATACCATAATCTGATTGAAATCAATCCAAAACATGAAAAACCAATGACTCCTAGGCTTCAAGGACATCTTGCAAACATCACCTTAAGGGATTTCCACAATCACACTCTATAAAATGGGTCAAACGACAAGCTAAACCACCTCAAATCAACAAGGATGAAAACTTTCCAAGGCAACAAGAGGTGCCATTTGGGACCCCAAAGGTGCCAAAACAGAGTTTGCAACTAAAAACAAGGTTTTCAAGGCTTACAAGAGGCACCATTTGGGACTCCAAAGGTGCCAAAATAGGGTTTGCAACTAAAAACAAGGTTTTCAAGGCTTACAAGAGGCGCCATTTGGGACCCCAAAGGCACCAAAATAGTGTTTGGCATCTCAAAACATGGATTTCACCCTTACAAGAGGTGCCATTTTGGACCCCAAAGGCACCAAAATAGTGTTGGAGGCCAAAAAATAGAATTTCAAGCTTGCAAGAGGAACCATTTGGGACCCCAAAGGTGCCAAAACTCTAAAAACACCCAAAAACAAGCATTTTAAACCTTGCAAGAGGTGCCATTTGGGACCCCAAAGGCACCAAAACTCTTAAAACACATAAAAACTTGATTTTGAAGCTTCCAAGAGGCACCATTTGGGACCCCAAAGGCACCAAAACTCTTAAACATGCTCAAAAACACTCAAAAATGACAAAAACATCACTCGAAAGTGCATAAGTGACATCCCATAAGCTACAACATCTATCTATGACATTCAAAATGCTTCTAAAAGGAAAGAACATGACTAAGAAAGAGGTTTCTTGTAAAGCATACTATAGGTTCAGAGGCAGTAGGCTAATTAGGTTTGCAAAGATGCTTTAAATGATGCTTGTGGTATGGGATCACCATCTTCCTCTAAGTTTTCCAATCTTCAACTTCTCCAAACTCAAAATGTAAAAAATGAATCCTATTTTACCATTTTCACCTTTTAAGGGTAAAATGGAGGGAATTATGGTGGGATTTATTTCCCATTTTTACCAAAAAGGAGGGGTAATTAATCAACACTATTCAAAGAAAGAGCTTGCAATGAACTTTTGAGAGATAAATCATCTCCACTATCAAAATCTCACTGAATCAATGTTAGATGATCATCATAATCATCACAACACCATCACCTCATTCCAACATTTCATTTTAACATCCCCATATTCACAGATTTATCTCTTGAGGGGGCATATATCCATCAATACTTGAAATTCAAAAGTTTGGGGCATGGTCTGGGGCATCAAAATCTTGCATTGTTTGGGGCATCAAAATATTTTCTGAGCATTGACATCAAAATTTTCTTTGAAGCAATGTTGAAACACATTGCTTCAAAGAGGGGAAAAATGTATACACATAAAAACGATCATCACATTCAGTTAATTAAATACAACCAATTTGATTAATGCTTCAACTACATAAAAACAAGGTCTTACTTTATTTATATTGTTCACTTTCCTTTTATTCTTCTAATTCACATTCTTCTAAATAATTAAATAAACAAAATACACTAAACATGTTTATTTAATTAACCTTCCTTAATCTTGATTAAGAATTAGAGCACATTTCTACAACTTTTTGTGTGCCACCTCATAAAGGTCACATGAAAATAAATAAGCCTAATTATTAATTATAATTATCCTCACACACACTTCCACCAATGAGAAAAAGTACATGGCTTTATTCTCCCACACTTCCAACAAATTTGGAGCACATGGGTCTTTGTTTCACACACTTGGGAATCCCATACATTTGGCATGTTTCCAATTGGTCAAGGGATTCTCTCCACACACATGGCATGTTGTCCCTGGTCAAGGGGACAACATCCTGATTCCTTTCATCTCCACCATCTATTATTTCTCCTTCAAAGCTAGACCATTGATGGGTGCCACCTCACAAAATGCTTGAGTAACCCTATAAATACACCCTCTTGCCTTAGCATTTATCATCCACCTTTTGAGTAATGTTATAATGCTATTTTGAGATATAAATTGGAATAGTGTTATAATGCCATTTTTCATCCACACTTTGAGTATTGTTACCATGAAGGTCTTTCGAAGGAGCTTGGAGCTTTCATGGAGTCTTATACTTAGTTTTCATATCATTTGTTCCTTTGCATTCTCATCTTAGATTAATTAGTTGCTTCATAGTTACATTTTATCATGCTCATTGCATCAGAGTTACATTTTCGATTAGTTTGTTTTATGTTTACATTTGAGCATATGCATAATCATGGATAGTTCACTATAGTTTCATATCATCTCACTCATCTCCACTTGTTCATCTATCATCAACATCATCCTTAGTTTATTGTTGCATCGATTATCGTTTCCATCATTTTGTTCCATTTAGAAGCATACCACTAATCATTCCAGCACACATATGCACATAGAAATCATCTTAGCTTGCATATTAAGCATCAAATCTTATTTTCTAGGTAGTCATTTTAACAACCTTTGTGCCAATAAAAATCTGAGGGCTAAACGGTTTAATAAATCCCTAGAAATAGAGGACAATGATACGTATTTGAAAGGTTTGATTGTATTACGAATAGAGTAGTTTTACTTGCTTCAAACTTTTAATGTAAACCATCTCATTAAGGTTTATTTTGACATTAGAATCCTATCCACATTCAACACATGCACAATTTCCATGTAAATTAAAGGAATATGAAGAAAATTTAACATAAATAATATTATGCTTCACTCCATTTTATTCAATAATACATTAAATATATAGTATTTTTCCTATATTATATTATAGGAGGGTTTTTATACCTCTTGTAATGAATCCCTTTACACCAAATATTTTTTCTAACAACTCATAGTATAATACCAACCAATTACAATATAATTATTTGCATATGATAAAACATAACAAACACACTAATGAGTAGTAATAAACTTAAAAAAATAAACAAATAATTATTATACACATTCAAATATAGACTAACAAACCTAATGAATAAATATTCCTAACACCCCCCATATTACATCATTCTCCAAATGTGGATAGGTGGACTAACAATAATTGATGACCTCTTTTAGTAGCTCATCAAAAACATAAAGAGTAGGGATATACACATCTACTTGTGACAAGAAATAAAGGAACTAGCCTCACAAGATTCTTCAGTAGGACTAACCTTATTGGTATTTATCCAAGGATAGGGAAAAAAACATCTATCCATGGAACTAATCATAGGGACTAACATGCCTATATAAGAGAATACTACAAGTTTGGATAAGAAAAAAAACATTTATCCAATATCAAATTTATGAATAGGGACATACAAATTTTCTCACAATAATTATGATTGGATACACACTTCTAATCATAATCATCAACTTTCATGATTGGTGACAAAAAAATCCAATCACTCACCAAACATTTGTAATTGGGGACACATAGATCCAATCACTATCACTAAAAAAAAAAATGATTGGGGACATACACATCCAATAAAAACATAAAGAATTGATAACTAAGCTCTTGTTGTCATCTATGTAGTCATTGTTATAGATCACTACCACCTTGGTCACAAATGATATGATATTGTTACCACTTCCACCTAGAAATTGATATTAGCTTTAGTAGTTTTGGCACAAGTAATTTTGTCTCTAAAACAATTTTGTAGCCTAGTTTTTGGTGACTTATGAGAAGTCATTGAATGTCCTCCAACTTCTTGTGCCTTCATCGTCCAATTATTTTTCTAATTAATTAGAAAATATTTCATTTAAAATCAATTTGTAGAATTCCCCCCCCACAAGATGGATGTCACATACAAGGGATAGTGTGTCCAATTACAATTGAGGATTTTTTTTTATATAAATTTTTGACAATTTTGCATTTTAACATGATAATGGACCCTATTCTAAATAAAATAATATAGCTTGAATAAGACAAAAAAAATATCTCCTTACAAACTAACAATAATTGGATAATAAATAACAACCTAATATTATGAAAGTATTATAACTTAAGTACAATATAACATCTTTTATCCCTTTCATAGTCCAGACCTAGAGGTGGATTTTGAAAATTTATAAGTAAAACCTTCTTTGGAGGGTACTTGGAAAATGGATCATGGCCATTGGAAATCTCCAAAAAATTTATTTCAAATGACCACATATCATCTTTGAAATCATAACCAGGTATTTTTTCTATGATAATAGGTGTTAGGAAATAATGCGTCAATACCAAGTTCATTTAATTCATTTCCTACATAATCCCATGAGAGAAAATCATGCATAGAAGCTTATAGATTAACAATAATGCATAGAAAAAATATACAAGCTACAAGATAACACAAGATATACCATGGGAAAACCCTCAAGAGGGAAAAACCCAACCTCCAAAAGCATCTATGCTCCATCTATTATTCAGAAAATAAACATTACATGTACTTACAAATTTATAATGAATACTTCTGAAACATCAAGCCTCTCCAATGCATCCTCCATGTTTCCAAGTATGAATCCACACATCCCATTCCATTCTTCACATATGTACTCCTTAGAAAGACTTAATAATAATAGGCTTCTCACCTAAACAAAATTAACCACTAAACATGTGTTAAATTTTATAGAAACAAGCTCACACAAATACAACCATGTGGTATTATAAAACCATGTGCCACAAAACCATGTCAACACAAAACCATTGACCCCTAATTTAATATTGGGTACTAATTTTTCACATTATTAATTATTTCTAAAGATATTAAATCAATATCGTATGTATCCCACATATAAAAGAATAACTCAATATTACAATATAACATTACAAGTGGCCCAAAATAATTACCTAGTGTGGCTAAACACACCTCCTAGGTGCACCATAGCTAAATAATTATTTAATTACAAAATTATAATAAATCAATTATGCAATGGTGTACACCACCAAATCCTAACATTCTCCCACTTGTTGTATATATTGCATATAGTTCAATAAATGAAATACATCATCATAGCCATGTATGAAACCACATGAATATCTAGCATGATTTCATGATCCATCAAGATACCTACAATAAAATCACAGTGACCACCATCTCAAGAAATAACTCCTCTCATCCTCTAACATGCCACCTATGGAAGAAACAAAACAAGCCAAGGTGAAGATGCACCAATCCAAGGAAACAAGAATTAGATCCAAGTGATAAAAAATGATCCAAGCTATTATCAAAGGTAAAAAATCACATGATAAAAAATAACATCCACAACACATGCTAATGCTTCCAACCATTCATACATCATAGGTATCAACAACATCAATAAACTCATGCCAACATATGTCCAATCCTTAAATCGCAATCACAAGATCCCTATATTAAACCTATCAATGAAGAACATACATATCCAAGAACTCCTATTGCATGGGTAATGTCAAATTTGAAAATATATCAAGGCATATCAGGTATACTAATCAACACTCAAACCAAGGTGTGGTAAATTATCAAAAAAATGCAGTACCAAAAATAATCATAATGATCCATGCATGCAACACACATAGTTGCATACTCTCTCACAACATGTCACCACAATCCTCCCAAATCAAAAGAACATGAAACTTCAAGAAGGAACTATAGAATGAAGAGATAAAACCTATAAACCATAAAATTTCCTTCTACCAACACCTCAGAGTTCTATGTTCTGTCAAGTATGATGTCTTTACAACCCCAAATGAAAATCCTCAACAACACCTAATTACTCAATCTCATAGATCAAATGCAACATATTAATCATGTAATATCAATATGGATGTAAGCCTCTCTAACAAAGAAAATCAAACTCAAGGTATCCATTCTGAAATAAGGAAATCAACCCAATAACCATCTCCTAAAACTCCTCACCAATGGATGATAAAATAAAATAACTCATATGGAAAAGGAGATAGCCATGATAAACATCACTCAAAATGAATCCTCTAGAAGTAACTATCCATAGCTCAAGATCCATATCTATAAAATATAAAGCAATAAAAACTCAAGCTAAACAATCCATCAGGGTGATCCCACAATACTGGTGTACAATTTCTGGGAGATCCTGATTTTTGTTGAAATCACATATTTTTAGAAAATATAATGATTTAAGACTTGAAAAGTTCCATTTAAAGGATTCCAATTTAAGAGGGTTTGATTGAACCACCTTAGATCAAACTGCCTTGGATAGAACCCCACTAGTTTTAAACCATACCTATAATGAAGTCTCCTTTACACCTATCAAAATGCTAATAAAAAATCACTTTTGATTGACCATTTGGGGGATCAAATGAATTCATTTAAAATTATTTTATTGTAAGTATTAGTCATTATTATAAGCTTCCCAAAAAGTAAAATTTTAAATAAATTTAGTTTTATTATATTTATTTTTTATTTCTTGTGAATGTAGGTTTTTCACTGAAAATCAAGCTCTTTGTTTTGCACATGTGGAACAATAGCAGATTATCAATTTTTTTTTTAATAATGTCAGTGCACTAGATATTGAATTCCTTGATCCAACAAAAATAAATTGAATTTCGATGCATACAAAAAAAGTTATGTTGTATACAATCTACCTATGTTTGAATTGTAATTGGTTTGAATTTGAAACTTGATTAAGGAAAAAATATTCAATAAAAAACTATGAAACCAAATGAAAGGACTAGATATCATAGTTACAAATCTAAATTTGAAAAAAATAGAATTTTATCCTTCATGGAAAAAAAATTATGTTGTATACGATAGCATCACTCCTTCAAAATGGTGTTTATTAAAAAAAAAAAAGTTTTCGAAGGAGATGGAAAATGAAGTACAATATGGTTCCAAAAAATTTGAAAAAATTATATTTAGAGTCTACAAACAAAATGTCATAAATCACTAGTTTACATCATCTTCAAATTCCTCACAATTTAGTCACTATAGGTGCCTAAAAGTGAAGATTTAGTTAGAAAAAAATAGTCCAGTGTCTAGTTTGGCCAAAAATTGTAAACCAGTATTGTGGGATCACCCATCAATGAGTCCCAAAATTAATCACCATGGATCAAGACTCATTCTCATGATAAAAAAAGCATGAAACATAAGACATCTAAAACAAGAATGGTAAAATACCTTTCAAATGATAAACTACCTATAAGACCAAGAATGGGGAATCAGAATGCTCCTCCAAGATAACCAAGTCATCAATACTCACTCTAAGAAAAATATCTTCTATAGGTCCATCATGAAGTCATGTCCATATCTAGGTAAAATATCCTCAATCTTACTACTAAAACCTTGAAAGAGTAACCATCTAAATAAGATGTCTCTAATCCCAAGACTCCAACCACACCAAAGTCTCCAAGTATTCATGAGCACCTACTAACAATTAATCCATGATAAGTTTCAAATATAACATAACACTATCATGAAGATCCCAAGAACATGAATAATATAATCAACACCAAGAGAACTATCAAGACCAATGTCAAAACTCTAACCAAAGAATCAAGAACCCAATCATGACATCATGAACTAATCATCTCCTCCTAGGAGATCACATTCACCAATTCATACATCCTAGTCTCAAGAGAACATGTATCATTTGAAGCCTCTAAGCTAGCATCAAGAGTAAACAATTACACAATACCAAACACACTCTAAACCAAGAATCAACATATCCAATCACAAGAAGATAACCATCTCCTGAAAATGAACTTATAAATGTGAAAGAACTCTTCCATAACAACAAGAACTAAGAGATCCTCCAAGACATCTACAAACACTAAAGAAGATCATCCATCGCCAATGACGAATCCACATCACTACCAACAACTAGCACTAAAACATGATACTGAGCTACACATGACATCATGACGGCCATTTACTAAATGAAGATCACCATGGTCCACTCACAATCAATCAAAATATCATCAACTCTAGAGAATAGTAGAAACAAGATATCCAATCCAAGAAGATACAACTTCCATCAAAACATCAACAATTAATCCTACATCTCCAAATCATCACTACCAAAATCACCCACTAAAATGTATAACAAATGAAATGTAACCAATCTATCATGACATTGTGATAAAACCACATGCTATAAGTCCCAATAACTAGTTATCCAGGTAATATAACCATCAATTCTCTCATCACAAAACAACATACCAATGTGCAAATGACCATAGACAAGGCTAGCTAACAAAGTCTGCATCAAAACTGAATCAATCTTTTGGATATAGACAATCCACATCTGAGTCATCCAAGTATGAGAAAATGGGTAGCTAATCCAAAATCTACATAACTCCAAGATCCCAAAAATTGAAGCATGCAAGCTCATCATTACATTAGTAACTTGTAAACAAAGATATCAAAGAAGATAATCCTGTAGACATCAAGACTAAAACACCAAATCAACCACATGTTTGATTTACCAAACATGTCTACAAACAAGTAACTATAGTCATGGAACAATCAAGCATCTAGGAGATAAGAACAATCTCTTAATATCAAACAAAAAAACTACCAAACAACCACATACATGATCATGTCATGCCAATTATCAAATGTACCTGCATATCCATGACACCATAATTATCACCAACATTATACATGCACTCAACTATCACCCACACAAGACTTTTAGTTTTCCACACATGTCAACCCATGTACTCAAAAAAGAAGACAACCTGTGTACCTAGCACCATAAAATTCCAACTCTGAACTATACCAAGAAGTACCAAAATGATAATTAGTTGTACCATCATAAATATCATATAAAAAAATTTACTTCCTCAAGGTTTTTCCTCTTTAATTGTTCTAATGATTATACAATCACACGATGAATCTCAAGCACCTACAAGTGATCAAACACATACAATCCTCTCTCTACACCACAAACCAAAAATATAATTGATACATCGTGTAGTATACTGCACATGCTCTCCAATGCCTATTCAAAATTGAAAATTTGATTCCTTATCCAAAAGTTATGTCCAAAACTCTAAAATAGAGAATATCTAACTTCCAGGCCCCAAAAATTGATAAAAACTATGAAATCATAAAATAAAACCTATTCCACTATGTAGTTCTCAAAGATCTTTTTGTCGACTATTGGAAGTCAAAAATATAACATCGTGGGTGACAATTATACCCGTTTGAACAAAAAATTCCCAATATTCCTTACACTAGTGACTGGTAGGCAACTGGTTGCAAGAAGAGTGGTGGTTCTTTAATGGTTCCATTAATGTTGGTGGCATGTCAACAACCTATTCAAGCAGTGCCACTCAGGGGCAGTGTCAAGTTTCATATGGGCATATGCGACCCCATATCAAACACATTTTTATTGTTATATATATATAATATTTGGTAGTTTAAAGGTCATTAGGTCATGTGAGCTGGGCAAGGGTTCCCCATGGGATCGGGACCCACTAGTAGCTAACATAGCTAGCTGTGGTGACTATTACCACTAGTGTAAGCTAGAGGAGGAAGGGGGGTCTGCACCCTCCACCAACTTTATTATTATTTTTAATTTAATTTTTAATAGAAATTTTTTTGTCACAAGTTTTGATACTTTTTATTTTTCCAATTCTTTGTAATAAAAAATTGGTGACCATACAACTATATGGTTGAGGGGTTGATTGGGAAATTTTTTTATTCATTCACAGTTGCGGAAATAGGGAAAATTTTATATAATTTTTTGTTTCTCAACCATCCTAGATCCAATGGTGAGGTGTTTTTTTGTCTCAAGAGGTCATCTTTAAAACTTCCTCTACAAAACCTTCATATGAAAGCATAATCCAAGAAACCCTTTTGACCCAAACTTCTCAAACCCCAGATCTATAATAAACCCAACAAATCTACAAACCCCAAAAGTCCAAATCTACAAAACAATAATTGCATATGTGTTCCATATCTTGTAATGCTTCAAATCATCCCTGCATTACCATGGTTTCAAATTTTCACCAAATCTACTCAAACAAGGGTTATAATAAAACTTAGGAGCTCAAACCTCCCACAACCATAAAAGCTCTAATACCAATTTTTAGGAAATAATGCATCAATACCTAGTTCATTTAATCCATTTTATACATAACTCCATGAGATAAAATCATATGTACAAGCTTATAGAATAATCATAATAATGTTGGCCACTAGGAAGAATGAGAGGAGGGGTGAATCAATGTTCCATGTTATTTGATATTTCAAATCAGAGCCAAAACTATCAACAACAATAATTGAACTTAAAACAACATCCACAACACATAAAAAGATGGAAACATGCAATCACATTAAAGAACACCATAATACCAAATTTTTTTATGTGGAAACCCTATTAGGGGAAAAACCATGGTGGAGATTAATCCACAATGTATACTCTATTAAAAGTATAATAAAAGAGGGGAATGCACTTGCATTCAGGAACACTGCCTAGAGCTCTCTACTCAAGAGAGAAAGGCTCACTACCTTACAAAGTATAATTGAAATTACAACAAAATTTGAACTAAGAGTACAACATCTACAAATTATTGGATTCAATTCCAATGAAGCTCATAATTAGATTCTAGATCTGTACAACAATTTGCACTTTTTCTCTACTCTACATACAAAAAAAAAAATCCTTTAAATGTTTAATCTATTATTTTTCACTCTCTCTCCTTGATACACATAAAATTATATCTCTACCACAACTAATTCACTACTTCTATCCTGCTCCAAAATTATTTTTTGATCTCCTTTATATACCTAGTAACCAAGAATTCATTTTATGTCGGCTTCACAAAAAAATATAATATTCTTGCTTATGTCAACTCAATTCATTAATTAGAGTTGATGTGTACCCACAAAAGTTAGCTAGAATTGAGTAGGGACCCAAGAAAATGTTGCAAACATAAGAAATAACTAAATACATACTCCACATATATCTGTGATCCAACATATAAAACATATCAGCCAGAATAAGAGAATAAACCATGAACCATACTACCAAACCTCTTATCTCGAATTTTGACTAATCCAATGCCACAAAACTCACTAGTAGGATAGTAAACATGCTAGGAAGGCTTTCCTGGAGATCCACACCACAAAATAATGATCTAGTGAAGTGATCAAATCACCTTACCAGTTGGATGCTCCACTCTTTATTATTTTTGCTGGTAGATAACAAAATATTACTTTCCTTGCCGGTAGGAGTAATGCTAACACTACGGAGCATACAATTGACTCCAGTTGCCATCAATGACAACACAAGCAGCCAAAAATGATCTCTCAAAGCCATATTCCAACAATCTCCCCCTTTGGAATTGATGACAACACTTAGTGAAAAATTGACTAAGTGTCAAAACATAATATCTGGACAAAATCAAGACTACTGATCCCCCTTTGATGTCAAGGAAATTTTTCACTACATTATCTCCCCCTTTGAAATCAATGACAAAGATTCTACTATACTTCTCTTCTTATTCTTTCTCATTTGCAAAATAGAGAGTTGAATCAAAATTTGAGAAACTATTGCAAAAATAAGATCATTTTATATTTAGTTTTAATTATTGAAAGGATTTTCTTCCAAGAGTCCACCACAATACAAATGGCTATTTAATCAAGTTGTTATTCTATGATGTCCTATTGATAATCTGGAAAAGGGATTCAGGGATGGTGATTTCTTCTTCCAGCTTTTCTCCTATCCTTAGCACCTCAATCATTTGCTCTAGTCTATTGGTGTAATTAATATTTAATTACACTTGCATAACTTTACTTAGGTAATATTTTAATTCCTAGGTTAATTATTCTCATCCTTATCTTGTTGAGCTATCTTGTTGCTCAAGATAAGATTAGGGTTATGCATACTTTGCTTTTATAAAACAAACCATTCTCATGTAATTATGAATTCTTGAATAATAATATTTTGCACATCTTTTTGCAATAGCTTTGCTTTTTCTATTTTTCTCTTCTATGGAAGGCTTTTCTGATTTGCATGCCTAATCTTGGTTTCTAACATGGTATCAGAGCCTTGATTATGTAGCCCCTTCTCATATTTTTGAGAAAATATTTGCAAAGTTTTTTTAGGATTCGTCGAGGGTTTCATGCCTTGAGCTCATCTATGCAATGTTTTGGAGCAAATCAAGCTTCACCATTGGATTTAGAGAGCTGGAAAAAGTTGGGATTGGCTTTTATTTTTCTAATTTTGGCAATCATTTGCTAAATCCATGAGGGTTTCAAGCGGGGAGATTTTTTGCAAGCTGTGGAGGTAGCCAAATTTTTGGAGCAGTTTGGGCACAAATAGAGGTTACCATCATGTTCACAGTGGCCAAAAACCCTAAGATTGCCCTTTGTTTTGTCGATTTTGGTGAAGTTGGTCTAGAAGGAATTTTTTTTTTGCCTAGGGGGTCGTACAACCTCCCCAACATGGTTCTTGAGGCATGAAAAATAAAAATAAAAAAATAAAAAATGTGCTTTTTTGGCTTTTGTGCATGCGCCTCCATTTATAATATGATCCACCACCCGGTGGCCACAGGTCATTCACCAAGCGGTCGCTAGTCCTCCACCCCTGCCAGTGGCTCCCCAATACAACCCCCGCTGGGCCTCTTTTGTAAGTCTGAGATCGTATGGAGGACCAAGGGCCCGCACCCAACCCCTAATGGACTCCTAGTGCAAGCACAGGTCATATGTATGACCAAGAGCTCGACATTCAGCCCAACTGGCCCTAAGAATATTCTGACAGTTGAAGAATATGCCAGTAGCCGCAAAAAAATTTTGGCAGGGGGGGCACTTTTTTGCCCTGACGGCCTCCAGGGCGTCAAATTTATGCTCAGGAAATGATGACATCAGCAAGATGTCATTGTACGACCGGCCCTCTTTGCTCCCTCCTAACCCCAGTTTTCCTTCAAGGAGCAGTTTTTTTCTTTTTGGTGTAACTTGGGCATATGGTTTTTTTCCTAATCTAGTTCTGAGCACTTTCTTATGGTGTAGTTTTTTTTAAATATTTTTTTTTAGCTTCATTTATTGTTGTTTGAATTTAGATGTTCATTTATGGCTTCTGAGCTCATAAATTTTTTTCACAATCTCTGATTTTTGCCTCCTTTGTGGCATTGGAAAGGTATTAAGGAGCTCTATTTTTCTGTCCATGCACTATTTTTTGTATCTATCCTAGGTTGATTGTTATTGCAGATTTGTCCTAATGGGTGTTTTGGAGATTACTTGGATGTTTTGACAGTTGGAAGGGTGAAACTTGAATATTTTCACTTCATTTCAATACCACATCATCTTATTTTCTATTTATGCATATTTAACATTCTCTCCTTTTACAATCATTGGGTTATTGTAATAAATGAACTGAGATAAAGTTCCATTAGGGGGGTTTCTTGCATAATAATCTGATTAGAGTGTGCATGCACTTTGATCTCCATTTTCATCTTGATTTTTTGACAGCTCGCATGGGTTATATTTGGTTTCTTAGTTTCTTTTGGCCACATTTTTTCTCTAGCTTGACACATCAATTTCACATCAGTTCACAATTCAGATTAGGAGTTTATGGTTATTGATCCACATTGATTCAAATCCTTCTCATTTTGAGGGCCATGTTTTTATGGTTAATGTTCCAGAGTCTTTATGGTACTTGTTCCCATGGAAGAGTTTTAATCTTAGTTTGGCATCAACATCAAGATACATGGTTTCCAGATTCTGTCATCATTTCATCTACTGTTGCTTCAAAGATTCCAAGATTTTTCCAATGTTTCGTGGCATTGGGTCTGCTATCATATTATTATGATTCTACCTAAGTCCTTCAGTGACTCTCATTTGGTTTCTTGTAGACAGAAGTATCTTTCCTTGCTTGTCAGATTGCAATTCCAGTGTTACTCCATAGTGTTCTTCCAGTGCTTCTTTACAACAGTCATCTTATTGTAGGGGGGTTTTGTCCCACTAGGTTTTCCTTCTCTACCTCATTATTGCATTTGTACTTGGGTACCTAATCAGGCCTTGTTGTTGGGATCCATTCATTCTTTCTTGCATTCATCTTAGTTTTAGGTGCATGCTTTGTTAGTCTCCCTGAGTTGCACTTATGGGGGAGTGTTGGTGTAATTAATATTTAATTACACTTGCATAACTTTACTTAGGTAATATTTTAATTCTTAGGTTAATTATTCTCATCCTTATCTTGTTGAGTGATCTTGTTGCTCAAGATAAGATTAGGTTTATGCATACTTTTATTTTATAAAGCAAATCATTCTCATGTAATTATGAATTCCTGAATAATAATATTTTTCACATCTTTTTGCAATAGCTTTGCTTTTTCTATTTTTCTCTTATGTGGAAAGCTTTTCTAGTTTGCATGTTTGATCTTGGTTTCTAACATAGTCTACCTTCAGTTAGGTATTTTACTCTCCAAAAGGAGTCCATAAGATTATTTCTAGCAAAGTGGACCTTTGCATGCTCATCCTATAGATCATGAACCTTTTTCTTAACTTTTTCATCCTTATCCAAAAACATACTATAGTCCTCTCCAATTTTGACAAGCTCTTTTTCAGTTTCCTCCAACTTATCCTTGTACTTTCCAACCACATGAGGCCACCTTAGACAATAATTGAAGACTTTATTGGCTGAATCAATGCACTATCTCAGTACATTCATTTTCTTCAACTTAGCAAGAGATAGCTTAAACTGAATCTTCAAATGGGAGATTATTTCCTCCTTATCTTGAGGCACTTATTCCATAGCCCCCTTAACACACTCAATCAATTCTTCTGGGAGAACATCCTTCAAATTCTCTAATTCAATATTGTTATCAGAAAAGTATCTTCCTAAAGTGTCTTCAATGAGATCCTACTCATAAGATGGTCCATTCAACCATATGTCAGATATCTTTTGCATCCCATCTTTATCCTGAATAATTTGCATTATCTTTGATTTGAACAGAGCAGCTTCTTCATCATTGTCTTCAACTAATATTATTTCTGGTTCACCTAATTTTGGTTTATCTCCTAGAGTATACTCATCAGAGTCTTCATCCACTACATCCACAACCAACTATCCTTTCCCTTTTTCTTCAACTTTTGCTGACTTGGGTACTGAAGGAGTGACATCAACCAAATCTCTTCCTTTCTTCTACTTTTTCTCTGTCTTCCTGGAGGATGATCCAAATTCAGTTATTTTTACTAGAAGAGAGATAACATTTACACCAAACTTTTCCAACACCTTTCTAAATAATTTTTCATAAACTTGTTCCCCATTTTCAAAAGAGTTTTAATGCACAAAGATTTGCTTGCAGCCCGACACATTTTCTTTCCACACCACATTGTCATTCAGAAGCAAGCAATTAAGAAAATACATCATAATGTATATTGTAAGAGTGCCAAACCTGAAGGGGTAGTCGATATCCTTTGTTAATTGTACATTCTCCATTAGTTGATCCTTAATTAGACTACACAGGTCAAAGTCTTCATTTTCTATTATCATTTTGTGAGTGATATATACAATACTTGCTGAGGTTGATCCTTCTCAGTTTCTGAAGATCTTATTTGTGATTCCATGTGCAACATACCTTGTCAACGGATCTTTAATCATCACAATTATCAGAGCTCTATGAGCTCCTCTTATTCCGATTAGGGATTTGACCTCAACATTTTGAATCAATTTCTTCTTTAGAATATCACCAACATTGCATAGTCCTATTAGATTCTTGATTACATCCTCTAAGATTTGATAGGGTTTATCCAAAGTGAGGATATCTCCATCCAATCTATTTAAGATAAACCAAACCACTTCCATATTGATGAAATGAGAAAATTTATTCCATATATCCAAATTCTTATGCTACGATCCTCCAAGCCTCCTCAATTCGACAAGAGACAACACATTTATTTCATCCCTAACTTTTTGACTGCTATACTCATCTACAGTAACTGATCCCTTGGTTTGTTTCATTTTTTGTACCGAATAGAATTTTGTCAATTGCCAAATAGATATGAAATTGATAAGCAACAAAAATACCTCAAGATCTCACTGCAAGATTGTCCTTTCCCTCCTTTGGAATTTTGCTATAAGTTCTCTCCAACTATTCTCCTTTAATGCACAATGACAAATTAGGGTTTCAAATTCCCTTTTATAACTTCACTCAACTTTTATGTTGCATTAAATGTGTTTCCCTAAAAGTTATAGTTACTCTACAAACTCAGACAACAAGTGAAGAATCCAACTGTGGATCTGTACCATTTCATTCAATGTAACAGATGGTTATTGATACTTTCAATAATAAACAATAGAACATTTGACGAAATCCGCCAATTCAATGCCAACAATATCATAGGGAGATAAGATATTTTCATGAAAAACACTCCCCCCAGGCCATTGGCCTGAAATCAATTGTCGGAAGAGTTATCGTCATGAGCTTCCAGTATAGCCTTGTTTCCTTCATCAGATTCACTTTTCTTTATTAATGTTTTCTTCATCTGATCTCTTATCTCTTCCATAGATGCATTTTATTTTCCTTGGTTGTTTTTCTATGAATTTATTCCTTGATAAACTAGACCTATTTTGTTTAGGCTTCTATTCCTACAAAATCTTGCAATGTTCCCAAAATTGTTACAATTATAGCATACTGTATTTTTCAGTCTATACCATCCATTCCAATGATTTCCTCTTAACCTGCATTGATTAGCAACATGTCCAAATCTTCCACAGGTATAACATTTAATGCTACTTGTACTGACTAACATACTTCTACATTCTAATGCCTTATGACCAGTCTTTTTGCATTTAAAACACTAACTAGAAAATGATGGAGTACTGGGGTTTATCTTTCTTCCACATTGAGAAGCCATATGTCCAAATTTATTGCAAGCAAAGCAATATCCATTAAATTTTTGAGCATTGGATTGCCTTACCAGATGTCTTCTTCCTTTTTTCTTCTTTTCAGGTTTCTTCTATTTAGATTTAGAGCATTCACCCTTCTCATATCCAAGACCTCACTTTTCATTTATATGCTTTTTTCCTTTGGTTATCTCATCAAGTCTAGCAGAGCTTATCCAAAATTTCTCCTTGAATTCATTTGCGGTAGCAAGCTCATTTTTTAGGATACCTACCTATCTTTCAAGCTCTTGTTCATTGTGTCTAGATTGTTGTAGTTCAATTTCTAGTTGAATGAATCCACTATTGATTCTACTGCATTCTTTAGATTTCTCTTTTAGAGACTGGGCAATATTCTCCTCAATCTTCTTTCTTTCCTCAATCTCTTTGGTAAACTTCATCACCACAGATTCCATTTCAAGCTTTAGAGTTGTATTATCCTTAGCAATATTTTCACATTCTTTTGTTGTTTCCCTTAGGGTTTGATTTACATGAACGCCATCTAGACCTTTTCTTTCTTTTTTCTTTAATGGACCACATAGTTCCTTCCTCTTTTCCCTTAACTCATTTATCTTATCCTTAAGTGATTGAATGAATTTTTTGGCAGCCATAAGATTTCTTTTTAGTTCTATGACCTTTGCTTTGGATTGATCAAGATCATCAAGTGCCACCATAAGCTACTGTTGAATACCACCAGCATCCATTGTAACTCAAGATCCACCTAAAGCTACTAAACTCAAAAGAGGAACCAACTCTAATACCAATTGATGGACACTAGGAACACTGAGAGGGGGGTGAATTAGTGTTCCATGTTATTTGACATTTCAAATCAGATCCAAAACTATCAAAAATAATAATTAAACTTAAAACAACATCCATAGCACATAGATAGTTGGAAACATGCAATCACATTAAATAACACCATAACACCAAAAAAATTTACGTACAAACCTTGTTAGGGAAAAAACCATGATGGAGATTAATCCACAATGTATACTCTATTAAAAGTATAATAAAAGAGGGGAATGCACTTGCATTTAGGCGCAATACCTAGAGCTCACTGCTCAAGAGAGAAAGGCTCACTGCCTTAAAAAGTATAATTGAAATTACAAAAAAAAATTAACTGAGAGTAAAACATCTACAAATTCCTAGATTCAGTTCCAATGAAGCTCATAATCAGATTCTAGATCTTTACACCAATTCACACTTCTGCTCTACTCTTCTCTACTCTGCATACAAAAACATTTATGCCCTTAAGTGTCTAATCTATTATCTTTCGCTCTCTCTCCTTGATACGCATAAACTTCTATCTCTACCACAACCACTTCACTACTTCTATCCCACTCCAAAATGATTTTTTGATCTCCTTTATATACCCGCTAACCAAGAATTCATTATATGTCAGCTTCACAACAATACATAATATTCTTGCTTATGTTAGCTCAATTCATTAATTAGAGTTGATGTGTACCCACACAAGTCAACTAGAATTTAGTAGGGACCCAAAACAATGTTTCAAACATAAGAAATAACTAAATACATACTCCACATATATGTGCAATCTCCCATATAAAAAATATCAGCTAGAATAAGAGAATAAACCATGAACCATACTACCAAACCTCTTATCTCAAATTCTGACTAATCCAACACCACAAAACTCACCAGTAGGATAGTAAACATGCTAGGAAGGATTTCTTGGAGATCCACACCACAAAATAATGATCTGGTGAAGTGATCAGATCAGCTTACTAGCTGGATGCTCTGTTTTTCATTCTTTTTGTTGGTAGATAACATAATCTTACTTTTCTTTTTGGTAGGAGTAATGCTAACACTGCGGGCCATACAACTAACTCCAATTGCCATAAAAGACAATACAATTAGCCAAAAATGATCTATCAAAGCCATATTCCAACAAATAAATAGATCAATTAGAAAAACCACAAGATAACACAATATATACCCTAGGAAAACCCTCAAGAGAGAAAATCCTACCTCCAAAAGCATCCATACTCTACCTATTATTCAAAAAATAAATAATACATGCACTCCCATAGTTACAATGAATACTTCTGAAACATCAATCATCTACAATGAATCCTCCATGTTTTCAAGCATGAATCCACACATCCCATGTCATGCTTCACACATCCACTCCTAAAAAAGACAATAATGATAGTACATTCACCTAATCAACCTTAACCACTAAGCATGTGTTTTCTTTTATAGGAAAAACCTCAAACAAATACAACCAAGTGGCAAGATAAAACCACGTGCCACAAAAACATGTGAACAAAAAACCATTGACCCTTCATTTAACATTGGGTACTAATTTTTCACATTATTAAATATTTCCCCAAATATTAATGTTGATGGTTCAGATGAGCACAACAATAGTAAACAGAATAGTACTATTCTGCTCTCTTGAAAGAGAAAGAATAACACATGGATATCTAACTCCCAAGGTCTTTGTAATCGGTTCTCGATTGTGCTAATTTCACTCAGTGGTTGATGTGAACTATAATGTTCAAGGGGCCTATTGGTGTTGAGCTTTTGGATTGTTCTAAAATCAAACATAAATTCAAACCTACTTTAACTAGAGTTTTTAAAGAAACAAAAAAAAAAGATAGATCAAAGCTTTGGAACTGAAGAGAATAATAATTCATCCAACTTAACCAGACTTGTTACCTTTCAAGGAATTGCTAACTAAAACTGCAGAACAAAATTAACTTGTGATTAACACACAGTTTCATTCATTCACAGTGCTAATTTCAACAACAGATTGAAAATCACTATTTTAACAAAACATAAAATAAGACTTCATTCTTTGAAAGCTTTTCAAATCAAATGATTAATTGAAGATGAATACCATTTAGGAACACAATATGAAGTAGATTTAATTCTAGTTGCTTCTACTGTTAGTGAAATAGATAAGCAACATTTACAAATCTGGCACAATCACCAGTGTATAGAAAACCTATATCTTCAGATTGTTTCCATCTATACTAAGAAAACTTGAAAGATACATCATTGCCTTCTATTGAATCTAACTCCTATTCTACTGCTACTCTTAAGTTTCTATACTACTACTGATTTATGAAAAATATCTCTCTATCTTTTCTAAAACTTCTACTACTTACTAAAAGAGGAAACAATGCCATATATACAGAACATGCCAAAAAGAATGTGCTGGCCCCTCTTAAGGGTTTTACAAAATATCAGCTAGTTTCAGAAGGGTCGGCCCTCAGATCTTTTGGAATGAATTAAATTATGCATTCAATGTGCATCCCCGTGTCCATGTTGGTGACAGATCACCCTCAGGAGAAGCCTTTCAATCTTATGGAATACTTGCATTAACTTTTGGCCTTCGGGTCCATCTTTGAACTTCCATGCCAAGTTGCTTTGAATGCCCTGAAGCACTATCATTAATGTCTATCTACATTTGCAGGTAGACACCATAGCTGTCCCTGAGATTCGCAACCTCTTCCTCCTTTATGCCTTCTTCCTATTCTAGATCTTTCTGCATGTGGACCTCCTCTAGAAGTAGCATCAGATTTTCCTGTTAGATCCCCACACCATTGTTTACCAAACTGCTCCATCGCTTTTGATCCCAGATTAAGTCCATTTCGTTTACATTCTGTTGATTTCCTTCACACGGGCAGTCAATAAGTTAAACTACCAATGGTTCACCTTTAGCTCCCTCTAGTTGGGTGAACACATTCCACATAAGATTCTCAGGTGGTCAAAGGTTGTTAACACAAAATCATATGTCGGTGAGACACTAATCGTGTCTCCCCAATGTGATTATACCTCATAGCAGCTATCAGCATAACATACGATGGTCGGCAATACTTCATAGTGAGTAGACAGAGTCATATCGATATCCATAGTGGTCACCAAGACAATCTCTATCAGTCAGAGGTTATAGCGAGTTCCCATCGGTCAAACTGATATCCCTTTTCTATTGGAAAATCCATCGCTATTGGCAAGATGCCCCATTGTCGGCAAGACTTCTTGTTGAATGCAAACTCTTGGCGATGAGTCCTACCATAGCCACATATCTATCAGCAAGACTCTATTCTCTCGAAAGGACCTCATATCGAGTCTGTCATCGTTCGGCAAGACATCATCGGGTCAGCCGAACATCACGGTGGGTAGCTAAAGTTATAGCGATATTCCCTTTCATCATCGAGCTAATCACACTTGGCAAGACTTCATATCAAGCCCATCACTTTACACCAAAGGCACAAAATATGTCAGCGAGAATACCACCAGTCGGCGAGATATCATGCCCAACTCTTCAATTCTCCCTGAGCTCATTCTGTTTCGATGAGACCCTGCTTGGTCGGTGAGACCTTTCATCGAAGCCACCTTGTTTTGGTGAGAGCTCACATTAGTCAGGAAGACTTTAACTTGTCGGCCAGACATTACAGAAATTTCAAACCTTTTTCTGAGACCCTTCATTGATCAACAAGACTTTCCCCAGTCGGCAAGACGTTATGTCGAAGGCAATCTCTCTCAACGAGACCTCACCTCTTCGGCAAGACCTTATGCCAAAGAAATAACCTTTCGTTGAGACCTCCATTTGGGACCACCACTCCATGTCAGCAAGACCCTATAGGGTCGACAACACTTCTCATCGAAGCCACCTTGTTTTGGCGAGAGCTTATTTCATTTCAGGGACACTTTGCTTGGTCGGCAAGACCTTTCATCGAGACCCTTCATCTTTCAATGAGACTCTGCCCGGTCGAGAATACTTTACCCCTTCAACCAGACATCATGCCAAACTTAAATCTTTCCCTAACATTGTTTCACTTCGGCAAGAGTCCACCCTGTCAGTGAGACTTTACGCCAAAGTCACGCCCTTATGCCGAACTCAAACCTTTCGGCGAGACTTCACTTGGTCGACAAGACTTCATGCCAACGCTACCCCCTATCACCGAGACTTCCACTTGTCGGGAAGACTTCTCCTCGAACCCAAATCTTACGGTGACACTAGGCTTGTGTGCAACGGTTGGTGAGACCTTAGTAGTCAAGGAGACATATAAAAACCCACAACGATTAAAACATTTGGTCGGTCGGTATATTTCAATTGAATAGAACCAACTTCTAGTCGGCAAGACAATAGGAGGATCTCAACAACTTTCTTCTTCAGGAGTTTTATTCCAAATCTGACTGAGGCAGTCTTTCCAACTGAGTTCCTTGAGAAATGCATCAGGGGTATGATTTAATCCTGTAACACAAATGCCTCCATTAGTTCTCAAAGCATATAAAAAATATCATTTTTCATCATTTGATTCAATTTTAACAAAAAGAAACCCAACTCAGGCTGAAGCAGAACCAAAATTGGATAGAACAAAAGACATACTTAGGAGGAAAAAAAAAGAACCCTTAAGACCAAACCAACAACGAAAGGGGAAGAAAACAAAAGAAAAGGGGGACCCACTTTGTTCCAGAATAAAATGAGGTTGTTATGCAAGGCATAACAAATGGTGACTCGGCTGGGGAAAATGGTTTAACAATTTTCAAGAAACTGAAAGATTCAGCTACCTAGAACTTCTGGTTTATGAACATCACAACTCTAGTTGGGTCAGTTTTAACAACCAAGGTTGATCTAGAATCTCAAATTTAAGCAAACACTGGCTAACCCTAAATCTATGTGTGTACTTGATGGTGCATCACTCTTTTATAAATTTTTCCTCATCTTTTGAACAATAATGTGTAAGATTTGAGCTACATGAGTTGATTCCCTTTATCTGTTGTGCAATTATATCCTAGGCATTGCTCTATTGCCAGTCAGGCATCCATAGCCCCGACGGAGATACCTCTAGTTTTCTCATAGCATTTCTCTATTTCCAGTCAGGCGTCCATAGCCCTAGTAGAGATACTGGAATCACCCATTCATATTGAGTCTTCTCTTCTTTTTAGATAGTTCTCTTTTTCTTTTCTTTTCTCTTGGAGTTTCAGATATTTCATTCAATTTTTCTCAATATGTCAGATGTCAGACATTTGTTCTGGGTTGAAAACTACCATGGACCTCATAACAGCATTTGGGAATCAAAATTTTCACTCAAATCTTACAACACTATCACCCTAGGAAAAATATACCATTACAAAAGGAGATGATCTTGATGATTTGTCATAGATTCAGAGGTAGTTAATGAAGATTGTTTATTTTGCACCTTGTTTTCAAGACTTTCCACAACTCTTATTGACAATGGGCATAAAACAACGAATTTAGGACAAAATCATCTACTTAAAACCTGAAAGTATCTAAACCACTTCTCTCCTAATAACCAAAGTATACTTCAGATAACAACCCACCATTTCAAGATGGAAAGAACAAAGAAAACCCCAAGGAAGAAAACAAGACAGACACAAAAGAACAAAGGAAACAAAAGGACAGAAAGAAAGAATAAACAAACAATCACCAAAACTATTTACAAACAAAAAAAAGAAAATTATTTACATAAAGAACATCAAACTATTCACATAGAGAACATAATTATTTACATACAGAGATTATTTATAGGCAGAAACATAGAAACTACTTACATAAAGAAAAACCAATTATTTACATAAATGCACAGCCCAACAAGAATATCAAACCTCATGATTCAAGATAATGCTTAAGAAAATGTCCATTGATAGGAAATGGAATAGGTTCTCCAATTAAGCTACTTAGTCGGAAAGAATTTTCTCCTAAGATCTCCACAATTTGATAGGGACCTAACCAGAGCTTATCAAATTTCTGGTGACTACCCTTCTTTTCACTTTATCCCATAGTAGCACAAGGTCTGATATTCTGAAATCCTTGATTTTGGCTCTTTTGTCAAACCAGCATTTGATAATAACCTGGTGTCTAAAGAATTGTTGCAAGGCGGCATCCCTTTTCTCTTCTAATTTCAACAAGGAAACTAATCTTACTTCTATCCTATCATCACTAGAGTAGAATTTCTGCATGAACTCAAGGATAGGTATTTGCAAATGAATAGGGAACACAAGCTCTTTTCCATACACTAGTTTAAATGGTGAAGTCTTTAAAGAAGCCTTGATCCTAGTTCTATCTTCCCATAACACAAATCTTAGCTGGGTGTGCCAGTCCCTAGGGTTGTTCTCTAAAATTTTTTTAATTACCCCTAAGAGATTCTTATTGGTTGATTTTGCAATTCCATTTCCTTATGGGTAATAGTTTGAAGAATATTTTTAAACAATTTTGTGATCATAAGCCCATGAAATGAACTCAGCAGAAGAAAAGGAAGGGCCATTGTCACATACCAATGCAAAGGGTACTCCAAACCTAGTTGTGATGCATTAAATGAGGAACTTGATTACTACCTCTATTGTGTTGTTCTTGGAGGGTATAGCCTCTGTCCATCTTGTGTAGTAATCAGTGGCAGTCAAAATAAATTTGTGTCCTATAGAAGAATTTGGGTTAATTACCCCAATAAAGTCCAAAGCCCATTGGGAAAATGGTCTTACCTCATAAACAGGTTGCAATGGCATGGTTGGATGGAATTCTTTTGATGCAAAAATCTAGCATATGTGACATGTTCTTACATGTTGATGGGCATATTTGAACACACATGGCCAGTAGTAACCCAATCTGAGGATCTGATGTGCTAACGAATCTACAGATCCATGACCTATGCCATGTTTCCCATGAAATTCAGTAATCACGTGTTTAGCCTCTTGCTGCTCAAGGCATCGTAGGTACACTCCCTCAAAATTATTCTTGTATAACAATCCTCCTTTGAGCATATAATGAGATCTTTTCATTCTCAGCACTCTCCTCTGAGTTGTATTCATTCCCTCTGGGCACTGATTGTTGAGCATGAAATAGATGATATCGGCATACTAAGGGTCGTTGGAAAAGGAATGTGTTGTGTATTGCTGGAAAATAATGTTCTCACCAGCATCAGCTATGGATTTAGACAGCCCCAGACCTTAGACAAGTTTCATAGGAGAATCTCTAGATCAAACTCTTGCAAAATGGCCATCCATTTCCCTCTTCGTTCTCCCAACTCGCTTTGCATAAGTAGATATTTCACAGCTGCATTAGGAACTACAACAATAATTTGACTTCGTAGGATGTAATGTCTGAACTTCTTGACAGCTTTGACTAATGCAAAAACTTTTTTTTCAAGAGGTGGATGCTTAACTTCAACATTCTTAAATGGGGAACTCATGAAAGAAATTGGCCTCTCCTCTCCCTCTTCTCTTCATTGATTTAGGACAACTGTACAGGAATGTTCAGAAGAAAAAGAATAAATATAGAATGGATTCAAATAGTCAGGGCTGGTGAGGACGGGCACTTCCAAAATGGATTGTTTGACTTGAGAAAATGTAGCCTTTGCCTCATCACCCTACTCTATTTTGGCATCTTTCTTCATCATTTCATTCAATGGTTTTACAATTTCTGCAAAACCTGTGATAAACTTCCTCACAAAGTTGATCTTTCCAAAGAAGGATCTCATCTCCTTCTTACTTCCTAGTCTGGCTATCTTCAGAATGGACTCAACTCGGTCTGGATTGATCAATATTCCCCTTTCTGAGATTGTGTCTCAAAAGCTTCCCTTTAGAAACCCCGAACACACACTTTTTAGGATTTAGGGAGACACCATACTGAATACATCTTTCAAGAACTTTAGCTAGGTGTCCAGTGTGGTTTAGTCTATCTTTAGAGAATACTATCAGGTCATCCATGTAAACGATGATGCATTTTCTAATCAGATCTTTGAATGCTACATCCATGGCACGCTGAAAGGTTGCTCCAGCGTTTATCAAACCAAATGGCATCCTTCTGTAAGTGATTGTTCCCCACTTAGTAGTGAAGGTTGTCTTCATTCTATCTTCATAGTTAACCATCACCTAATTGTATCCAGAATAACCATCTAGGAATGATATCATCTGAGACCTATTGACAGTCTACAAGACTTCGTCCAGTGAAGGGAGTGGGTAGTTGTCCTTTTTTGAAGCTCTATTCAGATTCCTGAAATCTACATAGCCTAATCTCTCCATTTTTCTTACAGACTGGAACCAAGTTAGCCACCCATGTTGAATGTCGTACAGGGAAGATTATTCTTGTAGAAAGCAATTTCCGAACTTCCTTGAAGATCAATCATTCAATCAGGGCATTGGCAGGCCGCTACTTCTGTTGAAATGGTTTAGCTTCCGGCCTCAAAGGAATAGCATGAGTCATCATAGAAGCATCAAATGTCTTCAGATCTTCATACCCCCAGGCTATTGTAGCAATGTCCTTATTCAGCTCCCTCAGTACATCTTTTCTGATTGCTTCAGGGCAAGCTTTCCCTATGTAAACATTTCTTTTTGAGCCAGAATCAGCTAGGTTAATAGTTTGATATTCACCTCCTTTATCTTCAGCTGATATCTTTTCACTAGCCCTTGGGTTTGAATCAATTTTTTTTTAAGGCCACTATTCCCTTGGGAATGCTATTAATTTTTAAATTGAGGACCCCCTTTGTATCACAATCTTCAGGGTTTCGATCTCCTTGATCCCTGTTGGACTCATCAATGATCTTCCTTTCAAAAACATCTAAACTTGCTAGAAAAGCAAGGATATGTCATTCATCATCAAAGACTTGAAAGTTCCTGACATTATCAGGAACAGTCGGGGTGGAAATCAACTCTATTGAGAATCTCTTAAGCTTGGAGCCTTGCATGGGTTCTAGGGTACTTGTAGCAACAACTAATGAATCAGCTATCTGATTCTCCTCTCTAGGGATTAAGCTAATCCCAAAAGCATGAAAGTCTTCAATCAGGTTCCATACCCAATTTCTATAAGCTGCCAACCTTCTATTGTGACATGAGTATTGGTTGTGCACTTGCTTGATAACTACTTATGAATCCCCTTTAACCATTAATGTAGTAACTTTCTTCTTATGTGCAAACATTAGCCCCCGAGCTAGAGCTTCATATTCTGCCACATTGTTAGTGCATCTAAACTGCAACTTGTAAGAAGCAAAAAAAGTTTTTCCTTTCGGGCTAGTTAATTCAATCCCAACACCACTACCTATTTTGGATTTGAATCCATCAAACGGGAGGGTCCACAAATGATCATGATTTGGGGCTGATCCTTTTAGGGTTATTGTGGGCATTTGGATAGAATGAGCCATAGGTGGGGCTACTTGATCTTTTGCATCAAATATTGGGAAGGGGTGTTCAACCGGTTCCTCAGGTGTAATTTCCAATTCCTGCATAGATATACCATATAATATGTGGCTATCCTTCATACAATCACTTGCATATTTGATTAATCCCTTGGGTTTTGGTATACTTGTGAGTGTAGGGGTATCGAGCAAACCTTGGGGTTGTTCCTCATAAATATGCTAGTTTGGAAATGTGACTGGGGTAAGTTCAACTTGAGAAGGAACTTCCTTTGAAGGTATCTTATCCCTGGTTAACATTACTGCTTCTTTGGATTCAAATAAGAAGTGGTCTAAAGTGGTCTCGATGTGACTTAGGCTAATTTCTTGAGATTAGGAGACATGATTTAAAATGTTGATGCAAGGTTGGTAGGTCAATTCAGAATGATTTTGGTAATGCACCCTGCACCAATTAGGGAGTAAAAGACTTTGCTGATTGATATCTTCCCCCAAGACCAGCTGATCCTGTTGTAGCTTCTTGATCAATGCCTGTTGATTTTCATTAGTCATAGAATCAGGGGAATTTGTATTGATAATTCTTTAGGATCAAGAACCGAAAAGATCAAAATTTCCTCTCCTTTGTAATCTCCTATCCCAGTTTCAAAATAAGCTACCTCATTGGGACAATCATATTCAGTGATGACATGCTTGAGGTGAGGTTTGCTTTCAATCCTAATCTGCATAGGAACTCCCCTCCATGGTAGCCACATATGTGAAAAGTTGAGGGAGAGATATCCCCCTATAGTTTTCATCAAATCTCTGCTCAACAACATGCCATAAGTCTTAGGAATATCAACTACTTGAATATCTATGTTGGTTAAAATCCTAGGGTTAGACCCTACTTGCATGTGTATATTTCTTAATTATCCAACTACATTAACCTCTATTTTATCAAGCTGTATGACCTTCTTGTTTGTTTGGATAGGGTTCAATCCCAATTTCTTGCATACAGAAAATGGCATAACATTGCCAGAAGCCCCTGAATCTAGCAAACAATTATGTAGATTTTCCCACAAATCCTCAAACTCAAAAGAAATGGTGGGGTACCTACCTTGCTTCTGTACAAAGTTGTGCTCATATCTACAGCAGGTGCCACCTTGTTTTTCCCTTTTGATTTATCAGCTTGCTCCAAATATTTAAACACTATCTCTTGTTGAGCAGGGCACCGTTTTAGGATGTCAAAATATGATAGAGGTTTTTTGTCTCTGCATCTCAACAACAATATCAAGTTCATTGTTATAGCTTGCATTACATCTGACAACACTAGGTGAATTACCTTTGTTATGGAAATCAGGTGGACCTTTTGGTGGAGGATGGTTGTTATCAGCACTTTGATTCAGAGGCACCGTGTGATTTGGCGGTGCTGATGTAGTGAACAAACCTTTGTTCTAATTTATTAGGAAGTGTCCTCCCTTTTTTTGAAAGGCTTGGGCATCATACGAATCTTCCTCTAGTTCATTCTCACTTTGCATTGGGAATGAAGGTTCTTCCTCAAAGAGGTCATAAGTCATTGTTGTATCTACTAAGCCACCTTATTTATTTGGATTCCCTTGGAACGTTTGGGCATCTTTCTGTGCCATCTTGACAACTTTCTCCAATTCAGGATAGTTTACCTCATAATGGGTTGCAGTATCATGCAGCCTGCACTAGTTAGTCATAAAATTAAGGTCAGCCACATTTGTAGTATGTGACCTTTCCTTATTAGCTTGATAATTGTGAGAAACTCCACCGTTATTTGGCCCTGTATTCCATTCTCAGTTGTTATTTGGCCTTTGGTTATATCCTCTACTTTGATTTTGATAACCTTGGTTAGGGGAGTTTTGGCCTTGATAACCCCTCTAGCCATGATTATAGTCATTCTGATAATTACCCTGATTATTATTGCTCTGATTAGGATAATTACCTTGGTTTTGAGAGGGGTTCAATCTAAGTTGAGCCATGTCATTTGTGAATTGAGACAAAGTTTTCTTTAAGGTCTCCACCTCGTTTGTGAGTTGGACTATCTTTTCACTTTCAACACTCTTAGCAACAGATGGCTGACTAACATGATTTGGTGTTCCAGTTTGATTATGATGAGCCTATGATTGTTGAAGGAAGTTAGGAGCTTCATTGGCAAAGAATGGAATGGGAGATTGAGTTTGCAACTCAGACATAGGTCTATAATGGGAAGGCGACATCCTTGGGACAATACTGAATAAAGGGGTTGGACTAGACATCTGATACCCTATTGAAGGAAAACCTCCTCCCAAACTTCCTTGTTGAGAACTAATTTGTTGTTGTAGCTTAATGGCTAGATGATAAACTTTAGACAATGAATCAATATCTTCCGGTTGATATGTCCTTTGTAGGAATAAGCTAATCATAGGGTCTATAACTCTAAAGTATGCTTAAATGGCACTATTCTCAGTGACTAGGTAGGGGTCCTACAGTCTCCTATACATTCATTGAAACCTGGTATTAAATAAGGGCAAAGGTTCACCTGGCACCTTTCTAATGGTAGCAAATTGGTGGAACAAAATGGTTGGATCCACGTAAATCCTGAACTGATTGATGAAAGAATTCTTCAGGTCTGTCCAGCTCATAATAGAGTGCTAAGGAAGATTTAGGTACCAATTTTTTGCCATATCCCCTAAGGAATAAGGGAACAACCTACAACCTACAAACTACATCATGGTGAGCTATCTGAGCTCTAGTACAAGCATCCTTAAAAGCTTGTATGTGCTCTTTAGCACTCCTTGATTTGCCATGAATGTATTTGGGACATAATTTCTGAGGATTCTTAGGCATATTGTGAAAGCCTCCAGGAATAGTCCCCAATGGAGAGGGATTATTCTGAAAAAAGGCCATTGGTAGCGGTTGAACCAGCTGTTGGATGGGTTGAATCGACTATAATGGCAATTGAGATGGATTTGATGGTGCATTGATAAGTATCCACTGGGGTATTGGTGAGAATCCTGGTGGAGTGAGCAGAGCTAACAAGGGTGGTATGATGGTTGCCCCAGTCTTGTGACTCTTATGTCTTATTGGGGTCCTAAGTTCTATCAAAGGTGGTGGATTTTCAGCTGATCGAAGAACCCTACGGGACCTTTCTGGTGAGAAAAACCCAATATTATCCAACTTGCTCTTCTAGCCCTCCTAGCGCCAATTTCTTGTTGATGGATCAGATGAGCACAACAACAGCAAACATAATAGTATTATTCTGCTCTCCTGAAAGAGAAAGAATAACACATGGATATATAACTCCCAAGGTCTTTGTAATCGGTTCTTGACTATGTTGATTTCACTCAGTGGTTGATGTGAACTATAATGTTCAAGGGGCCTAATGGTGTTGAGCTTTTGGATTGTTCTAAAATAAAACATAAATTCAAATATACTTTAACTAGATTTTTTAAAGAAACAAAAAAAAAGATAGATCAAAGCTTTGGAACTGAAGAGAATAATAATTCATCCAACTTAACTAGACATGTTACCTTTCAAGGAATTGCTAACTAAAACTGTAGAACAAAATTAACTTGTGATTAACACACAGTTTCATTCATTCACAGTGCTAATTTCAACAACAGATTGAAAATCACTATTTAAACAAAACATAAAATAAGACTTCATTCCTTGAAAGCTTTTCAAATCAAATGATTAACTGAAGATGAATACCATTCAAGAACATAATATGAAGTAGATTTAAATTTGGTTGCTTCTACTATTAGTGAAACAGATAAGCAACATTTACAAATCTAGCACAATCACCAATGTATAGAAAACCTATATCTTCAGACTGTTTCCATCTATACTAAGAAAAATTGAAAGATACATCACTACCTTATGTCAAATCTAACTCCTATTCTACTACTACTCTTAAGTTTCTCTACTGCTACTGATTTATGAAAAATATCTCTCTATCTTTTCTAAAAATTATACTACTTACTAAAAGAGGCAAAAATGCCATATATATAGAACGTGCCAAAAAGAATGTGCTGGCCCCTCTTAAGGGTTTTACAAAATATCAACTGGTTTCAGAAGGGTCGGCCCTCAGATCTTTTGGAATGAAGTCAATACTGCATTCAATGTGCATCCCTATGTCCATGTTGGTGACAGATCGCCCTCAAGAGAAGCCTTCAGATCTTATGGACTACTTACATTAACTTCTAGCCTCCGTGTCCACCTTCAAACTTCCATGCCGAGCTACTTTGAATTCCTTAAAGCACTATCATTAATGTCTATCTACCTTTTCCAGTACACACCACAACTATCCCTAAGATTTGCGGCCTCTTCCTCCTTTTAGCCTTCTTCCTATTCTAGATCTTTTTGCATGTGGACCTCCTCTAGAAGCAGCATCATATTTTCCCATTAGATCCCCACACCATTGTTTACCGAACTGTTCGATCACTTTTGATCCTAGAGTAAGTCCATGTTGTTTACATTCTATTGATTTCCTTCACAGGGGCAGTCAATTAGTCAAACTGCCAATGGTTCGCCTTTAGCTCCCTCTGATTGGGTGAACACATTCCATGTAAGATTCCTGGGCAGTCAAAGGTTGTTCACACAAAATTGCATGTCGGTGAGACACTAATCATGTCTCCTCGATGCGATTATACCTCATAGCAGCTATCAGCATAACATACGACAGTTGGCAAGACTTCATAGCGAGCGGCTAGAGTCATATCGATATCCACAGTGGTCATCGAGACAATCGCTATCGGTTAGAGGTCATAGTGAGTTCCCATCGGTCACACCGATATCCTTTTTCTATTGGAAAATCCATAGCTATCGACAAGACTCCCCATTAGCGGAAAGACTTCTTGTTGAATGCAAACTCTCAGCGATGAGTCCTACTGCAACCACATATCTATCGGCAAGACTCTATTCTCTCGGCAGGACCTCATATGAAGCCCCTCATTCTTCGGCAAGACACCATCAGGTTGACCAGACATCACGGTGGGCAGCCAAATTTATAGCGATATTCCCTTTCATCACCGAGACAATTGCACTTGGCAAGACTTCATATCAAGCCCAACACGTTACACCGAAGGCACAAAACATGTTGGCGAGAATACCACCAGTTGGCGAGATATCATGCCGAGCTCTTCCATTCTCCTCGAGCTCATTCTTTTTCGGCGAGACCTTTCATCGAAGCCACCTTGTTTCGGTGAGAACTCACATCAGTCGGGAAGACTTTACCCTATCGTCCAGACATTACAGCGAATTCAAACCTTTCACCGAGACCCTTCATCGATTGACAGGACTTTCCCTAGTCGGTAAGACGTTATGCCAAAGGCAATCTCTCTCAGCGAGACCTCACCTCTTCGACAAGACTTTATGCTGAAGGCATAACCTTTCACCAAGACCTCCATCTATGACCACCACTCCATGTCGGCAAGACCCTATCGGGTTGGAAAGACTTCTCATCGAAGCCACCTTGTTTCGGTGAGAGCTTATTTCATTTGGGGAGACTTTTCTTGGTTAGCGAGACCTTTCATCGAGCTCAAAACTTTCACCGAGATCCTTCATCTTTCAACGAGACTCTGCCCAGTCAGGAAGACTTTACCCCTTTGGCCAAACATCATGCCGAACTTAAATCTTTCCCTGATTCCATTTCACTTCGGCAAGAGTCCACCCTGTCGGTGAGACTCTACTCCAAAGTCACACCCTTATGCCAAACTCAAACCTTTCGACGAGACTTCGCTTGGTCAGCGAGACTTCATGTCGACGCTACCCCCTGTCGCCGAGACTTCCACTTGTTGGGAAGATTTCTCCCCGAACCCAAATCTTACGGCAACACTAGCCTTGTGTACAACGGTCGTCGAGACATAAAAACCCATTGTGATTAAAAGGTCTAGCCGACCGGTATATTTCAAGTGAACAAAACCAACTTCTAGTCGGCAAGACAACAGGAGGGTCTCAGCGACTTTCTTCTTCAAGAGTTTTATGCCAAATTTGACTGAGGCATGCTTTCCAATTGAGTTCCTTGAGAAATGCATCAGGGGTATGATTTAATCCTGTAACACAAATGCTTCCATTAGTTCTCAAAGCATATAAAATATATCATTTTTCATCATTTGATTCAATTTTAACAAAAAGAAACCCAACTCAGGCTGATGCAGAACCAAAATTTGATAGAACAAAAGACATACTTAGGAGGAAAACAAAAGAACCCTTAAGACCAAACCAACAACGAAAGGGGAAGAAAAAAAAAAGAAAAGGGGGACCCGCTTTGTTCCAGAATAAAATGGGATGGTTATGCAAGGCATAACAATTAAATCATTATCCTATGTCTCCCACACATATAATAATAACCCAATGTTATAATATAACATTACTAGTGGCCTCAAATAATTACCTAGTATGGCTAAAAACACCTCCTAAGTGTACCACAACTAAATAATTATTTAATTACAACACTCTAATAAATCAATTTATGCAATGGTGTACAACACTAAATCCTAACATCAAGTGTCATCCAACATGGTTTCCCACAAAAGGGTATATGCAGAATCATGATGGGTATGTGTAGGGTATGTGACTGATGACTTTTTTTTTTACCCAATTGATGAAATGAAAACCGTTTTTAAAGGATATTTTCATCTTTCCACCAATATAAATTATGCTTTACTTTGAATTTAATAAATAATTATTATTCATTTCTATTTGAGTTACGACTAAAGTCTTGATTGATAGGCTAATTGAAAAAAATCTATAGCTTTCAAATGGTATCACATTTTTTGAATTCGAAACATGCCTCACATTAGATGCTTCACATACTATAGGATTAAAAAAAATTGAATTTCATGAAGTTTTGACCAACTTAAGTTGGTCAGAAATACAATTTTTTATATTTTTTAAAATTTATAATAAAAAAATCATAATTAATTATTTACTTGGAAAAAATTACAAAAAAATATGCATCACATCAAGACATGAGTCCTCTACTTATATCTAAAGTCTTATAAAAAAATATTATCATTTTATTGTGGTTAGGGTGGTCAGACAGACACCTACTTATTTTTTTCCTAAAATTTAAGTACTATTGCATTGAAATTTTGATGCAGAGCAAGAGGGTTCATACCATCAACTTTCTATATTCTTGGCAATAATCAAGTACATAACTCAAATTCTTCATTCTTGAGGAAATCTCAATTCTTTAACCTTGAGCAACATGGGCTCCAACTTACACAAATGGATTCCAATATCTATCATACTTGGTAAATGATTTCAACATGCTTATATTCATCCCAAAAACTCATTTTAACCATCCAAAGATCAGACAACAATGATTTAAGGCCAACCATAAACAAACTATGCATAGCTTTGTTCAAACATCAATAAAACCATGTTTCTTTTACCACTCTCCACCGAAATGAAACACACAATCTACCATAACTCATGCAAATGAATAAATGAATATTTTTCCTTTAAAGATTTTTTAGAACATGTAAAAACAGAAAATTTCACCAATTTTTATCACTTTTTGATGGTGGAATAAAAAGATATGATTTTTTCTTATCTGCTAGAAACCCTAGTTTCAGAATTGAGTAGTCTTCACCAAAAACGTCATAAATCACTCAAAACCCCATGAAAATTAATCAAACCAAGTGAAAATGAAACTATCTTTACATATATAATATTTTCAATAGGTATGAGGTCTTTATTTGATTTTTACAATCCATACCATTCTCTGCAACATCTTGCAACTTTCAGAGAAAATAATCCCATAGGGCTGCCAGTGGTAAAATGATCATAACTTTCTCCAAACTCAAGGAAAAAAAAACCAAACCAATTGAAAATGAAATATAGTTCATTAATCTATCAATAAAAATCAATTTTAGATCTGTAAACCTTCATACAAAGCCGTACCATGTAAAATAATAGGGCAAAACATTGAGAATTTGCAAAAAAAATCATCTCTTCATTCATAAATTCTTGTTCAATCTACATTCCAACACCCAATTCGACTTGGAGGCCCATTTTTATGCTTGTACAATCAAGTTATTCCACCAACTGACCTATAACTACCATTTAAAAACTTTTAACAAATTTCTAAAATGTTGTCATTTAACAAGAATAGTTGTTATGACAACGTTTGACGACTTTTGACAATGTTTTCATTTTTCAACTAAATGACACCAAACCTTCATCAATGACTCTAAATGAATTCAAACATATATAAAATGTCTCATAAAACCTTATTACAGCATTAAAACACCTAATTTAATGAATTTATACAATTTGGCCTCATGGAGGCTTGAATGCAACAAGGTGCTCTTGCACCAAATTTTAAATTTTCACCAAATAGATATATTTTTTTAAATAAACCTAGTAGTTTAGAAACTACATTCAATTTTCTATAGATTCTATTATTACATATTTTTGAAATAATATAGATAACTTATTCAAATTTTTACTTCAAGTTGCCTAACTTTGATTTTTCTAAAATTTTCACCACTTAAGGGACTATTTTCTCCATGATGATCTTTCACACACCCAAAATTATTACTTTATTTTTTTCCATCACCAATATCAAACATTCAAGTAGAGACACCAAAATATCCTAGCTTAACTACACCACTATTATCAACCAAAATATTTCTATCCTTGACATCATGATATATGTGCCCATGGCTATTTAGATTTTCTACAACTTCATGAACCTCCTTTAGAATAGTCTTGTGAAGTCATACATAACCTCCTTTAGGACACTCTAGAATGAAAATTTGAGGTAGCATAACTCAAATCCCATTAAAATAAAATTACTTATTTGTTAGATTTGTGGAAAACAATTCTCATGGAAAATCTTTTAAATGATTAAAGAGGAGTGTAAATATTAGTGAAAAATAAGTAGACTTGTGAAGATTCCTCTAAAACATATCATTGACCCTTCCTAATCATCCTCTTTGGGGAACATTAATGTTAAGTCTTGCACTTACAATTTTCCTTTTTCTTTGGCTAAGATATTTGCATTGGGAATAAAGGTATGCACACCACTCACCAATTCTAAGCCCTCACTTATAAATCTATTGTAGTCTTGCCAGGGAGACACAATCACACATGTAAAAAAAAAAAAACAAACACTTCCATTCGTGTTGGGGAACAATCCAAATGCAAAGAGAAGTGCCACTAATACTATCAAATTGGGTTCTTTGCCATAAAATTAATTTGAGAATCTTATTTCATACACAATGTATCTACCATGAGGTATTCCTAAGTACAAGACCAAGCTTGTGAAGACATCTCCAAAGTTAAGAATAATATCTCACATCATTGGGCTTGATCATATTGAAAGGAAATATGTAACCTCCCAAGATAATTTTCACATAACTTAAATAGATAAATTATCTATGTAAACAAGTATTCCAAATATATATACAAAAGAATAGACAACATACCATCAAAAATGACACAAGAAATACCCTCAGGAAATCCTCAAGAGAGAGAAACCCAACATTCAAAAGTATCCATCACTCATATTATTCAACAATTAAATCATTACAATACATCTTTAGAGTTCTCCATGAATGATTATGAAACAAAAGCTCTCTAGAATAACCCCATGTTAACAAGTATGTAACCACACATCCCATGCCATGCTTCAAACCTCACAAATACAAAAAATATATTCTCTCAACCCCTTGGAAAAAATGGGAAACTAGCTAAACCTAGACAAGTACTCATGTGCTTTCTTTTATAGACATAATCCCTCACAAAACCAAGTGGTATTACATATAAAACCATTTTACTAATACCATGAGATTACAAAACTAATAATCCCCACACTTACTTTTTGGTACTAAATTTTCTCAATATTAAATTGAAGAGGATGGAAAATATTGAAGGAAAAAGAAGATAAATGGATTGTGATTTTTTTTACTTGAGGGTTTTGAAATTTGACTGTGAAGAAATAAAGGGGTTTTTGTGTTGTGAAGATGGGTTTTGAAAAAACATTATGTGGGTTGCAGATTTGAAAAAACATTATGAGTCGATGGGTTTTCAAAATGAGAATTTGGAATGGAAACCCAATCCCAAAACCGTACACATAAATAATATATACATATATATATACATATATATATATATATATATATATATTTAAGTGAAAAGTGGGGAACCACTTATAATATTATATTATATAGTTAGATAATTACATATACTGGTTCAAAGGGCATATTGGCAGGAAAGAACCAGTAAGAAAACCTTCAGTTATAGCCCGAAAATAAACTATAAGTTTTTTTGATTTCGTACAATTCTGAAGATTATATGGCATTTTGAGAGCCCCAAAAACACCCACCCAAAACTTATACTAGTCCATTATATGAGAATTTACCAAAAAAGGATACTCATCGAATGTGGTCTCAACCCACTGATTACAAATTTAAAACCCCAAAAAAAATTGAAAAAAACCATTAAAACAAATTCACCTTTTTAATGACCCCCCATTAACCGAATTTTTATCTTGACCTTCTAATCCCTCTACCAATTGAAGAACCCTCTCGAAAAATCTTCTGCTACGAATAGGGGCTCTATTTAGATTGGATAGGGAAGTTGGATGTGACACAACCACCAAAGACGTATGTGCCTGAGCTTTGTTATACACCCGACTTGGACCCATTTGAGCATGATTGTGATTTGGAATTTTCTCCTTTCCTTGGTTGAATGTAGGAACTAATAACCCCAATTATGTTTAAAACCCTTCTCTAGTAGCATACCATTTTGCCTCAAAAATTTCATAACATTATCAAATAATTTATTTCTTTGATGACACAAAAATATCAGTATTACTTATACAAGGTGTTCTTAAAATATAATCTAATCTAATGTTCTATAGTGCATATCCAAAATGTGGATTTTACCTTGAATTGGAATTATATTTTACTTATGATTATACAATTGCAATTGTAATGCCTTGCTCAAAACCTTATTTCCATAATATAAAAAAATATTGCATAACACTGAATAACACTTAAAGTATAGGACGAGCTATCATCGGTTTTGAAGGATACCAGTTCCTTGAGAATTCCCCCAGCTATATATGATGCATTATCAAATTCCATGTTCATATCTATATGTTGGATATCAAAAGCTATCATCATTAAGTGAATTGGCATGTAATGCTTGAAATCAATTGTTAATACTTGGCATAAAGCATATTATGTAATGAAATAATCTTCAAAGATATCCACATTGAATAACTCTATCTCAACTCTAGAAAATTATGAGATCTTATTTTTAGGACATCTCTTCCTATAATTTGGCAACTAACTCTAGCTGAATTGGTAACTCATCATAATTTATCAAAAAATTTGTAGAGAGGTTGAGGTTAAACACCTCACATATTAGCTCTTTATTCAATGTCATTAAATGATCACCTTAAAAATTATACAAGGTTCTTGGTTGTGCATCATACTTTCTACAAGTGGCTCTACATATATTTGACACCACTAAGTTCCCTAGATCAAAATTCTAGATGTTTGATATGGGTCAATCTACAATGCTACACTTGTGCCAATATTTAAATTTTTCCCATCCTTGGATAGGAATTATGGTGTCTCTTACAGACTTAACTCTATCATAGATTCTATCTGAGATAATCTTGCCCAAGTAGTGGGAGTACTTAGTCGCTTTATGGAAAATCCTAGGACACATTGGGATGTTGTGAAAAGAATGTTTAGATATCTGAAGGGCACTTCAAAATATGCTTTGTGTTACCATGGCAATTTGGCTGAATCACAGAGGCTCTCAGCATTCGAGGCTATGTGGATTCTGACTAGGCAAGGGAAATTGATAGAAGAAGATCCACTAGTGGATATATTTTCATGAAAAATGGTGGTGCAATTAGTTGGATGAGTAAGCGGCAGGTTGTAGTTGCTTTGTCCACTATAGAGGCATAATGCATGGTAGCAACACATGCCTGTAAAGAAACAATCTGGTTAAAATGTTTGTGTTCTAACATTGGGTTTGATGCAGGGAAAATTACAATTTACTATGACAGTCAAAGTGCTATTTGTTTGGAAAAAAATCCTACTTTCAATGCCAGGACGAAACATATTGATGTGTAGTATCATTTTGTATGAGATATGGAGGATGGAAAGGTCTCTTTAGAAAAGTGGATACTCTGGAAAATGTTGCAGATGCATTGATGAAACTAGTGAGCACAGAAAAGTACAGGTGGTGTGCCAGTTCGATGGGCCTTGGAGCCCATGACCTTCACTAACTTCGAGTTTGAAGGAAGCCAATAAGTCTTCGTCAAGTGGGAGATTGTTGGAAAATGGTGCCTCAACTTGCTGGCTTGTATCTTTGTTAAGACTTGGTGAAGTTACCCTTTGTTGGTCTTCTTTATCGGCCTATCGCCCAAATCCTAAACTTTGGAACCATTTCGCGGAGTTTGGAAGTTACAAATTTTTTGACTGACCGACTTCTTTTGTTTTCATGACATCGATGTTTTTTGTAACTTTGGAACCTTGTCGTAGAGTTACTAATTTTGTGATTTCTCTGATTGGGTGATCTCCTTCCATGTCGCGGTGTTCGAGATATTCCTAACCTAAGCCAATGGATGTGGGGACCACTTGGAATTCTAGGAGACTTGTTGAGAATATTGTAGATTCCCAGCTTGATTCTCCGGAAATGCACGAGCAGTGAACACGTGTCATTGGTGAAGGGTGTAATTAGGGAGATGGTATGAACTCTTGTTGAGAGTGCTAGTCTTGTCGACAGATTTGTTTATGAATTGCTGATGGATCTCCATGTGATGAACTTTGGTGTAACCTCTTACTAATGGTGTTTCTCTTGCCGATAGACTGGTGAATTCGATATGATTGCTTAGGGTGTTGTCAATAGTGAAAGTCATGTTGATAGTTCTATGATCGGGTATTTTGGCATCAGGGAGACATGGTTTAGTGTCTCACTGACATGCGATTCCATTTGAACTTCTTTGACTGAATTTCTATCCTACATGACACGTTCTAAGCCAATTAGAGAAGCAGTATGTGAACTGTTAGCAGTTGTACAGTTGCGACCGTTCCTATGTGGAAGATCAACAGATCATGAACATAATGAGATATATTCTATAACTGATGATGATGATTGGTTCGGGTAATAGATATTTTTGTTTGATATGGAACATGGATTTTTCTAAGTGGATTCATTGTATGCATCTGAGAGCATTGTGAGATTAATGTTCTATACAAGATTTATCAGTGAATGTTGTTGCTACTAAAATTGACATTAGAAAGTGACGTTTGTACTCTATATGTAATTTTGTTTACTGTAATACAAAGAGGCTTTTCTTGGTGTGGTGGGTTTTTCTCCCATAAGGGTTTTCCCACGTAAATTTGGTATCCAATTGTGTATGTGTTCATTTCTCTTTTCTATTAATTCTTTTCATGTGTATGTTATTGAACTATAATTGAAAAATTTAAAGTCATATCTGCATTCTTCCCTAAGGTTTTGACGTTAGGAGAGTTTGTTCCACACCTAAGCTTTACTTATAGACAATGTAGGAAAATAACCGCTTGGTGTGATCACTTTACCTATTACAGCTAGAAAGGCCACATTAGAAACACCGATCCATGTTATGCCTCATGATCTTTCATACAACCTTCTTTTAGGAAGAATGTGGATTCATTCAATGAATGGGGTTCCTTCTACTCTTCATTGTGTAATGAAGTATGTCTACAAAAATAAAGTGTACATACTCAAAGCTAACCATGAACCAAAGAATTGTTTAAACATTGAGAAAAATAAAGAAAATCAATTGAAAACATTGACACCAACTACACAAGTGGAACCCATGCAATATAAGGAAAAAGAAAAACATATTGAGGAAGTCATGAAGCTATTAGAAGATGATTGGGGTTCCTTAGATTTTACATCATTCATGGGAAAATACAAGATCATAAGCAAATACTTTGAAGAGGGAAAATAAAAAGTGATAATATCAACACAAAATTTGGAAGACCCTTCAAAAGCACCCATCTCAACTAATTTACAATAAAAGAAAAAGAATTACACAACATTTTAACTTTGATGAAGCTGATTATAAACAACCACCAACTCCAAAATAAATAAAAATGCTTTATGGAAAAGGTTGTGAACTCATGAAACAACTTGGATATAATGGAAAAGGATGTGGTGCTAGAGAACAAGGTATCCATGTTCCTATAGAACCTAACATTCAATGAATGACTAATGTTCTTGGTTATTTCCCCTCAAAAGAAACAAGAAAGCCTTCACTTAATATCAACACTATTAAAAAGATTCTTCTAAGACAACTTTAACATTAGTGCATCTTGAACTAATAGACACTACTAGTCTTAAGCATTTGTGGTAACAAAAAAATTATCCCTTTTCCTTGCTTAAATTCAGGAATCATTAATGTTAAAATGAACCTAATGTTGCCTTAATCTAGTGTTTTAATGTATTGTACACATTCACATTGGATCTAGGGCCCTTTTAAGCTAAATAAACCTAACTCTACCCTAATTTGAAGTTGTAAAGTGTATTCATTTACACTTTCACATTAAATTTAGGGCCCTTGGACCTAATGTTACTATAATCTAGTTTTTTAATGTGTTGTACACATTCATATTGGATTTAGGGCCCTTTTAAGCTAAATTGACCTAATTTTCCCTTATTTTAATGTTGTAAAGTGAATTTATTTACACTTTCAGATTGAGTTTTAGGCCCTCTTGCATTTATGACCATATCATCATTAATAGGCCCCTAAGACCCTATATTATGCATCTCACAACATATTTCAATCAAAATCGTTACAAGATCAACAAATAAACTTAATTTCTCATCTCCTTGACACTTTCTCTCTCTAAAAAGGCCATGTGGAACCCATACACCATCTTAGGCATATGAGTCCCACCTAGGTGGTACCCATACACCAATGGTGGTGCATGAGTCCCATTTGGCCCATTTTTAGGGTTTTGAGCAAGAAATCAAGGTTTTAAATTCAAATTTTATGAATGTCGTCCTCTGGGATCTAATAAATAGTAAATTGGGTGCATTTCCTATATAAACAATATCTAAAATCATTATTTCATTAATCCTTCATGATATCAAGTCAAGTACTCAAGAGTTAATCATTTCAAGACTTCACAAGAGCATTTCCAAGGTATTGAAGGGAAGATTTGTTCATCAATTATCATATCAATTCAAGATCCATCATCATGTCAATATTTTCAAGCATTAAGCCTGTTAGTGAGCTAATGTTGTGATGTTGCATTAAAGATCCAAGATTAAGCATTATTCTACACTTATTTCAAGATCTAGATCCATATCCCTCATGGCCACTTCATTGTTTATTTACAAGACATCATTCAAGGTATCATTATTCATGTTTCATGTCCTTATTTCATTATCTCATCATTTGGTTTAATTACCTCAAAGGGGTTTGCCCAAGGGAAACTATCATCTACTCAAAAATCAAGAAGTTTCCCTCTCTCTACATGTGTTATTGTAGATCTAGGTGTCTTGGTGCTTAAAGGATCTTTGAAGATTTTACAAGCTTGAAGGAAGTTATTGGATTTGTCTCCTCACTTGCAAGGTTGTGAAAAGACTTCTACAGGTCCAAAATCAAGGTTTCATATTGAAAAAACAAGGTGTGGTAGAGAGAGAAGATATTGGAGAATATAATTAGACCTTAACCTTCCAAAAAATCACATTGGTACTGATACACCACCTTGGGTGTATAAGTCCTAGTACAACCAAATTTTAGGGTTTTAGGTGATTTAGAATCAACATTGTCAGATGCTAGTTTTGGTGCCAAAAACCCATTCTAGGACTAAATTGCCAAAACTTGCATATGAGTTCCAATCAACATCAAAATCAAATTTTCCAACATTTCAAGTCATCATTCAAGCCTCTATACGATTCTAGGTGCACACTTCTAATTTTGTAGTTTTCTGTTATGATTTACTTGCATTTCTAGGTCATTCAATAAGGTCTTACATACCATTAAGTTTCATAATTAGGTCTTTCATTTCATTAGTCTTTCCAAGCCCTAGATTTGTGGTGAAACCCCCTTTAGTTTCTAATCAAACCCTAGGAAAACTCTATTGCAAGATCTCTTTCTCTCATCGTAGCATTGAATAGAGATCTCTAGGGTTTCCTTGAATGTGGAGTATAGAAGATTGTTGTTCTATGTCCTAAGCCATAGCGACAAAAATTTTCTATCTTACAATATTGTACTTTGAAATAAATGAAAGAAATAATGAAATCCTCACTTAACATTAATATCATCATGCAAAACACTTATGATTCAAATTTGATATATTTTTCACCCTCCTTTAAAGAAGAGCACAAAATATTTCAATCTAAAGAGTCTTGTGTAAGCATGACATCTTGTACTAAGAAAGAGATATCTTTGTCACAAAGTAAAGGATGATCTCCTATTGATCAAGAGAGTATCTTGTCGAGACTCCTCCAAGATCACTTAATATCTCTCCCTCCAAGAACATGAGATAAATTTTACTACAAGAATTTATTTTGTGCATATCATATAGTTCATGGTCATTCCACTAATGAATGTTAGGCTTTAAGTGATTAAATTCAACATCTTAAGGAGTGTGGTGCTCTTCCTTATTTTGAGGCACCTAATTCCTCTAATTGATACTGATTTTCACTCTAGCATGTTTCTCATCAATTACCTTAGCTCATCCTTGAGTCACACTATGTGGGGGCAAGGGGTTAGGTTAGCCTTGTCCTTGTATGTAACTTTTCTCTTATGGCTAGTTGACCACCTTCCATGTATATATATAAGAGAAAGCTTGGGGTGTGGATGACATGCCTCAAGTTGGCTTGCATGTGACATACCAAGTTATACATTGTTGGTGTAAATAAAGTCTTGTACCTAGTTAATTTATTACTGGGGGACTTATTTACATCTTAGTTAAGTTTACTTAGTTCATAGGAAGGAATCTTTCTAGAAGATGTTAGTTGTCATTAGTTGTTATCTTATCCTTTGAAAACTACTACATGTGAACCTAGGTAAGTGTGATTAGTTGTCACATGTCATATGATTAAGACACTTGTCATAATCCTATGACATCTTGCATCTCACCTTGGCTATATAACCAAGGGGTCTCTCTCATTATGAACAATCATCTCATATCATTGACATTGAATACATTCTATTCTTGTCATATTCTATTCTCTCTCTTTTTGTGCTTTCCATTTGGTTCATAGATCTTGGTAGCCATAGACAATTCTAACATGGTATCAGAGTGGGTTGGGTGTCATTGGAGAGTCTTTTTCTGAAGAGAGATTCCAGATTTGGGGAGGTTCCATTTTGTCTCTTTGTTGCAGATTCATATCAGAGCTTGTTGGTGCAAATCTAAGCTCACAATTTCATCCGGAAGGTTTGAGAAAGTTGATTTTTCCTTTTGTTTCGTCCAAATTGGACATTTGACACTCATGTTTCAATGTGCGATTTTATTTTTTCTTGTGATGCATCCATTTTATTGGTGGTGTCATTGGGTTTGATTTCCTCCATGAGTGATATTTATTTGACTTGTCCTCTCTTGGAGACATTAAGCACACTATTCCCTAAGAAGAGACTTTACACGAATTAAGAAAAATCCCTTTGAACGTACCTTACACTATTTTGCATTTACAATATATGTTATATGGCCACCTTGTATAACACACGTTGCTTTCCTATGGAGCCATCTTGTTTTTTCATGAGTATCAAGAATACGAATCTTTGCTTGCCTCATGAAGCTCAAAGCTTATTATTATGTGGCACCTTATCAAAGTTAATCAGGAGGTATAACTTTGGTCTGGTTGAATGGGGAGCCAAATTTAGGTGTGACTTTCCCATAGCCACTTGCTTGTTTATGTGAGTGCATATCGGCCACACACATATGTGTTTCACCCTTTTGGATACTCACCCAATGGACAACCTGAAGTTCCATTTCCTCAGAGTGAGTGTACATTTTTGGAAAAACATCTTAGATCTGATCCACAATGTGTGGGAGAAATGATCGAGGCTTGATCCACCTCTTTTTATTTTTTTCTTGTTTTTGTTTTTGTTTCTTTTAGTTATTGACATAATATGTTTGTGTATCTTGTTTCGCTGCATGTCATACACCTTGTGCATGTCCCTTTATGGTTCTATCAGTCTAACATAGGATCTTGGATCAAGGGGGCTTGACTACTCCCATGATCTTTGTCATCCAAGACCATCCACAACAAGATACACTTGGACCCTTCTTGAATGTCTACTTTACTATGAGTTTGAAGCAAGTTCCTCCTCTGACTAAAGTAGGGGCTAAATGTAGTGTAGAAAAATGTCATTGCTTACATTTTTGTACTTAATTTGGGAATGGTTAACTTTAAAATATACCTAATGTTTCCTTGATCTAGTGTTGGAATGTGTTTCCCACATTCACATTGGATTTAGGGCCCTTTTAAGCTAAATAGACCTAATTTTTCCTCAATTTAATGCTGTAAAGTGTATTTATTTACACCTTCACATTGATTTTTGGGACCTCTTACATTATGAGCATAGCATCATTAATAGGCCCATCAAACCCTATATTATGTATCCCAAGGCTTATTTTAGTCAAAATCTTGACATAGACATGAAATAGACTTAATTTCTTAACTCTGACATTTCCTCCACTTGAAAAGGCCTAGTGGGACCCATATGCCACCTTGGGCATATGAGTCTCATCTCAATGGGACCTATATGTAAAAAGTGGTGTATGAGTCGCATTTGGCCCCTCTTTGGGATTTTGAGTGGGAAATCAAGGTTTTAAATTCAAATTTCATGTACGTTGGCTTCTAGGATCTAATAAAGGGTAAGTTAGATGGATTGCCTATATAAACAAGGTCTCAAATGATTATTTCAATAGGCCTTCATGATATCAACCTAAGCTATCAAGAGTTAAGCATTCCAAGACTTCACAAGAGAGACAAGAGGGTTTACAAGAGCGCTTTTATGGCATTCAAGGGAAAAAGTATTCATCATTTATTAAAGAAAATCAAGATCCATTATCATATCAAGATCATGAATCATTAAGCATGTTATTGAGCTAGTCTTGTGATGTAGCATTAAATATCCATTTACAAGCATTGTTTCATATCAAAGTTCAAGATCAAGATCTACATTCCACATGGCCACTTCATGCTAGATTGTTAATTTACATCTCAAGATATCATCCAAGGTAACATTGTTCATGTTTCATTATTTCATCACAAGGTTTAATTACCTAAATAGCGTTTGACCAAGGAAAAAACCTATTTCCTAACAAATCAACAAGTTTCTCTCTCTAGACATGTACAATTGTAGATCTAGGTGTCTTGAGACTTGGAGATCCCTTGAAGACTAGATTACAAGGTTGAAGAAAGTTATCAAGTTGTCACAAGGTTGTGATATTTATGGAAAGTTACCTACAGGTTGCAAATCAGAGTTTCTGATATGAAAATAAAGTGTGGAAGGAAGAGCAGAGATAGGAATGTAGATCTAGGCCTTAACCGTCTGAAAAAGTAGAGTGAGATTGATACACCACTTGTGGAATATGAGTCCTAGTACAAGGATTTTTTCATATTTTAGGAGATTCAGACTCACCATTATCAAATTCTTGTTTCCACACAAAAACCCCATTATGGGACTAAATCATTCAAACTGGAGTATGAGTCCTAGCGGGCATTAAACAACAAGGTTTTAGATTTTTGAAGCTTGTTCTAACCTCATCCTTCTTCCAAGTGCATCTCTATACTTTCTCAACCTTTTATTTTGCATTTCAGTTTTATTTCTTAGGTCATTTAGTTAGGTTTTGCATAGTACGTTGCATGTCATTCATATTTCTTGTCTTTCCAAGCCCTAGCATGGTGGTGAACCCCCTTCTAATCCTTAATCATACCCTAGGAAACCCTTTAGTAGATCTCTTTCCTTCATTCCAACATTGGAGTGAGATCTCTAGGGTTTCCTTGAATGTAATAATAGAAAAATAGGACATCCCCTCCCTTATGCTCCATTCCTCAAAGGTGGGGCATACTATTTCTGTCAAATGTACAAAATTTAAAGAGATCTTTCTTAGGTTTGAGCCAACCTAATTTATTCCTTGCACATTTTTGTTTTAGCATGGAAGAAGATTTTTTTATTTGAGTTGACAAGCTATTTTTGTATCAAGTATGCAGGTATGTGCAGGATCATGATGGGTATGTGGATGATCACTTTATTGATGAAACAAAAAGGGTTTTTAAAGGAGATTCTTAGCTTTCCACCAATATAAATTATGCTTTACTTTGAATTTAATAAATAATTATTATTCATTTTCTATTTGAATTACGACTAAAGTCTTGATTGATAGGTTGATTGAAAAATATCTATAGCTTTCAAACGGTATCACATTTTTTGAATCCAAAACATACATCAAATTCTATGCTTTGCATACTATAATATTAAAAAAAAAAATCATGAAGATTTGACCATGTTAGGATGGTTAGACATACCAGTTTTTTCTATTTTTTAAAAGTTGTAATAAAAAATTCATAATTAATTATTTACTTGGAAAAAAATACAAAAAAATATGCATCACATTGGGACATGAGTACTCTACTTATATCTAAAATCTTATAAAAAAAATATTATCATTTTAATGTGGTTAAGGTGGTCAGACAAACAACTACTTATTTTTTCCCTGAAATTTAAGTATTACTACATTGAAATTTCAAAATTTTACCAAATATATATATTTAAAAAAAAATAAACCTACTAATTTAGAAACAACATTCAATTTTATATAGAATCTATTCTTACATATTTTTGAAATAATATAGAAAACTTATTCAAAATTTTACCTCAAGTTACCTAACTCTGATTTTTCTGAATTTTTTGCCACTTAAGGGCTTGTTTTTTCCATGATGATCCTGCACATACCCATGCTTACATCTAATTAGGATGACCTAATTGACACATGTCAATGTAATAACATACACACACACACATATATATATATGAAACATTTTTGTACTAAAGGATTTAAGATATATGTAATAAGCGACAAAATTTAAGTAGTAATACATGATAGTTTGATATAGTGCAAGTTGTTATGTATAAGTGTTGTATCAAGGTTGTATATGTTGCAGACCTGTGAACTAGTGTAGTATTTGGTATTATAGAGCTTAATTGGAATTGAACTCAACACATAAAATGTGTACTATATTAGTTCATCTTTTGGTAGTGGGCCACACTCCTTTTATAATCATTTCAGGTTGTGAGCCTTTCAAGGATAGTGTGTCCTAATAGTGTGCCCTTATAATATATTATAACTAGTTGTAATATATTGTGAGGTAATCCTCACCATGGTTTGTCCCACTTTGGGTTTGCCATGTAAAAATCCTGATGTTCATGTGTCATGTGGTGTTATGAATCCTTTCATGTATTTGTTTACAATTATAGTTAGATATTTTTTAATTATTGAATAGTTAGCAACTAAATGGTTTGGTAGAATACCGATTCACCCCCCCACTCTTAGTATTCCAGGTGTTCAATAATATAGAGTTGAATCATATCAATTATGTAAAATAACAAAATAAATAGTCATAGAACAACATATAAAATTCCAATCACATATTAATAATAAAAATGATCATATAAATAACCATCACATAATATCTAATAGTTATGAAATCTATTATCCACACTAATACATTTTGACTCAAAATCTGACAAAAGTTAGTCAGAATTTCGACGAACTTTCATCAGAATTATTTTGTCGATTTTCTGACGAAATTTGAAATGTCAAAATTCTGACCTAGCCAACGATGTTGGGTCAGAATTTTGACATTTCAAAGTTTGTTGGAAAATTGATGAAATAATTCCAACAAAAGTTTGTCGAAATTTTGATGAACTTTTGTTGGATTTTGAGTCATAATTTATCAATGCCAAATACCATCCAAAATATGTATGAGTCTAATCATCAATCAGTAAATCTAATATCATATCAAATACCATCAACCATCAATAAATATGCATCATCAAGATATTGATTCTCATAATCATCCAAATTATATCCAAAGTCACCAAACGATCACATTAGAGTATATCATATGAAACTAAATTATTAATCATAAAATATATCAGCCATAAGTAAGCCAAATACTAGTCACCAACAATCCTTATAACTTAATGCATCTAATATACATAATACCACTACTAGCAATTAAATAAATATTAACTCATCATTACTAAACATCTTGTTCAACACATACTTGCATAATCAATCAAAGGTACTTATTAGACATGAGGGGTCTCATAATTATAAATAATAAAAAAGATTAGTCTTGTCGGTTTTTCTCTTCATATTGATGTCACCTCATCTAACTCAAAGGTTTCAATGGTTTACACATGTGTCTATACAAATTCACATTTGTTGAATTGCCCAGTTATGGATTAGTTGGTGTTACAACACTATAAAACAATTACAAAGCCTTTGAAATGATATTTTACTTCATGCATATAGATTATCTTCTAATAAATGATGGATATTTAAATTAGAATTGATTATGTGAATATTTTTTTATCTTATGCACTATATTTTAATGATAAGGTGTAATATTGATTCTCAATGTCATATTTTTTGCATTCCTTTTAGGCTTAAATTTTGTGACCCAATGAACTAAGACACTAGAGTTTTTTGTAACACAATTAATCCTCTTATTTAAATAGCATCCCTTCCCCATATATAGAGTAGTTTTGGGGTATGTTCCAATATGCATAATTTATCATTATAAATTATTTTAATTTTTGAACCAAAATATGATTCATAATTTCATAATTATTCTTGTATGATTTTCTACCAATATACATAGTTTAGTGATATTAACAATTCATTTATTTTGTGAGCTCTTGTTTAATATACTATTAGATAGCTATGTTTTAGATTCCAAGTTATATATGCAATAAGGTTAAGGGGATTCAATTAAAGGAACATAACTTTGTTTTACATAATAGGTGTATATATAGTTTTTTGATTTATTTCTTAATAGAATTTTATAGGTTATTATATCACCGTAAAATATGATTTAAGCATACTGCGAAATATTTAGGGTTTATTTATACATAGAGTATGTCTTCCTAAGACCTATTATATGTTAGTTTCATTTATTTGTAATTATCTTTTTCTTGTGTCTTTGATTATCATATATGGTTTTGTATAGCCAAAAGTGTATAAAAGTGACCCACACCTATCAATAGGAATGTGATTACCTATACCCTAAGGAAAATTATTTAACTTTATTTCTTGATCGATATTTACCCTAGGGTCTAGGTCTTATGTGCATTTTCAAAGATGGCAAGGTACACAATTTAATTGGTCAACACTACATATAACCCATCAACTAATTACCACTATATATATGAACTTAGTCTAGACCAATCCATATTCACGTTCATTTGCCACCTTGGACAAGATAAACTAGTAAAACCTAGACTATGGATTAGGTCATACAAACTAGCTTAGTACACATCTCTCAAGATTGAAACTTCTTGCTTGGAACCCAACCATTTTGAAACCATAAAAGTAATTTGATTATGTGATTATGGAAATTTATTTAATGATATTCATATGTATTTAACATTCATATAAGAATTGAATAGAGAATAAATTTAGATAGTGAATGATCATTCAATATTAGAGAACTCTATAAGCATATTATATCAAATTGACTACTATCAATGCTAGTTAAAGATTCTTCTTATTATCTAAAAGCTAGCCCCAATATATTTCTAAACACAACCCCATTTATGAAAAGATCTAAAGTAATTGTGTTTATATTTGGGAGATCACATTAACAAAAGGCTTGATCACATCACTTGAACTAATCCACATAATTGTGGTCTTGCTATGCCTTTAACCCTATAGTGTGGACTAGGTTATGATCAATCATCTTGTGAATACCTTAACTCTTGAATAGGTTACATAATTAAATTATAATAGTTTTATATAGATATTTAGGTTGTCTTAAGGGTTATAATTAATTATCTAGGTTGGACTAGGTGGTATCCAAGACATAATTATTGTATACATAAGATGTATGAGCTAATTATTATCATCATGTTGAGTATTGAATTCTTCTTCAAGACTATTGTAGGTATCCCCCTGAAAGTGGCAAATAACTATCAAGTGTAATTTATTTTATTGCATGTGGTATCAGATCATGATCTTGGAACCATGAAGACAAGAAACAAGGATTTTTTTAATATTTTAGGTTATTTTGTGAAGTGAATATCTCTCATATTTGGAAATTTTTTTCCTTATTTTTTGAGAGGTTTTCAAGGACATATTGAAGCTTCTATTTTCTAAATTTCAAATAAATTGGGGGAGAATTAGGCAATTTAATGTATAATTAGGGTTTCCACCAAATATTCTCTCAAGACTATAAATCAAAAAAACTATAGGAGATATTCAAGAAGTGGGATCCTAGAACTAATAAGATATAGCAAAATTTATAAATTTATTGGATTTATTTTGTGTGATTTATTGTAAAATTGGGGTTTGTAACAAATAAGTGATCTCCTTGGATTATTTTTTGGGAGGTTAGTTCTTCAAAACAAGAAGTAAAATATCATAAGAACTGAAAGGTGGAAAATTGGGTGCTATCCCACCTTTAGGGGTTTTAGGACCTAAAATGGGCAATTTTCACTTTCACTCAAGCACAAACCCTTGAGATCTCAATGCAAAAGAGAAAGAGATCTTGCAAAAGGGTTGTCCTAGGGGTTGAATGTGATCTAATGAGGGGTTCATGACCAAGCCTAAACTTGGAAAATAAAATGAAATGCAAGATGAAATGTAAAACCTTAATTGAATGCAAACTAACACTAAATGACTTAGAAAAGTGAATGAAATGCAACAAAAAAATGTAAAATAGAAAGTGTGCACCTGGGAATCCAGAGAAGGCTAAATGGAGATCTGAATCACTAGAAAATATGATTTTAATGTTGAATGGGACTCATTCTCTAAGCTAGGTGAATCAGTCCAGTTTTTAGGAAAATGTGTTGTGGACACTGAAAAATGGATGCTTCACCTCCTTGTCCACAAAAATGGATAGAAGGAAAGAGATCTAATTTCATAATTTCCACACTTAAGAATACCTTAAAGTTCTAAACCCAATAAAGGATGGAAGAGATCTGATAGTAAGGTACCCTAGGATATGATTGAGACAAGAAAGGGGTTCACCACCAAGTGTAAACTTGAAAAACATAAAATTTTTAAAAACATAATGTGATATGCAAACAAATGCTAAATAACCTAAGAAATGCCCTAGAAATGTAAATAAAGTAGAATAGAAAAGTAAATATGTGAATGGTATGCACCTGGAAACCTTGAAGAGACTTGAAAGAGCTCCAAAATTCTAAAAATGTTGATTTTTAGGCCTAATGGGACTCATTCACCATTCTAGGTGAATCAATCCCAATTCTAGAAAGCTACACCAAAGTCTGTTTTAACCAAATGGGTATCTACATCCACAAAAATCTCTCAAAAATAGGTATAACTGGGGCTCACTCACCACTCTTGGTGAATGATTCCACTTTGACTTTTCAGGAAACTCAAAAGTGGAATATGTAGCTCTCAGTCTACTCAATCTGTACCTCCAAGTGTTTGGATCCAAAACCCTATTTTTTGGGAATGTAAGTGACATTTTTAAAGATTTTGACCTTGATAATATGGAGATGACTCCAAAAAGTTTGTAACTTATTCTTCAATCATCCTAAAGCCTTCAAATCACCTAGATCTGCAATCACACAAAGAAAGAGAGAAAATGTTGATTGTTAGGGAATAGGGGTTTGCCTTGGTCAAACCCCTTTTAGGTAATTAAACCAAAATGATGAAACAAGATAATGAAGCATGAATATGAAGTAATAAAATTAGAACCTTTATGTGATGAGGGATCTTAAATTGTTGCAACAATGGATGAAGAATCTTTCCTTAAATGCCTTAGAGATAATCTTGAAAGCTATCTTGATGACCTTGAAATGCTTAACTCTTGCTTGCCTCACTTGAGAACATGAATACCTTATGTTACTTGGATAATGGATGGATTTTAAAGTTTTTTTATATAGGCAAGGCACTCAACTAGTTGTTAATTTGATCCCCAAGGCCGACATTGAAGAAATTTTAATTAAAAACCCACTCTTGCTCAAACCTCAAAAATAGCTCAAATGGGACTCATTCACCATCTTGGGTGAATGATTCCCATTTGGATGAGACTCATTTTACCAAAGTGGTGAATGGGTCCCAAAGGGGCTATTTTGCTTGCCAGAATGTTGGGGAATGGAAAATTTAAGCAAATATGTTGATCTAGTCAGGTTTTTTATCAAAATATGCCTCGAGATGCACAATATGGGGTCATAAAGGACTATTAATGATTATATAAAGGGTGATTAGGTTTATGGAAAAAAAATTCAATGTGAAAGTGTGGTTAAATACACTCTTAAAACATTAAAATAAGGTTCACATAGCCTAGAAAGGCACAAGAACCAATGTGAATGTGTTAAAAACATTAAAATACTGGATTAAAACTAGTTTTAATTTTCAAGCCTTCAAGATTAATGTGAGAATATAATTAAATACATTTTTCAACATTGAATTAAGGGAAAGATTGATCCATGGGACTTAAATGCTTACTAAAAGTCTAGAAAATTGTGAAAGTGATTTACAACACTTTACAACACCTTTACAAGACATGTATTTTATTTAGTTTACAAGGGCCCAAGACCTAATATGAATGTGTTACCCACATTACAACATTAAAGCAAGGAAAAATTATGCCAAAATCACAAGAAGGGCCCAAACAAGACAAAAAAAGTAGAAGTGTTACTTTTTCAGTGTCCACATGTGCAGGAACAAGAATCTGCCAAAACGGTATCCAAATATGTAAAATCCTAAAAATGTACTAAAATTGGGACTCATTTGTCAGAATTGGTGAATCGGTCTAGTTGGGATTTTCTGTAACTTCACAAGCTGATGTTGATCTTCTTTGTTTGCTCTGTCCCTCTTGACTAGTTTCTAGATCTGAACCTTTGATTTACAACCTATATATCTTCTCCAAGGCTTGATGACAACTTTGACAACTTTGATCAGATGACAACTTTTCTCCAATCTTGCTCCTTATGAAATATGCAACCTAAACTTTCAATTCACATACAAAGGAGAGGGAAAAATGTTGTTGGATTAGTGAATAGGGGTTTTTTTTGGTCAAACACCATTTTGGAAATCAATCCTTGAAATGAAATCAAATATGAATGGAGAATGATGAATGAATAAATAACAATGTTGCAACTCACCAAACCCTAGCAATAAGGTGCTACAAATATGCTTGAAATGGCTGTAATGGATGTGATTATTGACTCTTGCTGATTGATGTTGATCTTACTTGAAACACTTGCTTGAATAATAAACCCTCCATCACAATTGTTGGCATAATAATAAACATGATGTATGAAATATTTGACATGATGATTAGCACTTGAAGAATCCTCTAAGATGCTTGACAATCTACCCTTGAATGATCTTGCTCTTGAATGCTCTTGGGAACTCTCTTGAATTCTAGGCAAGAATATGAGTGAAAGAACCTTGTATTTATACTTAATTATACAAGAATTCCTTAAATTACAACACTACAAGCCGATATCAGATCTAGGAGAATAAAATCCCACTAGAAATTTGAATTAAATTTGATTTTATGTCACATAGGACTCATTCGCCCAAGGTGATGAATGAGTCCCATCAGGCATAATGTATGGGACCAAAAATTAAAAATGCCTAAAAATGTGTGAAAATTGGTTTGGGGCTAAAAGATCAAGGTGGGTCCCATTCGCCCAAAGTGGAAAATGAGTCCTAGACACTAAATATGGGCCACACAAGCCAAGAACACCTGAATTATGATTGGTCAATGATTGGCGTTGGGATTATCTTTGAAAGATTATAATAAACAAGTCTTTTGGATGTAAAATAGGGCCAATTAAAGCATGAGAAATCCCAATTATTAATAAAAATCCTAGAGGAATGTGAAAGTGTGTTACAACACTTTACAACTCTCCAAATATGGAAAGATTAAGGTTTATTTTAATTAAAACGAAGTTTATTATGCTTAGTTATTTGATAAAACCCTAGAAAAGTGTGAATGTGAGTTACAACACTTTACAACACTTTAACAAGGTGCCATTAAAATTCATTAGTTCACAAGGTCCCAAGACCTAATGTGAATGTGTCATCCAAATTACAACACTAAATCAAGGCAACATTAAGCCAAAATCCACAAGGAGGACCCAAACAAGTGTGAAAATGTAAAGGGATACATTTTTCTACACTACAAGAACAAGAACAAGAGCTATAAAATGAATAAGAAGTAGAAGAACAAGAATAAGAAAAATAACAAGAATAAGAGTAAGAAGCAAAAGAATAGGAACAAGAGAAAGAGCAAGATAAAGAAAAAGAACAAGAACAAGAACAAAATAAAAGAACAAGAAAATGAATAAGTAGTAGAGGAGGAAGAAGAAGAATCTTAAAAAGGAGATGAAGAAGAAGCAAAAGGAAAGATGAATATGGAGATTTTATGCAAAAGAATTCATAATACTTTTATAAAGAGCAGGGAAGGCATGCCCATAACCGTACAACATATATTGGGTTATGAGTAGTCAGTTTATGGATACCCTTACTCTTAAATAAGTTATATAATTATTATTATAATGTTATATGTGTATTTAGGTCATCCTAAGGGTTATAATTAAATATCTAACTCAACCTAAGCAGTATCCAAGGCATAATTATTGTATACATATGAAGTACAAGCTAATTATTGTCATCATGTGGAGTACATGGTGTTCTTCTTGAAGGCTATTGAAGGTATCCTCATCAAAGTGGATAGGATGTTGCTTCTTTTAAGTGGCATATTATTGTCAAGTATTTGCAACAAATTTCTTATCGTATTATTCTATTGTGCAAATTGTTTCATTACAATTATAGCAATAAAATATATTGTAAGATGTAGACTTGTTTACAACATCACAAGTTTTGATATAACTCTATCATATCTTTTGAATCCTTGATTTTTAATTTGAATCTTTATTTTGATCTTTTATTACAATACATAAATTAATGAATAACATAATCAAACTACTACCATATCATAAAACTTATAATATCTCATATCTCATTAATTATATTAATAAATGAATCCTTTTTTACATCTAATTCAATATTAATTAGATATGATCATTTCAATTAATGTTTTATTACATTAAAGAGATAGAAGCATTCTAGAATTAAACCGAGACATACAAACATATTATAATATTCAATTTAATATAAATTTATATTTTTTAACATTCAAAGTTCAATATGAAGAATAATATAAACTACATCTAATTTGATCATTTCAATTGATATTCTATCACTTTTGAAAGATACGAACATTCTAAAATTAAAAAGAGGAATTTTATATCCAATAGAAACATATTGTGGTATTCAATTTAACTATTCAAAGTTCAGCATAAAGAATAGTATAAACCACACCTAATTTTCCAAAGGAAATCGTAATCAAAGGTTGAAAAAAAGGCGAGGGAAATTGCGAAGCATGTGTGCGTGAGAATATTTATTCAACGTTCCAAAGAGTTGTTATTATTTCTCCCTGCAATGTGGAAAAACACAAAATATAAGACTCTCACGATTCCCAATATATTAACGACAAATGACACCTCAATTCCGAGAAAAGAATATCACAAATATCTGCCTCATATTCAGTTACGACAAACACTTTGGCCATTCCTAGTCAAGGGTGAAGAATATGAGAAACCACATGCAATGCGAACCTGAATAATTCTGACGGATTAATTATCTGTACTTGGAATAGTTTAACTGTGAAGACTGGGAGGCTTGTTTGTTTGTTTGAGGAAGAGTGTTTTTATAGTTCATTAGGTGATCTGGTTTTGGGTTTATATATGGTTTGGGTATATGGGACTATTTTGTATTCTCCATATACATTAAATTATGTTTTATAATATTTATATTCTGTCCCATATCAGATTTGAACTTGTGACCTTCTTTTCAGAATAAAGTTTTTCACCAACGAATTTGTGCTTTAATAAGCCTGCTTCCAGTTTTCATTTGCTGTGCACAGCAATCCAATGACAACGGCACTAATTTTTCCTTTGCCAACTTTAGCCAAAACAACAGCCAGCAGCTGATATACATGGGGGACGCCAACTTTTCGGCTGAGAATGGTTATATCAATCTCACACCAGATGTAAACGTCACTCTAAACGTTTCTTCTTCAAACGAAACGGCTTCAAATCTTCTCCAGTGCGTCGGAAGGGTTCTCTACCACCAGCAGCTCACGATGTGGCCGGCGAGTTTCACCACCATCTTCACCATCTTCGTGAAAAACATCACAGCCATCAGGAATTTCAATGGCGACGGTATTGCCTTCATCGTTGTGCCAGATAATAAAAGCTTTCTAGCAAAGAGCGCCGGGGCCTTCCTCGGCCTCTTCAACCAGTCCACGGACGGAAACACGACCGGCCTGCTTGCCATCGAATTCGATACGTTCCATAACGAATTCGACCCGGACGGAAATCATGTGGGCATCGACATCCGGGGCATCAAATCCGACGTAAACGCAGGTATTGGAAAGCACGGCATGGATATCAAGTCTGGGCGAGCTATAGAGGTTCGCGTCGACTACGACGGGTGGGCTAAATCCCTGCAAATCTACGCGCGGTAGGCAGACAATACTTCCGCGTACGCGAGCCTTCTGAACCGCACAGTGGAGCTCGAAAAAACCGTTCCAAGGTCAGCGTACGTGGGATTTTCTGCAGCAACAGGGGATTCATTCGAGATACAAAGAATTCTCAACTGGAATTTCAGTTCCGTGATGTTGCCGTGGTCTTCTCTGAATTTGTCCCCGGTGGGAAGGGGGAAGGGAACGGCGGGAGGATTCGGCGGCGGGGTCAAAGTCGGCCTCGTGGTGGGCTCAATTACAGTCGGATTAGTTATGGTGGGATTACTAACCTCGTGGTTTGTGGTTAAGAGATTGAAAAGGAAAAGCCAGCCAACTATAACTCTTGGCCGAGGAAGATTCATCGAAGAGTTGGCAATGATCCAAAACGCACCTCACCGGTTCTCGTACAATCTACTAGCGGCCGCCACCAACAACTTCAACGAAGCGGAACTTCTAGGAACCGGCGGGTTCGGAAGCGTCTACAGAGGAAACCTCAACGCCGGAGGTAACGGAGACGTGGCGTTGGTCGCGGTGAAGAGAATTTCCGACAGATCAAAACAGGGTGAAAGGGAATTCGTCTCAGAAATCAATACCATAGGCCGCCTCCGCCACCGGAACCTTGTGCAGCTTCAGGGCTGGTGCCACGAGCGTGACGAGCTGCTTCTTGTTTACGATTACATGCCCAACGGAAGCTTGGACAAGTTTCTTTACGACAGAACCGGGGACCCGCCCTTGAATTGGTCGCGGCGCCATAGGATTTTGTGCGGCCTGGCCTCGGCTCTACTCTACCTTCACGAAGAATGGGAGCAGAGAGTCATTCACCGAGACGTGAAGCCTAGCAATGTAATGCTCGACCGGAAATTCAACGCCTGCCTGGGGGACTTCGGTCTGGCCCGGCTCATCGAGCACGACGATCATAGTCCGGGTGTGATGACCCTGCTCGCGGGTACGCCCGGGTACGTGGCGCCCGAGTGCACCTACACAAGCAAGGTCACGGCAGAGTCAGATGTCTTCAGTTTTGGGATCGTGCTGTTGGAGGTGGCCACGGGTAGGCGAGTGGTGAAGCGCAAGTCTCCATTGGCTGAACGAAATCTGGTAGACTGGATTTGGGGGCTTTATAGCCAGGAAAGAGTTTTGGAGTGTGTGGATCCCAAATTGGAAGGGTCTGATTATGATGAAGAGCAGATAAACAGAGTGTTGATCTTGGGTTTAGCATGCTCGCATCCTGATCCACAGTTACGCCCTTCTATTAGGCAAGCCATTCAAGCGCTAATAAATCCCAATGAAGAGCTGCCGCAGCTGCCTCTCACCAGGCCATGTGCGATCTATGTTGCTTTGCCAACGGTTCGAGCTGTCTGTTCTCAGCCCACCTTGTCTTCAAATATGAGTGGAGATGCCGCATTGGACTGTCGCATGGGCGAGAATAGCGCAGGATCCATTACTTCCTCCACGCTACATCGTGGCAGATAGAGATGCACCCATCGGTTCCCAAACTTTCTTTTCTCACTTTCTTTTCATTTGTAATGTCGGTGTATGTTAAACATTATTTTTCTTCTCAGGTTGTTAATAAGTGTTACGTAGTCGCTGGTGTCTACTTTTTATAGTAGATTGTATTTTTATTGTGATCCGAATGTAGGCATGAATACATTTGAATGCTCAATTTGAATGTGATATTATAAAAGTATGATTCTAAATAGAAAATAGATAATTTTATAGAGGATGAGTTCGGTTTCATAAATCAAACAAGCTTTCCTTAATTTATAAAGGATTGTCAACTACATATAACACATTAATAGGATATTTTATTTTGCGTAGGATAAAGTTGGAATAATTTTGATATCTTATAATGTAAAAGGAAGTATGCTTTTGTACATTGCTATGTGATACAAGAATATAGTAGCATATGCATATATGATTAGAATTGATAAATTTGGGGATGATTTAAAGTTAGATAAAGTAGTGATGATAGTGAAAGGTTGTTTTGGATGTTTCTTTTATTTTCAATTATTTAAGAGGTAGATAATAGTAAATGTATAGGTGGCTTTAAAAGTAGATGAAGTGGTTAACCTCACAGATGATTGTCTGATTTGTTTATTTCATTTTTAGTGCATTGAGCATCACTTAAGAATAAATGTAATGGTGATGCATGTTTTGGTTGGATGACCATTGAATTTCTCATAAGAAGAATGAACATTTTTGTGAATGATCATTTTGTAAATATTTTAAATATTCTTGCAATGAACATCTCAAATTAGCAAGTAATGTAACAATTTGTTTTGTAAAGTAGAATTTTCAAGGAAAATAAAATTGTACATAATGAAAGGAATGTTTTTAGAATTGTCAAATAAAATGTAAAAGTCTAACTATGTAGTTTTTTTTTTCTTTTTTTAATGATAATGTAATTGTTACATCCTTAGTATATGCAACCTTTTTGATCTAGGAGAATAGAAGGATCATATAGATAAAATTTATTATAACTTTAGATATTTACAAATGCAATGAACTTGTGATAGTCAAAGGACATGGGTAGTAGTGAGAAGCTCAATGTAAGTAAATTTGGTTCTATATTACATTTTACAGATGTAAAATATTAGCCTACATAAAATCATAGTCACATAAAATATCTTTTATCTATGCTTTGAAGGTACAAGTATTGTGAGGCAAAACTTAAATAGGATGACTTGAGGAAATATTCTTTAGGGTAACTAATAATATTTAGGTGTCCATATTAGTTATCTCTAAGGTGGTATGCTACAAATTTCCTAAAGAAGAGTGCCTAGGCTATTTTTCAAAGAGATAAAGCATTCATGTTCAACTAGAAATTTATTGTTGATATTTCATATTTTTTCAATTGTTCATATGATGTTGCTAAATCAAGTACATAAATTGATAATTTTTCTATCAAGATGTGTATCTCAATAATTTTCAAATTAGATGTAACATCATTAGTACTATATATGGGGAATAATAGTACCAACCATATTTGAAAGCCTAATATTGTTTATTCAATGTTGTTCTAATTACTTTTATTATTCTTTGGGTTGGATGGCGGAAGGATCTTGTCATTTATTTCATCCAAAAAACCTATTTTTATAAGAACTCCTTGTAGTATAACACTTTCAATATTCACTCTCATGGATTTTTATGGTAATGGGTTACAAAATTAAATGAGGGTCTATTATTAATTTTTTCAAAGAAACAAACAAGATAATTATTTTCAACATGGTTGAGAAAAGTGGGTGAAATATAATTGGGGATATAGATTATATTGGTAATGTTGGTGGTGGTGAAAAAGGTTGAACACTAGAGCTAAAGGAGTGTTAGCAAGATGAAAATTATCATTGAAGAATGAATTCATGAATATTATTTTTTTCATAAAAATGTTAGAATTATGCAATTTAGGTGGACATGAAGGAGAAATTTTATTACTAGGAGTAGGATTAGTTAGGCCATAGTTCTATGAAGGCCTTTCATTGAAAACATTGGTACCAATTGTATTAAGGTATCTAGGAAGATGAATGAGTATTTGCAAATTGTAGGAACCACCTCCAAGCAAGTGATGACTCTTCTCTATAATATCCATTGAATAATACATGTTATTGGTCACAACCATGTAAATAAATTTGTTGTGGTATTTAAATATTGTACCAAAAAAGTATGTTTGAATTTATCTATATCTAACCAAAGCAATAATCTTGGAACATCTTGGTAAGATGAGTCTAATACACTTGTAATCTGGAACTAGAATCCATTTGTAGTAGGGAACACTAGGTTTCTTGGAGAATAACTTATATAGCTCTAAAATGACAAAGGAAAATTATCATTTCCCTAATTCCTCTCATGTATTTGGTAGCCATGTCATAAGAATATATAGCATTTTTTATTGTTGAAAGGAAGAATTTTGGCTTGCCTACTAGGGTTTAGGACCTAGAGTACCAAAAATCCAACACTCTCATTCAAGAATAACCCTAGAGATCTTAATCCAATGAAGATAGGGGAAAGATATCTTGCAATCAGGCTATTCTAGGGGTTGTTTAATGACTAATGAGTGGTTCACCACCAAGCTAGGGCTTGGAAAGACAAATGCAATATAAATCAAAATGCTTAAACCTAGTATGATGAAATCTTTCACTAAATGACCTAGAAAAGTGTGTAAAACAAAATAGAAAGTTGCAAGATGGAATATGTGCACTTGGACACCAAAAGGAGATTGAATGAGGCTCTAAAATTCTAGAAATTTTTAATTTAATGCTGACTGGGACACATTCACCAAGCTAAGAAAATTAGTCCAAGATTTGGGTTTCTATGTAGGAATAAGAATCTAGCAAATGGGTATAAAAAAAATCAAAACTTGAATTTTGACCTAAATTGGGACTCATTCACTAAAAGTGATGAATTAGTCTAGTTAGGTTCTTCTAGAACTTCAAAGATTGAATCTACTCTTCAAGGTATTCTTTGTGCTTCCCAATTGATTTTTGGATCTGAAACCCTAATTTTCAAACTGTAGAAGTTCTTTAAGTATCTCCAATGTAAGGTGACAACTTTGATAACTTTTGAGCACTTTGGAAACTTTATCCAACATTGGCTTCAAGGTGTCTTCAACCTATATCTATAAAACCCACACTAAAGAGAGGGAAAAATGTTATTTTGTTAGTGGATAGGGGTTTTCCTTGGTCAAATCTCATTTTGGTAATCAAACCTTGAAATGAAATCAAATAAGAATGGGGAATGATGAATGAAAAAAATGTGATGTTACAACTCACCAAACTCTAACAATGAAGTGTTACAAATATGTATGAAGTAGCTCCAATGGATGTAGACCTTGAATCTTGCTTGAATATGATATATCTTGAATGAAATGCTAGCTTGGATCATGAAACCCTACATCATAATTGTTAGCTCGAAAATAAACATGATGCTTGATACTTGAAGAAGGCTCTAAAATTCTTGATAATATACCCTTGAATGCTCTTGTAAACTCAAACTTGCTATTAGGAATGCTATTACAAAATTCTTAGGTGAAAATGAGTGAAAGAACCTTGTATTTATACATAATTATGCAAGAATTTCCAAAATTACAACACTATAAGCTGACATCAGATCTAGGAGGATAAAATTTTGATAAGAATTTGAATTAATTTTAACCTACATGCTAATCAACCTAATATTTTATGCCCATAGCCTACTTATAATAAAACTAAAAAATAAAATATAAATAATAATTAAATGATTAAAATAAATATATTTTTTAATACTACACTTATGGATTTGTTAATAAATATTTAACCAACTCCCTTCGGATTTATTTTTTGTGTGCACTGGCCTATGCATCGCCAAGTTTGCTCGACCTTTTATCAAGGCTTTGATCTTCCGCTTCATGCATCTACTCTTCGCAACATCGAGTATCGGCATTCCCTTCAGATCCCAAAAAACTCTGTTGTGCTTCCATGTGTTGCGACTACGGAATGCTTTTGTTTCTTGTTTCCTTGACACCTCATCGGGCTATGAGATGCTACCATGAAGCCCTCATTCCTAAAAGGTACTGGTGGGCCCCATAGTTTCTAGCTACAATGGACTCTTGCTATGTGTCAATCGTTCGCAAATCTTTCAACGTGGGGATGAAATAGCAACGCGGGCAGCGAAATGCTGCCACGCGTCTTTTACGCCCGGTTGATGAACGTTCCCTCTGCTGTGATAAGGTACTTGGCCCATTTGACACGTGTTGCATTTTCACAAATCCTCTACAGCGATGGGAGAAAGGTTCATGCGAGCAACGAAAAGCTGCCACATGCCTAAGTAGCAGATCTGTTATGTGGGCGATGAATTGGATGAACCAAATAATGCTATTGGTTGCTACTTATCATAATCATTTGCACCAATGGATGACACTTGTCTAACCAAGACCATCGCCATCATTGCAGAGGATGCACCTATGCCCGGGATGACTGGATGCTGTGTTCCGGCTCGATCCTGTTGTAACGACCTTGGGAATATTCTGATTTAGGCATCATTGTAGAAGATTGCGAGATCTTTTCTGTTACTATTCTCCGAAGCAGTGGGAGGTTTTCCTACTATATATACTTTTTCTGTTGATGAGAAATGGTCTAGAATTTGGAACTATAACACTGGTTTTAATAAAAAAGATGCCAAGCCTTTATTACTATTTTATTTAATTACAAAAACTCTCAGACTATGCCAATTGTTCAGCCTTTCTATTTTTTCATGCTATTTGATCAAACTATGAACTGTGTTTTATATTATCTTGACACTTCATTTGAGAACTTCTATATATGTTGAATGCAAGTTTGCTTACCTAGATCATGTCTAAGGACTCTTCTTGGTAGTAAGAATGTATGCAATATTATTTTATGTCAATAAATGAATTGTCTATGCTATAATATTAAATCTTTGATGTTTTGGAACACAACAACACCATTCACGCCCTTAAATCTATGATTTATCGTGCCCATCATTAAATCTTGGCACATCGCCTTAGGTTAGACTTTACTTTATTATATCTGCTTCTTTTTCCCTTTCCAAACCCCATTATAGAAGAAGCTGGCTTCTCTAAAAATCCAGAGGTTACTCAGTTTAGCGCAAAAGGTCCCCCTTAAACTGAGTTTCCCATAAGACTCTGTTACCTCATCAAATTTTGGCATCAATAGTTTGTTCTTTTTCTGGCATGCCCAGTGGGACCAAGTTTAAATGAAATTGCATTTTAGAAGGGTGTATGATCCATCAGCCTATAACTAGATCCCAAACCGCAAGCAATCCCAGTTTACTAGTACCTCGACTAGGGATAGTCCAGGTTGCAAATCAGCTGGTAACTGTTCCATTCCTGCCACCCTTGCCTCTCATAATGTTGCTAGCCACCAATAGAAACTACATAGCATGGGATGCCAAAAGTTCCCTGGTAGCCCCGGTAGCGCTTGCTGTGTGGGGCGCTATCCCGATTTCAACCATGAAAGTTATACTGAAGTTTACCGAGGATAGCTCGAGAACACTCGCAAAACATTTGCAAGATGTGGCAGACATATGTCTGGTACACGGTATTACAGCGCAAAATTTAACCTTGAGGCTCCTCACCACGTCTTTTAAAGGCAAGGCTCTGGATTGGTACCAAACACTTACTACTAATTCAATTCACACCTGGGATGAGCTTGGGGATCTATTCTATGAGAGGTTCTCGAATGATGGAGATCATTCTTCATTGTATTATCAACTATCTGTCATAAAACGAGCCCCACAGGAGGCTCTGATAGACTTTAATTCCCAATTTCACACAAATTGGTAGAGGATACCTGTTACCATACACCCAACTCCTGAGTTGGCATTTATATTTTATCTAAAGTCCATTAATTCTGACATTTCTGTGATGATCAAGTCTTTGGGAGTAGCTACTCTGCCAGATGCTTATGGTACCGCTATCAAAGTCGAGAATCATTTGATAGATTGCAGAAAATTGCCTCTTCGACCTATTATGTCGATATTTCCTAAAATATCAATCTCCGCGCAAGAGGTCGCATCAACTAGTGTGCCCACAACTACCCAATCAATGTACACATATGTGACTGCCCCTAAAAATGTGGCTTCTACATCAGGTTCTTCCAAGGATGAAATAAGCAACCTCAAAGAGATGTTGTGAACCATGGAAAATGATATAACCACTTTTAAGCGAAACCAAGCAACGCATCCGAAGCCTGTGTATTAAAACTATCAAGGCGGGTCATCTTCTTATCAACAAAATCAATATCAGGGTGTGGCTCGCTCTAATCCACCAGCCCTGATGGAAAACCAAATGGTGTTGGTGCCTACTCCACTGACGAGTGCGTCGCTAAGCTTAAGTAGGGAATTAACCGTAGGACAGAACAATCTTATTGATGATATCAATCCATGGTGTTTCCCTACAACAATGTGCATATGCCCCAGAACTATCTGCGTGGCAACCTACAACAAAAGGTGGGGGAGCAATGTAGCCAAGGAACATCAATGGAAAATGGAGGTTATGTATATGCCTCACCACAAATGGAGAGTGCGGTCCTTATCGCACAAATGCAAGGAATGTCTTTAGAACAAGAATTCGATATTGCTCTTGATCATGCACTCTTCTCCTAGATGGAGGAAGAAAAAATAGTGTTTGCCAATGACGTATTCATAAACAAAATACCACAAGTATAGTCTGATTATAACACACGCTCAAAGAGGAGATTTACTGGTGAGTCAGTTATTACACATCTGGACAACCCGCAACTAAAAGGTGTTTCTGATTAGATTCCCAGTGCTTCAACTGTCTCTTCATCTTCTCAACCACAGAAGGAAATTATTATAGCAAGAACCAAGAAGCAGAAATCTCTGAGTTTGTCACCTTTTAATGTGGTAGAGAAATTGAATAAATCATTCGCTAATGTGTCTCTATGGGACATTCTAGCTATCCTAGAACAAAAAATACTATTACAGAAGGCACTTCAAGAAGAGATCAACCCAGCATCAACAAAGCTGTTTGCCAGTGTAGTGGTTGTTTATTAGATACCGCCAGCTAAGGTCCTTACAAACAATACAAAGGAATCCCCTACCGAGGACAGAATTAGGTTGAAACATCAGCCCTTCTTCTTGAATCTTATTATAGGAAAGAGGTTATTGCACAATGCTATGATTAATTCTGGTGCTAGTACAACAGTTATGCCTAAACAGATAGCTGAAGCTTTGGAACTCAATTACGAACCTATGAAAAGAGGGGTGATGCAGCTTGATGGAAATAAATTTGAGACCGTAGGTGTCCTCAAAGCACTTCCTTTAACTCTATTTGTTTGCCCTAGTATCACGGTCCCGCAGGACACAGTGATCATAGATGTGCCTCCTATGTTTGGTCTCTGCCTATCCCAAGAATTTACTTCAAAGGTGGGTAGATACCTATCCTTGGATTGGTCATATTAGATACTTAGGATTAAACACGACAAAAAAATGAAGATAGAATCGAAGGCTCTACATTTTGAACATGTTGCAGATGAAGCCTTGATCAATTTTGAAGCCGTGCATACCTCTATCACCAAGAAAGAAATGTATTGCATTGAATTTCTAGAGGAAGAGAAAGTGAGTGGAGATTGGAATGATAAAGAATATGCTCTATTAAGTGAACACATAAAAAATGATCCTTTTGACATTTATCATGCTACAGGGTTGGGCACGTATGTAATTTATGATGAAGACCAGGTGCTTTTGAGGGTCACCAAAGAATCTGAGGGTAGCCAAGAAAATGAGCTATGGACATTGTACTTTGACGAAGAAAGAAGCAAAGTAGGTACTGGAGCAGGGGTATATCTAATATCCTCGCAAAATTAAAAATGATTGTTGTCTTTCCACTTTCATTTCACCTATTCAAATAATGAGGCTGAATATGAAGGGTTAGACAAAGGCCTAAGCCTTGTGGAACAAATGGGCATTAAGCAATTAATTGTGTTCAGAGATTCTGAACTAGTAGTTAACCAAATCTGAGGAATTTTTGTAGCCAAGAATGTCTGCATGAGATCCTATCAGCACCAAGTCTAGGACCTGATTGATGGTTTTGAAGCTTTCAACATCCACACCGTTCCCCAGAGACAAAATAGCAATACAGATCGCATGGCTGTGATTGGTGCTCAGTTTGATCCTGTCTCTGACCTGCTTCATAATGAACATTCAATACGAGTGCTAGTCTGACCAGCGATCCCTGACAATGATAAAATTTGGTAGGTTTTCGAAAGTGATGAACACATTGCCTCATTTATCCATCACTCAGGGGAGTTCGCTGATCAGCTTCAACCAAAGATTGCTGAGGCTTATGAAGGACAAATTATGCAGCTCAAATCTAATAAACTTTTGAAAGGATTGGTTACTCTTGAAAAAAATTTCGATTGTGATGATGCCCGAAATGATAAGTGGAAGTTCGTGGCGAAAAAAAGTGATTATGAGGACCTTCAGGTCTCTGATGGTAGGAATCTCCGAGTTGGAAAAAATGTCCCGCACCATCATAAGGAAAGACTCATCAATTTCTGTGAAAAATATGGAGTAGTGGCTTGGTCCTACGATGATCTGGAGGGATACGATCTTGGCATCATTTAGCACACTATTGAGCTAACAAAAGGTGCAAATCCACTCTGACAGAAATAGAGGCCAGTCAACCCTAGAATTGAAGCCCTAATGGCAGAGGAGCTAACTAAGCTTATTGAGTCATGCATTATCTTCCCAATCAAACATAGCACTTGGGTATCAAATCTGGTCTCAGTCCGAAAGAAGAATGGAGATATCCACTTGTGTGTGGACTTCCGAGACCTAAACAGAGCATCTCTGAAAGACCACTATCCGTTGCCTTCTATGGAGTCAATCCTACAAACTGTTGCAAGATTGGAAATGTTTTCTCTGTTGGATTCTCTGGCTACAATCAGATCTGAGTTAAAGAAGAGGATTAGCACAAGACTAGGTTCCCCACACATTTTCATATGCTAAAATTCCTTTTGGTTTATCCAATTTAGGGGCAACATTCCGGTGGGCGATAGACATCACATTCAACAAACTAATCAATAAGTTTATTCTAATCTATTTGGATGGCCTTACTATGTTCTCTAAATCTAAGGATGATCATTTTGATCATTTGAAATTAGTTTTTCAAAAGTGCCAAGAGTTTGGAGTTTCCCTAAACCTGAAGAAATGTGTATTCAGAGTGCCATAGGGTAACTTGTTGGGACATGTTGTGTCTAGAGAAGGTGTTTCAATTGACCCCAAACGAGTAAAGGCTATCAAAGAACTTCCCCTTCTAGTAAATAAGAAAGGTGTTCAGTCTTTCCTAGGCAAAGTGAATTTTGTGAGCAAGTTTATTTATGATTTCACGGGAATGATTAGGCTGATCACCCTAATGTTAAAGAAAGATCAAACATTCAAGTGGATAATCGAAGCTCGGGAAGCTTTGGAAAAGGTCAAGGAAGCTATTACCATAGCTCCGATGCTGGTTAATCCAGATCAATCCAAGGACTTTACAATGTATGCTTTCAGTAGCAAGTATAGTATTGCTACTATCCTAACCCAAAAGGATGATAAAGAAAAGGGGGAACATCCAGTGGCTTTCTACTCCTGGACCCTAAAGGAATATGAGGAAAATTATAATTTTTTTGAAAGATAGGCCTTTGCAATAATAAAGGGACTTAAAAAGTTCTAACATCTAATTTCTTACAACAAGGTGCTGGTGTATGTCGCACATTCCAATGTGCATAAATATATCATGGAAGGGGAGATCATAGAAAAAAGAGCTAATTAGATCACCAAGATCCTGAATATGACATTGAAGTCAAGCCTACTAAAACTATTAAAGGAAGAGGACTGTGTGAGTACATGGCACAGAACGAGGAGGTACCTATCACAGAGGAGCAGCGAGAGTTCATTTTGATAAATGAATTGGAATCGAAAGGTGGTTGGCTGACTGATAGAATGAGCTTCATGCAAATCGGAAAGTATCCGCCAGGCCTTTCATCCCAAAAAAGGAGGTATTACCGGCTGTAGAATTGTGGATATACACTAATAGAAGGAGTCCTTTTCAAAAGGAATTCAATGGTGTTCTCCTACGATGCATCACTTTGGAGCAGACGAAGAGGATCCTCCACATGTTCCACAATAGCTCTACGGGTAGACATTTCTTTGCCAAAACCACCACCATTAAAATCATGCATGTTGGATATTGTTGGCCTACACTTTTTAATGACTCCCACTCTTTGGTGAAGGCTTGCAAAAAATGCCAGTTTTTCGTTGATAGAAGGAAAAATTCCGCAATGCCCCTCAAACCTATAGTGGCAGATGAACTATTTGCACAATGGGGCCTGGACTTCATCGGAATGATCAACCCAGTTTCTAGCGCCAAACACAAGTGGATTATGACCACCACAGATTACTTTACAAGGTGGACGGAGGTTGTTTCCCTTAAAAGCGCAACAGAAATGGAGATTGTAGATTTCCTTGAGGAACTGGTGACAAGGTTCGACCCTCCAAAAACTATTATTTTAGATAATGCCAGAGCTTTCCTAGGTGCAAAGGTATGTCACTTTGCATTAAAGAATGACATATTCCTCAAGACATCATCAAACTATTACCCATAGGGAAATGGTTTAGCGGAGTCAACGAACAAAAACTTAGTTTGACTCCTTAAAAGGATTGGCTCAGAACACCAGAGAGAATGGCATAAAAACCTCCGAATAGTGCTCTAGGAAAACCACATAACTCCTAAGCAAGTCCTTAAGACTTTGCCTTATGAGTTGGTATACGGGAAAGAGGAGTTGTTACCTATCTCCATGGAGATTCTGATAATACATTTGTTGAAATCTCTTGAGATAGAACAAAATGAAGCCATAGAGGTGCTACTCGCTAAACTTTTGGAAGTACAGGAAAAAAGGGAGAATTCCCTAATAGCTATGACAAGCCATCAATAGGTGGTTAAGCAATGGCTCAACAAGAAGGCTTCCGACCAAGGTCTAAAATGCGGAGACTTAGTACTAAAGTATGATAAAAGGGCTGCTAAGCCAGGGAAACATGGTAAATTTGATAGCCTATGGGAGGGTACCTTTAAAATCATTTGGTGTAAGAAACACAACACTTTTGAGCTAGAAAATATGGAACAAGAACCCTTAGGAATCCTGGTCAGGGTATGTGCAGGATCATGATGGCCCAAAAAGTGGTAGTATTATGGGTATTTGTAGGGTATGTGGCTGACTACTTTCTTTTTACCTAAAATTGATGAAACGAAAAGGGTTTTTAGAGGATATTCTCAACTTTCCACCAATATAAATTATGCTTTAATTTGAATTTAATAAATAATTATTATTCATTTTCTATTAGAATTACGACTAAAATCTTGGTCAATAGGCTGATTGAAAAACAACTATAACTTTCAAATGGTATCACATTTTTTGAATCTGAAACATTTGTCACATTCTATGCTTCACATAATATAGGATTTGGAAAAAGAAAAATTAAATTTCATGAAGTTTTGACCAAGTTAAGGTGGTTAGATATACGAATTTTTATATTTTTTAAAAGTTGTAATAAAAAATTCATAATTAATTATTTACTTGGAAAGAAATTACAAAAAAATATGCATCACATCTAGACATGAGTCCTCTATTTATATGTAAAATCTTGTAAAAAATATTATCATTTTATTATGGTTAGGGTGGTCAGATAGACACCTACTTCTTATTTTTTCCCTGAAATTTAAGTACTACTGCACTGAAATTTCAAATTTTTACCAAATAGATTTTATTTATTTTTAAATAAATCTAGTAGTTTAGAAACTACATTAAATTTTCTATCGATTCTATTCTTACATATTTTTGAAATAATATAGATAACTTATTCAAATTTTTACATCAAGTTTCCTCACACTGATTTTTCTAAATTTTTTGCCACTTAAGGGCCTATTTTTTCTATGATGATCCTGCACATGCCTGTCAATGGAATTCATCCTAAGCTGTTTCATTAGGCGCTGAGCTCTATTTTTATACATATGTGAATAGTGCTTTTATTTTATTTCTGTTTCTTCAGCCAGTCTTTTTCAAAATTAGTTTGTGCTTCGAAGAAATTAACCCATTATTATTGGCGGGTGGAATACTATATTTTCTTTACACAGAACGCACTCATGTGCGGAGAAATAGCAAAATGAAAGTTGTGATCCCATAAAATTGAAATATAGAATGAAGGAAAGAGCATGGATTTTCTTGAAAAAATATATATCTATTCATATATGTTCTTTGCATTACAAAAGTGGCTGGAAAGCCATAGTCCAAAATTTAACAAGTATCCAAACTATTATATATATGATAGCCCTTTTTCAGGCTTATATACAGCTATGGGTAGGTATTCTGAGCAGCAGGCAGGGAGACATTTGTTGAACAAGTAGGGGGTTTTTCATCCAAAGGCATGGCTGGTGAAAATTGATGCATTAACTGCAACATCTACTTCTTCCTCATTCATGAGTTCTTTGGTAGCACTAGTAGCATCATTCGGCACAACTACCATTGGCGGGGGGAATACTAGGTTCTTGAAGTCAGTATACCAATCTATATCATAGAAGGGTATTACATTGTAGCTGTGGAACAAGAAGTGTAGGGCTTGAGTAACTCTTTGTTGGTGTTGGTCACGGGTCTGCAGGTAGAATCTTCTAAGGAATAGCAGCCAAATGACAACAGTTTCTTCCTTAATAAAGCGATGTAGGTCGCTGGCTGAAGGCAGACCTACCCCATAGGCAACATGAGCAACAACCTCGCCAAGACCATTCAGGTACTTTTTGGGGAAGATTTCTTTAACAAGCTTCAGGATAAGTGGTCGGGGGACGTTGATGTCTAGTATGGATGCTACAAAGTGGGAGCATATGTCGGTGTTCACCTGATACTTGTCCTCATACTCTATACAATCTTTGCCTAAAACCCACTTTATGGCTACCAAGACCAAAAACTACTTATTCCTGGTCATCTGTTTCAGCCTCCTAGTTGAAACCTCCCCTAGGAATGTAGTCCGCGACTTATACGAGGTTAAGCAAACTGGAGTATCCATAGTTCTAACACTATTCCTAGGCTTCTGAGCTAATACCGAAATTATCTATCACTTAACCTATGAGAAGGCTTACTTAAGACTCTACTACTGACCTATCAATATTCAAATGCTAATTATGTTTTTCTCACTACTTATTGGCCTATTTATAGAAAAATGACAAGATGCATGCTAATCCGCTTTGAAAAAATGTGATATTAAGCTAGTTGCTAACTTGAAAGGCGTGTCTGTGTTTGCTCACATTTCTAGGCTAGTTGCATCTGTGATAGCACGAATCAATGTGTGCTTGATTAATAGAAGCTAATTAATTAGCTTTAAAAAGGTGGCACTCATTGGTAGTGATACGTATGGTCGTAGGCTATTGTGTCATCTCTCAAGCATGTCCCAAAGCCCAAGGCGATATTCATATCTTTTCAGGCCGTGATTGTTTGCTTGGCGTAATTATTTTGGTCGAGATATTAATTGCCAGCGCATGCTAATGCAGGGTTAGCAAGAAAATTACCAGCTCAAGTTCCAAGGGGATCACAGCATATCACATGATCGCTAAACACAATAATGAACTCCGACCGCCTCGAAATAGCAGGCAGTTTATTTTGCACGAATTGCAAAATTAACGGTACATGCCGAATTAAATGCAAAAGGCTTGCTTTCGCCTACCACCTTGAGGAAAGATTGCCAAATATTGCATGAAAAGGTATAATATTTCAAATTCTTTTCACAAACACCAAAGAGCTAAAGTGCTGAGTTATTTTTCTTCTGTGTATCCAAAACTGAGGGGAATTGCAAAACCAGGAGCTTGCAGAAATCTTTGGAGAAAGAAAAATGTCAAAAACTTCATCTCAGCCAATGTAGTAAGAAATTAGCCAAGAGTTGTTTATGGCTATACATTCTTCAGAGGAGGTATGTATCTTTGAAGATGTGGCATACACTATGCCTGGTATAACCAATAGGTCAAGGAGGGCCCATACAAAAGAATTGAATAGGCCCAAGAATTGCAAAAACCTGAAAAGGGTTGAAGAAAAATGGGATAATATCTACGACCCAAGGCTTGCAAAAAATCCTAAGTCCCTCAGAGAGGTAGCTTGTGAAATTTTATTGGCACCAAAGACAAACCAATCTATGGCATAAAGATTTTGGTATAGTGGTCTCCCTCAATACATGGTCCCACTTGTGCGCTATTGCCGAGAGGTAGTTGATGCTACTGTCCAGTGTTATAATCCTAATACCCACTACATTGAAGGCCACAACTTAACGTGCACATCACTCCACAGGCCATCTGACACATGTTGTGCATCCCAGACCCAAGTAAAAGAAAAGAGAATATTGAGTCTTTTTGCCCGAGCAAAGGAGAAAAAATATGGAAGAAGATGAGAAAGAGCTCAGAGTTCTTGTTGGAGGAGACTAGTAGGAAAGACATCCCAGCTGCTAAAGTGCCAAGTATTCCATTGTTGTGCAGTGTGTTTTGTGATGATCTTCAGGATGCCATGTCCATACTAGTCTTTGTGTGCGACTGAGACTCTTATGAGAAGATAAAGACCTTTCAACTAGGACCGGCAATGCAATTTCACAAGCAGCATGAACTCTTCTGGTATGATTTTGCTGAGTTTATGGTTGAAGAAATGATATGGAAAATTGAGAATTACCAGGCAGAGAAAAAGATTAGGTTTCTTTCTTTCTTGGTCCACATGTTTCTACATCAGAACCCGGATTTCTTTGCCCGGTATTTTCCACTATTAATTTTTGATAAGCAAAATAAAAGGAAGCCAGTGTCTGTATGGGCGCCTTTTCTTTCCATATCATATGACTATTATGCATTTTCGGACTATTTTATAGCTCTGGTTTTGCATGATTTGATCAGAAAAGGTGATATAATCCAGCTCGATAAGGAGCAGACCAGATTTATGCAGAGTTTCACCCTTGTTTGTGACTGGTTCTTAGGCAAATATTTTACGATCCTCTGAATGCGGGGCTTTACTGACAAACCTTTCCTACTCCCAGTCTGTGTCATAGATAGAGTGCTCACACTGGAAATGTTCTGACAGGTGTGTATCATTGATTTTACTTTTTGTAGTAGCGAAAAGGTCAGGAAGAAGGGATTCTTCACTTTGTTTGAAGAATTTCAAGTCAATGACTCTAATAAAGAAACAATCAGACTAGTTGTTAGAGGAAAAGCTGACCTATCTAGGGTTGGTACTGGTAGATGATAAGTGGGAATACAACTGTTTCGATGACTTGCTAGAGCCACATATGCGGGTTACCCATGTTCCCTGATCATATTGGGAGAAGTGGTGTAATTTACAAACAGACAAAAATAAGAATTTTGTTGAATTAGCGCTTATCCCTATACATAACACTAGAGCTTTATGGCACAAGTTCTACTTTGTTGTGGCGGTGGCCCAAGATAATGTCCCCATGGAGCGCGGCATGTACAATAGGTTAAAGAAAGATGAGGAATGGAGTGAGGAGAAAATAGCAGCTTTCTGGAAGTATCGCCAAGAAATAGCACAGTTGGATGCTCCTTACAATAAATTGAAGGATGACCAAGAATTTGAAAGGTGGTGAAAGGAAGGCCATCCCAGCCCGAGCTCTTGCATTAATAGGAGCGGGGACCTGGAGGAAGAATCTGAGGAGTAGGAGGAGGAAGCGGCGACATCGACCTCATCTGCACAAAAAAGAAAAAAGCCCTGGGCAGTCCTCATATGTGGCCACAAATGTGCACTTTAATATATCAAGGGGCTCACATACACTCACTTGGGTTGCTAAACCAGCTAGGCTATCACTGTAGCAAACAAAGATGACTGCTGAAGCTAGAGAGACTCCACCTGCGAAATAGCAGTGCACAGGGAGTATTCTCGGAGAGGGTTCGCAAGAACCTGCCAGAGGAAGAGTACTCACTCCTAGCTAGGAACCTAAGGCTGAGGAAAATTTGCTGACGATTCTGGAGCCGCCATCAACTAGTCAACAGGTACAATTCACTCAATCTCTTGCATCTCATTCCTTGGTATATGCCCCTGCCTCACTGGTGATCCCTACCATAGGTACTAGCCCCTTGCCTTCTGCTTTTACTCTAACTTATTCAGTAGGCTTCACCCAGTTTTTGCATGCCACCCTGCTCATAATTACTCCTTTGTATTTGCAAATGCTCGTTGTTGCCACTCAGAACTTCCTCGCCTCGCTTTCGAATGTTTTTCCCTTTGATAATGCTCCTCCTGTTTCCACTATTATTACAGATCCTCTTCCATTGCAACAGACCGACACCCTATTGAAAACTCCTCCACAGTCCCAGCCAATGAGCCTTACGGTTGATTCTTCAGTTCAGTCATTTCAAATGACTAGCTCTACTGCTAGTTCTCAAACCAAACTATGGAACGTGCCCCACTTCTCTCTACAAACTATCACTCTCCAGAAGAGACAAATGCCCACGCCTATGAAGATTGCCTATCCCTATGCCCTACCTTTTGGTGCTCCTTTCATAGGTGGACTAGTTTCATTTCCAGCCGAATTCATAGCACATATAGATTGCAGAAAAGAGGCACACGTGAATAGAATGAGGAAACGCAAGGAAAAAGATGATAGTGTTTCTACTGAGCCAAGAGTACATGCTCTTTACGATGAGGTCCGACAAGAATTGAAGTTTGCAACCATGTACCCGAGGGTAAGCAAGCCTCAGGGAGAGATGTAACTAGAAGACTATGAGATATATGTTGTAGAACTCGACATGAAGGTAGCCCGACCACAAGATAAAGTTGAAATCATGTAGGAAACACAACGAGTGGTCACTTCTTACTTCCTTAAAACTAGTCGCCAACTAAAGAAGAAGGATGGGCAGCTCTCAAAACAACTAGGGAAAGGGTTAATTTTTTGGAGAGGAAAGAAAAATCCTTAGAGATAGATATTGCCTGCATGACTAAAAGAGCATTGGCAGTAGAGGATGAGAGGAACAAACTTCAAGGAGAAATTGCGAAGACTCGGGTTGCTGACCCTAGCATAATAAAAAAGCTACAAAAAAGAACCAAGAGGCAGAGCAAAATTTACAACTGAAAGATGAAGAGTTGGAGCGCCTCCACTTTGAGCATAGTCAGGGGATGGCAGAGAAAAAGGAAGAGCTGGAACGCCAACAAGCTCAATGTGAGCAAATAATACAAGAGCAAGAGGCCAAATTTAAAGGCCTAAAGGTTGAAATAGAGGAAGAGCTTCGAGAGACAAAGGCTTCTCTAGAAGAAACTTAGCAAATCACTCTCGAGCCAAGAAGAATTAGAATAAAGAAATGAGCAGCTTTGTGGAGCAGCTAGCATCTGAGAAAAGGAAAAGGGCAGAATTGGCTGAGGCTATTATTTCAAGAGACATGGAGATTACTTCGCTTAAAGCCTCTCTCCTATCTCCCCCTACACAGCCTGCTATCATTCTGATGGTTAGGTAATTATCCATTTCTTACTGGGAGAAAATTAAAACCTTTTGCCTAACACTATAGCCTACCTTCTGATTTATCGCCAAGGCATCAAGGCTCAGTCAGGAGGCCCATGATACGATTGAGCGGTTCCCACAGTTCATCTTGGAGTGGGTTCCTGAGGTAAAAGATTTGCTTACCAAGCTATACTCGGTCTCTGATGAGAGTCTGGTCGGAGTGGGTATTGAGGATCGGGATGTTGCTGCTTAAACGGCGAACAAATTCATCCATTGCCACTCCACCTTCCAGCGCACTGAGGCAGTCGCAACTATTTTGAGTAAGACACTGGATAGCATATAGGGGAGTTTTTCTGAGTTAGGCAAGATGGGACAACCATCCCCGTTCCTCGACAATGGCTCTATTGCCATGACTGCATAGATTGTAAAAATTATAGAAGAGAAGGAAAATGACCCGAAGGCTTTCAAGGAGTTCAGCCATCCTCCCATGGTAACTAACATTGAGGGAGCCATTCATCTGCTATCACAACTGCTATTTCATATACAAGTAGGGGTCGGTTTACCCAATATGCTGCCTCACAAAGAAACTATTGATCTAAGTGGAGCATAGGAAAATTTATGCAACACAGTGAAGTCATCCGAGGATGAATGGTCGCCTTTACAGGCGGCTCTTTCCAATCTCTAACTCCATTATTCCAATGGATAAGGCTCTAGTCTGTAGAACTAGAGAAATTTTGGGTTCTCCATTCCTTAGTTGTAACACTCCTAATAGTCACCAAAAGCTATTAATAAATATTTAACCAGCTCCCTTCAGGTTTATTTTTTGTGTGTGCTGGCGTATGCATCAACAAGTATGCTCAGCCTTTTATCAAGACTTTGATCTGACGCTCCATGCGTCTACTCTTCGCAACATTGAGTATCGACATTCCCTTCGGATCCCAGAAAACTCTGTTGTGCTTCCACGTGTCACAACTGTGGGACGCTTTTGTTTCTTGTTTCCTTGATGCCTCATTGGGCTGCGAGATGCTGCCACGAAACCCTCATTCTTAAAAGGTGTTGGTGGGCCCCATAGTGTCTAGCTACAATGGACTCTTGCTACGTGTCAACCGTTTGCAAATATTTCAACGCGAGGATGAAATAGCAACCACGGGTGGCGAAATGCTGCCACGTATCTTTTACGCCCGGTTGATGAACGTTCCCTCCACTGTGATAAGGTACTCAGCCCATTCGACACATGTTGCATTTTCTCAAATCCTCTATAGCAATGGGAGAAAGGTTCATGCGGGCAGCAAAAAGTTGTCATGTGCCTAAGCAGCAGATCTGTTATGCGGGCGATGAACTGGATGAACCAAATAATGCTATTGGTTGCTGCTTATCATAATCATTCACAACAATGGATGACACTTGTCTAACCAGGATCACCGCCATCATTGCAGATGGTGCACCTGTGCCTGAGATGACTGGATGCTATGTTTCGGCTTGATCCTATTGTAAAGGCCTTGGGAATATTCTGATTTAGACATCATTGCAGAAGATTGTGAGATCTTTTCTGTTACTATTCTCTAAAGCGGTGGGAGGTTTTCTTGCTATATATACTTTCTCTGTTGATGAGAAATGGTCTGAAATTTGGAACTATAATGTTGGTTTTAGTAAAAAAGATGGCAAGCCTTTATTACTATTTTATTTTATTGCAAAAACTCTCAGACTATGCCAATTGTTCAGCTTTTCTATTTTTTCATGCTATTTGATCAAACTGTGAACTGTGCTTTATATTGTCTTGACACTTCATTTGAGAATTTCTATATATGTTGAATGCAAGTTTTTTTACCTAGATCATGTCTAAGGAATCTTCTTGGCAGTAAGAATGTATGCAATATTATTTTATGTCAATAAATGAATTGTTTATGCTATAATCTTAAGTCTCTAATGTTTTGGAACACAACAACACCATTCACACCCTTAAATCTATGATTTATCGTGCCCATCATTAAATCTTGGCACATCGCCTTAGGTTAGACTTTACTTTATTATATCTGCTTCCTTTTCCCTTTCCAAACCCCATTATAGAAGAAGTCGACTTCTCTAAAAATCCAGAGGTCACTCAGTTTAGCGCAAAAGGCCCCCCTTAAACTGAGTTTCCCATATGACTTTCTTACCTCGTCAAATATTGGCGTCAACAGGATCTATAAAAGGGAATATTTTACATTTAAAAAAAAAATTATTTACATGAGAGGGAGTTATTCAAACATCAAATTTTCTAGATAATTTTAATTTTTTGGTAAATTGGACTCAAAGTGGTGCTCCATATAATTTTAGCCAACAATTTTAGTTGAAAAAGTTGTGGAAGTATCTAACTTACCTAGAATAAGTCTTACTAGATCATATGTTTGACCAAAATTGATTTTTAGTTAGAAATGCCTAAATTTAGCCATGCTAATAAGTTTGTTGAAAGTGTGACACAATTTTATGCTTTTACCATTAATTATGCAATAATTCCCAAAATTACAACACTACAAGCTAACATCAAATTTAGGAAGATAAAATCCCATAGAGAATTTAAATTAATTTTAAGTTTCAGCCACATGAGACTCATTTTCCCAAGGTGGTGAATGAGTCTTGTTAGGCATAATTTATGGGAAAAATTTTAAAATTTCTTAGAAAGGTGTGAAACTAGGAAGGGGACCTAAAAACCTAGGTGGGACTCATTCTCCCAAGGTGGCGAATGAGTCCCAAATTACTAAATCTTGGCCATTCAACTTAAAAACACTTGAATTATAATTGGATGTTGATTTGTGTTGGGATTATCCTTGAAAAGATACAATAAATGGGGATTGTGAATGTAAAATAAGGCCAATTAAAGCATAAGGAAAACCAATTATTAATGATAACCCTAGGAAAGTTTGAAAGTGTGACAAAATTTTACAATACTCCAAATAAGGCATGATTAAGGTTAAAAAGATTTATTAGGCTCAGTTTGTTAATAAAGCTTTAAAAAAGTGTGAAATTGTGTTACAATACTTCACAACACCTTAGCAAGGTACAATTTATGCTCATTAGTTCACAAGGGCCGAAGATCTAATGTGAGTGTGTTAAACAGATTACAACACTATGTCATGGAATCCTTAAGCTCAATTTCAAAAGGAGGACCCAAACAAGTGTGAAAATGTCACCAACAATATTTTTTGACACTACATTTAGTGCCCACTTTAGTGAGAGGATGACCTTGCTTCAAACTCACACTAAAGTAGAAAAACATGCATAAAGAGGGCTCCAAGTGTACCAATGTTGGTAAGATAGGATGACAATAATCAAGAGGGGTGACCAAGCCCCTAGTATCAAGATCCCATGACAAACCAACATAGGCACAAAATAACACACATGAGAATGATACAAGAGCAACAAAAAAGCACAAGCATACATTTCCAAAGACATAAAGAAATGAAAAAAATGAAAAAGAAAGGGGTGGATCAAGCTTCAATAGTTTGTCCAACATGATGTGGATCAAATCTAGGTTGTTTGTCTGAAAAATGCATGCTCACTTTGAGGCAATGAAACTCCTAGTTGTTCATTGGGTGAGTATCCAAAGAGATGGGACACATACAGACATGGCTGATATGTACTCACATACACACATGAATGGCTATGGGAAAATTCATGCCTCCGTTGGGCTTGATGAGAAGAAAAATGGATACCTTAGAGATATCACTCTTTCTCCACTAATCATTCACTAATGTCCTATGATCCCTAATTGGATTGACTAACAACCTCACAAGGTGAGTCAATTCATAATTAGGAAGGACCTAGGAGGGGGTTCTTTCAACTTTTAGGGGTTCACCACCAAGCAAATGCTTGGAAAAAACACTTTAACATTAAACTCACAAAAACCTAGTAATGAAAGTCAAATAATGAGTAAAAATGATAAAACTAAGCTATACCAAGTTAGGGTATGTGTACTTGTGATGCAAGAGCATCCTTGGGTCATAGCAATCTTGCATCACCTAAAATATTTTCATTCTAGTTTGTCTTTGTTTTAGTTTTTGTTCAATTCTAGTTGGCAAATTCGATATCTCTTCATGTTTGCTCACTAGACCTTGTGGATCTATGTTTACATCATGGACATGTTCATTTTCCTTATTCCAAGATTTGAGCGTGAATTGGCTCATTTTCTGGCAAGTTATTACTTCTGGATTATGTCACAGTTTCTTGAACCGACACTAGAATAAATTTTCCTATCTGACAACTAGTTCGATCACTTGTGGATCATTTCCATATCTTACAAATCTTAACAGTGTGATTCAGATTGTTCTATGAGATGTCCCCAACCTTAATTTAGGTCCACACTTCATCTTATGCATTCATTGAGGAGTAATTCAATTTTGAGGCTGAACTATGCATGCACACATTACATTTTCTTTAATCGAAGATTGTAATAATCTTTGGGGTTGACTCAGATGCTTCTAGATTTGTGAATGGATATAAAGCATTGTAATTGATTGTTAGAAGGCAGTAGAGTTAGAGATCGAGGAAGATAAGGTTTGATTTGTAATATTTTCCCTAGCATTGAGGAGCATGTAGGAAGATGGTATTTTGAACATGTTGTATTAGGCCTGTGAGCCGAATCTGTAAGCCCAGATGTTTTCGGTTGTTTGTAATTGAATTTTCTAATAATAAGAATGTTTGAATTTTTGTTTTCCTCCATTTTATATGTTGCTTCTGTGGTGTGACTGATCTTGTTGCATGGTCCTGATTATTCTCTTTGAGGACCCTCTGACCATGGTTGCGTTAATTTGGGAAATCTAGAGATGTTGTGAAGATTTTAGAAATGCAAAGAAGCTGTCGAAAAGTGCTATGGAGGACTAAGATGCCCAGAGTGGCATATTAGTTTTGTTGCTATTTTTCAAGGAAAATATGAAGTCTTTAGATGTCGAAACGTAATCTTGAAAAATGTCTGAAAAAATGCCCTGTGGAGAACTAAGATTCCAAAGGTGGCATATTAGGCTTGTTTTGAATTTTTGAAGTCTCTGAATGTGGTACTTAGGGTTGATGTTTTCACTTGCTTCTTCTTAGATCTGAGGTCCTGAAACTTCTAGATCTAACCTATAGGTGAGTTTTCATGAAGATGACCACTTTAGCAATGCAACCTTTGCAACTTTTCAATCTTTCACTCCAAATGATCTTCAATTATTCAACCTAGATCTATAAATACAAACAAACAAGAGAGGGAAAACTTGTTAATTTTTAGTGAATGGGGGTTTCCCTTGGTCAAAACCCTTTAAGGAAATTAAACCAAATGATGAAATGAATAGAATGAATCATGAAACATGAAATATGTAAATGATATCACCTTGTTTGATGTTTTGTGAAGAAAATCTACAATCTACCATGTAGTGGCCATGAAGAATGTGTATCTTGGATTTTGGAATATGATGTGAACAATGGTTGCAAATAGATCTTCAATGTTACATACACAATCTTGGCTCAACAACATGAATAGATTCACTAAACCCTTGAAATGATGCTTGAATCTCGATGATGGCATCAAATTCTTGATGAAATGCTCTTGAATGCATAAACTTGTCTTAGGAATGAATACTTGAATGCTTGTTATCTTGTTATGAGAAAATGAGAGAAGGAATCTTGTATTTATACTTATTCATGCTTAATATCTTGAAATTAGACCACAACAAGCCAACATATGAAATCATTAAATAAAGGAGGCTAAATCTCACCTAAATTTGATATTGAATCCCGAAAATAAGCCAAGGAGGACTAAGATGTCCTAGGCGGTGTCTTAGTCCGAAGGCTCAATTCTTGGGGCACAAACTCCAAAAAGGGACCTTTTTCAAGTGTTTTCAATATCAGGGTCCCAAGACCCATGGAGGACAAAGAGACTCTAGGTGGTATTTTATTCCCACTCCAAAAATCAAGGACATAGACAGAAACATTAAATGACCATTTATCTTTTGAGGTTTTTTAGGATTTTCCATAAAAATATATAGTTTATTAGGCTTATGGATGCAAAATAGGGCCAATTAAGCCATATAAAAGCATAAATAAAGCAAGGAAGACCCAAACAAGAGTGAAAATGCAAGGGTATGTGTTAGGAATTGTATGTAGAAAATATCAATTAAATGTAGATAGAGAATAAGTAGAGGAATAAAAACATAGAAATAATAACAAGAGACAATATTTAATGTGGTTCACCCAAAATCGGGCTACATCCACCAAAAAAGAGGCCAATATTATTATCTAGTAAATCAAACTGATTACAACAAGTAATCCTTGGGTGAAATCACAATGTTGTGTCTCACTTTTTTCTCAAGATGGAAATTTACATCAATATTTTTAACTAAATCTTCATCTTCTAAGACCTATAGTAGCTAAACCATTAAGAATTTGAAGATGATGTGAACTAGTGATTTGTGGGAATTTGTGTGTAGATTATATATATATATATTTCAATTTTTTTGAAATAAAACATGAATCTTTCAACATCTCCTTTAATAATTGGTTTTAAACAAATGACAACATTTTCAAAAATTAACATTTGTGTCATGCAACATAACCTTTTTCCTATAAAGGATTAAATTCTAATTTTTGAAATATAGATTCTCAACACCAATATCCAGGGGAAGGATAGTTTTTCATAATTTTTAATTGCATATTTTTTTTAAAAAATTACTTTTTGAAGTCACTGTAACTATAATTTTTACATGCATGTGTGTCATATAAGTTAACATTTTGTGTATATATCAAAATCCAATTTTTCATTTTTGGGTGAAACAAGGACATCAATACCTAGGGAATGGGTGTTTTTTGAAAAAAAATTACAATGGTTTATTATTTTTCCATCTCTCCACAACAAAGAGCTTGATGTTTAGAGAAAAACCTATGTTTAATAAAAATTGGAAATTAAATACATGATAAAATGAAAATATATCAAACATACACTTGTTCGAAATCTAGTTTTGAGGGCTAGAATCTTGCAAAATATAATTTTTAAATAATGTTATTTAATCCCTCAAAAGGTAAATAAAAAGTGATTTTTTTCTAGCATTTTGATAGTTATGAAGGAGAATCCATTGTGGGTATGATTTAATACTAGATGGGTTTTATCCAAGGGGTTTTGATCTTAGGGGGTATTATTTATCCCTCTTCAATTAAAACCCTTTAGATGGAGCCTCTTAAGACTTAAATCATTAGTTTTTCTAAAAACAACAATTCCAGGCAAAAATCAGCACATCCCAAAAGTGAGACACGATATTGTGGCAACACCCCTTTGCAATTGAATACCATTGTAAATGCTACAATATAATGTCAACAGAAACCGAAACCCTTAGCCTTTTATCAAGACTTATGTTGGTTACAAAATAGGGTTTTTTTTAATGTTTTCCAATAGAAAAAATAACACTTGCTACCCCTTGACCCCATTAAATAATTTGGGGGGAAACTGCATTCATAAAAGTGGAGAGAATTTAACCTCTGAGTTTGATTAGGCTCCATATACCAACAATATTCATTTTTCTACACTACATTTAGGACCCACTTTAGTAAGAGGATGAAATTTCTTTAAACTCACACTAAAGTAGCCAACCACACAATCAAGAGGGGTTTGAATGTATGAATGTTAGTAAGATAGGATGATAATGATCAAGAGCGATGACCAAGCCCCCAAGATTGAGATCCTATAAAAAACCAGCATAGGCAGAAAGGAAGACACATGCAAATGATATATGAAGCCATAATTAGATCACCAACATACACCATAAAGGACAAGAAAAAGGAAAAAGAAAAAGGAAAAAGGAAAAACTACAATGGATCAAGCTTCAACTGGTCATCCAATGTAGTGGACCAAGTCTAGGCTATTTTTCCAAAAAAATTACAAGTGGAACACACTCTCCACTATGCAAACAAAACACATGCTCACAAGGGCTAGTGGGAGCTAGTTGTCAACTAGGTGAGCACTAAGGGACCATATTAAATCCATACCTCCATGACTTTAATAAGGTATAAAAATGCATGCTCACAAGGGCTAGTGAAGCTAGTTGTTCACTAGGTGAGCCCTAGGGGACCATATCAAAGCCATACCTCCATGAATTTAATAAGGTACAAAAAATGTAATAAGAAAAAGGGATGTTCAAAGGATTTTGCTTAGTTAATGCAAGGTCTCATCTTAGGGAACATTGTACTTAATGTTTCCAAGAGAGGAAAAATCAAAGAAATATCACACTCTCGAAGGAAATCAAACCTAATGACACCACCAAGAAAGAAATTCATTACAGGAAGAAAGAGAATAAAACAATGAAATATGAGTGTCGATGTATGCCCCACTTTAAAGTGGTTGCTAACACCATTGCTATGAGTGATTGCTTTAAAGTAGAAGACATGAGAGCTTATTTAGAAAGCCTTATGCCAAGTCATATGTTTCTGATAAGCTACATCATGCAATAGGATGGTAGGGTTTCCCCAAAAATACAATGCTTAGTACATCACATGCGAGCCAACTTAAGGCACGTCGCCCACATCCCAAGCTTTCTCTTTACATATACATGAAAGGTGATCAACTAGTTGAAAGAGGAAACAATAGTTGACATACGAGGACAATGATACTAACCCCTTTCCCCCACTAAGTGTAGGAAAAAGTGATCTGAAATGATTGATGAGAAACATGGACCTATGCAGGATCATCATGGAAAAAATAGACCCTTAAGTGGCAAAAATTTTAGAAAAATCATAGTTAGGAAACTTGATGTAAAAATTTGAATAAGTTATCTATATTATTTCAAAAATATGTAAGAATAGAATTTGTAGAAAATTGAGTGTAGTTTCTAAACTACTAGGTTTATTTTTAAAAAAAGAAAACCTATTTGGTGAAAATTTGAAATTTCAATGCAATAGTACATAAATTGTAGGGAAAAAATAAGAAGTAGGTGCATGTCTGACCACTCTAACCACAATAAAATGATAATATTTTTTATAATATTTTAGATATAGGTAGAGGAATAATGTCTCGATGTGATGCATATTTTTTTGTAATTTTTTTCCAAGTAAATAATTAATTATGAATTTTGTATTACAACTTTTTAAAAATATAAAAACTCGTATATCTGACGACCTTAACTTGGTCAAAACTTCATGAAATTCAATTTTTATTTTTTTAATCCTATAGTATGAGAAGCATAGAATATGATACATGTTGGGGATTCAAAAAATGTGATATCATTTGAAAGCTATAGATGTTTTTCAATCAACCTATCAATTAGGACTTTAGTCAAAATTCAAATAGAAAATAAATAATAATTATTTATTAAATTCAAAATAAAGCATAATTTATATTGGTGGAAAGCTAAGAATCTCCTTTAAAAACCCTTTTCATTTCATTATTTTTGGGTAAAAAAAGGTTTTCAGCCACATACCCTATATATATCCATCATATTGCCACTTTTTGGCCCATCATAATCCAACACATACCCACATGGTAGAGTGAAAATCAGTATCAATTAGAGGAATTAGGTGCACCCATATAAGGAAGAACACCAAACTCCTTAGGATGCTGATTTTTTCTACTCAAAGTCTTACATTCATTAGTAGAATGAAAATGAATTTTATGATATGCACAAAATGAAGTCTTGTAATAAAATTTATTTCATGTTCTTGGAGAAAGAGAGATTAGATGATATTGGAGGGTTCTTGTAAAGATACTCTCTTCATTAAAAGTTGAGGATGTTGCTTTATTTTGTGACAAAGATATCTCTTGCTTAGCACAAGGTGTCATACCTACACAAGATGCTTTAGATTGTGAGATTTTGTTCTCTCCTTTAATAGAGGGTGTAAAATCTAAAAAAAATGAATCATTAGTGTTTTTCATGTTGACATTTACACGAAGTGAGGATTTCTTTGTTTGTTTCATTTCTTGCAAAGGATAATGATCAAGGGCATTAGTGTCTATCATTTTAGGATGCACCACTATTAAAGTTGGCTTAGAAGGATGTTTTGTAATAGTGTTGATATTAAGTGAAGGCTTGTTTGTGTCCTTTGAGGGACAATAACTAAGACCTTTAGTCTTTTCTTGTGTGTGAGGTTCTATGGGGACACAAATGCCTTGTTCTCTAGCACCACATTCTTTTCCGCTATATCCAAGTTGTTTCATAAGCTCATAACCTTTTCCATAAAATTTTTTTAATCTCTTTTGGATTCGGGGTTGCTCATGATTAAGTTCATCAAAGTTTGTTGTGTAATTTTCCTTTTCTTCTAAAATGGTTGAGGTGGATGCTTTTCATTGAAGGGTCATCTAAATTTTGTGTTGACATTACCTTTGTTTCTTTTCCATTGTCTAAATCTTTGTGTATGATCTTGTATTCTCCCATGAATGTATGTTCAAAATCTAAGTAACCCCAATCATCTTCTAATAGCTTTGTAACTTCAACAATGTGTTTTTCTTTGTCTTTCTGTTGCACGCGTTCCACTTGTGTCATCGGTGCTAATGTGTTAAAGGGATTTTCCTTGGTTTTCTCAATGTTTAGACAAAGTTGTATGGTTTAGGATCAAATTTGATTATATAAACTTTGTTTTTGTAGACACATTTTATGATACAATGAAGGGTAGAGGGTACAACATGCATCTCATGAATCCATGGTATAACTAAAAGAAGATTATACAAAAGATCATGAGGTATAACATGAATAGGGGTTTGTAAGGTAGCATTTCCAACTGTAATAGGTAAAGTTATCACTCCAAGCAATGTTTTTCCCACATTGCCAAATCCCATAGTAGATAAAGAGTCAGGTTGAATTTTTGATTTATCAACACCAAGCTTATCCAAAATATTTTTGTTACACTCATTTAAGGCTGAGTCATTGTCAAAAAGGGTTCGCTTTATCCCTATCATCTTGTATTGAGTTATTATCATGAGAGCATCACATTGTTTTTACATTTCCAAAGTAGGGAGTTCACTTTGGTGGAAAACAATGTCATCATTTATCCCTTGAATCATGGTTGCTATGTCATTCAGGTTTGCACTAGAGGGAACCACAACTTGTTGTAAGGTTGTTTGAAGCATGGTGTGAAAAATAAGGTGAATTCTAAATCAATTCCCAAAGGGATATGTTTGCAAGAGTATTCTTAAATTGTTCAACAAGATCATAATCCTTTCCACTTTGTGGAGGAAAATGAGAGGCACTAGGCAAGATAGGATTAGGCAAAGGGAGGGATGTTGAAGTGGTTTGTCTTGGTTGTGTATTGTTCCTAGTGTTGTATGTATGAGCAATAGTATTGTAACTCAATTGTCACTAAACATTATTCTTAGGTGGTTCAAGGATAAGGACAGGTTTGTTTTGAACTTGTGGTTTTTATGAGGGTGGATAAAGGATAAGTTTAGGCTCAGGAGAATAATCCAAGGGATATCTAATGCACATTACCTTAGAAGACTTATCCTAATTTTTGTTATCTCTTAGTGAAGAGGAGTCCAAGGTTACTTCATCATCTTCATCTAAGGAATTACTATTGTCAATTTTCTCATTTTCTTCCATCGTTATATCTTCCCTAGTAGGAGAGTGTTTAGGAGAACTACAAACCAAATGTTCTTGACATTCAAGGGTTGGTTCCTCTAAAATGACTTCATCACATGTAAGGAAGTTATCAATGGTTAGATTTTATTGTTTATCGATAGCGGGTATATTAGGGGGCATGTGCAGGATCATCATGGAAAAAATAGGCCCTTAAGTGGCAAAAAATTTAGAAAAATCAGAGTTAGGCAACTTGATGTAAAATTTTGAATAAGTTATCTATATTATTTCAAAAATGTGTAAGAATAGAATCTGTAGCAAATTGAATGTAGTTTCTAAACTACTAGGTTTATTTTAAAAATCTATTTGGTGAAAATTTGAAATTTCAATGCAATAGTATTTAAATTTCAAGGAAAAAATAAGATGTACGTGTCTGTCTGACCACCCTAACCACAATAAAATGATAATATTTTTTTATAAGATTTTAGATATAGGTAGAGGACTCATGTCCCGATGTGATGCATAATTTTTGTAATTTTTTTCCAAGTAAATAATTAATTATGAATTTTTTATTACAATTTTTAAAAAATAAAAAAATTGTATGTCACCTTAACTTGGTCAAAACTTAATGAAATTCATTTTTTCTTTTTTTAATCCTATAGTATTTGAAACATAGAATGTGACACATGTTTTATATTTAAAAAATGTGATACCATTTGAAAGCTATATAAGTTTTTCAATCAACCTATCAATCGAGACTTTAGTCGTAATTCAAATAGAAAATAAATAATAATTATTTATTAAATTCAAAATAAAGCATAATTTATATTGGTGAAAAGCTAAGAATCTCCTTTAAAAACCCTTTTTGTTTCATCAATTTTGGGTAAAAAAAAAAATTTCGGCCACATACCAAGCTATATATACCCATCATGATCTTGCACATACCCTAGGAGAAGGCTCTATTTGATTGTTATGATTGTTCATGAATTTATCCTTTTTCTCTAAGGTCTCATTCTCTTGTTCTATACCATCTACCCTAGTTGGGGAGATTGTAAGATTTTCATAACATTCCATGGTTAGATTTTGCAAAGCAGCTTCATCACAAGTAGGGGAGGCATCAAGAGAAGGAAAAATATGATTACCAAATAGATTGTTCAAAATGGTAGGAGCATTAAGGAAGGGAGGAACAATATTCTCATGACTCTCGATAGGTTAATCTTCTAACACCAACCTATCATCTTTGTATTGAGGGGGGACATTAGCAGAAGGAGAATTATGGTTATTTATGATATCATCTTCTTTTGTTAAAACATCCTCACAATCAAGGGATGAATGGAAACTAGGTAAGGTGATGTTTATAAATGTTTCTATGTTTCCATCTTCTTGTTTTCTAATGTCATCCAAAGGAGGAGAAGTATAGGGACAATCAAGACTCTCAATGCTTGTATCTTCTTTCACCAAGATACTTTCATCACTAAGAGGAGAGGTATTGGGAGAAGAACAAGTATGATTGTTATGATTGTCTACACTATCATCCTAAAAAATGGGCAATGCAATATTAAGGATTGTGTCAATGATTTGATGATTAACATGTTTCTTAATGACCTCATTGGTGTAATCTTAATTGAACTCCTAAGATGGGATGTTGCACTTATGAAATCCATTTCTAACCATATCAAAGCCACATCTGTTGAAAGAAAACATGATATTATGGAAAAGTAAAGAAAGTGCAATGCAATGACTTAAAGTAAAATGCTATTTTTAGATTGGAAATAAGGTAATTTTTTTATGACATTATGCAACAACTTGAAAGATGAAATGTTGTAAATGCAAATTTGGAATTGAGAAATGCATGAAATGAAGCACTTTAAGATAGATTTAGTAAAATACATGAAACAAAAAGTCAGTCCACTAAAACAGATAACCAATGCTAGCAAACAAAAGCACAAAAAGGTTGATTCAGATCCTAAAAATGAAAATCTAAAATTCCACGGGGACTAAGATGCTAGAGAGGGCGTCTTAGTCCTAATAAAATTTTAAGGTTTTAGAAGCTAAAATAGATAGAAAATCACTCAGATAGGGTACTGCAACTTAAAACCAGAGAGGGACTAAGATGTCATGAAGGGTGTTTTAATCCTAGTAAGGGTTTCTGCATAAAATTAGACAATTCTGGGTTGATAAGAGTGTAAATCCAAGTTTCCTACCCAGGGACCTAGGTATGTGCAGGATCATGATGGGCCAAAAAGTGGCAATATGATGGGTATTTGTAGGGTATGTGGCAGGCGACTTTTGTTTTACCCAAAATTGATGAAATGAAAAGGGGTTTTAAAGGATATTCTCAGCGTTCCACCAATATAAATTATGCTTTACTTTGAATTTAATAAATAATTATTATTCATTTTCTATTTGAATTACGACTAAAGTCCTGATTGATAGGATGATTAAAAAACATCTATAAATTTCAAACGGTATCACATTTTTGGAATCCAAAACATGAATCACATTCTATGCTTTGTATAATATAGGATTAAAAAAATAAAAAATTGAATTTCATGAAGTTTTGACAAAGTTAAGTACATATGAGTTTTTATATTTTTTAAAGTTGTAATAAAAATTCATAATTAATTATTTACTTGGAAAAAATTACAAAAAATATGCATCACATCTAGACATGAGTCTTGTTCTTATATCTAAAATATTATAAAAAAATATTATCATTTTATTATGGTTAGGGTGGTCAAAGACACGACTTCTTATTTTTCCCTTAAATTTAAGTACTACTTCATTGAAATTTTAAATTTTCAGATTTTTTTAAAAATAAACCTAGTAGTTTAGAAAATACATTCAATTTTCTACAAATTCTATTCATACATATTTTTGAAATAATATAGATAACTTATTCAAATTTTTACATCAAGTTTCCTAACTCTAACTTTTTAAAAAATTTTGCCACTTAAGGGCTTGTTTTTTCCATGATGATCTCGCACATACCCACCTGATGTTTGAAAACAAAAAATTATGCAAATTAATGCAAAAAGGTAAACTAGTGACGAGAATTTGGGTACAAAAGTGAATGAAATTTTTTCAATTTTGGATGTAATAACAATGTTTCTAAATGCAATTAGGATGATTGAAAATGCACTTTTTAGTTTTTCAATGAGATAGAATGATGCAAGAATGCAATAAAGGAACTTATATGCACTTTCACTAATGTAAATATGAGAAACCCTAGATGCAATTTCACTAATGCAGGATGCAATACAAGAATAAATACAGCCTAGATCTAGGATTTTAATGGACTCCAAATCAGAAAATGAATGTTCCAAAATGTTAGGTTAACCAAAATGATGAGAAGAAAGATGGATACCTTAGAGATATCACTCTTTCTCCATGAATCATTCACTAAAGTCCTAGGACCCCTAATTGGATTGACTAACAACCTCACAAGGTGAGTCAATTCATAATTAGGAAGGACCTAGGAGGGGTTTCTTTTAGCTTTTAGGGGTTCTCCACCAAGAAAATGCTTGGAAAATACACTTTAACATTCAACTCACAAAACCCTAGTAATGCAAGTCGAATAATGAGTACAAATTATGAAATTAATCTATAGCCAGTTAGGGTATGTGTACCTAGGAAGTCTGGAGATGTGAGGATTATGGAAATGCAAAGAAACTATTAAAAAGTGTTATGGAGAAATAAGACACACAGAGTAGCATATTAGTCCTATTGCTATTTTTTTTGGAAAATACAAAGTCTTCGGATCTCAAAACAGAATCCTAAAGAATATTTGAGAAATACCCTATGGAGGAAAAATACACCAAAGGTGGCATATTAGTGCCATTTTGAATTTTTGAAGTCTTTGAATGTGGTCCTAAGGGTTGATGTCTTCACTTGCTTCTTCTCAGATCTGACCTGTATGTGAATTTTCGTGAAGATGAGAACTTTGGAAATGCAACCTTTGCAACTTTTCAAACTTTCACTCCAAATGATCTTCAAGTCCTCAGCCTAGATCTACAAATATAAACACACAAAAGAGGGAAAACTTATTGATTGTTACTAAATGGGAGTTTTCCTTGGTCAAACCCCTTTTAGGTAATTAAATCAAATGATGAAATGAATCATGAAACATGAAATATGTAAATGATATCACCTTGTATTATGTATTGTGAAGAAAATCTATAATCTACCATGTAGTGGACATGAACAATGTAGATCTTGGATCTTGGAATATGATGTGAACAATGGTTGCAAATAGATCTTCAATGTCACATCCACAATCTTGGCTCAACAACATGAATGGATGCACTAAGCCCTTGACATGATGCTTGAATCTTGATGATGGCATCAAATGCTTGATGAAATGCTCTTGAATGCATACACTTTCCTTAGGAATGAATAGTTGAATAATTTTTATCTTGTTATAAGAAAATGAGAGAGGGAACCTTGTATTTATACTTATTCATGCTTAATATCCTAAAATTATGCCACAACAAGCTAACATATGAAATCTTTAAATAAGGGAAGCTAAATCCTACCCAAATTTGAAATTGAATCCTGAAAATAAGCCAAGGGGGACTAAGACACTCTAGGTGGCATCTTAGTCCCAAGGCTCAATTCTCAAGGCACAGACTCAAAAAAGAGACCTTTTTAGGTGTTTTCAATATCAGGGTCCCAAGACCCATGGAGGAAAAAGATACCCTAGGTGGCATTTTAGTCCCACTCCACAAATTAGGGACATAGAGATAGAAACATTAAATGATCATTTATCTTTTGAGGTTTTTTTAGGATTTCCCATAAAAATATATAGTTTATTAGGCTTATGGATGCAAAATAGGGCCAATAAAGCCATAAAGAAGCATAAATAAAGCAATGTAGGCCCAAACAAGTGTGAAAATGCAAGGGTATGCATTTTTCTACACTACAAGGCTTCCTAATCAAACCATACCAAAATTTATACCTCTTGATAACTTTGATAAGGCACCACGCAAAAATGAACTTCGAGCTTCATGAGGAAAGCAAAGTTTTGTATGCTTGGAACTCATGAACAAACAAGATGGATCCACAGGCATCCAAGGTGTGTTATGCAAGGTGGCCATATAACTCAAAATTCAAATGCAAAAATAGGAAACAATGAAGGGAGTCTTGCTTAGTTCATGTGAGGTCTTAACTTAGGGGACATCATGCCTAATGTATCCAAGAGAGGACCAATCGAAGAATAAAAGATTCACAACTTAGGGGTTGCAGTGTGTCACATCAAGCCACTAAGAGGAATGCAATATGCTAAGAGAGATCATGCTCTTGAGGAACATCACACCTGATGTCACCACAAAGTGAAAAACACATTGTATGAAGTAAGAGGACTATGCCATGAAGCACGAAAGAAGAAAAAAATGTAAAATACTAACATTTGCAAATGTATGCCCCCACTTTAATAAATTGCTAAATACCATGTTGTGAGAAATTACTTTAAAGTAGCAATTGATAAATGGAAATAGAAAAGAAGACATAAGAGCTAACATGGAAATCCCTATACCAAGTAATATGTTTCCAAATAAATCTATGTCATGCAAAGAAAAGGGAGGGGTTTCCCCCCAAAATGAAACTCCAAACACATGAGGGATATATGGATCTGGGTTTAGTATGTTCTTTCTACAATATTTTTAAGAGAGAGCTTAGAACTGTCATCATTCCCTAAATACTCATAGAACTGGAAGAATGACACAAAGAGAGAGAAAATAAAGAAAAATCCTTTGGGGTCAACATGGAAGAGAGCTAAAGGTCTTAATGCCTTGTGTCATCCCCAAAAGGAAAAAACAAGACAAATGAAAAAAGATAAAGGTAAAGCTTCTAGGTCAACATGGAAAAGACATGAATATCTCGACACCTTGCATCATCCCCAAAAGGAAAACACAAAACAAATGAAAAAGATAAAGGAAAAGATAAAAGGTTTATGACATAGAGAAGAATGTAGGTATAAATAGAGGAATGTCACAAAGAGAAAGAGATACATCAAAAAAAATGTCATGGGGTCATAATACACACATGAAATCGCACAAAGCAAAATGAAAAAGAAATAATGTAAGAAAATAGTAAGGAAAATGTGAGTCAACCATTTAGCATGTCATATGCATCCCAATCTTGTTCATTGTATGTAAAAGGTAGACAACTAGCCAAAGGGACAATAGCAAGTGTTGAACTAGGACTGTCACCAGGTTCAACACTCTTCCTTGGAATTGTCATGTAAGCTCATGGAAGAGAAAAAAAATGCATTTAATTCATTATGCACCTCCTCATCAATTTTAGCAACCTCATCATCATCATCATGGAGTGAAGACATGGATATCCTAGCTTCACATGAAATTGGTCTAACTATGGGATGATGGAGAATAAGACATCTAATGTTTTTGGTCCTATTTGTAAAGGTAAGGTGATTGATCCCATTGTATGGAAAGTGAAACCATTATGCATCTTGGTCCATGCTTTTGGTTTATCATATATATCTTGATAGAACTCATGTAGAAGTAAGAATTCTTCTGTGATCACATTCTATCCATAGATGGGATCTATTAATATCCCATTAGTGATTTTTCATAGATACGACTGACTATGTAAAGAGGACCATCATGTGTGTGTTTAAGTACATCTTGTGAGGAGAAAACATGTCTTTAAGTACATTTTCTGAGGAGAAATCTCAATATTATTTTTAGTTCAACCCTTACTAGGTTGAGTTTCAATCAATGTAATAAAATCTTTTTGAATAGGATTTGGTTCTTGTTGAATTGTATCCATGTTCTCACCATCCGTGTCAAGATTCATCACATCCTTCTTTCCAGTTTCACTAGCTTTGACAAATGAAACATTATGTTTAGGCATAAGATTGGTAAAAAATTGTAAGTTTTGATTAGGAGGGGCAACATATTTATTTATTTGATGATTAACACCTCCAATGGAAAGATGACTGGAGTCAATGAGGTCTTGCACAAGATGTTTAAGATACTTACAATGTCTGGTTTCATGTCCATTTTGAAAATGAAAATAACAATAATCATTTTATTTAAAGCTCAGAGGTAAAGTTTTATTAGGATTGGGTGTTTTGACAAGAGGAAAGGTAATCATTTGTTGGTCTAAAATTTGTATCATGGTGTTATGAAGGGTATTGAGTAGGGGAGTGAATTGTCTTTTCGGGTCTTTATAGTTGAAGGGTATCATGGATTTTAAAATGGCTACTTGGTTACTGTTATGAAATTACTTGCACAATAGAAGAATATGATATGAAATATGCTACAAATACTTGATAATAACTGAGAATAACAAGCCACTTTGAGGGGGAAAACCTCCAAATATCTCTAATGAGAACACACTTCACAACTTGATGAAATAAGACTCACAACCTCCTATATAAACCTATTTATGCCTAGGATATCACCTAGGCTGAATTAGACACACCTATATAAGTCTTAGGCCGACCTAAACAACTAAATAATAATATACTAATGATAATATGACTTCATAGAAAGTTAAGATAGCCACAAGTCGACTATTCATAACCTAATGTACACTAATATTAAGGGCATAGCATGCCCCCCTTCTTCAAAGAAGTATTGTCCTCAATGCTAATCAAGTTTGGATACTTTTGAATGAACTTCACGTCCTCCCATGTGGCATCTTCAACTGGTAAATTCTTCCATTGGATGAGATACTCAGTGGGAGTTCTATTCCTCAGCTTCTTTGTGTGTGTTTGATGAATGCACTCTGGTTCCAAAATGATTCTTCCTTCTTCATCAAGCTCTGGTAGTGTTGTTTAAGTGGGAATCTTATGCCCAATGACCACCTTCAAACAGGAAACATGAAAAACTAGATGTATCTTTGTTGTTGGTGACAACTCAAGCTTGTAGGCAACACTACCGATCTTTTGTATGAATTGGTATGGACCATAATACCTTGGAGACAATTTATTATTCTTTTTTTGTTGCTTTAGTGAGATTTGCTTATAAGGCTGCAATCTCAAGAAGACCCAATCCCCAACTTCAAAACTTCTTTCACTACATTGTTGGTTTGCCTATTGTTTCATTCGATTTTGTGCCATGGCTAAATTCTCCTTGAGTCCTGAAAGTACTTGTTGTTGATGAAGCAAGTGGTCTTCTACTGTTTGAACTTTTGGGGACACCTTTATTGATGATGTGATGGAAGGAGGATGATATCCATAAAGTGCCAAAATGGAGACATTTTTGATGAGCTATGAAAAGAAGTGTTATACCACCATTCTGTAAGTGGTAGCCAATCTACCCACTGAGACTGTTTCTCTAAAGTGAAACAATGTAGATATCCTTCCAAACACTTATTAACAACATCAGTTTGCCCATCTGATTGAGGGTGGTATGAAGAGCTATGAGCCAATTGAGTACCCAAACATGAGAATAAATCTTTCCAAAAGTGACTAGTGAAGATAGGATCACGATCACTAACAATAACCTTAGGTGTACCATGTAGCTTTTGGATATTCTCCAAAAATTCTTTGTCCACTATACTTGTTGTAAAAGGATGTGCGAAGGCAATGAAATGTGCATATTTAGTGAGCCGATCAACTACCACCATGATGACATTATGACCTTTAGATTTGGGAAGCCCTGTGATGAAGTCCATGGATACCTCTTCCCAATGCTAACTAGGAATAGATAAGGGTTGCAAGAGACCTGGTGTCTTAATTGTCTCCCCTTTATGCCTTTGACACACCAAACATTCAGCCACAAATTTTTGAACATCACCCTTTAGCCCTTCCCAAAAAAAATCTTGCTTGACTTGATGATATGTCTTCAAAAATCCTGAATGACCACCCACTACAGACTAATGCAACTCTGTGAGAATCTTTTTTTTAAGGTTGGAATTCTTGCATAGATAGAAACGCTCTTTATACCAAAGAGTATCTCCCTTCCAACAAAACTTATCTGAACTACTAGGATCACTTTTTACTTGTTAGATGAGATCACTTGTCACAACATCATTTTACCACTTTGCTTTGGCTTCCTCCACCCAATTTGCTTGTAATATTGAAAGGGCACACAATAAGGCTTCATCTTTCTCATCCTTCCTTGAAAGTGCATCTGCGGCAATATTTTCTTTCCCTTTCTTATATACAATCTCAAAGTCATATCCTAACATCTTAGTGACTCATTTTTGTTGCTCTTCAGAAGACAGTCTTTGTTCCAAAAAATATTTTAGGCTATCATGATCTGTCTTAACCTTGAAATGTCTACCCAATAGACAAGGCCACCATTGCTTCACTACATGGAGGATTGCTAGCATTTCCCTCTCATAAATAGGTTTTAGTTGATTCTTACCTTTTAATTGACAACACTCAAAAGAAATTGGTCAACCTTCTTGCATGAGCACTGCTCCTATCCCATTTCTAGAAGCATCACATTCCATAATGAATTCCTTGCTGAAGTTAGGAATGGCAAGCACTGGAGTTGTACACATAGCCTCCTTCGATCTCTCAAATGTTGTACTAGCAGACTCATGCCAATGAAAATAATCCTTCTTCAATAGAGTGGTGAGAGGTGCTGCTATACTACCATAATTCTTCACAAATATTCTATAGTACCCTGTTAATCCCAAGAAACCTCTCAGTTTCTTAATGGTTTTTGGAATAGGCCATTCCATGATAACCTTAAATTTGTTAGGGTCCACCTTTACTCCTTCATGTGAAACTATGTGTCCCAAATACTCCACCTCTGTAAGACCAAAATCATACTTGGATGGCATAGCATAGAGTTTATTATCTTCAAGTATTTGTAATGCTCGGTCCACATTTTGCAAATTTTCTTCCCAAGTCTTGCTATAAATCAATATATCATCAAAGAATACTAACACAAACTTTCTCAAGAACTTCCTAAAAATGGAATTCATCAAACTTTGGAATGTAGATGGTGCATTGGTAAGACCAAATGGCATCGCCAAAAATTTATAATGACCCTCATGAGTCCGAAATGCTGTCTTACAAATATCTTCCTCGTTAATCTGAATTTGGTGATAACTAGATCTAAGATCTAACTTGGTAAAATACATAGCTCCATTCAATTCATCTAGCAAATCATCAATGATTGGAATTAGAAACTTATCTTTAATGGTGTACATGTTGAGCACTCTATGGTTTGGAGACATGCGCTAAGTATCATCCTTCTTACATACCATCACCACAAGCGAGGAGTAAGCACTTTGGCTATGCTTGATGATTCCTGCCTCTAGCATCTCTTCAACATTTTTTTCTATCTCACTCTTTTGTATGTGTGGATACCTGTAAGGCCTGATGTTCAGTGGTTGGCTCCCTGGGATTAATTGTATGGCATGATCATGATCCCTCTTAGGAGGAAGTCCTTTAGGCATATCTCCAAGAAAAATTGAGTGACGATCAATTATAGCTTGCAAATCTAGATGAGTAGGAGCATCAGATTAAGATACTTCTAATGAACATAGTTGGATGACAAATCCATCCATTCCTTTCTTAAGCAACTTTTGCATTTGATGAGAGCTTACCATTTGTGGGGATTTTTCCTTCAACCCCCTTAGCTCTACTAGCCTTCCTTCTGATTGAAATCGCATGAATAGTTCTTGGAAGTTCATCTCAATCGTTCCTAATGTAGTAAGCCATTGTACTCCCAAAACAATATCTGTTGCACCCATGGATATCGCATACATTGGGGAATCAATTTGATAATCTCCCATGGATAATTTAATGCTATGACACTTCCCTGAACAACTAACTATACCACCATCTGCAATCAAAACCTAAAACTTTGGAGCTGGATATATGAAACAATTTAGACGAGTAGCTAACTTTTTGTTGATGAAATTATGAGTACTACCTGATTCAATCAACACTGTTACCTTGTACTTCTTTAGGAACCCCATCACCTTGAGATTTTGTGGAGCACTGAAACCTAAAAGTGCATGACAAGAAATGATTGGTTGAGAATCATGCGATTCCTCATTTGACTCCCTTTCATCCCCTAGTATGGGTTCCTCCTCTTCTTCCTCACTGGGACCTTCAATATAGAACAATTTCTTTTCACTACATTTATGTCCTCGACTGTATTTGCTATCAGAATTGAAACACAACCCTTTTTCTCTTTTCTCCTCAATTTTTTGTGGAGTCAACTTAGTAGGCTATGTTGAATATCCTTTCTCTCTTGTCACATTATCCCCTTGCTTCTTAGGAATCAAATACTTCTCCTCTACCCTGTGTGCTAAGATAAAAGATTCATTTATGGAACTAGGGTTAAACATGCATCTGTAGATATTTGGACTAAGAATGACTGAGATAACAAGCTACTTCGAGGGGGCAACCTCCAAATATCTCTAATGAGAACACACTTCACAACTTGATAATGAAGTAAGACTCACAACCTCCTATATATACCTATTTATGCCAAGGATATCATCTAGGCCGACTTAGACACACCTATATAAGACTTAGGTCGAACTAAACAACTCAATAACAATATACTAATGATAATATGACTTAATAGAGAGTTAAGATAGCCACACTCTGACTATTAATAACCTGATGTACACTAATATTAAGGGTGTAGCATGCCACCTTCTTTAAAGAAGCATTGTCCTTAATTATAATCAGGTTTGGATACTTTTGAATGAACTCTACGTCCTCCCATGTGGCATCTTCAACTGGTAAATTCTTCCATTGGATGAGATACTCAGTGATAGTTCTATTCCTCAGCTTCTTTGTGCGTGTTTGATGAATGCACTTTGGTTCCAAAATTATTCTTCCTTCTTCATCGAGCTCAGGTAGTGTTGTTTGAGTGGGAATCTTATGCCCAATGACCTTCTTCAAATAGGAAACATGAAAAACTGGATGTATCTTTGTTGTTGGTGGAAAATCAAGCTGGTAGGCAACACTACCCTTCTTTTGCATGATTTGGTATGGACCATAATTCTTTGGAGACAACTTATTATTCTTTCTTTGTTGCTTTAGTGAGATTTGCTTATAAGGCTGCAATCTCAAGAAGACCCAGTCCCCAACTTCAAAACTTCTTTCACTACGATGTTGGTCAGCCTGTTGTTTCATTCAATTTTGTGCCATGGCTAAATTCTCCTTGAGTCCTGAAAGTACTTGTTGTTGATGAAGCAAGTGGTCTTCTATTGCCTGAACTCTTGGGACACCTTTATTGATGATGTGATGGAAGGAGGATGATATCCATAAAGTGCAAAAATGGAGACATTTTTGATGAGCTATGAAAAGAAGTGTTATACCACCATTCAGTAAGTGGTAGCCAATCTACCCACTGAGACTGTTTCTCTGAAGTGAAACAACATAGATATCCTTACAAACACTTATTAACAACCTTAGTTTTCCCATCTGATTGAGGGTGGTATGAAGAGCTATGAGCCAATTAAGTACCCAAACATGAGAATAAATCTTTCCAAAAGTGACTAGTGAAGATAGGATCACGATCACTAATAATAACTTTAGGAGTACCATGTAGCTTTTGGATATTCTCCAAGAAAGCTTTTACCACTACACTTGTTGTAAAAGGATGTGCTAATGCAGTGAAATGTGCATATTTAGTGAGCCGATCAACTACCACCATGATGACATTATGACCTTTAGATTTGGGAAGCCCTGTGATGAAGTCCATGGATACCTCTTCCCAACGCTGGCTAGGAATAGATAAGGGTTGCAAGAGACCTGGTGTCTTAATTTTCTCCCCTTTATGCCTTTGACACACCAAACACTCAGCCACAAATTTTTGAACATCACCCTTTAGGCCCTCCCAAAAAAAATCTTTCTTGACTTGATTATATGTCTTCAAAAATCCTGAATGACCACCCACTGGAGACTCATGCAACTCTATGAGAATCTTGTTTTTAAGAATTCTTGCATTGATACAAATGCTCTTTATACCAAAGAGTATCTCCCTTCCAACAAAACTTATCTGAACTACTAGGATCACTTTTTAATTGTTCAATGAGATTACTTGTCACCACATCATTTTGCCACTCTGCTTTAGCTTCCTCCACCCAATTTGCTTGTAATATTGAAAGGGCACACAATAAGGCTTCATCTTTCTCATCCTTCCTTGAAAGTGCATCTGCGACAACATTTTCTTTCCCTTTCTTATATACAATATCAAAGTCATATCCTAACATATTAGTGACCCATTTTTGTTTCTCTTCAGAAGATAGTCTTTGTTCCAAAAAATATTTTAGGCTATCATGATTTGTCTTAACCATGAAATTTCTACCCAATAGATAAGGCCACCATTGTTTCACTGCATGGAGGATTGCTAGCATTTCCCTCTCATAAATAGGTTTTAGTTGATTCTTACCTTTTAATTGATGACTCTCAAAAGCAATTGGTCGACCTTCTTGCATGAGCACTACTCCTATCCCATTTCCAGAAGCATCACATTCCACAATGAATTCCTTGGTGAAGTTAGGAGTGGCAAGCATTGGAGTTGTACACATAGCCTCCTTCAATCTCTCAAATGTTGTATTGGCCGACTCGTTCCAATGAAAAGAATCCTTCAATAAAGTGGTGAGAGGTGATGCTATACTACCACAATTCTTCACAAATCTTCTATAGTACCCTGTCAATCCCAAGAAACCTCTTAGTTTCTTAATGGTTTTTGGAATAGGCCATTCCATGATAGCCTTAATTTTGTTAGGGTCCACCTTTACTCCTTCATGTGAAACTATGTGTCCCAAATACTCCACCTCTGTAAGACCAAAAGCACACTTGGATGGCTTAGCATAGAGTTTATGATCTTCAAGTATTTTTAATGCTTGGTCCACATGTTGCAAATGTTCTTCCCAAGTCTTGCTATAAATAAATATATCATCAAAGAATACTAGCACAAACTTTCTCAAGAACTTCTTAAAAATGGAATTCATCAAACTTTGGAATGTAGATGGTGCATTGGTAAGACCAAATGGCATCACCAAAAATTCATAATGACCCTCATGAGTCCGAAATGCTATCTTACAAATATCTTCCTCCTTAATCTGAATTTGGTGATAACCAGATCTAAGATCTAACTTGGTAAAATACATTGCTCCATTCAATTCATCTAACAAATCAACAATAACTGGAATTGGAAACTTATCTTTAATGGTGTACATGTTGAGCACTCTATAATCTAGACACATGCACCAAGTATCATCCTTCTTACGTACCATCACCACAGGCGAGGAGTAAGCACTTTGGCTATGCCTGATGATTCCTACCTCTAGCATCTCTTCAACATTTTTTTCTATCTCACTCTTTTGTATGTGTGGATACCTGTAAGGCCTGATGTTCGGTGGTTGGCTCCTTGGGACTAATTGTATGGCATGATCATGATCCCTCTTAAGAGGAAGTCCTTTAGGTATATCTCCAAGAACAACTGAGTGACGATCAATTATAGCTTTCAAATTTGGAAGAGTAGGAGCATCAGATTGAGAGACTTCTAATGAGCATAGTTGGGCCACAAATCCATCCACTCCTTTCTTAAGCAACTTTTGAATTTGATGAGAGCTTACCATTTGTGGGGATTTTTCCTTCAACCCCCTTAGCTCTAATAGCCTTCCCTTTGATTGAAATCTCTTGAATAGTTCTTGGAAGTTCATCTCAATCGTTCCTAATGTAGTAAGCCATTGTACTCCCAAAACAATATCTACTGCACCCATGGATATCACATACATTGGGGTATCAAGTTGATAATCTCCCATGGATAATTTAATGCTATGACACTTCCCTAAACAACTAACTGTACCACCATTTGCAATCAAAACCTGAAACTTTGGAGCTAGATATATGAAACAATTTAGACGAGTAGCTAACTTTCTGTTGATGAAATTATGAGTACTACCTGAGTCGATCAACACTATTACCTTCTGCTTCTTTAGGAACCCCACCACCTTGAGAGTTTGTGAATCATTGAAACCTGAGAGTGCATGACAAGAAATGATTGGTTGAGAATCATGTGATTCCTCATTTGAATCCTTTTCATCCTCTAGTATGGGTTCCTCCTCTTCTTCCTCATTGGGACCTTCAATATAGAAAAATTTCTTTTCACTACATTTATGTCCTCAACTATATTTGCTATCACAATTGAAACACAACCCTTTTTCTCTTTTCTCCTCAATTTTTTGTGGAGTCAACTTAGTAGGTTGTGATGAATATCCTTTCTCTCATCATATTAGCCCCTTGCTTCTTAGGAATCAAATACTCCTCCTCTACCCTGCGTGCTAAGATAAAAGACTCATTTATGGAACTAGGGCTAAACACGCGTACCTCATGTTGAATGTGATCCTTGAGACCACCCAAGAATAAGTCATTCAAGTTTTCCTCTGTATTTGTATCCACAAGGATAGATTTTGGAATTTTTGAATATAATCCTTAACTGATCCTATTTGTTGAAGTTTAGCTAGCTGGCTGAAGAAGTTGTTTGTGACACTATTGCTATATTGTGCTTGGAGTTCCTCTGTAAAAATTGACCATGAGACGGTGAGCCCATTTTTCCTTCGATGAGTGCAAAGCCAATGATACCAAATGAATTGATTTGGTTCTAGTTATAGGGAAGCCATCGTGACCTTTTATCCATTTGGGATTTGGTGTACTTCAAAAAAATTCTCCATTTGGTTTATCCATGTTAGAGGATCCTTACCATCGAACTTGTGCATATCCACCTTTGGAAATAAATTCCTAGATCCCATAGGAGTACTAAAGCTTGTGTCAATGGTAGCTGACCTAGAATTTTCACCTTGGGTGCTTGAGAACTCCTTTCTTGGTTCAGCCATGTGGGTGCTTAACATGTTTCTTAGGTCACACATATCCATCTTAATTGAGGAAATGTCTTCCTTGACCTTATTTATTTTCTCATTAGGATTAATTTCCTTTATTGTTTCCCCATCCTTATCAGGAGTCTTCCCCGAAGTGACAACATTCTTTTTGCCCCTTGCTACAAGCCCCGTCATGATGGAAACCACTAATGTTGAGATAAATCACACAAATGAAACTGAAATTATTTGAAATTTTTATTGTAATCTCCTTTAGTATATCTTCAAAAACCCAATAAAAATCATACTCCAATTCGACAATATGTGCGAGATATGTAGATTCCAAAAAAATAGTGTAGAAACCCTAATTCTGCAATAATTCACTTAATTTTGCTCCAATTCTTTTGAAATCTTGACTGTATCTTCCTCAATATTTTCTTCAAAAACCCTTTAAAAATCAGAAAAAAATCATCAAAATATGAAATATATGCTCTTCCCAAAATCGCCTCCAAAATTGAGAAAAACCTTGCCTCTATGGTGCCAAGATCATGCTCTGATACCACTTGTTATGAAATAACTTGCACAATAGAAGAATATGATATAAAATATGCTGAAAATACTTGATAATAACTGAGAATAACAAGCCACTTCGAGGGGGAAACCTCCAAATATCTCTAATGAGAACACACTTCACAACTTGATAATGAAGTAAGACTCACAACCTCCTACATATACCTATTTATGCCAAGGATATCACCTAGGCCGACTTAGACACACCTATATAAGACTTAGTCTGATATGAAATTACTTGCACAATAGAAGAATATGATATGAAAAATGCTGCAAATACTTGATAATAACTGAGAATAACAAGCCACTTCGAGGGGGGCAAACCTCTAAATATCTCTAATGAAAACACACTTCACAACTTGATGATGAAATAAGACTCACAACCTCCTATATATACCTATTTATGCCTATGATATCACCTAGGCTGACTTAGACACACCTATATAGGTCTTAGGCTGACCTAAACAACTAAATAATAATATACTAATGATAATATGACTTCATAGAGAGTTAAGATAGCCACAAGCCGACTATTCATAACCCAATGTACACTAATATTAAGGGCGTAGCAGTTATTGAAATTCCAAGTTGTTTGTTGAGGGGGATTGAATTGAAGGAAACCTTTATTTTATTTTCTAAAAGGTTGAGATTTTTTTTTTTTTGTGAACTCAGACTTCTCACTTCAGCTAAAAGTAGGTTTTGTGTCATGACTACTAACCAATTTTTGATAATCATGGAGGGAAATACATAAGTGCATGAAGGAGGGAGATTTCATCATGGTAATCTTATCATGTATCTTACTTTTCAAATTAATTATAAACATCTTTTGAAGGTGAGGGTCAAGAACATTGACATCAATTTGGGAATAAAGCGATTGATAGTGTGAGATAAATTCGGTTATCTTTTCTTCTTTTTTCTTACATCTTATCAAATTGGCCAAAGTTATTTTAGGAGTCATATGAACTTGGAAATGGTTGAAAAATTCCTCAACATGTTAATTGAATGAATAAATTATTGTTTGGTAATGAAGAGAATCATTTCAAGGTGGTATCTTTCAATGACCTAGGGAAAAGCTTAGCCAAGATTTTATCATCAAGGAAAAATTCACTGCATAAGGTGGTATAAGCATTAACATGGTTAGAAGGATCTCCCTTTCCTCCAAATTTCTCAAATCTAGGCACCTTCACACCTTGGGGCATTGGTGTTTGCAATATCTCCAAGGAAAATAGGCTGCTCTTGACATAATATATAGTTGGACCATTTTGATTTTGATTGATGGTGAAAACTTGGTTTTGAAGGGTTGAGATAGTTTGGAAAAGTTGGTTTATGAGAGGGTCATTGCTTGTATTATGAGATGGAAGTGAGAAAGGTGGAGGTGTGTATGTGTTTGAGGGAAAAGTGAATGGAATTCTTAAAGGTGGTAAAGTGGTAGGAGATATGACTTGTGATGCCACAAAGGCACTAGGGATGTTGGAAAAAATACCTAAGGAAGAGATCACATTACTAGTTGGTTGCATTGTTGTTGTGACTTGAGGGTGTGTATAGGTAGGAATAGAGGCAATTGTTGTGGGAGGGGGAATTTTAATTCCTCCTTGGCTTGTGACATTTCTTGTAGGTAAAGGGAAACTATTGTTTGAGGGGAAGTTTTTTCCAAAGATTTGCACTATGTTTTTCACAAGTTCAAGTCCATCTTCACTTTCAAGCATGCAACAAATTTTGTCTATGGTAGGGATGGTTGTAGTTGAAATGTTATCATTTTTCACTTGATGTTGTAGGTTTTATAAATCTTCATGAATTTGAATGATGTTTTCTTGTAGAATATTATCAATCCTTCGTTCAACATGCATCACACTACTTGAAGGTAAAGAGTTATTTAGTGTAGGTTCCATACCTAGAGTACTAGTGTCAATACTAGGAGTGGAAGATCTAGATAATCCAATATCCATGAAAATTTTGTTATTGTTGGATGACATGAGTCTTAAACTTTGTCTCACTATAGTATTAGCAATAGGACACCAAATACTCATGCAAGGGCTTCTAAATGCAAGATGGATGTAAATGCAAGATAAGATAAGCACAATGAAATGAATATAATTTTTTTTTGTAAATTGAAACAAAAAGATATAAACAACAAACAAAATCTCAAAAACAATGCTTTAAATTATGAAAAATATAGTGTAGAATCTTCACTGGGACTGATTCACTCAGAGGGGCATATGAGTCCCAGTGAGGATTTTTTAAAAAGTTCTAAAAAAATTTCAATTGATTTTATGATTTTTATGGTGTATGATCTATAACCTAAGTGAAAATTCAGATTTTATATGATTTTCAATGATTTAGGATGCAAAAATGCAAGCTATATGCACTTTCACTAATAAAAAATTAGAAACCCTAGAATTCTAATTATCTAGTGAAAACCCTAATGCAATGTTAATGCAAGAAAGATATAGGATGATGGTGCACTCCAAATCAGAATTATGATGCTCTAAATGTAGGTTCACCAAAATGAAGGGAATAATTTTGGTGGGGAATACTAGGGTTTAGGACCTATAGTACCCAAACTTCAATACTCTCATTCAAGGATAACCCTAGAGATGTCAATCCAATGAAGATAGGGGAAAGAGATATTGCAATAGGAATGTCCTAGGGTTGTTTAATGACTAATGATGGGTTCACCACCAAGCTAGGGCTTGGAAAGATAAATGCAATGTAAATAAAAATGCTTAAACCTAGTATGATGAAATCTTTCACTAAATGACCTAGAAAAGTGTGTAAAGCAAAATAGAAAGCTACAAGATGGAATGTGTACGCTTAGAAACTAGAAGGATATTGAATGAAGCTTTGAAATACTAGAAATTTTGAATTTAATGCTAACTGGGACTCATTCACTAGGCTAGGAAAATCATTCCAAGATTTGGGTTTCTATGCAAGAATAGGAATCTAGAAAATGGGCATCCAAAATAGTTAAAACCTAAATTTTGAACTAAACTAGGACTCATTCGCCAGAAGTGGTGAATCAATCCATTTAGGGTTTTATAGAACTTCAAAGTATGAATCTACTCTCCATGGTCTTCTTTGTGCTTCCCAATGGATTTCTAGATTTGAAACCCTTATTTGTAACCTATAGAAGTTTTCTAAGTATCTCCAATGCAAGGTGACAACTTTGACAACTTTTGAAAAATTTGGCAACTTTATCCAACTTGATCTTCAAGGTTTCTTCAAAATAGATCTACAAAACACACACTAAAGAGAGGGAAAAATGATGTTTTGTTAGTGGATAGGGTTTTTCCTTGGTCAAACCCCATTTTGGTAATAAACCTTGAAATGAAATCAAATAAGAATGGAGAATGATGAATGAACAACATGTAATGTTGAAACTCACCAAAATCTAACAATGAAGTGCTACAAACATGTATGAAGTAGCTCCAATGGATGTAGACCTAGACTCTTGCTTGTATATGATAGATCTTGAAAGAAATGCTAGCTTGAATCATGACAACCTACATCACAATTGTTAGCTCCAAAAAAAAACATGATGCATAAAATTTTGGACATGATGCTTGATACTTAAAGAAGGGTCTAAAATTCTTGATAATCTTCCCTTGAATTCTCTTGTGAACTCAAAAATTTCTATTAGGAATGCTCTTAGAAAAGTCTTAGGTGAAAATGAGTGAAAGAACCTTGTATTTACACTTAATTATACAAGAATTCTCGAAATTACAACACTACAAGCTGACATAAAATCTACGAGGATAAAATCCCATCAAGAACTTGAATTAATTTTAATTTTGGGCCACACAAGAATCATTCACCAAAGGTGGTGAATGAGTCCCATTAGGCTTAATTTATGGACCAAATTCAAAAGTTTTTAGAAAGGTTTGAAACTAGGATCAAGACCTAGAAACCTAGGTGGGACTCATTTGCCGAAGGTGGAAAATGAGTCCTATATCACTAAATCTAGGCCATTCAACTTGAAAACACTTGAATTATGATTGGCCATTGATTTGTGTCAGGATTATCCTAAAAAATATGCAATAAAGGGGGCTTGTGGATGTAAAACAAAGCCAATTAAAGCATAAGAAATCCCAATTCTTAGTAAAAACCTAGAAAAGTGTAATAGTGTATTACAACACTTTAAAATTCTCCAAATAAGGAAAGATTAAGGTTAAAAAGAGATTTATTAGGTTCAGTTCTTTAATAAAACCTTACAAAAGTGTGAAAGTGTGTTACAAAACTTCACATCACCTTAGCAAGGTACAAATTTAAGTTCATTAGTTCACAAGGGCCCAAGACCTAATGTGAGCATGTTAAACACAATACAACATTAAGTTAGGGCATCCTTAATCTCAATTTCACAAAGAGGGCCCAAGCAAGTGTGAAAATGTCATTGACAACATTTTTTGACACTACTATTGTATCAAAAGGCTCTAATTCATTGATGTTGCTTGGACATGGGTCTCTAATTTATATAGTGTAATAATCCCATGGGAATTATTTATCATATGTATCTCCTTAATAAACCTAAGGAAATAGGGGTGTACTATCTTTTAGGAGATGAAGTACATGCAAAGGGGGGAAGAATGGTATCCCTCATCCTATTTCACTCTAGTTCATTCAAGGAAACCCTAGAGGTCTCAACCTATTGATTGAATTGAGAGAAGGGGTTAAGACAAGGTCTCCTGGAGTGTGATTAAAGGAAAAATGGGGTTCGCCACTAAGAAAAGTATTAGAAAGAAGGAAATGCAAATGATATGAAGTTATAGCTATGCAACCTAGGAAATAAAGCTCAAAATCTAAATAATAAATTAAGAATGAATGGAGGGGCACCTGGAAAACTAAAGATGCTTGAAACTTTGGTATCCTCCAGTGATCTTGTGTAGCTTCTCTTTCATTCTATTTTTGAGCCCGAACCTCTAAATTCTAACCCGTAGGTGAATTTTTGTGATCTTGCAAGTAAGATGACAATTTTGAAAATCTTGCAACTTTGACAACTTTCTCCAATATTTCTCTTCAATGGATCTTCAACCTAAATTTTTCAAATCACACATCAAAAAGAGGGAAAAAAATTTTGTTAGTGGATAGGGGTTTTCCTTGGTCAAACCCTGTTTTGGTAATCAAACCTTGAACTGAAATAAAATAGAATGAAGGAATGATGATTGAACAAATATGTTATGTTGCAACTCACAAAACCTTTGGAACAAAGGTTGTAATCTTGTATGAAATGGATAGCATGAATTTATATTTTGACTCTTGATTGCATGTTATGGATCTTGACTTGAATGCTTGCTTGAATCATAAAAACCTACATCACAAATGTTAACTCAAAAACAAACATGATGCATAAAGACTTTGACATGATGCTTGAATCTTGAATGTAGCTCTAAAATGTTTGATAATAAACTATTGAATGATCTTGAATGCTCTTGATCACAATTTTTCTTTAATACTTGAATACTTGAATTGCTAGATCTTGTTAGGTTGAAACTATGTGAAATATCCTTGTATTTATACTTGTATATGCCAAATTTCTTAGAATTACAACACTACAAGCCAACAATAGATCTAGGAGAATGAAATCCTACAAAGAATTGAATCCAAAATAGGTCCAAGCTAAAGTGGGACACATATGTCAGTTGGGGCATATGAGTCCCAGTAGCCTAAGCTTGGGACACATATTTCAAGAAAGATTAAGTTTTATGCCATGTTTAGGATCAGGCCCTGGAACTTAGGTGGGACCCATACGCCCAAGGTGGATGCATTAAATAAGGCTCGTGGATGCAAAATAGGACCAAATAAGGCATAAAGAAGCCCAATTTTAGCAAGGAGGGCCTAAAAATTGTGAAAATGTAGAGGGATACATTTTTCTACACTACACTTACATTTGTATAATATTTAACAATTTAGAGAATTAACTCTGATTTCATGAATTATTTATTTTTCCCTAGATTGAGACTTCAAATACGATACCTTGGTGAAAAGAACATAAACTAGGTCAAATTAGGATCTAGATCACAAAGAGGATAACCAAACCCTAGGTTACATAGAAAAGAAGTTGTATGGTTCTAAATTTATATAGATGAATTATCATTTCCTTGATGCCTTTCATAGATTTGGTAGCCATATCATAAGTATAAGAAACATATTTTTCTATATCAAAGTTCCCAACCTATTAAAGTTTCTTGGACTTGGGGTCCCAATGTTTTAATAATGTGATGACCTAATGTGTGTTGTCTATGACCTCTATATCTCCTTGGCTTGGTAGAATGTTTCATCTTCATAGGACTAAATATTAGGTGTTGACTTACTTGGTTATTTTTCCTAAAGTCTTGAAATTTTAATCTCTTTAGAAATTTATCCATTGCAAAATAAGTAATTACATCTTTATAATTTTAATTAGTGACCATTTAAATGTAACTATTACTATCCAATCTACTTATTTATTTTTCTACTAAGTTACATATATGACACAATAAATGAACCATATAAGAACATATGTCCAAAATAATTATCCTATCATAAAATATTTATTATTAAGAACTATATCAATTCATAATGATTAGATTATAATATGAACTGGATCATATGCATTTTATATATACACCCAAGGAAATATGATTTTTTAAGAAGATACACAAAATGGTATTAAAAATTTAGCACTTATAATAGTTAATTATGTCATGCATAAGTTCAAGTTAGATGAAAATTTTTATTTCAAACAAATCAATATAAAATTAATTTATAGGAAACCATAAATCTAGTTATGAATAGGAATTTATGGTAAAGTAACATTATTGAAATTTGAATTTCTCTATCCTCTTTTGAAAATGGATAATGAAGAAAAGGATTTCTCTAGTGATCTAGAATGCACATTTTAACATACAATATTCTTTGCCTATATTATTTCAAATATAGATAGTTATGTAAATTGAGCAACCAATTCTCAATTCTTCCATTCATTTCATAGGGATCTCTTTTAAATATTAAGAAACCAAAAACAATATAGAGATTAGTGATGACATGTAGTGACTACTTAATGAATTTTGAAGTAGAAAAAAAGATGAACAAGTTTTAATAATGAATAGTATATTATGAATGAAGTAAAATGATACATGGAATGTAAATAGTTTAAATATTATAATTGAAAATCCCCTCATCATTTTTTCATCATAAAGAGGATGAAGCATCTAATTATCTCTTGGAAGTATCAAATAAAAATTTATAAGTCAAAAGAAGAGAAAGAGTAAGGAAAAAAATGCTAGAAACATAATACCATCAATACTAAATCAATTTATAATTATAATTCAAATTAAAAATTAAAATACAATGGAAATACAATAGTTCATTTATTGTAAATTATAATTGTAAAGAAAGTTTAGATCACGTCTAACATATTTATTTATATTCAAAATAAAAAAGAAATTGCAACATCATTAGTACTTATGTAATTTTTTTTTTTTATGTCATCCTATCATATCGAGAGGCATTGATGAATATGGTTATTTTAAGATTGTCAAGCTATCATATTATAATTATTTATTTAAGAATAAGTAGTGATATTTAATAACATCCTTATCTTGCACCTTATCATTTTATTTAAAAGATTAAATAAAATATCAAATACTTCATCCATAAATATTTCCAAAATATTAATTAACAACTTATTATATTTAAATAATTTATGTAATGATACTTCAAATATTTTGTTGGGGCTAATCAAAAGGAACTTAGTCTAACATTTATGATAATATTATAATTTATTGAGAAGGGATCAAAAAGTACTAGAGGATGAATATTTCAAAATTTATGAAAAGGAAATTCATGGAAGGTGAAAAGGAAATGTAATGATATAATATATCATTTTTAACTATAAATTTTGAGTGGGAATTGTTTTGTTATTTTCTTGTGTTGTGCATTACTTGTCCATCTCAAGAGTTATTGCTTCCTTGGATCAATATTCATCCTTTTGAAATTGTTTTATGCATTTTTTTCTCAATTATTCAAATGCATATCTCTATTTTAGGTATTATATTAGGCAACATGAGATCAATTTATTTTATATACATAATGGTTGATTTCACACATCTTTGGAAACATATTATGTCTTGACATAAATGGATACTCATAGTACTTATTATGGTTAGAACCATGAATGTTGTAATGAATAAATAATGATGTAGTCAATTTATTTTATTTTATGTGTACTAATAATGGTTCAAGTGATAGAGGATATAAATAAATAGTTTATTGTGGTATTTATAAATTAAAGATAATTGCACATGTTCATAATCATCAACTTTTATTTTCATTTGTACCATTCATTTCAATGCCACAATATTATGTATATATAAATGGTTAAAAGAGTAACTACACATTCTACTTAGAACATGTAGTTTCCTTGAAAAAAATCTAAATATCTTGAATTATTGCAAATAGGTATTTTTAAGAATACCCTTTCATAGTGTGAAAAATTTATCTTTCATCATTCATAGGTGATAAAACTTTTCTAGGAACATGAATATTTATGAATATTCACGTTAAGCTTATTTACATGTATATAAAGTTTTGAATTTTGGTTGATGACCATAAATGGTTTGACCATGCATAAAATAGCAAGATAGTGTATCTAAAGAAATTTATATTTATTATAAAAATGTTGGAGTCTTTGCATGATATTTTATAGAATTGAAGGTTTCATGTGTTATATTATCAATTGAATGGGTTTAAATGAATCTATGGTGGGCATGGAATGAGTGGAGGATCTTGAAGTGAACACACAGTGGGTTTTTTGAAGGTGCTGACATATATTTTGGCTAGTATATTTAAATTAGCAACTACCAAATAAGAAGTTTGGACCATGTAGACTTGGTAGGACTTTGGAGTAAGTTTATTGCAAAATATGTGAGCATAAATAAATAATATGACCCATTTGAAACAAAATATGAAAGAGATGTGTTATAATGGGATAAAATTATTATAATTGATACCCATAATGGACTTGTTGAAAAGGATTTAGAAATAGTTAGGAAAATAAAATTGATGTGTAAATTTAAATTCTACATCCTTTAATAACACCCTCCATACTTATGCTAAAATGTGAGCTTTGTAATAATGTATGGACATATTTCAAATTATAAATGGAGGGGAATTAATGTTAAAGTTGAAAATACCTTTGTATGCATATCTATAAATATACATGTGTAGTGAAGGAAAATTTATCCCTTTACATTTTCTCATTTATTTGGGCCCTCCTAGTTAATTTTGACTTAATTCTTCCTTATGTAAGAGAGGGAACCAGCCACACCAAGGCTCCAGGTCATAGAGAGCTGAGAGCAGAGGGCTACCCTAAATTATCTCAAGCTAATGAGTGTTTAGGATAGGAATCGAGAATGAAGAGCACTCTCAAGTGCTTTTATCACTCTGGAAATTTAAAATTCTAAATCAGGCTAAACGAGCTAGTTTCTTGAGTTCAAACTACACCTCAGACAAATCTTTATTTGAGGATGGCAGCACAGATCTAGGACGATAGCATGGTGTGCTAGCATCTCTTTCATGCATTGTCATTTTTATGGCAAAAAAATGTCAAGTACAATATAAAACACTAGAAAATATACAAGTTGTATAGCTAACTAGCTTCAATGAAATAAAAAAAATTATGAAGTAGAAAAAGTAACTACATAAACAATAAAGAAAATAGATGAAGAAAAAGGTAACAAATATCAACTTGCTAAAGCTCTAGTTCGCTAGTGAGATCTGCACACACATTTACCCACACACAAGAAAGAGGGGAAAAATGTTGGGTTGTATAAGGGTTTCCCTCAGTCAAACACTCACTTTGGTGTTTCCATCTCCATAGATAGACAACAAATCCACAAAGTAGAAAGTACAATAAAGGAAATAGAAATGAAAGAGATGAGCACTACAAAAGATGCTACGCTACTCTATCAAACCACAAAAGGAAAATGAAGTGATAAAACCTCCACCCAAAGGCTCTTAGGCTAATGAAGGGAGAATGCAAGCACCGTATTTGACAAATTTGACATGATTGCAGCAGTTACAAAAGGAGGTCTCACAAGACTCCAAACCCACTTCTATGGTAGAACCACATGTATAAGGATGGATTTGATGGAGTAACAAGATTTCTTGCTACAATTCTCAATAGATTTGCAAACAAATGCAAGTAGAATGATCAAGAACTTAGAAGAATGGATGAATTAGAGTGTAGAAGATGAAGTGATAGTGAAATGGATGCATTTGAAGACCAAAATGGGAGGGAAGGAGCCATTTTTAGGTCATTTGGTGGTATAGATGCATTATAATTCATCCCCAATGAGGAATGTAACATCCTTGTAGACACTAAAGACAAGAATCTATCAAGGATGATAGTGCACCACGTAGATGTCTGTGTGTCATGCGCGCATCCCTGGTGAAAATTCCCTCACTGACACACAAAACACATTCCAAGTGGATGAATTTTGAATAGGTGATGTGGAATTTCACCATCGAGTTTGATTTTCTATGGTAAGGGTATGTAAAAGGAGAATTTTCCTAAGGGGTGCAAATTCTCTCCTATACATTTTTCCCCTACTTTAGCGAGCATGAGTATTAATGAGTGTTCAATAAAATAAATTGAAGAGTTAGAAATGTATACTTGAACCATTAGGGAGGTAAAACATGATCTAGTGAACTCAGAAGTGCAGGGCAGACAAAGGACTCTACAGGTACTCTCTCCTGAGGATGTTTGAACAAAGGGACTCCATAGATCCTTGGAACTACAGAGTTGCACAAAGTACATTGAAGGCCCATAGACCAGTGATGGAAAAATCCTTCAGGATGCAAGCATTTCAAATTCCCTTAGATCTAAAAATAAGGAATTCTCCCAAGTACTCTCTCATGAAGGAAACCCAATTGTGAGGGGACTTCATAGAGTTGGATTGAAAAACAGCTTCACATGCATACCTGCAAAGCAAAATTTTAATCCACATATAAAACATGTTAGAAAATGAAAAGAAGCCACATAGGAGAATAGAAAGAAAGTCACATAGATAGTCAAACAAATTGAAGGAAGTGCTTTCAAAGGGATCCCTTAGGAACCCTTCAAAAGAAAAAGGGGCCCACTCAAGTGACACATTTTTTGAAAGCACAATTTTTTTTTTCACAAATCAATTCAACATCAAGGAATCCTTTTGAAAGATGTTCACTTCATCAAGGAATTCAAAAGGAAAAAATTACCCTTCATGAGGGGAAGGTCAAGGCTTTTCCCATAGGAAAATTTTCTCCCACCTCAGAGGAAAGTTCTTCAAATTTTTTCTTTGCAAACTCATGACGAAGGAAACACATTTTGCTAAGGGTCCATGTTGAGAATGTGACTTTTGAAAAAGTTTGCAAGGATTTTTGAGAAAATATTTGTTGGCTATGAATGTGTTTTTTTAAAATAGAAGGTGTATGGTAGCCCCCCTTAGGATGGCATGTGGCATCCTAAGGAGAGAAATGCAAGAATAAAAGGGTGATGTTGTGGCCTGCGGGACATAGCGAGATGTTACCATGGTAATGTTGTCACACAAACACAAGGGACAACACATAAGCACCATAACATAAAAACTCAAGCAAAGAAGAGAGAAAGATAACAACCCAACAAAAAGGAACAATGGAATCACAGACAAGGGACATAGGGGTGATTTGATATTTTTCTATCAGAGCTACTTATAAATATATATAAGTGTAATAATAGAATATAGATGAACTATCATCAACCCCCTACTATATTAGACCATGTGAAGAATGAACAAGAAGAAAAAGTAAAAATAAAAAATTGGGTAAACATGGAAAGGAAGCCTAAATTCCCCCAACACTTTGCATCATCCCCAATTTTCTAAAAAATAAATACACATAATAGAGGAAGTTTTATGACATATAATCACTCATGTATCCAAGCACCAAAAAGGGTGACAAGGGTCATCTAGGAACACATAATGCAAGTACAGGGGAACACAACACAAAACACACACCTAATCTAAATATAAAGAAGAGGAATCTCCCTAACACTCATTGACCAAGAGGTTGTCAACCTCCCAATCTAGATCATTATATGGGGAAGGTAGACAGGTCTACAAAGGTTTAATGTTAAGAGGGGAGCCCTTTGGCCCTCCTGAAAGAAGAGCCAAGGAAGGAGAATCTTTGAGGTCTCCACTTAGTTCCTATGGAGCAAAGTTCAAATATTTTATGAAGATCATCAACAAGGCTGAGACCTCATCCAAAGAGTTAAACATATACTTTATAGGAGTGTCATGCATTACCTTAATGGGAAAGGGAGGTGGTTCCTGAGATTCACTACTGGGCTCACCGAGTGACTTGGGAGTAGTGAGTAACTTAAGGTACATCGAAGCCTCCTCCATCACAAGGATGGTACATGCTAATGCATAACCACCCTTTGAAAAGGCTAGACTCCTCTTTCAACCCCCATTGCTAGCTGGTCCATTATCCATCTCCTGCTTCATTAGAGGGTATGGGAACCCCACATATGAGGTAGAAGGAGAAAAGGAGGAAAAAACTATGGAAAACACCATCGAGATGTTTAGAATGTCCATGGGATTTGAGAATGGTGGTATGTCTGAAAGGTACATCAAGAGAGGGGACTCAACTAAAGGAGCAATAATCACCTACACCATTTTAGGGTCAAGGTTGTTTGCGCTCATAACGAAGCTAGAAGAAGCACCAAGGATGACTAAACTGAAGTAGAGATGCGGGGAGACGAGGACACAATAGTAGGCCTTGAAATAGAGACCATCAACTCCTCTTCCTTCCTTTTTAAGGCAACCTACTCAACCGCTAGAGCATTTTTTTGATGCTTTCACTCACATGCAAGGAAGTTTCTATGAATCTAAAATATAGACACTGAGAAATGGGATGGGATAAAAGGCTCCTACTTAGCCATCAAATTGTCCATCACATCCATTTCCAATGGAGGGAGAGACTCCTAGATAGGAGTAGGAGAGAGAGATTGATAGGAGGTTGGAGCAACAACATGGGGAATCATCTCTAACACCTTAGTAGAGGGCCTCTTCCCATTCATTTCCTTGGGAGAAAGAGTGGTAGGAGGCCACAGATATTGAGATGCAGAGGATTTCCCATATGGACCCTTCCTTCTACCATATCAAATGGGCCTAGGCACTATGGGTAGAATAGGAAGTTCAAATGTAGGACGCTTGGGCTTTCACCAAGCAGACACCATAGGATTCTCTATCAAGCACTTGGGAGTGGAATCTAATGATATCATAGGAGGGAGAGAGGAAGTGATAGCCTAAGCAATGGAAGAAGAAGAAGACCCTTGAGATTGCTTCCCTTATTCCCTTCTCTGAGCCAACGTGACATCACTATCAACTTTCAAAAATATCCTTTGTGAAAAAACATAAGGAGATGAAGGGTACCTCACTTTAGGTGTTAAGTGCCCCTTCTTGTACTTCTCATAAGTCTAATCCAAGAGGTTTGTCCTTGGCAGAAGTGATCCAATGGATGTAAACCATAAGTGATCTAGAGAATAACTACCACACACAACCGATAGTTTATAGTTAGTGTCATGGATTACATGCACTAAACCTTCATGAATAAACTTTAGACATTTGTGTACTAATGAGGGAACCAAATTCATAGCTACTAACCAAGTGATCCCTAGTTTCACTCTGAAGAGTTCAGAACTCGGTATTATGTCAAAAAGTAAGTTTAATGATTTGGGTCTAACAAGATTCTATCAAGGGGAGGTACAAAATTTCCATTATGTGTATAGATGGTTCTTTAAGATGTGTCATACCCATCTTTATGTAGGAAATTGATCAACATAATCTCCTTAGTAATCACATTCACCTGGCATGTTAGGTCAACAAGAACACTTGTTATAGTTTTTTTTGTTGATTAACATGGTGATGTAAAGAGGAGATAGCTCTCTATTATAACCCATTGGTAGATCCTATGAGGTGAAAGTTATTCTAGGAGAACTACTCATAGGCTGTGTAGATGGGATGGGTAGATGCAAAAAGGAAGCCATCATGTACACTAAACTAGGTTTTCACAGATCTCCCAAAAGTCTTACAACTAGATAGTGACCCAATTAAAGTTTCATTTTGCAAATCCTATGAAAACTTTCAACATCATCTCTAGGGGTCATATGTTGGGTTGTCAAATGGAATGCCTCATAACACTCACACCTACAACACTTCTAGAATATGAGGAAAATAAATTTCATCACCACAAGATAGAATGAAAATGGTTCACGTTAGGTTCACCAAAAATGTAAGAAAGGGAGACCAACCACACCAAGGCTCTAGGTCATAGAGAGACAAGAGAAGAGGGATTCCCTAACTCACCTCAAGCTAATGGGTGCTTAAGATAGTAATTCAAAATGAAGAGCACTCACAAGTTATTTTGTCATTGTGCAAATCTAAAAATCTAAATGGGGCTAGATGAGCTAGTTTCTAGAGTTTAGACTACACTTTAGATAGCTCTCTGTCTTATGATGACAAGGTGGGTTCAAGATAACAACATGATGCACTGGTGTCTCTCTGGTGTGTTGGTATCCATACAACCAGAAAATGTATAGTATAAAACACTAGAAAACCTATTAACTGCCTAGCTAACTAGCTTCAATGAAATAAATAGAATTATGAAGTATGAAAAGTAACTACATAAATAATAATGCAAATAGATGAAGACAAAGGTAATGAATATCAACTCACTAAAGCTCTAGTTTTCTAGTGAGCTCCACACACACATTCACCTACACACAAGCAAGAGGGGAAAAATGTTGTGTTGTATAAGGTTTTCCTCAGTCAAATCCCTTTGGTTTTTTTGCCTCCATAGATAGCCAAAAAAGCCATGAAGTAGAAAGTACGATAAAGGAAATAGAAAGGAAAGAGATGAACACTACAAAAAGATGTTACACTACTCTTTCAAACCATGAAAGGAAAATGAAGTGATACCATCTCCACCCGAAGGCTCTTGAGGCCAATGAAAGGAGAATACAAGAAACAAGTTTGGAAAAGTCAACAGGGCCACAACAATGATGAAGGGAGGTCTTGGAAGACTCCAAACCCATAACTTCTATGGTAGAACCACACATACAAGGATGGAGTTAATGGAGTAACAAGATTTCTTGTTGCAATACTTAATAGAGTTGCGGAAAATGCAAGTAGAATGCTCAAGAACTTAGAAGAATGGATGAATCAGTGTGTAGAAGATGAAGTAATAGTGAAATGGATGCATTTAAAGACCAAAATGGGAGGGAAGGAGCCATTTTTGAGTTAGTTGGTTGCAAAGAGGCATTACAATTCATCCCGAATGAGGAGTGTAATGTCCCTATGGACACCAAAGGCAAGAATATGTCAAGGACGATAGTGCACCACATAGACATCTGCATGCCATGCTCATATCCCTAATGAAAATTTCCCCACTGACACACATAACACACGTAAAGTGGATGCATTTAGAATGGGTGATGTGGCATTTTTCCATCAGGTTTGATTTTCTAAGGTGAGGGTATTGTTGTGCATGTTTTGTACACACGCCCCACCATAGGCAGGGACCCCCTCTTTTCACTCCTGATGGGCTGGTTTGCTCATGTCTTGTTTTGTGTGCCCCATTTTTCAAGCCCAAATTGGTCATGTGCCTTCAAATGATCAAATCCCCCTAACAAAATTCACCTACTTGGTGTATTCAAATATGGGGAGAAACAAAGTCCCCATGTCTCTTTTCTGCCTTTTGTTTTGTTCCTACTGACTTGGTCCCTAATCGCTCCATTCACTTTTTTCTACTTTTTTGACTTTGGGGACAAGTTTTCTATGGATTTTGGATGTTTTTGTGGTGCCTAAGTGAACTACCAAGGTTTTGTTAAGCTTTGGGGGTTTCAAAATTTTCCTTTTGAAACTCCATCCCTCTATGGCTGTTTTGAACATTTGTCAACCCCTGGTGACCTGGCCTCTGGAACCTAGCCCCTCCATGGCCGTTTCTGGGAATCCATCCCTCCATGGCCATTTTGAACATCTGCAGCCCCTGGCAACCCAGCCTTTGGAACCCGACCCCTTCGTGGTTGTTTCCAGAACTCCATCCCTCCATGGCTATTTTGGAATTTTGTGGACCCCTAGTGGTCCGCCTTCTACATTTTTGACTTTGGGGACAAGTTTCCTATGGATTTGGGATGTTTTTGATGTGCCTAAGTGGGCTGCCAAGGTCTTGTTAAGTTTCAGGGGTTTCAGAAATTTCCTTTCGGAACTCCATCCCTCTGTGGCTGTTTTGAACATCCATTGACCCCCAATGAGCTGGCCTCTAGAACCCGACCCCTTTGTGGTTGTTTCTAGGACTCTGTCTCTCCATATTAATTTTGAACATTCATCGGCCCCCAACAATCTAGCCTCTAGAACTCCGTCCCTCCACGGCTATTTTGAACTTTTGTGGACCCTCGACAGTCCACCTTCTACATTTTTGACTTTGGAGACAAGTTTCCTATGGATTTGGGATGTTTTTGAGGTGCCTAAGTGAACTTCCAAGGTTTCCTTAAGTTTTGGGGTTGTGAAAATTTCATTCCGGGACCTAGCCCCTCCACGGTTGTTTTGAACATTCATTGGCCCTCGGCGACCTGGCCTCTGGAACCTAGCCCTTCCATGGTCGTTTCCAGGACTCCATCCACCGGCCCCCAACAACCCGACCTCTAGAACCTGGCCCCTCCGTGGCCATTTCTAGAACTCTGCCCCTTCATCGCCATCCTACTTTCCTTCTAAGCCACTATGTGCTCATTGTCATTTCAAAAGGGTTGTGACCCTTCAGCTTTCCCCTTCCAATCTTCCATTTTTTTTTTAAATGAGTCCAATCTTGAGGAATTCTTTCATGGAACTCTTTCTTCCCCTTTCCCCATGCACTATAATTGAAAATTTTGGTTTTTCTAAGTTTTGTGAGGTCTAGGAACTTCCCTTTTGGTTTGTTGTCCCCCATTCGTTGCCTGCCCCCTTTGGGCTTGCATTAATGTTTATGGTCCAAATGAGCTCCAAATATGGATATTATGATTTTTTGATGATGCATGGATGGATCTAACAAGGAGTTTGCAAGGTTTGGCTAAATTTTGGCTTAATTTATTTATGAAAGCATTTACGACATTTTATGTATGCATGATTCAAGGAGCCTACTGTGGGTCTGCCAGGAGACCCATCAAGAAAGTTGAACAAGGAATGCACATAGCTCCTATCACCATTCAATTCATGTTCACCTCTCCCCTACCACCCACCAATAGGGCCAATGTTAGAAGAAGGCATGTCCCAAAGGAGTCAGTGACAAAATGCAAGGGGGTGGTCTTGAAGAAAGCATAAGGGAATTGTCCGCCTGAATCAAGGGTGACCAATCAATTGATTCCAATCATCGACGGGCTCGTTTGATCCATGGAAGAACACTAAAAACACATCAAGTAAGAAGGAAACTATTAGGTAGTTTCAACTATAGTGAAAAGGGAAATTAGCTAAATGACAAAACTGCTATAGCACTTGGGCACTAGGTGACAAAACAGAGAAAAGACAAGGAATGCATTTTTAATTGCTAGATAATGAGAGCTAGGTGAAACCCTAATGTAAATAAAATTTGGGCCATTTATTGGAAATTGATCCTAGCCATTCATTTGGGCTTTGGAAAACTATAAATAAGGGCTTGCCCCTCATTTGTAAAGGGTTGGAGAGCTGTTGTAAAAAGAATTTGCAGCAATAGAAGATAACATTGCATGATTTTATGGATGTTGTCTTTGATTTTTCTTATCTTGCATGCATGATTCTACCTTCCATATTAGTTTTAGTATTAGTTTCTTGAATGGAAGTGATAATTGAAATTGTTGTGATAGTATTTGATGAACTTTCAACCCATACTTTTAGCACTTGTTGGTAACAAACTGTTGTGTAAAGTTAGCCTGGGCTTCTTGATTTTATTGATGTAACTTAGTTCAATTACATGTGCATGATGTGTGTGTGTAATCTGAAAATCTGTAGTCCTTAGAAGATTGCACTAGTTTTTTGTAGCTGTAGGTTCTCTTGGTCAAGCGAAACTTAGTTTTAGGGAGTTTTTCTACTATAGTAGTCACCATGATCACTGTTCATTCATAGTTTTAGGTTTAGGAACTTCCTCTCTCCCCTTCCTTTTTTCCTTTTTTTAATGAGTAACCTTAGGCAAGGTTCATTGCGCACTATAGAGCTAAATACAATGATAAAATGGAGTTCAAGACTATTGTTTGAACATACAACAAAAACACAACTTCTCCATCTTAGGAACTCCATTTCAAGACCCAACTTCCCATGCTTTGTAACTCATCCGTAAGTCCACCTTGTGATTCCAACAAAATCACATAAAACAACTAAGATATTCCAAGCACTGTTAAGGCCTAACATTAGAGACCTTGGGATAGTGTTCTGCAATTTAATTATGGAAGACTATCTTTCAAGAGAGGTAGTGCATCTATGCATTGCTTGTGTTGAGAAGTGCATAAAAAACACATCAACAGGTATGAAAAAGGGAAATTTTCCCAAGGGTGAAAATTCTCTCTTATACACCTTATTTTAGTGTTGTAAAGTTTACCCCTTTACAATTTCACACTTATTTAGGGATCTTTTAATTAATTGAGCTTAATTTTCCTTAATTTTCCCCTTAATTCATTTTCGAAGCCTATTTATTAAATTTTTTGAAGAGGAAACCTGACATTCACTAATTCCTTAACATAACGCTTCTCATTGAGCAATGTCTATCTTAAGTTTGGGTACCTAGGAAGCATTCATCCTATTAGAACTGTAAAAATCTGATGATTTTACATGTTGATTTCAGTCATAAATTTCCAGATTGGTCCTACTGTGTGCATATTTCACCCTTATTTTGCCATATGGTCCCATTGTTTCCATCGAGTCATGCATTTTTCACATTGTGGTCGATATTGGCATAAGTCTATCTAGGTCTCCCCGACCCTTGATGCTTTTGTGTTAACATTTGTTTGTTGTAGGCATATCAGCCTGACTATCACACTGTCACAGGGACTAGAATTCATCTATTGTTTCATTCGGTAGGACTCTCACATTGTCTCAATGATAAAATTTTCATTGGCAAGAGCTAAGAGGTCATTAGGGAAATGTTTCACGGAAGGCATCATGTCTCACCAATCAGTAGTGGATGCATTCATATTTCGGTAGGATATTTTCATCGAGGTAGTATCTTGCTGAACTCACTTAGTCTTGCCGACATAGGGTATTCATCAACGAGTTTTCAGGGGGACTCATGTGCAACGAAGAAATGTCTTTGCGAGTTTATCATGTCTCACCGACTGGAGGAAAAGGATACACATTTTAACAAAATATTTTGGCTTCGATGAAAGGTTATAGCGAAATGTATATGTCTCGCCGAATTTTTTCAAAGGGTTTCTATCAAAATGCTCATCGGTGAGAGATGTTTTCTTTAGAGTAAGTCATATCAAGTTAAAAGGGTCTCAATGACCAACATAAAAGGGAAATCTAAGTAATACTAATGGGCATCGATGAAAGGTCTTGGCGAGTGACCTTCGGTCTCGCCGACTTTACACATGGAGTTTCTATCAAAAGGCATCTTGGTGAGACTATGTGACTTCGGAGTGTGGTCTTGGCGAATGTCGTGGGTCTCACCTATGGAACACTTGGGGGCTATGTCAGTATAAGAATTGCCTTGTCTCAGTGACACGCAAGATGGATGAAGACTTTTGGTGGAACATAGTGTGGCCTACAAGACATCTCCCCAACTATGATTTGTTACGGTGACCCACATGAGCTAAAAGGATGCATCGGTTAGAGAACCCTTATGTCACGGTGACCAAAATAATCACAAGGGATCTTGGTAAAACATGGAATGATCTATGTGACCTCTCACCAATATCATAAAGTTACAGTGAAGCAGACAAAACAAAAAGAACGCATCTTGGCAGGATAATATGTAGTCTATGGGATGTCTCCTCAATAACAATGTCTCAGCGATTGAAAAGTGTATTGGGGAGCTCCTCTCAGAAAAACAAAAACTGGCCTGTGTGATGTTTCCTTGACTCTGATGGGTCACAGTGAAACACAAAGGGACAAAAAGGAGATTGCTTGACTTCGGCATAATCAGCAGAATGTTATAGTGCAACATGAAGGATGAGGGGAGACTATCAGCAAGACTCCAGTGTCGATGAAACGACATAACCTCGTAGTGATGAACAGAAGGGTGACTTTCGGCGAAACATTTTCCTTCGACATACTTACTAGATGTCTCAGCGAATGTCTTCAGTGAATGAATAGCAAAAGCCTAAATGCAAACAATTGATCACTGACATGTGAATGTGAAGCATTGTGTCTGTTCAGATGCTGGTGTATAAATGTTCATTCCTGATTGTGAATAGAGGGATTTTTTTCAGAGGAGATTAGAGTAGATAGGGTAGAGAATATACAGTTGGATAGAATTTCCAAAAAAATAGAGACTATGATGTATGATTTCAAAATGGAGATTTTAATGAGAATTAGTTGATGTTGCAGCTCATTTCTGGTGTCAATTGTCTGTTAGATTTATCAAAAGTATTACTAAGTTGTCTCCAAGATTGATGCTTTCTGGTTGTTTAAATTGGTATAACAAGTTTATATTCAATTTATCAGTACACATTTTTTGTATTTGTGTTGTTAATTGATTGGTTCTTTCAAGGAGAGATTAAATCCTTTTAGTTGATCATGGTAATCAGGGAGATCCATCTGGATTATTAAAGTAGAGCTTAGTAGTCGTAATCCTGCATGTTTATAAAAGTTATAAATAGATCATATGCCAACAATTTGAGTTTCTATCAGAATAAGTTACCCACTTTTGTTTCATTTGACTCTGCATACCCAATAAAGAACTGGTCTCTGCAATTTCATCATTAAGATTCATTCATTTTCTTTACATCTGTTAACTGAGCATTTTAGGTTTTGGATTTAGAAGATTTCTATTGCTATTATAATTGAGTTTGAATTCATTTGTTCACTTCCATTTTCCATTATGGAAAAATCATTGCAAGAAAAATAATCATAAGTCAAGTCTGCTTCATTCAGATAGGTACAGCTTCCTAGGTCTGGCAGCACCTGAAGAGTAGAAGGTTTAATTCATTTGACCTTGTCTGTTACCCTAAAACATTGTGAAAACTTGGCAAACTTTCATGGTTCAAACCTGCATTTTTGAGAGCTAACAAATTGGCGACTCTGTTGGGGAATTAACTTCAAAATTTGTGCCTTAATCATAGAGTCAGAAACAAAATGATAGACTCTATTGGGAATAGTAAAAACCAAAAATTTTCTCACTTTTAAGAAAGTGAGTAGCGACTCTGATAAAACATTGCAATATGAATGGAAGAAGATCTCAATACAGGGGAGGTCATTCTGGAGCTCCTGCTGGCAGTAGTAAGTGGACACAGAAAAATGATAAGGCTGACAAGGGTAAAGGGGTAAGTGATGACATGTGCATGATGAACAAGGACAAATCATCAAAAGCACATTTTGAAACATATGTTCACTTTGATACATGGAAGGATGATTCAAGTGTAGAGCCTTGTACCCCAGAAGAACAAAGAAATCCATTTCCATTTTACGATCCTCAGAAAGAGGCTGAGTTCATGGCTGAACTCGAGGATGAATGAATTAGAATTCAGCATGAAGGTGATAAAAAAATGGAAGGTAATTATAATGGACCCACTGATCATGAAAATCCTCAAGAAGATTATGAATCTTTAACTTATGAAGAAGTTAGAGCATGGTTTGAATCTCATAAAAAGGAGAGGGAAGAGCAGGAAAAACCTTAGATGATACAAGTAATGAGAGAATTCAAATTGCAAAAAGCTCAGAACATTACTCACATAGCTGGTTGCCCCTCAAAGTATGTACCACGTCATAAACAAGGTAATCATGGTGCAGGGCATTTTGATCCACTAGGGGTCCCTTACCATCAAGTTGGGAATCAATATAGATAGCCAAATCGCCAACCTCATATTCCCACACAATATACAAATGTACATCCACCTCCTGGTTAGCGTCATGTGCCACATCATAACACGCAATATAATAACCCAATGTACCAATACCCACCTAACCCTCCTCCTCATCAGGACACAACAATGATCTGACAATTTGATTTAGCAGGGTTTCATTTATACCCTTACCCTATAGATGGCAGTTGGAGAGGTCTGGTGCCTAAGTTCACAGGAAGTAATGCAATTATTGTTGAAGATCATTTAAGAAGCTTGAATGCCTTCATTCAAGATTTGGATGTACCTTATGAAGATCTACATATGAGGCTATTCATGATGTCATTGACTGAAGAAGCCAGAGATTGATTCAACAGCCTAACAACAGGCTCTATTGATTAGCTCCAAATATTCCAGGACTGATTCCTTGAGCAATATGGGAATCAAAGTGCACCTGATGTTGCTCTTCATGAATTGATGCGAATTCAAAAGAATCAGAATGAATCAATTTATGATTTCAATCGAAGATTCAATAAACTGCAGAATAAAATACCTCCTGGATCAAGACTGCCAGATTCTATGTATTTGAGTGTTTATTTGAATGCATTCGATCCTAAAACAGGGTATGAACTGAGAAATAGGTTCCCAAGAGACTTGGCTGAAGCCCAGAAGACAACATTAACAATTAAAAACAATAGGAGGGCTACTGGGATAATGGATAAAAGAGACAATCATAGGGCTCTCCAACAAACCAATAATTATCAATATAAACAAGAGAACACATATAGGAATGAAAGGCCTAGGCTGCATGACATGCCTTATAACACAAACTAGAAAGATGGAAAACCTACAATAGATAAGCTTAGAAATAAAGAAACTCCTGATCCATTGAGGAAAAAGGGAACCTATATGGTGAATAACAATTATTTTTGTGAAGGTTGTGATAAGCCACATTCCCCGGATTATTGTGTTGTAGCCCAAAGAATGCAAGATGAAGGAATGTTGATGGGAGACAGTGGAGAAGATTACAAAGTGTATTTAACTTCAAATACTTTTTATCATGTGGAAGAGAGGTACTCATCTTCAGAGGATGAAGGTTACGAGTATGATGTTTCGAATCAGAAATACAATGTCCACATGGCTGAACAACAAATCCTTTCTAACTATAAAGAAGATGTTACAGAGCAATATTCTATTGAAACACCTACTCAATGTAGTATGAGGAAGCTTACTAAAGAAGAGATAGAGAGACTGACTGTTGCTGCAGTTGAAGAAGCAAAGAGTAAATACTGGTTGAGAAATAGGACTGTAAATGAGAAGGACGGTGTCCCTAGGGGTATCTTTATGAAAGAAAAGGTGACACAAGGAATTGTGAAAAAGGCAGAAAATAAACAAAATGATGAAGATAAATAGAAGCCTATCCAAAAGGAGGAAGTAAAAGAGTTACACAAAGAAATTCAAAAACCTGATCAACCAAGTAAAAAAGAGGAGGAGAACAAAGGAGAAACCTCAAAACAAAAGAAATTGGTTAAAGTGGAAGGTTCTTCTTTTGACTTCATTCAAGCTCTATCTCAAGTAAAGATGTAAGTTCCACTACTTGAGATGATGAAAATTAAGGAATACAGGGACAATTTTGTTCAATTGATAACACATGGGAATGAAGAGCAAAAAATTTATGAAAGTAAGATGGCCACCAAAACTACTAATAAGTAGGAGAAAGTAAATATCCCAAAAGTTTGCTTGAGTGATGTATTAACAACTCCCCCACAAGTTGATCCTTTTTTCACTACATTACTAATAAATAATAAATTGTTGAGGAACTGCATGATAGACTCTGGTGCTACCATGAACATTATGCCAGTAGGAGTGATGAAGCAACTAGGCATGAGGGTGGATACATATGAAGGTAAGAGCTATGCGATGGATAACCAACCTATTCCTGTGGTGGGTATAATAAAAGATGTTGAATTCAAGCTATTTGATTATCCTCAAGTGGCCTACAATATTGATATAACAGTAATAGACACCCATCCTCAGTTTGGTATGCTTTTATCAAGATAGTGGATGGTAGCTATTGGTGGGAATGTTTAGTTTGATCTATCTTATGCAACAATTCCGGTAAATGGCCAAGAGGTGAAGTTGTACAGGGAGCCAAGGATGAACCGGCTTGTTGACTGTGTACCACAAATTCAAATCAATTTCTTTTGTGATGTTGATCTTGGGAGTTTCAATATAGAACCAGCCCAGCCAAAGTTGGTCAATAGTGATCCAATTAAAAAGCATGATGCACAAAACTGCACCGGTGTGTGGAAGATGTACTTTGATGGAGCTTGCAGTCAAGAAGGTAATGGAGTAGGGATAATATTTGTTTCACCTGAGGGTGCTACATTTAATTATTCATTTTTGTTAGCATTTGAATGTACAAACAATGTTGCAGAGTATGAAGCTTTGTTAACGGGTTTGAATATAGTTGTGAAACACAAAATCAAGTTGCTGACTGTTCTAGGGGATTTTGAGTTGGTTGTCTCACAAATTAAGTCCAAGTATGAAGCAAAACATAAAAGAATGAAACAATATAGGAATGTTGTATGGGACACAATTGAGTTGTTTGATTCCTTCTCAATTGAGTGGATTGATAGGTCAAAAAATATAATGGTAGATTTTTTAGCAAATATGGCGCTGAAAAGAGATGACATTACACTAGTTCGAGTATCACAAATTGAGTTCAAAACAAGGCCTTCTATTCTTGATAACATTTATAGTTGGAAAATCTTCAATGATGATACTAACCTTATGAAGTTTCTCCATTGTATAGATCAATATGAAGCCCAGGAAATTGATTTTAATGCCTTTGTTGAGGAAATGGATGGGAAGCAAACAGTATTTGGAAAGGAGATCTTACAGCTTAAAACAAATAAGTTTCCTAAAGGCTTAGTGGCATTGGAGAGGGTGTATGATGGAAATGATCGATCCCTCATGAAGAAAACACCAGTCAAGAGGGAAGATATTGAAGAAATTAACTTGGGGATTGAGATGACACCAAGGAGAGTGTACATAGGGAAGAAGATAAGCCCTACAATTAGAAAAATGTTGATAGAGTTGCTAAGAAAATATAAACATGTGTTTGCTTGGTCTTATGAAGATCTAAAAGAATACAGGGAAGGTTTGTTTCAGCATGAAATACCATTGAAGCTAGATGCTAAACCATTCAGACAAAAACAAAGACCCATAAATCCAACATTGGAGCCTAAGATGCAAGAAGAATTGGAAAAGCCCAGAGATGGGGGAATCATTAAACCAATCAGACATTCAACGTGGGTCTCAAAATTGGTCCCTGTGAGAAAGAAAAATGGAGACATTAGGCTATGTGTAGATTTTAGAAATCTAAATGTAGCATCCCTCAAAGATAATTATCCTCTACCCAATATGGAGGCTATATTGCATAAAGTAACAGGGTGCGAACTGTTGTCTATGATGGATGGGTTTTTAGGATATAACTAGGTTATGGTCAAAGAATTTGAGCAATATAAGATAGCATTTACAACTCCTTGGGCAACATATGTATACATAAGAATACCATTTGGTGTCAATAATGCAGAGGCAACCTTACAAATACCTATGGATGTGGCATTTTTAGATTTGATCAATGTTATCATGGTGGTGTATCATGATGACCTCACTGCTTACTCAAAGAAGGTTGAAGATCATGTTCATCATTTGGAAAAGGTATTTATAAAATCCCTTGAATATGGTATTATCTTGAACCCTAAGAAGTGTCATTTTGTAGTTATAGAGGGTAAGCTCTTGGGACACATTGTTTCAAAAGAAGGGATAAAGATAGATCCTAAGAGGGTTGAAGCAATTGATAAAATTCCTGTCTCTAAAACTGTCAAGGCTATATAATCATTCTTTGGACAGATCAACTTTGTCAGGAGATTTGTTTCTAACTTTGCTGAGATCATTAAGCCCATATCAAAAATGTTGAAGAAAGGACAGAAAATGGAATGGACTGTAGAAGCCTTGGAAGCTTTTGTATCTATCGAAAAGGCCATCAAGGAGGCCCCTGTCCTTAAATCTCTAGATTTTGCAAAGCCTTTTCAGATATTTTCATTTGCTTCAATGCATACTATTGTTGTTGTTATGCTACAGAAGAATGAAGATGGTCATGAACAACCTATGTCTTTCTTCTGTAAGTCATTACAAGGGTCTGAATTAAGGTATGACATAATGGAAAAACAGGAATTTGCACTAGTGAAAGCTGTAAAAGCTTTCAGGCCATATCTTGTTGGAGCAAAGGTGGTTGCTTATGTTCCTCATACAACTGCCAAGGATATTCTGACACAGTTTGAAGTAACAGGAAAAATATGCAAATGGATTAATAAAATCCAAGAATTTGACATGGAGATACAAATTACTAAACTGGTAAGAGGTCAGGGTTTGGCTAAATTGATGGCAGAAACAAACATTGAAGCAAATCAAATCTGCAATATAGAAGGAGAAACTGTAGTTGCAAGTATTGAACATACTCCATGGTATACAAATATCATGCATTATCTTAAATACATGAAGTGTCCAGAGGGATTGAATGACAACCAGAAAAGAACTTTGAAGTTGCAGTCATCTAAGTATGTTTTTATGTATGGAGATTTGTTTTGGAAAAACAGGGATGGTATACTATTGTTATGTCTAGATGAATCAAAGGGCAGACATGTCTTGAGTGAAATGCATGAAGGGGTTTGTGGAGGACATTACTCAAAAAAGACAACTATGCATAAGATTCTTAGGGCAGGCTATTATTGGCCAAAGATTATTAATGACTCTTTTGCATATGTAAGAAAATGTGAAGCCTGCCAGAATTTCTCTAGAAAATTGAAGTATCAAGGAGCTCTGCCACTTTGGCCCTTATAGGCTGATGCCTCTTTTCATCAATGGGGAATTGATTTCATTGGAGAGATGCAAGAAAAATCAAGTGGTGGACATAGGTGGACATTGGTGGCCACTGATTATTTTACCAAATGGGTAGAGGCGATCCCAACTAAATAGGCTACAAGTAAGGTGGTGACACAGTTCCTAATGGAAAACATCATTACTAGATTTGGTACACCACTAAGGTTGATCATTGACAATAGAATGTGTTTCAGATCAGATGAATTCAAAAATTTCTATAGTACATATGGTATTACTATTTCTTATGCAGCTCCTTACCATCCACAAGCTAATGGTCAAGCAGAGTCTAGCAATAAGAGTCTTCTGAAGATTATAAGGAGGATGTTAGGTCATAACAAGAAGGCTTGGGATTCAAAATTAAGACTAGATGTGTGGGTTGATAGAATCACTATGAAGAAGGCAATTGGGAAGTCCCCATTCGAATTAGTGTATGGAACACAGGCCAGGATGCCTTTGCAGAATTTGTTACCAGTCTACAAGTTTTTCTTTCAGGAAGATTTGGATATTCCAGAACCTATGGAGGAAAGAATGGAGCATCTAGCTGAACTTGATGAAATAAGGAGATTTTCCCAAAATCAAAACATGAAGTTACAGACACAGATGAAGTACCTATTTGATAAAAAGGAAAAAGATAGAAAATTTGGAGAAAGTGATTTGGTATTGATGTGAAATGCTAGGTGTTAGGAGAAGGGAAAGCATGGGAAGTTTGAAGCCTTGTGGCTAGGACCTTTTGTGGTGGTTGGAAAGAAGGGTGAAGACTCATACTATCTACAGAAGATGGTTGGTGAAGATCAAGAATTGCCTGTACATGGGAAATTTCTGAAACATTTTTTCTCCTAAGTAACACAGAGGATTAAGGGTTGCTAATGCATGGACAACTCTTGATGATCCTCTTTAAAATTATTTTCCATGCACAGTAGTTTAGGAAATAAAAGGAACAAGACTTGCCAGTACATGGACAATCCTGATTTTCCTTCTTTCAAAATAATTTTCCATGTACAGTAGTTTAGGGTTTTCTCCATCTCCATTTTGCATTCATTTCCATTTCCATTCATTCCATTTTCTTCTCACTACTCATCATTTTGTGTCTGGTCTTCTCACCCAAAGATCTGGATCCTTGCAATGATTTCACAACCATTCATCCCCAGATGGAGCCACTATTAGAACTGTAAAAATTTGATGATTTTACATGTTGATTTCAGTCATAAATTTCCAGATTGGTCCTACTGTGTGCATATTTCACCCTTATTTTTCCATATGGTCCCATTGTTTCCACCGAGTCATGCATTTTTCACATTGTGGTTCATATCGGCATAAGTCTATCTAGGTCTCCCTGACCCTTGATGCTTTTGTGTTAACATTTGTTTGCTGCAGGTATATCAACATGACTATCACACTATCACAATGACCAGAATTCATCTATTGTTCTATTCGGCAGGACTTTCACATTGTATCAACGATAAAATTTTCATCAGCAAGAGCTAAGGGGTTGTCGGGGAAGTGTTTCATTGAAGGCATCATGTCTCACCGACCGGTAGTAGATGCATTCATATTTTCATAGGATATTTTCATTGGGGTAGTATCTTAGTGAACTTACTTAGTCTTGCCGACATAGGGTATTCATCAACGATTTTTCGGGGGGACTCATGTGCAACAAAGAAAGGTCTTGGCGAGTTTATCATGTCTCATTGACTGGAGGAAAAGGATACACATTTTGGAAAAAGATTTTGGCTTCGATGAAAGGTTATAGTGAAATGTATATGTCTCGCTGACTTTTTTCAAAGGGTTTCTATCAAAATGCTCATTGATGAGAGATGTTTTCTTTGGAGTAAGTCATAGCGTGTTCAAAGGGTCTCACCGACCAACACAAAAGGGAAATCTCAATAAGACTAATGGGCATTGATGAAAGGTCTTGGCGAGGGACCTTTGGTCTTGCCAACATTACACATGGAGTTTCTATCAAAAGGCATCTTAGTGAGACTATGCGACTTCGAAGTGTGGTCTTGGCGAATGTCGTGGGTCTCACCGATAGAACACTTCGGGTCTATGTCGGTATAAGAATTTCCTTGTCTTAGTGACATGCAAGATTGATGAAGACTTTCGGTTGAACATAGTGTGGCCTACAAGACATCTCCCCGACTATTATTTGTTACGACGACCCGCATGAGATAAAAGAATGCATTGGTGAGAGAAACCTTATGTCACGACAACCAAAGTAATCATGAGGGCTCTTGGTAAAACATGGAATGATCTGTGTGACCTCTCACCAATATCATAGAGTTACAATGAAGCAAACAAAACAAAAAGAATGCATCTCAGCAGGATAATATGTAGTCTGTGGGACATCTCTCCGATAACAATATGTCTCAGTGATTGAAAAGTGTATTGGGGAGCTCCTCTCGAAAAAACAAAGACTGACCTATGTGATGTTTCCCTGACTTTGATGGGTCACAGCGAAACACAAAGGGACAAAAAGGATACTGCTTGACTTTGGCGTAACAAGCAAAATGTTACAGCAAAACATGAAGGCTGAGGGGCGACTGTCGGCAAGACTCCAGTGTCGATGAAATGGCATAACCTCATAGCGATGAATAGAAGGGTGACTTTCGATGAAACATTTTCCTTCGGTATACTTACTGGATGTCTCAACGAATGTCTTCAGTGAATGACTAGCAAAATCCTGAATGCGAACAGTTGATTCCTGACATGTGAATGTGAAGCATTGTGTATGTTCAAATGTTGGTGTATAAATGTTCATTCCTGATTGTGAATAGAGGTATTTTTTTTAGACGAGATTAGAGTAGATAAGGTAGAGAATATACAGTTGGATAGAATTTCCAAAAAAATAGAGACTATGATGTATGATTTCAAAATGGAGATTTTAATGAGAATCAGTTGATGTTACAGCTTATTTCTAGTGTCAATTGTCTGTTAGATTTATCAAAAGTATTACTAAGTTGTCTCCAAGATTGATGCTTTTTGGTTGTTTAAATTGGTATAACAAGTTTATATTCAATTTATCAGTGCACATTTGTTGTATTTGTGTGGTTAATTGATTGGTTCATTCGAGGAGAGATTAAATCCTTTTAGTTGATCATAGTAATCAGGGAGATCCATTTGGATTATTAAAGTAGAGCTTAGTAGTCATAATCTTGCATGTTTATACAAGTTATAAATAGATCATATGCCAGCAATTTGAGTTTCTGCCAGAATAAGTTGCCCACTTATGTTTCATTTGACTCCGCATACCCAATAAAGCATTGGTCTCTGCAATTTCATCATTAAGATTCATTCATTTTCTTTACATCTATTAATTGAGCATTTTAGGATTTAGATTTAGAAGATTTCTATTGCTATTTTTATCGAGTTTGAATTCATTTGTTCACTTCCATTTGCCATTGTGGACAAATCATTGCAAGAAGAATAATCATAAGTCAAGTTTGCTTCATTCAGATAGGTACACCTGCCTAGGTCTAGTAGCACCTGAAGAGTAGAAGGTTTAATTCATTTGACCTTGTCTGTTACCCTAAAACGTTGTGAAAGCTCAACCTTTCATGGTTCAAACCTACATTTTTGAGAGCTAACACATCCAAGGAAAATTGGTGTTCCCTTGACCTTAGGACCTAAATTTGAATTATTATTTTTGGTGGTATATTTATATTTTCAAATCTAAGATTTAATGTTGGCTTGTGATATTTGAATTTCAAGAAATTATGGTTACATATATATACAGATATAAGGTTATTTCACTATGTTTCACCTAGCATTTTTCAAGATATAAGAGATCATTTCAAGAGCTTTTAAAGGAATCAAGAGAAGAATTATTAGAGTTTTATTGCAGCATTCAAGATTTGATTGTCATGTCAAATTATTCTTGCATCATGCATGTTTTTGGAGCTAACATCATGATGTAGGTTTCACGATCCATTCAAGCATTCAAAACTATTATTTCAAGAAAGATTCAAGGTTCAAGATCCACATCAATTGAAGCCATTTCATGCAAGTTACAAATCTACATTCCAAGGTTTATGCAAGGATTGTTAGAATTTAGTACATGACATAAAATTGTTAAATAATATAGTTAAATAAATTAATTAACATACTATTGTTAATTTAATAAATTAAATTGGTTTTGGAAGTTATATTCCCATAACTAGTTTTATACAGGAATCATGGCCTTATAAAGGCAATTTTATGTAATAGATTTTGTAGTGTAATGTGAATGACCGATTTTTAATTTGAGAGCAATCTCATTTTCTCTCTCTCATTTCAATATGGTATCAGAGCAAGGTTTATTCTTGGACCTCTCTCTGATCTCTCTCCATTCATTTTTTTCTCACAACAGTGTTTACAATGATATTGTAGTGAATACCATGTGCAATTACTATTGTTATCTATCGTTCTTGCATTCGTCAATAAGTGAGCAATGTAGACCATGGGAAAAACCATTTTTGACTCCATCATGTTGGAATAATGAAGAAGAATGGCTATCTCTATATTTTTGTGTTGTCATTGATGTCACCATGTTATATGGGCTATGATTTCAAGTCTACGTGAGTACTTGATCCGATATTTTGGTCTGGTATCTAAACCGGTATAGAAGCTACACCCTCTGATATTTTAGTCTACAATCCTCTATAGTTGATAGTTGCTACCTATATATTTGGGAAACAATTTATGGGTGTTGAAAGCATGCATGTTTAAAATCTCTTATGCTTTGGTACTCATACAATGTATCACCATTATTTTGTTGATTAATTTTTGTAATTAAGTTTATTTCTGTCTAACTTCATGAATAAGTCGTGATAGGGTGAATCAATTTTTGTTATGCAGATATATGTGAGACCTATCTTAGGTCTATTCCAACATGATGAATTATGCTACACATTTTGATTTATTGGTTGGAAATATTTTTCTAATGCTTCAGGTCGATGGTTGGTATTTTTGGTAAACAAGGAAATGCATCTAATTAGCCAACCTAAATGATGCTTATGAATGGATCAAGTATATATGTTGGAAAAAATTGAATATTGAGATGCATATGATGAAGCAGTAATGATTGTGAAGCTATGAATGTGAAAAGTGTGAAAATGATGAAGTCCATTAAGTTTTTTTATTGAGCATCACTAGAACTGTATTAACACTTGTTAGGTGCACTCTTTTCAATTCATTTTGGCTGTGAAGCCAATTTTTGTTTTGTAATCTTTTTGTAGGAAGTGAGCCACCTTGTAAGTAGTGATATTTTGTATCCAGATAGTGAGTCCTATTCAAGGCATTGATCCCTTGGTAGTGAGCCTTATACATTTAGTTATGGAATTACTTTATATTGCAAGTTAATCCTCACCATGGTTTTTTCCCTCATTGGATTTTCTACATAAAACCTAGTGTTCATTATGTTGATTTTTCTTTTTTTATCTACATTTCATGCTCATACTTAATAACATAACAGTGTGGTTGTGAAATTGATAAGTGTTGAATTTTTGAGTTTAAATTTGGTGACAATAGATTCAACCCTCCTCTTAGTTGTCCTATGCCTTTTAACAATTGGTATCAAATCTTTGGTTCTTTGGAGTAGAGGTTAACCACTTGATAAAGATCTTGAAGGTTGATCAAATGGATGATAAAAAAGAACTCCATAATGCACTTGAAGATCTTGATAAGGCTGAAAATGAAAATAGGGACTCGAAACAAAATATAGATGAGGCTAATGAATGTGTCTGGAAACTAAAAGAAAAATTAAATAAATTCAAGGAAATACATAGAGAAGTGAGTGAGAAGCAAAAACAAGAGATAATTGGATTGAAAGTTCTTGTAGAAGAAAAGAAGAGAATTGAAGAATGTTTGAATACAATGGTGTAGAAAAAATATTATGAATGCTCTAAACTTGAACAAGAGGTAGTAAACTTGAGAGTATAAGTAGAGAAGGAAAAACTTTGTGAGAACAATTTCAAATCTAGCTTCGTCAAGCTTGAAGAACTACTTGCTAGAAAGAAACCAAGTAAAGAAAGAGGTGGCCTAGGAAATGAAATAGGTGAAAGTTCAAAAGACAATCAAAAGACTCAAGACAAAGGGAAGAAGAAAAGAAATTCAATAAATTTTTCAAAGAGACCATCTTTGAGACAACCTAATGCACAAAGGTATCTATCTTTCAATCGCATTTTCTTTTTTTGTAATAAATATGGTCACAAGGCAACAAAATGCAAGAGAAAGATGAATTAGTTTCTTGGTTATTTCTTTGGACAATGTTTTTCATATAAGAAAGTTAGACATAGACCTATTGAATGTGTAACTTAGGTGAGAATGATTAGTCAGGTGATGATGAATAGGTTTAATGGAGGCATAATGAATCAATATTTTAATGGCTACTACTATACCTACAACAAATTTGGACATAAAGAAAATCAATGTAGATCGAGAAGAAATGGAGGTCAGACTAATAAAAAAGTGTTATCTGATATAATTATAACAAACCTGTACATATCTCAAAGGTTTCCAAAAGTAATAAGGGAAAGTAGTTTGCTTCAATAGAGAAGAATGAACCGGTAAAGAAGATCAACAAAGAAGAGATGAAGCATGAGATGAATAAGATATGGAAGAAGAAAGAAGAAGAACCTAAAACTACTGATGTTTCTGTGCCCCCATCCAGTATGGACAATTCCTCTAGGAGTTAGACCTAGCATGGTCTTAGGGGGAACATTATTAGAAAACTATAAAAACCCCTTGGATGAATGGCATGTCAGAAGTTGGCAGGAGGATGTAATGTGAAGAATGAATAAATAGAGGTTTTGGAAAAGAAACTAGAAGAAAACATGTTGGAATGCTAATTTGCAGATAAAATTAGGGTTTTATGTGTTGAGAAGAATGGTTTTAGCAACTTTTTGATGTCTACCATATTTAATGTGAATTAGGGAAAATCGATGGTGTATAAGGTAAAATTTGTAAGTATTTTTGATCACTTGAGCACTTGAAGAGTTTGAAAGGTGTCTTGGAGTGATCTTGAAGAGATATGAAGCAATTATGAAGAAATTATTATGGATTCTTAGGAATTATTTTTTCGTTTACAAAGGGGAAGAAAGGAAAAGGAAGAAGTTTTGACTAAACAATAATGAGTTCAAGAAATATAAGCATGATAATGGACAAGGAATGAAGTGGTGTCATTCCACTGAAGCTGAAAGGAGTTGAATTGGAATAATTTGATCATAGAAAGATAAAGGAAATGGAACTAGGGATGAAGGAAAATGAGTTCTAGAGCATGAAAGCCCTAGGTACAGATTTATGGGGATAATTTCCCTCATTTGCAGATAAAGAATTCATCTTGTTTTTTGTAAGCTAATTCAAGAACAATAGCATTATGTTAGAAAAACCCTACCTGATCACAAAGGATCTGATTGAAGTGATTATTGGCTTATACATAGTGTTGGGGATCTCTATAGGAAGAAAATTGTGAAATATAAAGATGCGGAGGAACTTACTGCCATTAATAAAGACCCTCGATCTATATTGATAAAAACTCTTGTGGATTCCACTGTAAGGTATGTTGCATGTGATATTTCTTATAAAATCTATTTTAGAAATCATGAAGGTTCAACTTTGGATATTGTTATATATCTTGCACACATGATGGTTAAGGAAAACAAGCAGTTTGATCCATGTAGCATATTACTTGAAAACCTAACTAAGAATTCTTGAATATCATTGGTTGAGGGTTATCCCTTTTGGTTTGGATCTTTGTTTGTATGCTTGAATTTTTACATTTTGAACTCACTACCAGGAAGAGAAAATTTTGTGTGGGAATCTAGTATTCCTATTGGGAAACAAGTTTATATATGGTTGGAATCATTGGTAGACAATGTAAATGTTTACAAAACATATATCACATACCTAAAGACAAATTTATGCTTCGGTATGTTAGTACCTAGTCAGAATGAAGTGGGTTCATCCTCTAGTAAGAAAGAGTTGGAAGTGATCATTGGTGAGTCCCCTCTAGAACTTAAAAAGAGCATAACTATTGTAATAAATGTCTCAAAAGAAAAGAAGAATGAAGAAGAATGTATGTGTGGATCTAACTCCTTTGATATAGAGGATATACAGATGTTGCTAAACAAGATTGAAATGAAGAAGATTGGTGAAATGTGGAATTTGTGCTCTTTGATTGAGAAACTTAAAATTGATGATGTACTGGTTGATTATTTTCTCAATAAGTGTATTTTAGTTTCAGATGTGTTAGATTATTTTCCATATTACCTAGTAGAGATTATTGAAGAGAGAACATTGTTGGAAGGACCTGAAGGTCATAAATTCAAAGCTATGCTTGAAAGAAGGTGCAACAAATAAAATCAAGTGTTATCTAAACACATGAATGAGACAAAAGAATGCACCAAATAAATATCTAACATCTACAGGTATTGTCTCCTTTGGCTAGCAGTTGTTGACAATTTTAGAAGCAGAATTGAAGCCATTGAATCTGAGATAAATAGTATTGGAAATAATTTTGATTTCTTCAAAGATAGGGATGGGAAATAGAGAATAAGAGTTGGTGAATTGTAGGTGGAGTTGTTGAATACTTAGAGGAAAAGAGAAGATATGGTTAGAAACTTCTAGTTGATTAAGGAAGTTGTTGAGGCCCAATTGGATCATCTCTCCAAATTTCTCTCTCATGAAGAAAATTGTGAATGACTGTCTATCTTCTAATCATACATCCTGCTTTAGATAGTTATCTTTATTGGAAGGTATGATTTCAAGAATGAATTTGGTTGTTCTTGATTATAAAAGGATTCTTTTGATCATAAGAGAGAGGTACAAGAAAATATTTCATGTAAAAGTCATCATTCTTATTTGAATGTTTGAAATGGGAAGCTAGAATTTATGTATATACAAGGTTATCATATACATATGTTTACATCCTACCTTTTGGTTGCCCTTTTGCATTGATTTCAAAGGGGGAGAGAGTTATGTGGAGAACAACTAAGGTGATAGGAGGAGAGAATGTTGTGTTTTGTAAATCTTGGCACATGTTGCCATCAATGAAAAGGGGGAGATTGTTGGAAGAATGGAGAATAATGGATATCTCTACAGTTTTGTGTTGTCATTGATGTCACCATGTTATACGGGATATGATTGCAAGTCTAAGTTAGTGCTTGATCCAGTATTTTGGTCTGGTACCTAAACTGGTGTACAAGTTACACCCTCTGATATTTTAGTCTACAATCCTCTGCGGTTGATAGTTGTTGCCTGTGATTTTGGGAAATAGTTTATGGGTGTTGAAATCATGTATGTTTAAAATCTCTCATGGTCTAGTGACTTTATGTTGTATCAACATTATTTTGTTGATTGCTTTAAGTAATTAAGTCTATTTTTGGCTAACTTCATGAATAAGTTTTTGATATGGTGAATCAATTTTTGTTATGTGGATATATGTGTGACCTATCTTAGGTCTATGTTGACATGATGAAGTATGCTACACATTTTGATTTATTGGTTGGAAAGATTTTGCAAATGCTTGAGGCCGATGGTTGGTATTTTTGGTAAACAAGGAAATGCATCTAATTAGGTTGACCTAATTGATTCTTACAAATGGATCAAGTATATATGTTGTACATATTTGAAGATTGAGATGTGGATTATGAAGTGGTAATGATTGTGAAGCTATGAATGTGAAAAGTGTGAAAATGATGAAGTGCATTAAGTCTATTTATTGAGCATCACTAGAACTATATCAACACTTGTTAGGTGCACTCTTTCTAGTTCATTTTGGCTGTGAAGCCAAATTTTTTTTGTAATATTTTTGTAGAAAGTGAGCCTCCTTGTAAGCAGTGAACTTTTGTATCTAGATAGTGAGTCCTATTCAGGGCAACGAGCCCTTGGTAGTGAGCCTTATACATTAAATTTTGGAATTAATTTATATTGTGAGTTAATCCTCACTATGGTTTTCCCTCATTAGGTTTTCCACATAAAATATAGTGTTCATTATTTTGATTTTTCTTTCTGTTATCTATGTTTCATGTTTATACTTAATAAAAAAATAGTGTGGTTGTGAAATTGATAATTTTTGAAGTTTTGAGTTTAAATTTGGTGACAACTAATTCACCCCCCTTCCCAATTTTCCTGTTCCTTTTAACACATCATTCATCTACATTTATTCTCTTTCTCTCTAATGTGTTCATTCTTGTCATTGTTTAACACTTCACTCTGTTCATTGTTGTCATTCTATTTTTTTTTTTTTTTAAATTATAAGAAAGATCCTAATGCTTCTATATCACATGTTTCAAAGCCCTAATGAATTGCCTCAACTCCTCATAGAAGGCCAAAATTGACACAAATTCAATACTGTTAAATATGCACTAGGCCTCCACTTTTCCCCATACATAAATCAAGAGAGATGTTTCAGATATTGTTGGTTGTTTGCTTCTTGGTAGTGCTACTTGTGTTGTATTTGCCTCTAAGCGATAATTCACAAAGCTAGTGGGAAAGTGGAGTGCACAATCAATGAGATATGGATGTGTTTCGTAAGAGCATATCCATGGATGTGGAATGCCCTCATGTGCCTCAACATTTTTTCATTTGTTTCCTACTCCTCTCCAACTCTCATTAAATTGATATAAAAATTCTATTTTTAGTTTGGTCAAATTGTTGATGTTGCTACATATGTGTGGGTTGACTTCAAGACGATGAGGGTTTTATTTTTTTAGTCATGGGTTTGAGCTTATGGACAAGATTTCAATGGGGATCAACATATTCTATGTACACGTTCATGAAAAAAATTAGGGCATTTTTTGTCTTTTTAATGTGAAGAATATTTTTACTAATTTCTAGTTTTTCCTTTATGTCAGTACTAAGGGGGGTGTTGGAATTTAGTACATGAAATAAATAGTTAAATAAATAAATTAACATACTATTGTTAATTTAATAAATAAAATTGGTTTTGGAAGTTATAGTCCTATAACTAGTTTTATATGAGAATAATGGCCTCAGAAAGGCAATTTTCTGTAATAGATTTTGTACTGTAATGTGAATGACCAATTTTTAATTTGAGATCAATCTCATTTTTTATATCTTATTTCAATAAGGATCTAGGTGGAAGAAAGCTTGAAGATCTCCTGAAGAGAAAAATTGAAGAAGTTGTCATAAAAGTTGTCATCTCATGGAAACTCATCTATAGAATTTATTTATGAATTTCTAACACTGAAACCCAAATAATTTGAAAGTGTAGGGATAGGACCGAAAGCTCCCAAAATTTGTAGAAAAACTATAACAAAGGACTCATTCGCCCATGGGAAAATGAGTCCCAGATCATCTTCAAAAACTAACTTTTGGTGAAAGGTACACTCAAATCTACCCTTCTCTGATCTACAATTTGATTGTAGGTTATGTCAATATTTAGCTTAAAATTTCTATTTCAAGTGTTAAGTTGCATTTTTCTGTTAGTTTACTATTTTTTTAGTTTTTCTCCCCAAAGTGTTGTTTGACCTTGACCCCTATCCCTCAATCATAAGGAAATATCTAGATTCACATCTTTAGTTGACTAACCTAAGGGTTGCAAGTCGATTATTTATGTGGATCTCATTTCCTAATGAAATAAAGGAGAATGGGTCTATCTATTATCATTTTGGTGAGCCCCCATTTTCTCTAAAAACCATATTTTCTATTGTTTCATTCTAGTGAACCTAACTTTTGAGCATTGTATCTTTTTTATTTTGGAGTCTATTTCAACCCTAGATCTAGGAGTTGCATTCATTTGTATTACATTACATTGAGTTGAATCTCATTTAGGGTTGCTTAACTTGCATTAGTTTGGATCTCATTTATGTTTTTAGGATTGCATTTTTGCATCTCTTAAAATCTAAAATATACAAAAAAATTGGTTACTTCACAAAGCATTTACATAACATTGCATCATCATTTATTTGTATTACAAAATTGAATCAAAATTGCACATCAAATTAGGTCTTCTAGTTTGTCATTCATCACTATTTTGCACTTGCATTTAGACTTAAATTTCTAGAAAATTCATATTGTAACCGCCTATCTCAATCAAGAATCTCAAAGCAATAGGAATCAACTTAGAAATATAAAAATTCAATTTTCAAAACCCTTAGGTAGGAAACGTTCGCCCTTGGGTGAATGAGCCCCTAGTTAGGGTTGTTTCTTGTATTTCTAGGCATTAAAATCTATGGTTTTTTTATTTTACCTTTTTTATTTGAGTTTGTTGTTATAGTTTCCAAAAAAAAAATTATTTCAAATGTATCATATTAAGCTTCATTTGATAAATGTGGTGCATTGTGTGAATTCAAAATTGGATTTACAAGACATCATTTTCAAGGTTTTGCATAGCATAATAAAAAATTATCTTGGGGTAAGTCTACCAAGATGGTTCCCAAAAAGGGAGCTTAAGTGGCCACTTTTTTTTTCTAAAATTAGGAAACACTAACCTTGGACGTGAAATGGAGGATAGTTACACACAAAAATTTGAGATGGAACAAAAAGAAGGATTCAAGTGCTCCAAGTCTACTTTCTAAACTAGTAATTTATTTTGGAAATGGTTGAGATTAAGGGGTTCAAACGAGGGACGTACACAAATTGGTGTTGTTTTTGTCAAAAAAACATAACATAGCAACACTTGTACAACCCTTGTATGGTGAACTTTTTTTCAGTATTTTTAAAATCACTACAGTCAAAAGTTAGCTAATAGTATGTAGTTGATGCATGATTTTTTTGATAATTTTTTAATGAATATTTTATTTTTTACTAATTTTTGAAGTGGATACTTCCTGAAAAATAGAATTTTGGTTGTGTTACCCCTACAAATTTTGGAAGCTAACTGAATTTTTTCAAAAGCGAAAAAAATTGTAGAATGGAGTGTAATTTCTAAAAATGTAATTTATTTGAAATTTTGATGAATGGTTAATTTATAATGAAAAAACATGAAACACTTCTTTTTGCCAAAAAAGAGATATACAAACAAAATAAATTATGGATAAATGGCTTAACATTGTTGGATAGCTAAGAGAGACCATAATATTACCCAAATGTTTGATTTGTTTGACATTGAACCACATACAATCCTGACGTTGACCAGGAACTTGAATATGTGAAATATTATTGTCATAGAAAAAAGGACCCTTTGCATGACATGGGATTAGTTCATGATAAAATGGACTTAATAAGGCCTTAATATAGTGTTGTGAGACATTTTATGTGTCCACACTAGGTCTTGGACCCTTGTAAATCAAATAACATGCTTTTAATGACATCTTGTAAAGGTGTTGTAAAGTCTTGTAAAGGATTTTCACACTTTTCTAGACATAATTAACCTATTTCTCCCTAATTAAACATTATAAAATGTGTTTAATAACATCATCACATCAATATAGAAGTTTTTTAACTTAAACTTAATGATAAACTAGTGTTGTAATGTGTCTTGCACATTCATAGTGGTTTATGTGCCTTTCTAGGCTAGGTGGACCTCATTTTGGTGTTGTAAAGTGTATTTAATCACACTTTCACATTGAATTTTGTGTCCCAAGCCCAATTTTACATTCACATCATCACTAATAGTCCCATATTAATCCATATTGTGCATCTTGGGGATTAAATTGATCAAATACCCTATAAAGTTGCAATTTAAACCTTATTTCCTTATCTCCTAGCTTCTTAGTGGCTAGAATGGCCCCTATGGGACCCATTAGCCATGTGTGGTGAATGAGTCATATCTAGCCCCATTATTACCTTTGAGAGGGAAAAGGTGAAATTTAAAGTTTAATTTCATGACTTGTTAGCCTATGATGAGGTATAATCAAGATACTAAGACACAATTTTCTATAAATAAGTGTTTTTATCCTCATTTTACATCTCTCATCCAAGTCAAGCAAGGTAGGGTTTCTTCAATAGAATTCATCAAGTTATCTTTCTAAAGCATTCAAGGGTTGAATCTTCATGTATTTCTATAGACTTTCAAGACAAATCACCATGGCAAGGTAATCAATAACATTTTGCATTTTCCATTACTCCCTTTCATTATTTTGGTTTAATTACCTAAAAGGGGTTTGACCAAGGAAAACCCCCATGCCCTAACAATCAACATTTCTTATTTTCTTCTTGTGTTTTTGTAGATTTAGGTCTCTTGGAATCTTTAAAATCATTGAGGATCAAGTTACAAAGTCATTCAAGTCAAAGAATCAATAAAAAGTCACTTTAAGACTTGAATCTAATAATTTCATAAGCAGACACCTGTAGGAAGCAGAAGTGTAGATCTAGCTCCATAGAATCAATTCCTAAATTTTTAGATTCTTGTAGGTGGAATGATTCACCACCCATGGTGAATGATTCCCACCTATAGGCCTCAAAAATAATTTTCTTTGAATTCAACTCTCAGCAGTCAGAAAAATATTTTCAGGAGTTTTCACCAAAGCAAGACTAATATTCCATCTATGGTGAATCAATACAAATGGCCATTGACAGTGACTTTTGAAACATTCCAAAACATTCTACCAATATTAATATACTTCTAGGTGCACTCTGATCAGTCTCATCATCTTTTTTCATTTGTTTAAGTTTCTAGTTCATATTCGCAATCAACACTATGTTTTCTAGCATCTTGCATTAGATTAGTTTGCATTCATTTATTTTCATTTGTAAGAATTCACACATTCACACACTCTTCACATCATTTTCTTGTCCATCCTTAGATTACTCTTGAGTGAAACAATGTGTGTTTTGGGACCCATCTTTCTCCTTTTAGGTGAAAGCTAGAAAGAAAGTAGGTCCCAAAATCTTTCGTTTCATATGTAGAAACTATAAGAACACATCTCTAGTCATTGGGAATTCCCTCCAATACTTTGGGTTGGTATTCCAAGGAAAATACCAATCTCGAGGCTTGGGGATTCCCAAATCAAGATATAACATGAGTGCGTTATAACATGCTTGTATTATATGTCAATTTTGACATAGTTTTTTTTGTTTGTGGGGAGCATGTCTAGTAGGACATAACACAATCATAGTATAGTTCACTCACATTATTTCTTGCTTTATGTTAAATGCATATTGAATGTATGTTTATATATTTGTATGCTTGTATTCACATGTATTCTTGTATGTCATGTATGTATGTATGTATGTATCAATGCATATATATTATATGTATTCCTACTTGTATGTAATATTGTATATACATGCATATACATGTATGCTTGTATGTATGTATTTATGTATGTCTTTAGAGGGAGGGATAATTTTAAGAGAGAGAGAGAGAGAGAGATCTAGAGTTGTCTAGGTAGGTTGGGAGAGGGAGAGAGAGAGATTCTAGAGAGAGGGAGAGGGGGTGGAAGTGATATTTTAAGAGAGAGTGAGTGGGAGAGAAGGGGTTGGAGTGAGAGGGAATTTTCTAGGTAGGGTGGAAGGAATAAAGGAATTTAGAGAGAGAGAGGGGGGAGAGAGAGACAAAGAGAAAGAGATATTTATATAGGTAGGGTGTGAAAGGGAGAGACTTGAGAGTGTGAGAGGGGTGAGAAGGATACATGTATAAAGTGAGAGTTTAAGAGATAGGGAGTGGGAGAGAGAGAATTGAGAGAGAGAGATGGAGAGAGAGAGGAGGAGAGAGAGATGGAGAGAAAAAGAGAGTTATGTAGGTAGGGTGCCAAAGGGAGAGACTTGAGAGTGTGAGGGGTG